>JARQOC010000005.1:324860792-325460792 GCA_033576535.1 Allobates femoralis | reverse complement strand
CAGCATCAAAGCACATCACCTGCTTGCAGATATAGTCCAGTACACAAAAAGTGAACTCAAAAAACTTTACTATAACAGCCTATAAGTCTCAAACATAAACATAATAATATATATATAAATATAATGAAAGCCCTCCTCCTGCCACTTTGCAAAGTCGTCGGTGCCAACCCAACTTACTCCAATCATGAACCATCCCTTGCTTTTCCCACACCTTCATGAAAGTGACCTTCTCCCCAACAAAGATGGTGAGTAATCTTTGGGAAAGATTGTCACGCAGCAGGGTGGACTGGTTGATGTAGAATCGATGCCCAGTACCTTGTTCCACTATGAAACCAAACTCCTTATCCTGAAAGAATGCCCACCACATTGCCTCAGGTACACTG
This sequence comes from Allobates femoralis, assembly GCA_033576535.1. Classification (NCBI taxonomy): domain Eukaryota; kingdom Metazoa; phylum Chordata; class Amphibia; order Anura; family Aromobatidae; genus Allobates; species Allobates femoralis. The sequence continues at coordinate 325,460,409 of JARQOC010000005.1, read as the reverse complement.
GTCATAGAAGTGATTGGCCTTAGGCCTATGTAACCAGTCCAGGGCAATAACATCTGCGAGTTGAATCTCCTCAATAAAGAACACAGGAGGGGGGGCGTGTCCTGGCAGCAATGGCACCGGTCGCACAGTAAGTGAGCTCTGAGCAGCCCCAGCACAAACGCGGCTATACCAGCGATAAGACTCCTGTGCAGCCCCTAATCTCTGCCTATATTCCTGGGGTGACAGGGCACCTTATGGGCAAGCAGAAGCCTCCCGCACAGCGCTCACCGAGACGGGTTTCAGACTTCTTTCTCCCGGGCGGGAAAGCTCTCTCCTCATCCAACATGGCGCCTCCATCATCACCCCGTGCGCAGCGCGCGGCTAAACGCGGGAATGCACACACAGGAGACCCGGGATCACTGGCCCTCGACCCTCTGGAAGCACCACTCACCAGGGGTGCAATGGAGGAGCTTCTGGCGGGGTTCAGAATCACCTTGCAACAGGACATGCGTGTAATGGTCGCTGAGGTGAGAGGGGAGGTCACGCAGCTCGGTACCAGGGTGGACAAATTGGAGGAAAAGATGGCTGAACTGGTGGAGGCACACAATGAGCTGATGGACACTCATGAGCGGCATTTGGCCAGGACAGACAGGATTTCAGCCAAGACGCTTGATCTGGAGGATCGCTCACGCCGTAACAACGTGAGGATCCGCGGTATTCCGGAACAGATCGCACCTCAGGATTTACGCTCTTTGCTGCAAGACTTCCTCCTCCAAGGTCTACCTGACACCCCCAAGATGCTCCTCACTGTGGACCGCATACACAGAGTCCCGAAACCCCCCTCAGTCCCGGAGGACCGCCCTAGAGATGTGCTTGCACGGATCCACTATTATGAGGTCAAGGAGAATTTTCTACGAGCCCTACGCCAGAAACCAAAATTGCTAGACACGTTTGCATCCTTGGAGGTGTTTCCGGACCTCTCCCCGGGGACACTAGCCCTGAGACGGGCATTCAGACCCTATACTGAAGTCCTGAGGAATAAAGACATTCCGTACCGTTGGGGATTCCCCACCAAACTCCTGATCCGCCGAGACGGTAAAGTGACTGTGTGCTTCATTCCCCCACAGGCTGAGAAACACCTTGCCCGCTGGGGTCTCTGGCCCCCGGTCCCTGCATCAGAGACTCATTCCCCTGCGGTCTCACCACGGCCTGGCCCTGGAGGCAGTAATAACCCAGAGTGGTCTAAGGACTGATACATTGGCTGCTTCTACAGGTTTCTTCTGCTCAATGCATATATGTGCTAATGGCTGACTTTCACTGCACCTTCTTCTTTTCTTCACTTCCTCTACTCCCTCTTACTCCACTATTGTGGTTCCCTTGCCGACTCCTCTATTTCCCCTTCAGCTCACGCTTGCACTCTTGTACTCTCAATTCTAATCGCTCTTCTTCTCCTCTTTTTCTATCCCTTTCTCTCTCCCCCTTATCTTTCCATTCCCTCCCCCCCCTTCTCCTCCTGCCCTCCCTTCCCCCCCTACCTCTAAGTCTCCAACTTTATCTCTTACTCTCTCTGACCTCTATATCCTCTTGCTCTGACTGAGCGACTTTCCCCATCTCTTGTTCACTCTGAATCCTCTGGCTCCTATGGAATTGACTTTCTGAACTTTCCTACCATCTATTCCCCCCTATCCTTGCAACCCTCTTTGGCTCCGACCTCTTCCTTCTGGTTAGTTGGGGTCTCAGCCTCCCCTGTTGGGTGCCTGACTTCTCTTGCACTCTGTATTGAATATCCCTGATATTCTAGAGATAGCCTCGTTGCGTCGCAACCTACTGTCATTTGTTATTGAATCTGTTTCTACTGTTATTATTCTTCCCTAACCCTCCCTTACCGTCCCTCCCTTCCTTCCCCTTGGTTGTATTAACTTGCAGAGGACTATACTGTGTACTGGTCCTCTCTCAGATTTTGCTTTTATTCTTCATACACACATAGTTGTTTTTGCACCCCTTGGACCACCATGACACTCTCGCTAGCTTCTGTTAATGTCAATGGTTTGAATTCAGCTGGCAAGAGGAGTGTGGTTTGGCGCCAACTCAAAAAAACTCGTAGCGACATTCTGTTCCTACAGGAAACACATCTCCTGAGTGGAGACTATCACAGAATGGCTTCCCAGTCTTATCCCTCTCAATTCTTCGCTTCAGCTGAATCCAAACGGGCAGGTGTGGCGATTCTTGTCCATAAAAATGTTGATTTTTCTCCTGTTGAAGTATTTGCGGATCCCAAAGGACGCTATATTATAGTTGTTGCACGACTGGGCGGTGCCCTGTGTACGTTGGCTTCCGTTTACGGCCCGAACACAGGACAACGCACTTTTCTAAAGGGCTTTCTTAAAATTCTGGCATCACACACCAAAGGCTGCAGGATAATTGCTGGGGATTTCAACGCCCCTATGGAGAAGCATCTTGATTGCTCAAACCCCTCGACATATCGAGGTGACCTAGGCCCTATTGTCGCTCAGTCCCAGTTACATGATATTTGGCGCTACCTTCATCCTTCGGAACGAGACTATACGTTTATGTCTCCCCGACACGGAACCTTGAGTAGGCTCGACTACTTTCTGGTGGATGATTCCATTCTTTCACACTGTGTTACTGCCAGCATCGCCTCCATTACCTGGACGGACCATGCACAGATTTCTTTGGAAGTGGCCGACCCTACCTCACTCAGACCCCCAGCTCGCTTGAGGCTGAATGAGTATCTCTTGTCCTTCCCATCAAATGTCCAACATGTAAACGAACATCTGGAGCAGTACTTTGCCTCTAATGATGTGACTGGGACTGACCCGGAAATCCTCTGGTACGCCCATAAGGCAGTACTCCGGGGCGTTCTCCTCCAACTAGCGTCTAGAGCCAAAAAGGAACGCGAAGCTACAGTTGCCTCTCTACTTTCCAAGATTAAACTTTTGGAAACAAAACACAGGACTTCCCCCGTAAGCTCTGTTCTGCAAGAACTGACAGAGCGAGACGGGATCTGAGAGCATGTCTACTAGAGAATGCCGAGAAACAACTGAGAAAAACAAATCCAGGTTTTACGCAATGGGGGATAAAGCAGGCGCCCTGTTAGCTAGAAGGATTAAAAAAAGGGAAATTCAGGCAAAAGTTTCTACCCTGCGGACCCCATCAGGAGAGACTGTACGCAATCCAATTAAAATTGCGGAGGAATTTGGGAAATTTTATCATGCCTTATATAACTTAAGGGACTCGAAGGACACCCCTCAACCCTCTAACGAATCCATACAGGCATTCCTGTCCAAGGCTTCCCTCCCTTCCTCTCCCACGAACAACTGGGATTCCTGAATGCCCCGATTACTGAAGGGGAAATAATAACGACCATACGGTCGATTAAAAAACGTACCTCCCCTGGCCCGGATGGTTTTTCTTACGCATACTATTCCTCCTTTTCTACTCTCCTCTCCCCGTACCTTCTTAAACTGTTTACTTTCTGGCAGCAGAGGGGCTTAATCAGTGCGGAAGGACTGGAAGCCCTTATATCTACTATCCCTAAGGCGGGGAAACCTCTCACCTCCCCTGGAGATTTTAGGCCCATATCTCTACTCAACTGCGACCTCAAGATATACGCGAAACTTCTAGCTGCCCGCCTCTCGGTCGTCCTCCCCTCCTTGGTTCAACTGGATCAGGTAGGCTTTGTTCCTGAACGCCAGACTTCTGATGGTACACGCAGACTCCTGAATATTCTGGATCTGCTTGAGCGTCGGAAACTCCCCAGTGCACTCCTGTCTCTGGACGCTGAGAAGGCCTTTGATAGGGTGCACTGGGGATATCTGGACGAGGTCCTATTGAGGTTTGGACTTCGGGGGCCGATCCGAGACGCAATTAATGCCTTGTACTCTAATCCCTGCGCGGCGGTCAGTGTTTCAGGTTTCCACTCTCCACGCTTCAATATCACTAATGGCACCCGGCAGGGCTGTCCTCTTTCTCCTTTAGTATTTGCCCTCATAATGGAACCACTTGCCTCCATTGTCCGAAACTGTCCGGACATACGAGGGGTTGAGGTTGGCACCTTTGAACACAAAATAGGACTTTATGCGGACGATGTGGTTTTCTTTTGCACTGACTTGCACACTTCTTTACCTGCCATTCTTTCAGTTCTGGAAGAATTCTCTCTTGCCTCGTATTACAAACTAAACTTTTCTAAGTCTACTCTTCTCTCTCTACATCTCCCTGCTAATGATCAAACATCTCTCCAGCGTCTGTTTCCGTTCACCTGGGCCAGGGAAGGATTCCAATATCTGGGGATATATATTACCAAAATCTCTACGATTGTTAAACGCAACTGGGAAACCTTACATGGTGATGTTAGAAGGGAAATTGAGAGGCTCTCGGGATTGCAGCTTTCTTGGATTGCTAGGATCCAGATTATCAAAATGTCCATTCTCCCGAAGATCCTCTACCTGCTCCGGTGCCTACCTCTGCGCCTCCCAAGCAACTCCTTAAATGCCTTACAGGCCACCTTGGGTCGCTTCGTGTGGAATGGTAGACCCCCACGAATTGCTAGATGGGTCCTCTTCCTCCCTTATTCTAGGGGGGGAATGGGACTACCTAGTATTTCAGCATACGCGAGAGCTGCTGTCCTTCAAGCAGCTGGAGATTGGTGGTCTGATGCTCCCTCTTCCAGATGGATGCAGATGGAATCCTGCTTCTCTCCGGGGGGCTCTACCCGTCTGCTATTGGAGATGAACCTACTCAAGTATCAACTTCCTCCTGATTCTCTTAGGGTTATGACCACCTTGTTGGGGATGTGGGCGAAGGTTGGTAGATCCCAGTTCTCCTTTCTTTACCGATATGTCTCTCTAGTTGCTGTGGAGAACCTGGTGCCCGACCTGTCGCTTCTGGAGTGGAGGAAAGGGGGGATCCGGTACGTGTCGGAGCTGCTGGATACATCTGGCCGCCTCCAGCAGTTCTCCACCCTGTCTCTTTCCTTTGCCTTACCAAAAGCCACGTTTTACCGGTACTTGCAGATCCGACACTTCCTGACCTCCTTGGTGTGGCCGGTTTCGGACCTGATAGCCACGGATTCAGGACTCCAGACCTTCATGAAGGCTGGGAGTTCCGCTAGACACGGAGTGTCTATCATGTATAAAGCTCTACAGTGCTCTGAGGGGAACCTTAAACTGCCTTACATGCTGAAATGGGAGACACTCTTGACCTTCTCTGCCTCGTGTGAGGAATGGAGACTGGCTGCGTCACATGCGTCTCACTACTCTTCCTGTGTGACGCATTTGGAACAGTCCAAAAAAACTCAAATGCAATGGTATCATACCCCTGAACGTCTAGCACGTTTCGCCCGGGGTTCCCCTCGGAACACTCCCCTTTGTTGGAGAGGTTGTCGGATCCTTGGCAACACGCCACATATGTGGTGGTATTGTCCGGTGATTTCGCGGTTTTGGAGAACGGTGGAGTCCTTGTTGGTGGATTTGGCTGGATTTTCCACCCACTTTCCCCCTCAACTGGCGATACTAGGCATTGGCCTGGAACACTTCCCTGCCCCACTGCGACCTATCATTACTAATACACTTATTGCAGCTAGGCAATGCCTCGTGGCAAAGTGGAGATCAACTTTAGCTCCTTCCTTGGCAGACCTGGTGATTAGACTTAACACACACTTTCAGTATGAATTGACCTTGGCTCACTCACTATCTAAAAGAAACAGAGTTCTTACTTGGTGGGACCCATGGGTCTCCTCTGTACATAATAATGTTCATGTGTAATCGATTCCATGACAACCTCCTTTTGTTACCCTTCCCCTTTTCTCGCAATCCTTCTCTATCCCCCCCCCCCGACCTAACCCGCTCCCCCTATCTTTAACTATTACTGAATGTTGGGTTCCATGCTCATTGCCTTACCTGCTGATTGGTTTAATTTCCTGTAACTTTGTTTGAAAAATTTTAATAAACAATTATTGGTTAAAAAAAAAATAAAGAACACAGGATGGGGTGGTTCATGCCTTGTCTCAGATAGTTGCTTGGAGGGGGTAGAGGTCCCCACATGGCATTGTCCAAGTCAATGGCCTCTGGAGGTGGTGCTGCAAATGACTGTCTCTTGTACCTTGGCCTCTTCCTCAGGCTCCATATTATTGTCCTGGTCCTGGTAGTATTGGGGATCCAGTAGCTGCAGGACCTGCTCCAGGTGGAATCCAGCCAGGCATGCTGCAAGATCATGTGCAGTTTGACGTCTGATGCTCCTGGTCCCGGATGGCATAGGAAAAGGGCCACCTCTTCACTTTGAGCTCCTTAGGCCCTCGTCTGGCAGCACAGGATTGGAGCAGTGGAGCTCCAGGTCACATGTGTCCATCTTATTTGCATGCTACTCTGGGTCTGGTGCTACTCATGATGAAGCACCTTCTACCCCTGGGGTGGTTAGGAACATGCCGTCCTCGAGATTAGGCATGCCTTCAAGGAGATCCATTGCCAAACTACTGCATAATGCTGGCACATGGTAGGAAGTTCAACTGCAGTAGCAGTGTACCTGCATTCGACTGCACTGGTAAGATGGCGGTGAGATGCTGGCTGAGCTCCGTGATTTTGTGTGTTTTCTTTGCCTAAGGGGCCCACCTCTCCTACTGACAGGACTCAGACCCAAGCAATCACTACAGAACTTTAATTTTTGCACAATCTTGTTGCCTAATGGCTAGCTCCTAATTAACCCCTCTATGTGCTGCTCTGCAGAACTAAGCCACTGTCACAAATCCAATTCCCTAGGCCACAAGGTATAACAAACGGGTTGCGGTTAAGTGCATTGATTATTGAAGCATGACATCTTTGTAGGAGACAAAATGATAAAAATAATAAGTCTATTCAGGTGACGTCACCATCCGCCACCAATTCATCTGGAATGCTGAATAAGACTAATGGGCACTGCAGAAATGCAAAGACAACTTTAACATGAATTATACATATAACACAGTTGTGCACTTGCCAAAAGTCTGTATTGTAACTGTATGGCATGAAATGTGAGCCCTAATAGGAACAGTGTTGAAAATATATGTCATACGCTATGGAATCAATAGCGTTATATAAATCAATATTATTATTATGACATGTAATTGCAAATTTTCAAGAAGCAATATCCATACTATGGTGTTTCATCAGTGTGAACAGACCTATAATATCATGGACGTGAAGCATATAATTTCCATATGCTATTTTTATATGAATTGTAGATTAGATGGCTTTGCATGCTTCTGACCCTCTGCAATTATAAAGGTTTGCTCTCCAAAAAAATAAAAATAATAAAATAAATATTCAAAAACAAAATTTCCCAAAAAAGTTTAAGCTCTCTTACACTGATGGGATGTGTCATGGTTGATGCAGGAAGCCATCATCACAAGAGCCTCCAATGACAAATATTATATAGGTAGGACTACTGTCCTGGTTGGTCCACTACACAATGTGCATTGTGTTTCCAAAAATTAGCCCTATGGGCTGTGTCATGGTTGACGCAGGAAGCCTCCATCACAAGCACCTCCAATGACAAATATTACTGAATGTAACCGTAACATTGTTAGGATATTGTTGACCATAAAGTATATGTGACAAAAGCAGTAGTAGGATAGACATGTAAGAAGAAAGAAACAGGTTTGTATGGGAAAGGATGGACTTTAACACGAGTAGCATAAATGAAAATTTTGGTGAATTCAGGTTGGCTTGTTGTCATCTGGAGGAATTACAAACTATGGAGAAAACCAGCCCTTATGAAATTTAATCAGAGTACCGTAATCCTGCCTGCATTCTCCGTAGAGAGGCGTGTGCGCCGATCTGTGATGATTACCTCCAGATGAATTGAAAATACGCTCTAACATCACACTAGCAGCGGGACAGGCTAACACCTCCAAGGCATATAAGTAGAGGTCGGGCCAAGTGTGCAGCTTGGACACCCGATAATTAAAGGGAACTGAATTGTCATTAAGGACATAGGTATGGTCACTTAAGTACTCCCTAAACATGTTGTTCAACTTCTCCCTCCTTGGCATTGCTACAGGCATAGATATTTCTCCCTGATATGCTGATTTATTGAAAATGGCCCATTTTGTGCACATGTTCCCCCCACGTGTTGGGCCTGGTGTGGTTTCTCTCCCCAGTAATCCTTGCTGTTGAAAAGACCCGGTTCCTCTGCCACCAGCATTGTCTGAGGGTGTTGATTTCAGAAACTGATCAACAACAGCCATCTTGAAGGATTCCATTGTGCAAACCTCCTGTGACTCTGCGGGTCAAGAAAGGTGGCCAACCAATATTGGTTGGTAGTGCAAATGTTGATCACACAGGAGTCTTGGGACAGACAGTAACACATGAACTGTGCCATGTGGGCCAAGCAGCAAACAGGCAAAGGTTCTGTGTCCCCACCAGAGGAACAATGCCAATCCTCTCTTCACGATGACTCACCTTCTCCTCCACCTCCTCTGTTGCAGCCCATGCATGCTGGACAGACATAAAGCTATGGTTGGGAGTCCCTTCTGTAGCACAGAAAAATAAGTCTTCTCCCTCCTCATCTTCCTCATCATTACCCAATGTGGCCAGAGAATATTGCCTGGGCTGGGTGGTATCACGCATTGTGATACCTGGCTCCATAGCTACTTGCTGGGCACTCAAAGCTTCCTCTTACAAATCATGCAGTGATCGATTCAACAGACAGAGCAGCGGGATAGTAATGCTCATAATAGCCTCATCATTGCTCATGATTTTGGTGCAGTACTCCAGTTTTCCAGAGCCTCACAAATATCAGTGATCTACACCCACTCGACAATTGTTATGTGTTGAGGCTGAGTGTCAGTCTGACGGGCACATTGAAGCTAGTATTTAGCTGCTACCCAGCCATTGACATAAGCCCTTGTGCGCAAAAAGTGCACTTTGCTCTATGTGTGCTGGTAGGCTGACAGACAGGACCACCCACAGTAAGTGCGGGAAGGAAAAAAAAATGGAGATCTGCATTATTGGACCACAGACCTCTCCCAGCTTCCCCCCCCCCTCCTGCCCACTATTCCTACACACTGAAAATCATAATAACGTTGAACAAAAGCATTACTGTGAAAAGTTAGTTTCGCTTTTGGTCAACGAAGCGTTATCGAACATAACCTCCAATTATCAGATTTTTAGTTTAATTCATTGAATGACTTGAACATAGCCCAAAACAGGTCGAATTTGAAATTGGCAAACAATTCTAATCGAACATCGCTCATCTCTAGTCGCCAGTTATATTCCTGGTTCACCATTCTCACAATTCATTAGACTTTGGCCTTGTTCTTTGACTCTAATTTATCCTTACAATTTTATACCTCGCTTGCCTCTTGGTTTTGACTCAGCTTACTGACTTTTCTACTATTCCGTTTTCCTCCTTGCCTTTTCCCCAGCCTTTCCTGTCTGACTACCTCCCTGCTTTGGCCTGCTGCTTTTAATTAAGGCAGAAACCTCCTGAGCTCTGTGTAAATCCAGATCCCTGTATAGAGGTTAAGGGTCTCAGAGTTTCTTGGGGTTTTGCCTTACCAGAAGCTCTGCAAGTTGCATTGGACAGTTGCTACATTGTATGCTAGATTTATACACTGTACAAGCCCCACTCTGCCCCTCTTTATACCGTGCACCCACAAAGAGTCTCCTTATACACCATGTTCCAAATTATTATGCAAAAGTTCGTTTTCCTAAATGGTCGGTGCAAATGACAGTCAGTGTAATAAAAGTCATCACTCGTTAGAGTATCAAATTTGATGAAGAAATCTCCCAATGATAACAGTATAGTCTTCAAAATTAAAAAAAAACTCTAAATGCACTGTTCCAAATTATTAGGCACATTAGAGTTTCTAAACATTTGATATGTTTTACAGAACTGAAAATGCTCATTTGTTGAATTAACCGCATTAGGAGGTCACATTCACTGAAATAAAAAGCTATTTAACTCCAAAACATCCTAACAGGCCAAGTTACATGGTAACATAGGAACCCTTCTTTGATATCACCCTCACAATTCTTGCATCCATTGAACTTGTGAGTTTCTGTAGAGTTTCTGCTTGTATTTCTTTGGGCCACGTCACACACACAGATATTTGTGCAGATATTGTTCACAGATCTCTGGTTGCAGTGAAATTATGGACACATTAATCCATTTATATACAGCCACAAAATGGAACAATGTGTCCATGATTTCACTACAACCAGAGATCTGTGAACTATATCTGCACAAATATCTGTGTGTGTGACGTGGGCCTTTGCATGATGTAAGAATAGCCTCCCAGAGCTGCTGTTTTGATGTGAACTGCCTCCCACCCTCCTAGATCTTTTGCTTGATTATACTCCAAGGGTTCTCTATAGAGTTGAGGTCAGGGGGAAGATGGTGGCCACACCATGTGTTTATCTCCTTTTATGCCCATAGCAGCCAATGACACAGAGGTATTCTTTGCAGCATGAGATGGTACATTGTCATGCATGAAGATGATTTTACTCCTGAAGGCACGTTTCTGCTTTTTGTACCATGGAAGAAAGTTCTCAGTCAGAAACTCTATATACTTTGCAGAGGTCATTTTCACACCTTCAGGAACCTTAAAGGGGCCTACCAGCTGTTTCCCCATGATTCCAGCCCAAACATGAATCCTCCCCCTTCTTGCTAACGTCGCAGCCTTGTTGGGACATGGTGGCCATCCACCAACCGTCCACTACTCCATCCATCTGGACAATCCAGGGTTACTCGGCACTCATCAGTAAACAAGACTGTTTGAAAATTAGTCTTCATGTATGCTGGGCCCATTGCAACCGTTTCTGCTTGTGAGCACTGTTTAGGGGTGGCCGAATAGTCGGTTTATGCACCACAGCAAGCCTTTGAAGGATCCTACACATTGAGGTTCAAGGGACTCCAGAGGCACCAGCAACTTCAAATATCTGATTGCTGGTTTGTAAGGCCATTTTAGCAGCTGACCTCTTAATCCGATGAACTTGCCAGGCAGAAATCTTCCTCATTCTTCTTTTATGTGCACAAACACGTCTGTGCTCAGAACCAGCCACAAATCTCTTCATAGTACAATGATCTCGCTTAAGTTTTTGTGAAATATCTAATGTTTTCATCCCTTGTCCAAAGCATTGCCCTATTTGTTGCTTTTCGGCAGCAGAGAGATCCTTTTTTTCCCATGTTACTTGAAAACTGTGGCCTGCGTAATATTATGGAACATCCAGTTTTCCTTTTATTGGGCTCACCTGCCAAACTAATTATCACAGGTATCTAAGGCTGCTTTCACACTGCAGTTTTTTCACTGATCAGTGTCCATCAGATTTGTGTGCCAAAACCCGGAGAGGAACCAGGAGAGGAACTTGCAGTGAAAAACTATAATTGAAAGATTGACACGTTGTTCTGAGTTTTGGAGACACTCCTGGTTTTGGCACACAAATCTGATGGACACTGATCAGTGAAAAAACTGCAGTGTGAAAGCAGCCTAAGATTGACTTCAGTGATCCAAAGAACCCTGAGACACAATACCATCAATGAGTTTCATTGAAAAAAAAACCCTATGACATTTAAAACCAATTTGCATAATAATTTGGAACATGGTGTAGACTATATGACCCTATAAAGCCCTGTAAATGCAGTATGAGCCCTTAGATAGCCCTCAATACACAGTATGAGCTTGCAAATAGCAATAAATAAAGTATTAGCCCAGAATATTCACTATGAGTCCCGCATTGCCACTATATAAAATAGAAGCTCCCAAACAGCACTTCTACATAATATAAGAGCACTCGGACAGGCTCTTTATATCCAGGGTGAGCCCCCATATAACTTCCTTATACAAATATGTCCTCAAATCTACTTATGAACAGTATGAACCCTCACACACACCTCCTATATACTTTATGAGTCTTCACATAGCCCTATATATAGCATGAGTCCCCACACAGCCCACATAGATACTGGCACATATCTCACATATAAAAAAAACACCACATACCTCCCTCCCATTATCTCAGTGCAGCGCTCTGATTCAGTTTCCAGTCTACTATCTCAGTCGTACACGGTGATTGGTGGAAGACTGAGCTGACAGCTCTGTCTTCCACCAATGTATTCAGTGTTATCTGCATCCTGAGGATGTAGATAGCAGTGATATCGGAACGCGTGCAGCATATGGTGGGCCACTGATTTCCATCCTTAGGCTGTTGGAGTAACTTGGAAACAGCCCATACATTCTAGCATAGTAGATGCTAAAATGTATGGGCTGTTTTCAGGTTACTCCAACAGCCAATCACAGATGCCCATTCTCTGTGACAGTGTCTGTGATTGTCTGTTGGGCCTCTCACCCATTGATTGACATGATAGTGCTGTAAAAATAAATAATTAAATAAAAAGTTATAGCGCTTCGCTGTATTTTTGATTGTCAGCACAGATAAAGCAGACAGATACAGGCTGCCATGCCAGCTGCCTGGCTCTACCTTGGCTGACAATCAAAATACAGGGAAGCCCATTTTATTTTTAATTTTTTAAATAAATTTAAAAAAAGGATGGGCTTTGCTTTATTTTTGATTACCAGTCAAGGTAAAACCCAGACAGTCTGGGGGCTGGGATTCTCAGCATTGAAGACCTCAAATATTCTGGGCCCTATATGCAGAAAATGACAGCCCGCAGCCGCCCATGGAAATGGCGCATTCTTTTGTGGCGCCATTTTCAGGCTCTTCCAGGGGCCAGGTGGCATTGGCACACTGGGTAATAAAGGGGTTGATGCCAGTTGTTTAATGCTAGCTGATACCAAGCCCAAAATTCATAATGTCAGGCCAAGGTTAGACCGGCCCATTATGAATTTCCAGTAAACATTGAAAAAAATAACACAGAGAAAAAAGGTTTCATTTGGAATAAAAGACAAAGTCATCCCTGGTTGCCATCTTAACCAAAAAACAAATCCTCACATGATAATCCACTAGTCTCTCCCTCAGAGAACATGTTCAACTCCGCTACATCCGTGTGAGCAGACACGTGTCTGTTCATAGCGAGTAGCAGGCTCACACTGACACATGGTGTAATCCGGGTTCCATGACAAAGGTCATCCAAGTTTGCAGTAGAGCTATATCAGCTGGGAAATTGGATGAACTTGATTCTGATGTCACTGTGATCAATGCCGAAGTCAGTTTCTCGGGGGGAGGTGGGGTGCGGTGACATCAGAGTCAGTCTCATGTGACTTCACAGCTAACTCAGCTCAGCTGTGAACTGGGATGAACCTTCTCATGGCACCCAGACACACCCGGATGTCAGTTTGAGCCTGCTACTCACTGTGAACAGACATGTGTCTTCTCATAGCAATGTGGTAGATCTGAGCATATTCGCAAAAGGAAATGATGAGCCCCAGGGCCATGGGGTACTCGGAACTGGGCTTTAACCCCTTCATGACCCGGGTATTTTTCCATTTTCATTTTCATTTTTTTCTTCCCTGCTTCCAAGAGTCATACCTTTTTTATTTTTCCATCAATATAGACATATGACAGCTGTTTTTTAATATAATGTACAGGGAAATTGCAAGCGCAGTGAAATTGCAAAAAAAAGTGCACTTACCTGTTTATTTTCTTGGTTCTTTAGCCACCATGTTCCCTATATGATAAAACAGACATGACAGTGTGATGGCTTCAGATTGGTACGAGTTTGTAGATACTTTGTATACTTTTACTGGTATCAAGGCAGCGCTTGCCAAGCACTCACAGGAAGTGCTCCGTGACAGCTTCCGAGGTCAAGCCAGGACCCCGGGCTGTCACGTGAGTGCCGGAGATCCCGCAATCTTATTGCAAGATCTCCGGTGCAGGTGGGTAACAGCTCTTTCTCCGCCGCAGTGGCTTTGGATCCCGCTGTCAATAATTGACAGGGAGGTCCAAAGGGCTCCCGGATCCGATCGGTGCAGGAAGTCCGACATCTCAGCTGATGAGATCAGCTGTCAGAGAAATGATTTGAGCTCCTTGCCAGAGATCACATTGAACCCAGGTAGCCGGCCCATGATGTTGTATTACGTCATGGGTCGGGATGGGGTTAATACTTTTGGGTAGTCACATGGGTTGAGACCCAGCTCTGTGATCCTTGGCATCAAATAAAAGTTTGAGGATTATTGTTGTGACGCTACCCGTGATGTTTGGCTAATGATGGCCGACGCTGCGAAGCGGGACCTCTGGGTATGATGGGATTGCAGCTAAGGTGGTATCGCTTCCCACGGGTGGAGTGGTTCCCCAGGGCAACTGATGTAGTCTATGGTGATGGTAGGCCGTTGGGTGCAGGACTGAGGGCGCGAAATAACCGACAGACACACAAGTACGTAGCCTCCTTTACCTTTACTGGTAGTTGCAGGTTGAAACCATGGTACTATCCTCAGGAGATGTTAGGAATCTGTGTGGCCTGGAATCAAGTTGGGGATCTCTTCAGCCAGTGAGTTCTGAGTCCTCCCTGCTGCGCGTCTCTTTGCTGGTCCAAGCTGCCTGTAGCTAAGCTGCGACCCTCTGTTCCTGCTGGAAAGTCTCTCACCAGTACGGCAGGCAGTTTGAGCCCCTCTTGAGCACAACTCCTCTGGCCACTGTCCCTGAGTTCTCCAATGCAGCTGTGCCTCCAGGTGTTTTGCTGTGGCCGGGAGACATGAAGTCTCCCGTCCTCCGGTTTTGGCTACTGGGCCTGTAATACCTTCACAACTTTGGACTCTGGTGTCCGTTTCTGGTGCTCTGCTCTGGGGTGAGCCGGGTAACTGGCTCCATTCCCCAAGCCATCCCTCTCTCCTTCCTCAGACCCTCTCCTACGGGTCCCTCATGCTTGCTGTTCCTTCTCTACTTGGCCTTGGACGAGCTTAGCACTGCTCCAGTCCACAGGTCATCTTCACATTCCTCCTAAGAACTACACTAACTAACCCCGCCGCAAGGCCGGAATTTATAGGGAGCTCCCATGAACATCGGTTTTAGAGCTCCCCTTTCAGGTCTGGAGTCAGAAAAAGTGTTGCATGTTGTGGGCTTACCTGGTGTGGATACCCCTTCTTGCTTCCAAGCATGACATCACCCCCGAGGGAGGCAATGCCATTGTGGCAACTGGATTCTGGGGTGCCACAGAAAGACTTGTGGACTATCATCAGAAGGTTTGTTTTTTGATTAATAAAGATGGAAACCAAAGATGTCTTTGTCTTTAGTGCCAATTCAAAGTTCTTTTCTCTGTGTTGTGTTTCTTAATATAATGTTTACTAGAGATTCATAATGGTTGGCTCTAACATTGGCCTGAAATTATGAATCTTGTGCTTGATGCCCTGGCATTAAACAGCTGGCATCAATCCCATTATTACCCAGGATGCCACTGCCATCAGGGCTGCTGAAAGAGTTGAGTAAAGAAACTTAAAATGGCGCTGTGAAAGAACACCATTTTCAGGAGTGGCTGCGGAGTGCAATTTTCAGCGTAGAAAGGCCAGATTACTTGGAGCTTACCACGGTAACAATCCCAGCCCCAGCTAACTAGGTTTTACCATGGCTAGAAAACAAAAATAGGGCAAAGCCTACACTCTTTTTTTAAGTTATTTATTTAAACAATTAAAAAATAATATCCCACACACTACACTGATGAGGGGAAGTTACCCCGAAACGCAGTGTCTGTAGTTTGGGGTTCTGATCTGGCACAAATCCCTAAGTCATATTAAAAGCTTGTTGGAAAGCGATTATGACTTTGAGGAGCTGCTTAAATGTGGCACTGGAGTTTCTCCCCTTCCTTAATGAAGTGCAAATTAAAAAAATAATGGGCATCCCTGTATTTTGATTGCCAGCCAACGTAAAGCCAGGTAGCACGGGGTGGCAGCCTGTAGCTGTCCGCTTTATCTATGCTGCCAATCAAAAATACAGTGAAGCTCTATATCATTTTTTAAACTTATTTATTTATTTTTACAGCACTATGATGTCAGTAAATGGGCAAGGGGACCAACTGCCAATTACAGATTCTGTCACAGAGAATTGGTGTACTATAATTGGCTGTTCGAGTAACCTGAAAACAGCCCAGTCAACCTAGCATCTACTATGCTAGAATGTATGGGCGGTTTCCAGGTTAATCCAAAAGCCAATCACAGATGCTCACTCTCTGTGGCAGCATCTGTGATTGGCTGTTTTGCCTTCAGCAGTGAATATCCAGGAAGTTAATGAGCGGCCCCAGCAGTACAAGCGGGCGGCTGCTGATAACTATAATGCTAATGTTTAATCACTATTTTCTTTAATTTTATAGCCCCCCAGACACCATCTCATAACTTTAAAGTCAAACCCAAACATCGGCTGGTTTGCCAATCTCTACTTTCGAGTAGGGATGGGCCAACCCCGAATTGTAAAGTTCGGGCTCATACCGAACACCGTGTGTTTGAGCACATATCCCAAGCACAAACTTTCCTGAACAGTCCATCCTATAGTTCGATCGGTTTGGGGGCATGGGGCTGCAAAATAAAGCATATAATTTTTTAAAAGCATCATTGTACTTACTTGTAATATTGGATCCTGCCGTCCACTGATTGTACTTCCGGAGCCGCTCATTAATTTCCAGGATATTCACTGCAAAGGATTAACAGCCAATCACAGACACTGTTGTCACAGAGAATGGGCATCTGTGATTGGCTGTTGGAGTAAGCTGAAAAAAGCGCAGACATTGGTATGAGCAGATTCCAGCTTTCTCGAACAGGCAATCTCAGATGCCTATTCTCTGTGTCAGTGTCTGTGATTGCCTGACATCACAGCACTGTAAAAATAAATAATTACTTTAAAAAATGAAGTGGCTCTCCGAGATCAGCCATAGCCAATATATCTTCAGTATACTCAACATTGAGACACAAGCTAATATCCTCTGGTCCCACACACCTCTTTAAAGGGTGGGAAACTAGGCTGACAAATGGGGACGTGGGTGACGTAATTCTATCGGGATGGAACGACCTACGCAAACACTTGGTCAACAAGAAATGGAGAGACGTACACTACCAGCTAATTCACAGGGCCATTTTGGGGTTTAATATCCCAGCTACGGCAAACAATCCTGACAGACGGACCGCATGCCCAAAGTGTGACAAGTTTAAAGCAGACATGTTCCATGGGGTCTGGGAATGTGGGCCGGTACAGTCGAGGTGGGAGTTGGTCAAGGTCTGTTCTAAAGATGTCCTAGGGGTCGATCTGCCATTGGACAAGGCCACATGGATATTCCATAATTTTTCTGCTTACAATGTTCCCAAAGGGAAACGCACCCTGCTACACATTATAATGTCCACATTTAAAAGGCTCATACTTCAACACTGGATTGACGAACGACGAGCTTAGGCCAATTACAGACTGAGCTTAAACGCATACTATGGCTCGAGCAGCTAGAAGCAGGGACGGATAAAGAAAATAACACGCAGACGTTCTTCTCCATATGCAGGGACTTTATCATATTCCAGCTCACTAGGACCGAAATCGACAAGCTGGTAACGCCCTTTTGCAATACCAGCTGGTATTGTCTGGCAGACCTGGGAGATACGCTAGGGGAGTTAAGGGTAGGTTATGTTTCCCCATAAGGGGGACTTGCTAACGAAACGGAAATCGAGGTGATAGTTCTTTATGGGTGTGTGCTAACTGTGGGAAGGTGGGGTGGGGAAGAGGGGGGTTGTTAGTTTGATAGTTTATTTTTGTTATTTGGGATGTCAAATTTCATTTGCTTAATAATTGGCAATATTGAAGACCGTCATGTGCGGCACGTTTTCTTTTTCTCTCTATGTGAAAAACCTAATAAAAATAGTTTTCAAAAAAAAAAAAATGAAGTGGGTTTCAAATTATGTTTGATTCTAAGTGCAAATAAAGTGGACGGCTACGGGGCTGCCACTCCCAGCTGTCTGGCTTTACATTGGCTGGCAATCAAAATACAGGGAAGCCCAATATTTTTTTTTAATTATTTAAATAATTAAAAAAAAAAATTACATAGGCTCTTACCATATTCTGATGACCAGCCAGGTAAAACCTAGGCAACTGGGGGCTGGGATTCTCAGCGTGGTGAGGCCGAAGCGTCCAGGGACCCCCACACTGAAAACCGCAGCCCACAGCCACCCCTGAAAATGGCTGAATTGTTTCTTAGCGCAATTTTCAGGCACTTTACCCGGCTCGTCCAGCGGCCCTGGTGTGGGATGTCACACTGGGTAATGATGGTGTTTGGGCCAGCTTTGTATTTTCAGCCAGCACTAAGCCCAAAATTCATGGCTTCACGCCAAATTATGCATGGCCACCATGAATTCCTAGTAAACACTAAAATAAAATAACACTGAAAAAAAATATTTTATTAGTCAGCCGTGCCCCGGGGTAACCTTGACTGATGTCACTGCAACAATGCCATAAAGTGAGTGGTTGTCGGTAGTGAAAGCAGTGACATCAGCTGTGTCCTCGGGTAACCTCGACTCTGACGTCACAGCTTTCACAGCTGAGGCCAGTCAGCCGTGTCCTCGGGTAACCTCGACTAATGTCACTGCAACACTGCCATAAAGTGACAAAAAACTATTGAGCCATGCACCCAGTGAACGTGTCTGTAGGACAGCATTCACACCACCAAAAGACTGAATCACAAAAAACAGTCAAACGTGTAAAATACGCGGTTGTAAAGAAAAACAGTAAAAAGCAAGTGCTGCTAAAAAAAGTAGTAAAGACAGGGTATTTAGTTGATAAGTTTTTTGCAAAAAATGTACGCTAAGCCGCTCTACCTCTTCACGGTAACCCTTGTCAGAGCAGTCCCTATCTGATGTTTTAAAAAACCTGACCATGTGTATTGGTACCTATATGAGCAGAATCCAGACAGGTGCAAGGTCTGACATGGACTAAATGCAGAAGACAGCTTTTTATGTGCAGGGTTCATGGGGGAATGGTGGGAGGTTCTCCTATCTTGGAAAGGCAAGAAACATAATAGACAAAAAACTATTGAGCCATGCACACAGTGAACGTGTCTGTAGGACAGCGTTCACACCACCAAAAGACTGAATCACAAAAGACAGTCAAACAAACGTGTAAAATACTCTGTTGTAAAGAAAAACAGTAAAAAGCAAGTGCTGTTAAAAAAGTAGTAAAAACAGGTTGTTTAGTTGCCATGTTTTTTGCAAAAAATGTACGCTAAGCCGCTCTAGCCCTAACCCCACTATGCCACCCCCTACAAGAGCCGCTGGAAGTGTCTAGGTACTGCGCCAAAAAACAGCGCTTCTATGAATGCGCCATTTTCTGTGGCGGCTGAGGGATGCAATTCAAATTGGGGGAGACCCGGAAAGCTCGGGCCACCCTGCGCTGAGGACTGAAGCCCCCAGCTGCCTAGTTGTACCTGACTAAAAAAAAACAAAAACAGCCCCACGTTTTTTTTGTTTTTTTATTATTTAAAGGAATATTTTGATAAAAAAAAGGGCTCAACTGTGTCATGATTTTGGTGCTTCTTTGGACCAGGAGATGTAGATGAACATATTGAACACAATGCATGCAGTATTAGGCCTAAATTGCACCAAAAAGCATGAAATCCAAAGGAAAAACGTCACGGTTTTTGTGCAGGGTTTTTAGGCCAGGAGATGCAGATGAACACATTGAACACAATGCATGTAGTTTTAGAACTACGGTGGGTATGGAAAGTGTTCAGACTCTTTAAATTTTTCACTCTTTGTTTCATTGCAACCATTTGGTAAATTCAAAAAAGTTCATTTTTTTCTCATTAATGTACAGTCTGCACCCCATCTTGACTTAAAAAAACAGAAATGTAGAGATTTTTTCAAATTTATTAAAAAAGAAAAACAAATATCATATGGTCATAAGTATTCAGACCCGGGGGGCGTGTCCTGCTGCTAATGGCGCCGGTCACAGTCTAAGAGAGCTCTCGGCTTAGATCTGGAAAACGGCACCAAAACGACCAGCTAAGACTACAGGATTGATACCGCAGGTCGGGGAAGCTACGGACACCGGGGAGATGCCCCGCACAGCCCCTAAACGCCGTCAGACAGACAACAAAGTGACGGATTATTATGCCGCGGGAGCGCGGAGAGCTTCTCCCCCCAAGATGGCGCCGGAGCGGGAAAGAGAGGCTCCTTCTTCCTCGGCTAGAGCTGCAGCCTCGCTACAGGAGCCGACGCTGGATAGGAGAGAGAGGAGCGGTCGCTCGCCTAGGGAAGGTGAGGGGACCGGAGACGAGGCATTAGTGACCCTGGGCATGTTGCGGTCCCTCCTGGGCTCCCTGCGGCATTCTATAATGGAGGACATGAGAGACCTGGTGGGATCCCTCAGAGAAGAGATGGGGGTGCTGGGAGAACGGACAGACCGTATGGAGGAACAAATGACTGACATTGCCAAGGCCCATAACGACCTTGCTGACAATCATGATACCCTCGACAGGGAGGTGGGAGCGATGCAGGCTACATTACATCACCTAGAAGATAAACTACGTAGCTCTAACTTTAAACTGCGTGGGCTTCCTGAAACTGATGCAGAAAGTGATGTCCCTGCGTTGATAAGGGAATTCCTGGCGGTGGCGCTCCCAGATGCCCCAGCATTGAAGAAGGGGATTGTTCGGGCTTTCAGAATCCCTAAACCCAGACACCTCCCAGACACAGTCCCTAGAGACATTTTGGTCCACACAAATTACCCTGAAGCAGTGGAACAAATCTTGAGGCGGATGAGACGGGGTCCTGCACTACCGGAACCGTATAAAGGCCTAGCCACTTACCCAGACTTATCACCCGGGACACTGGCGAAGAGACGGGAATTCGCGTCCAGCTGTAAAATCTTGCGTGAAAAGGGAATAATGTATGCGTGGGGCTCCCCGGTTTCCCTGAATTTTAAGTTCCAGGGCAAACGGCAGTCGTTCTTCTCTCCGACGTTGCTGCGCAGAACTCTGAGAGGATGGAACCTTACCACACCATCGCCCAGACGTTCCCCTCGCACTGAAGACGGCGCTGAGATCTCCGGCCTGCAAGATGCAACGGTCGCATAATTGGACATGGACAGCTACACAGGTCTAAGCCGACCTGCTTCAGATATCCTTTTATTATAAGAGTCACCCGGTTTTACAGTTCTATTAAACTGGGAGCGTGGTCAGCTGTCTCTCTTTTATTGAAAAGATACGTACGAGAGAGCTGACTACCACCCCCCGATTTGTTCCTCTATTATTGAGAGGATACCTCTGTTAGATCACATAGCTCAAGTAACTGTTTAAGATTTAATGTTTTCCAATTTCTCTTTCAAAATAATTTTCTTCATTTCACTTACTTTCTTTCTTTTTCTATAATCCTTCTTAAATTTCTTGCTCTGTTCTTTCCAGTACCTTCCCCTTTTACTATGCTGAAAATTCCCCCTTGAGAGATCATAGACAGTACTGATTGGTCTGTCCTTCTCGGACGGTGGGGGTCGGGCGGAGGGGGGGGAAAGGGGGGTAAGTGGACAGTCCCATTAACAATCATGGCCCTAAGACTATTCTCACTGAACGTGAAGGGACTTAATTCCCCAGCCAAGCGCTCTTTTATATGGAAAGAAATGCGATCCTCCCAGGCGGAGATAGTGTTTCTACAAGAGACCCACCTCCTAGCCACTGACAAAGAGAGGCTGAAAAACGACAACTTTCCCCATGTTTTCCACGCTAATGCACAACAAAAAAGAGCGGGAGTGTGCATCATGATCAGTCACTCGGTCCAGTTCCGACTGGGGGAAGTGATAGCGGATCCGGAGGGCCGCTTTGTGGTAATCATAGGTGAAATTGGAAACTCCCCATTTACTTTAGCAAGTGTATACGCCCCAAACAAGGGACAACTGAAATTCATGAAAAAAGTTCTCAAGATTCTCAGGGAACGCTCCCAAGGTAAACTAATAATTGGAGGGGATCTCAACTCACTCATGGACCCGCGACTTGACTCCTCTGCTCCTTCCAGGGGGAGGGGAGGCTCTCTGGGCCTGTTGTGTCGGCAGCACCACCTCCATGACGTCTGGAGATACCACCATGCAGAGGAGAGGGACTATTCCTTCTTCTCTCATGTACACAAAACCTACTCCAGGATAGATTATTTTCTAGTCAACGACCTGGCTCTGGAGAGGTGTGAGTCATCGGGGCTTGGGGTGATCACCTGGTCGGACCATGCCCCGATCACTCTTAAAGTGGCTCTAGACGATGGGGGGGGTGCTGCCAGATGCTGGAGGCTCAATCCGGGTCTCTTGCTAGAGAGTGGAGTTGAAGACATGGTGAGAGCTTCTCTGAAAAACTATTTTGTCTTAAACGATAATGGAGAAGTTTCGGATGAAACTTTGTGGGAGGCAAAAAAAGCGGTCATGAGAGGCCTATTGCTGCAACAATCAGCGCAATTGAAAAGACAGAGAGGTAAATTATTAGAGAACTGGACATCTGAGATAGCCAAGCTGGAGGCGTCAAACAAGGTTTCTCCCTCCCCGCTCCTTCTCTCGCAAATATTGATGCTGCGAAATAAACTGAGATCCTTATTGCTGAGACAACATGAATCTAGTCTCAGAAAACTCAAAATCAAATATTATGAAGCGGGAGACCGGGCCGGGAAAATCCTTGCGAGTAGAATCAAAAAGAAAGTGGCCAAATCTATGATCACTGAACTACAAACACCAGGAGGTAAGGTGGTACGGAAACCGTCCGAGATAGTGGAAGCTTTTGCCACTTATTACGAGGGGCTGTATAACCTAAAGAACGACAGTCACACCCCACAACCCACCGAGGAGGGGATCAGGAAATTTCTGGAAAAACTAAATCTCCCGACGATCCCGTTGGAATTGTTGGAGAAATTAAACGGCCCCATCACTTTGCATGAGGTGAGCAAGGTGATTAGCGGGCTGAAATCTAACTCGGCCCCTGGACCGGATGGCTTTGTGGGAGAGTACTATAAAATGTTCTCGGAAGACTTGGCCCCGTTCCTTCTCAGAGTGTTTAAAATGTGGCAAGACAAAGGCCTTATTCCGGCCTCTTCTCTTGAAGCCACGATAATAACAATTCCTAAACCCGGGAAGGAGCGGGACCGTCCCGAAAGCTATAGGCCGATATCTTTACTCAATGTCGACCTAAAAATTTTCTCCAAGGTCCTGGGGGATCGGCTGGGAGAGGTGGTCCCCTTGATAGTGGACCCTGATCAAGTGGGATTTGTGAAGGGGAGGCAAGCAAAAGATGGAACCAGGAGGATGCTGAATCTGATTGAGGTGGCGGAGAGGAGGGGGTGCCCCAGTGCGTTCCTGTCATTAGACGCTGAAAAAGCGTTCGACAGGGTGCACTGGGGATACCTCAGGGGAGTCCTCTCCGCCTTTGGACTTTCAGGCCCAATTGTTTCAGCCATCCTCAGCTTATATTCCAATCCGTGTGCTAGAGTATTCTCGGCGGGCTACATCTCTAGAACCTTTCGAATAACAAACGGTACCCGACAGGGATGCCCTCTCTCCCCTCTAGTATTTGCTCTGGTAATGGAACCTTTGGCGACTTACCTAAGAGCGGACCCTGTGATTCGGGGTATACTAGTAGGAGAGAGAAAGCACGTAGTGGGCCTATATGCCGATGACGTGATAATAGCCACAACCGATCCACTATCTTCTCTCCCCAGAGTAGTGGAGGTGCTTGACCTCTTCTCACAAATCTCATATTACAAACTAAACGCGTCCAAGTCCATGATCCTCCCGGTGGGAATGTCTGGAGAGAGTATAACATACATGAGGAGACTCCTCCCTTTCAAATGGTGCGCATCTGGGATCCCTTATCTGGGGATTCTGCTGTGTCGGACCAAAGAGATTGCCGCTCGGAACATTGAGCATCTCCTAACTGCCCTGAGTGCTGCACTGAAAGAATTTCCTTTGACCTCATTGTCGTGGATTGCGAGAGTACAAACAGTACGCATGATGTGGCAACCGAAAATATTATATCTATTTCGATGCCTGCCACTATTGTACACGCAGGGTCAACTGAAACGGTTGCAGTCTACGGTTAACAAATGTGTGTGGGCAGGGAAGCCCTCAAGAGTAAAAGGCAAAATTATGTATAGACGATTTAACAGAAACGGCATGGGGGTACCTGACGTGGTGACATACCACAGGGCAGTAATCCTGGAGGCGGCAAGACATTGGTGGAGGGGCGGGGGAGCGATCGGCTGGCTACAAATTGAGAGAGAGGAAGCACGAGAGGGCTCACTCCGAACCCTCCTGTCTGCTGAAACCTTAGGAGTAGTGCGAAGAGGGGGTCTGCTGGGAACAGCTAGAGCGCTGCTAACGGTGTGGGACCTGATGATAAAGAAAAAACCCATTCTTCCATTGGAAGAAATACGACTAGAAGCGTTACGATGGCACATCCCATCGTTGAACCTCTCTGTTTGGAGAGAGGCAGGCCCAACCGTTTTGAAGGATCTGGTTTTACAGGGGAAAGTCCTTTCTTTAGAAGAATTCCTCTCCAGATACCCTGCGGTGCCCAGCTCTTACCTCCAGTTCCTCCAAATCTCGCACTTTCTCAACTCCAGACTAAGATGTCCGGCATTAGGCCGTCCGACCGAGCCCTCGGCCCTGAGAAGGTGGTTGCTATCGGATGAGGTCCACCCAAGGGGACTTTCCCTATTATACGCAGAAATAGGGGACCACGACCCCCTTTTGAAATTAGATCACATGGACAAATGGGAGAAGGATCTGGGTTTTAGGGCGGACATAGATGATTGGGAGGATGCAATCCAATGTGTCTTAGCGGCTACCAGATGCATAAACCATATAGAACTCTTAAAGAAGATCCACTTACGCTGGCACATTTCTCCAGCCAAACTCGCCAAATTCGGAAAAGGATCCTCAGCGCAGTGTTGGAGGGGTTGTGGACAGGAGGGGGATCTGGCACATATGTGGTGGACGTGTCCCAAAATAACACCCTTTTGGTATCTGGTGGAACGTCTGACGGTGTCGGTTACGGACACTGAAATCCCCCTGTGTCCACAGCTAGCCATACTGAACATAGGATTAATGGCGTTTCCACCTGTGTTGCGACACATTATGACATATATATACACGGCTGCGAGGAGTTGTATAACTGCAAGGTGGAAGAGTGAGGCTCCCCCGGGCATGAGCGACATGACGGACAGACTTAACTCCATATTCTGCAGCGAGTACTATCTGGCCATGAACAGAGGCGCTAAAAGATACGTTGCGGAGGCGTGGGACATGTGGGCGAAACACCCTTTGGCAATGCAGATCCCCTTTTAATGAGAATTTAAATATTTCATTGTGAAGGTAGCAAGGAGAATGGCATTATTGCATTATTGCAATGTTGCGTTGTCAGACAACAGTGGTTGGTGTGCTCTCCCCCCCCCCCCCCCCCCCCCCGGGACCCTCCCTCCCCTCGGCTCGAAATATGGATGAATACCAGACCAACCGAAGCTGGGAATTGACCCAGCTGATCTCTCTATGCCCTTTCCCATACGTCTTCCTTCTCTAAAGTCCTCGGTCCCTTCTGTAATGTACCTATCTGATTTAAATCTACAGCTCTGAACACATAACCTATCCCTTTCCTACTTTTCTTTTCCTTTCTCTTTTCGATTTACTCTTTACTACCGACGCACAATAACATAAATGTGAGGATGTATACCTGACCATTATAAATGGCACAAGAGGACGTTAGATTAACATAAAAACGTCACGAATCTCTAATTATCGGCGCAAATGGACTATATGACCTATAAGATAACAGAGACTATTCAAAATTCGTTGAGGAACTTATCCAGCATGACACAGCCTTAAAAAATCCTCCAAAATGCCTTAATCACATGACCAAGTAGAATGAAAGTCTGAGTGTGTCGGTAGATTTACTGTTTACTGTTTACTTACTGTCTAGTTCAATACTGTCCACTTGATTGTTATCATCTCTGTTTTAAATGTATGTCAAATACAAAACCTTTAATAAAAATATTCATGATAAAAAAAAAAAAAAAATATTCAGACCCTTTGCTAAGTATTGGGTAAAAGAACCCTTTTGAGCTAGTACAGCCATAAGTCTTCTTGGGAATGACGCAACATGTTTTTCACACCTGGATTTGGGGATCCTCTGCCATTCTTCCTTGCAGAGCCTGTCCAGTTCCGTCAGGTTGAATGGTGATCATAGATGTACAGCCATTTTCAGGTCTCTCCAGAGATGCTCAGTTGGATTTACGTCAGGGCTCTGGCTGGGACAGTCAAGAATGGTCACAGAGTTGTTCTGAAGCCACTCCTTTGTTATTTTAGCTGTGTGCTTAGGATCATTATCTTGTTGGAAGGTGAACCTTCAGACAAGTCTGAGGTCCAGAGTACTCTGGAAGAGGTTTTCATCGAGGATCTCTCTGTACTTGGCCACATTCATGTTTCCTTCAAGTGCAACCAGTCGTTCTGTCTCTGCAGCTGAAATACACCCCCACAGCATGATGCTGCCACCACCATGTTTCACTGTTGGGATTGTATTACGCAGGTTATGATCAGTGCCTGGTTTTATACCGCCTAGAATTATCACCATCAAGTTCTATCTTCGTCTCATCAGACCAGAGAATATTATTACTCATAGTCTGAGAGTCCTTCATGTTTTTTTGCAAACTCTGTGCAAACTTTCATATGTCTTGCACTGAGGAGAGGCTTCCGTCGGGCCACTTTGCCATAAAGGCTCGACTGGTGGAGGGCTACAGTGATAGTTGACTTTGTGGAACTTTCTTCCATCGCCCTACTGCATCTCTGGAGCTTAGCCACAGTGATCTTGGGGTTATTCTTTACCTCTCTCACCAAGGCTCTTCTCCCACGATTGCTCAGATTGGCTGGACGGCCAGGTCTAGGAAAACTTCGAGTGGCCCCAAACGTCTTCCATTTAAGGATTATGGAGGTCACTGTGCTCTTAGGAACCTAGAGTACTGCCCAAATTATTTTGTAACCGTGGCCAGATCTGTGCCTTGCCACAATTCTGTCTCTGAGCTCCTTGGGACGTTCTTTTGACCTCATGATTCTCATTTGGTCTGACATGCACTGTGAGCTGTGAGGTCTTATATAGACAGATGTGTGTCTTTCTAAATCATGTCCTATCAGTATAATTAAACACGGTTGGACTCTAATAAAGGCTTAGAACCATCTCAAGGAGGATCACAAGAAAATGGACAGCATGTGACTTATATACAAGTGTCTGAGCAAAGGGCCTGAATACTTATGACATGTGATATTTCAGTTTTTGGTTTTTTTTTTAATAAATTTGCAAACATTTCTACATTTGTGTTTTTCAGTCAAAATGGGTTGCAGAGTGTACATGAGAAAATAATGAACTTTTTTGAATTTACCAAAAGGCTGCATGAAATAAAGAGTGAAAAATTTAAAGGGGTCTGAATAATGTGTGTACCCACAGTAAATTGTACCAAAAACATGAAATAGCATTGTGATTTTTGTGTTTATTTTGGGGCCAGAAGATGCAGATGAACACATTGAACACAATGCATGTTGCTTTAGGCCTAAAATGTACCAGAACCAGTACAATATCAAACTAAAATATAAGTACAGTTTGCAGAGAATCGACTTCTTGGACATCATGAAGGAGGTGGACGTTTCTGGCCTTCTCCAGACGGATGTTCTTAGAAAGTCGACCTCGGTGAATGCACTTTTGCACGCCACCTCTGGCCATAATGTGGCCACCATCCACGTCATTCCATCGGCCAGTTCTTAAGAATGAGGCGGATCTGCTCCATGGAGGAGGAATTCGAACATCAGGTGATAGACCTGAAGCAACGGCTCAGAGACCGAAGGTATTCAAACGGAGTTATTAAGCGTGGGTATCGGAGGGCACGGGCCACTGAAGGACCCATCTGCTAGGATACTTTTCGAAAATGTCGGATACGTGCCCCATGACAAGATTTGTAGACACATTTAATCACGAATGGGGCACTATGCGCTCCATTTTCCAAAAGTACTGGTCCGTACTACGCAGGTGTATCTCGGACAGACCATTGATGATGCCCAGAAGAGCCAAGAACCTGAGGGATAACCTCGTGGACAGCCACTATGTGCTGCATATAGTGTCCCCCTTTGGTTCTCGGGGACCGATGCCGGGCTGCTTTCCGTGTGACCATTGCCTTTCTTGCGCTAACATCGGGTATGCTTCCCACTTTCACTCCTCCGACAGGGCCCGCACATTTGAGATCAGGCACAGAATAATGTGTAGTACAACTTACGTGATTTATTTTGCAGTCTGTGCCTGTTCACGCATTTATGTGCACCCTTTTTGTAAGCGATTGTTTCCTTCATCTGGCCCCATGTTGCTTTTAATTTGCTCTCTTTTTCTTTCTCCCTTTGGTTTTTACAGTATGGGTAGGATTTCATGATTTGTTGGCAGCTCTCCTGTCCACCACCATCTGTGCCGCCGCATAGTCATACCATCTAAAGACCATGGCCATATGGATAAAGTTCTAATTGTTGCACCCAGGATAGCATCTGGCTGATTATTTAAAGTATCGCCACATAAGTGGCGAAAATATGGCTTACTACAATTTTTGTAACAACTGGGACACTTCATTTATAGTTTTGTTCTTCCTCTGGCCGTGGGAACTATGTAGCTGCGCAGTGCCCGCCCCCCCCTTCGATGCTGTCAGGACGCGTGCTACCGTGCATGCCCAGTGAAGCCGCGTCCTGATTGGCCAGCGGGAAGTGACAGCATGTGCACGGCGTGTGACGTCAATAACCCGGAAGTCCGGACAGATGTCACCGCTGGTGCTTGGCATAAGAAACGGCGGCTGTGGAGGGGATATTGCGGACTGCCACACTACTGTTGCTCCTCCCGAGGAAGCGACCAGCAAAATACGTGTTGGGGCCATGTAAGAACTGATATTTCTGCTTCTTGGGGACTTCTCCATTTTGTGCCCAGGTACTATAGGAATGTATTGGCAATACTGTCATATGATGTGAGGGTGGGGATTCCAAAACAGAACCTTTTTTTATATGCAGGAAAGCTGTGACTTATACTTTATATATGACCCAATTCCACAGGTTGTTATGGGTTAGAAGGCTGGATGTGTACCAAAATCTACCATATTAATGATATGTTTGTGGTATAGTGGATATATAGCTTATGTGACATACTAACAGTAAACCTGTATATATTGTGACTTGCATTTTATATCCCGACCATTTGCTGGATATGAATCATTTGCCATTATTATATAGGACAGTATTTTTTCCTAGGATGTGTATTTTATGGGGAATCTTCCCCTCTGTGTCTTTTGTCTTGTCACATGTTTTTGATATGATGTATTAAATTGAATTAATTTTAAGTGCAAAGATACTCAGAGTTGTCCTCCTAGTTAAAATAACTAAATTGTACCAAATAGCATGAAATCCGTGGCAAAAACCACGTGAAAAAAATAGCAGTTTTTGTGCTTTTTTTTGGGCCAGGAAATGCAGATGCACACATTGAACACAATGCATGCAGGTTTAGGCCTAAATTGCACCAAAAATTATAAAATACACAGCAAAAACCACATTTTTGCCACAGATTTTTTGGTACAATTTAGACCTAAAACTGAATGCATTGTGTTCATCTGCATCTCCTGGCCCATAAAAGCATCAAAATCATGACATAGTTGAGCCCTTTTTCTATTAAATTATTCCTTGAAATAATAAAAAAATAATAAAAAAAACTTGGGGCTTCGCTGTATTTTTTGTTTCCAGCTATCCAGCTAGGTAGGGGTTGGAATCCTCAGTGCAGGGTGGTCCAAGTTCTCTGGGCCTCCCCCACTGTGAATTGCAGCCTGCAGCGGCCACAGAAAATGGTAAATTCATAGAAGATCTATTTTCGCAGAATCCACACCATCCAGCCTTGTAGGGACGTTGCCGCTGCCCAAGTTGTACCCTCACACTGATACAGACCAACTAGGACCCAGACTGAGGGAGAATTGCGATCGACCCATCTGCTAGAGTCCCTGGACCTGCCACGAGGCGCTCCCCCTGGGCCCACCAGACACCAGACACCCCAGACACCACAAGACCTGTGAGCACTAAAGCCCTGAAGCAGCGCCGGCGCTGGAGAAGCGGTTGTCACTGCACACGAACGGGACACTAACCTTCAAGCAGCTCACATACAGCTCCCGCCCGCCTGGCTGTGACCGGTCTGCTGGGAGCGAGAAGGACAGGATCGGGCTTCTCTGGAGCCGCAGATACAGAGAAGTGACTGCTGCAGTTCGTGGCGCGGTGAGTGGGGCACAGCAGGGGCTGAGATCGAGAGCCAGACCTCTGGTGAGGAACTCTGCAGTGTGGGCCCCTCTGGAGGACACAGGGACCAGCCGGGAACGGAGGGTGTGCTGATCTGACCCGAGGGGGCCCCGGAGTGGCAGGGAAACCTCCGGTACATGTGGAGGGAAGATACCAGGGACTAGACTCTGTGCTGAGCCCTTAACAGAAGCTGCTGGATAGCAAGCCTTGGGCGCGGAGCCCCTGTGGAATGCATCTATGTGGCAGAGGCTGGAAGCCTTGGGTCCTGTGCCCCAGGCTGCAGGGCTGCAGGTGGTCCCGGGTGGCTCTATACAGGGTCCTATTGCGGCTTTGATGTTGTGTGTACCCTCCATATCATCTGAGTTACATCGGTGCCTTCAAGCAGCACAATTGAGGAGCATAGAGCTTTTAGCACTTCTACTCTAGCCTACTGTATGACAACAGCACCATCTATTGCATCAGAGTGGAATTACAACACATAATCTTGCCCTCTGTAAGAAATTAACTCTTGACTGTGTCACACAGTGACCTAGCCTCCCACTACGCTGACAGGGAAAAGTGTGTATGCACACATAACATCAACTATCTTCTACATACAATTACACATGCTTTTACCCTGAGAACACTTCATCTTCTGGATCTCAAAACACTTCACCTGGGGGACGTGGCTTGGAAGCTGATGGCGCCAGCCACAATGTGCTGAGCTCCTGACCTTGCCCCGAGACGTAGCGGCAAATTAAAGCACATCATCCGACCTGAGACCAAATTTCCGAGAGCGGTAGAGGCTGGAGACCGCAGGGATGCCTAGGCAGTCCGCCCGGAGACGTGGGGAACCCACCAGGCTCACAGACCTTTTCCCGCCAGAGCGACACCAAGCTTTGAACACTAGCATGGTGCCCTCCCCCTCCCGCTCCTCCCCACAAGCTGCTGGACAACGCGCTCCCCGCAGCCCAGAAGAGCGCACGCTGAACATCGGAGGTGAAGCCCCAGTGACCCGCAGTTTCCTGATGGAGGTGGTCAGCTCGCTGCGCCAATCGATCCAGGAAGACACAAGGGCCATACTACAAGAACTGAGAAGTGAAATGGCGGTTTTGGAGGAGCGGACGACAAAGCTAGAAGAGAAAATGGGGGAATATGCAATGGCTCATATAACCTAGCAGATGATTACTCTGTTGTTGCGGGGATATAAACTCATGAATGAAACTATGGGATTGAAGACAACCAGAGCCAATAACATACGTCTCAGGGGTTCGCTGAGGGGGGAGCAAGGAGGATTTGGGAACGGACAGTGGAGCACCTTTCTGCAGGCTCTCCTTCAGAGACTCCTAAAGTGAATGCTTATTGACAGAGTGTACCGCTTCCGAAAACCCCCATATTAATAAGGCACTACCATGAGACACCTGGGTTCGTTTGCCTCCATAAAAGCTAAGGAACTGATATGGCTCAATGAGACGCTTGGGTGCCCCGCAGCCCTTATGCTGCATCCAAGCTTTCCCGCCTCTCTCTGGGACCTTGGCCCGGCGAACAGAGTTCGCACCCACATTGAAAGTACTCAGAGACAGAGGAATTGCTTACAGTTGGGGTCCTGTTAAGTCAAGTTCCGCT
Source organism: Allobates femoralis (assembly GCA_033576535.1). NCBI lineage: Eukaryota > Metazoa > Chordata > Amphibia > Anura > Aromobatidae > Allobates > Allobates femoralis. The sequence goes on along the minus strand of JARQOC010000005.1, from coordinate 325,428,610 downwards.
GAACAGAACGACGCAACTTTTCTTGTCCCCAGCCAGCTGGGGAAAGCCCTCAAGCAATGGAACCTCACTGGAGTAGAGGACGCTCCTCAACATCGTCTCCCTCATCAGGGGACCAACCCTGTCCCCCTACCTCGTTGCTCACCAACTAGAAAGAGACTCCTCCCCCACTATGCCTGAACTGATTTGTTCGGTGATGTTGAAGATGACAGTTTGTCTTGGGGCAAGATCTGGACCCAGATCGGACTTTCTTAATTGACTAAGACTCTCTTTTTCTCATTAAAGAGACTCTTAAATTTTGACCACGGCCACCGAGATTGTCGCCGTGGTGTTTTGTGAGGAAGTTGATAACTCGCCCTACTCCCCACTGAGACGGAGTGGCCCTACAGGGGCCTGTGCTTCAAGATATATACCTCTATGTTACTATGTTCTTAATGTTATTGTCATTTTTGCCTATTCTGACTCACATCCGCTCTAGGCCTCTTGATAGCATTATTTCGTCTCTTTCTCTCTCTTAACAATCCTCTCTTTCCTCTCACCTTACTTTTCTTTCCTTGGACTCCCCTCCCTCGCTTGTACCCCTTCCTTTCTCCCAACCTTACTCCCTGTACGGCGTTTGGCTCCTGCCCCCGAGTTGGACCTCTAACAATACTGCTCCTATAGTTATTCATACATATATAGAATTGTCTCCTTCAACGTAAAGGGCTGAATTCACCCTTTAAACGCTCAGTCTATGGAGAGACGGTTTTGAGAGCAAGGGGATATTGTGTGTGTCAGGAGTCTCACCTCTAGGAGCAGATAACACAGGCTGTGTCACCGCCTGTTCCCACGGCGTATTATGCTAATGCAATGGGCATGAGGGCAGGGGTCTGTATTTTTGTCAAACATACCACTGCAATTACCCTAATAGACCTCTGCATTGGTAATGACGGGCTGGTAGGAGTATCTTTATTGTATGTTAGTTTGCACGATCTCTGGAATACCATAACCATGTGACTGCATATTGCCCTTAACGAGGGCCAGGTGAAGTTCCTCAGATCACTCTTTGATAAAATTGTTGCCCCAGAGTTGGCTTTAAGGTTCTGTGGAGCACTTTAATCTGGTTCCTGATAAGACTGTACGATGGTCTCGAGGGCATTCGGGTTAGTGTAGTCAGGACCCGTTGTGCCGAGAGTACGCCTTCACAGACCCGTGGCGGTCCTGCAGTCTTGCATACTAAAGGGCATACTCCTTTTATTCACATAGAACACAAATCATTTACTCCAGATTGGATTTTTCCTGGTAGACGATAATACCTAACAACTGTACTTGGCATGATGTGGGCTTCACTTGGTCGGACCCGCCCCGGTTCCTCACTGCGTCTGCCTCCACCACGCTACCCCGGGCTCCTGGATGCCGCGTTACTTGTTGATGCAGGAATCGTGGAGGACATTAAGACCCACCTGGTGGAGTATTTCCAACTTAACGACAATGGTTGGTGTGTCGGATGAGACGTTGTGGGCTCACATAAGGCATAATTATTCAAGGGGTCTATTCTACCGAAGTCTCGCAGCTCAAGAGTGGCTCCGAGAAGAACAGGCTGAGTTGCTCTCCTTGCTTCCCAGACTGGAAGCTGAAATAAATGATGACCCTACCTCGGCTTGTCGTCCCGTACTAACGCAACCAGAATGTACTGAACTATGCTTCTTGTCCGTCGAACGGGCTTAGCCTTTCAAAATCGGTTCTATGAATCGGGATAAGCGGGCACTATCCTAGCAAAACGACTAAAAAAGAGGCTCTGCGGCGCTCATGATAGATCACATTAAAACAACCAGGGACAGGTGGTGAAAACCCCGCTGATATAGCTGAAGTGTCCAAACTGATATACTTGACTTTACAACTTGAAAAATGACGCACCACTCCCAGCCACCCCGATTTTGATTGGGACCTTCCTTGAGGGACTGAGACTGCTTCTGTCTCGGCTCAGATCTAGTACTCTTACAACAGACCTATTGATATAGGTGAAGTCTTACGAGCCATTAAGGATACTAAGCCCACTTGGCCCAGGCCCAGATGGACGCCTAATGAATCATCTGAGAGCCTTGATGGGCGGGACCTTTCCAACGAAACGTTCCAATATTGGGATGAACACAGGCTCGATCACCCCGCTGCAATCCGGCTAAATTTTACAATCCTAAATACTGGCAAAGCCCCTGATCTCCCCGGAGCCTACCGGACCTATCTCTTTTGAACTTGATCTCAAGGACTTTGCCGCAGGTTCTTGCGTACAGGTTGAGGGGTGTGGTTGCCCCGCCTAATAAACCGGATCAGGTTGGCTTTGTGGCTGGAGGCAGGGGAAAGCGGACACGAAGGATGTTGAACCTTATTGAGTCCTGGAGCTGAAGGAACCCCTGGTGCATTCCTGTCTCTGGATGCCGAACAGAACGTTAGCTGGACGGTCATGGGGATACTTAGAGGCTGTCCTTCGTAAATTTGCCTTCACAGGTCCTTTCTTCCGGCGCCTGTCTTTACTCCCATCCTAACCCAGAGTCCTTGACATCGCTTTCTCCGCCTCTCTTCCCATTCACAAATGGAAGCGGAAGGGATGTCCCTTAATGGCTTGATATTCACTCTGGCGGTGGAACCCCTGGCGGAAAAATAGATTACGCGGACGTTTTCCGGGGTCCGGTAGGGTGGGAAGTCCGCAACCATTGGCTGTACGTGATGCATACTCATCACTTGCACAGAGGTAGTCGGTCCCGCCGGGCGATCATGCCAGATTCTTAGAGATTATTCGTTATACTCTTACTATAAGCTTAACGCTGATAAATTAAGTACTTCTCCTCATTTACATTAACACAGGGGAAATATTAACTTTCTAAAGATCTGCCATTCATGGTCTCAGGACGGCATCCTTTCCTAGGTGTTTGTTTCGACCAGGGGGTGCGGGGGTACTCGGTCACCGGGGCTTCTGTGTGGGATGTACGGGTGGTCGGTATCCCCGGTGCCGTGCCCTGGGAACAATTATACCAGGTGTTGTTGGTAAACGGTGGGGGTGAAAGGGGGTTATTTACAGGGGAACGTGACGCCACCTGTAGAGTCCGGTAAGGTGGTACCGGCGCTGCCAGCCGGCCACTGAGGTGATGGAGGGGGCAGCAGTGTGTGGTACAGCTCCCCACAGGTGGAGCTTTACCTCAGGGCAGCTATGATGGTAATGAGACGGTGAGGGAGGACAGTGATGTTAATGGTGGTGCAGTTCTTACCCTTCTGCTGTTGATGTTGATGATGTTAAGTCTTTTGAGCTGCGGCAGGAAGAATAACAGAAACCAATTCTTGTTTAACTTTGCTTTACTCGGTACCGGCTGATGGCATAACAATACACGGTACAGTTTGGTTTAGGGTGCTGTTACCAACTCAGGATTTCTCTTAAGGAGTCTTTAGATGTTCCTTCTCTGTCTTTCAGGGTTTCTATTCTCTTTCTAGATCTTTCTGTCTTTCCCACCTTGGAAGAGCTCACCCGCCAGTCCTGCAGTCTGTGTCTAGTAGGCTTAAATTGACTATTACCGGTCCAAATGGGAACAGCAGGAACGCACAAGTTTCCCACCTGACACGGGTTTCAGTCTTTCCTCACTAGTGTAGGACCGTCTTTTGGGCATGAGGGGTGAGGTACCTTGTGGTGCTGTCAGCAACCCGGTCTGGTTGGGCCTGCAGCTCGTCGGCTTCGCAGTCAGGGATGAACTCCTGGCTGCCTCGGTATCCGTGTCACCTGTGAACCCTCAACATGACCAGCTGGTTCCTACCAGTCTAGGTCCGTTGCCATCTGTCCTGGGCCCCCACATATAGTTGGGGTACCCTCCACTCAGCTCAGGCTGCCAGGCGTGACCACACTGTCTGCCTTCCCAACGCCGTCTGAGGTAAAATCTTAACTGTCACTCTGCTCTATCCTAAGCTCCGCCCACCACCTGTGGAACCTACCATAAAGTCAGTTTCCCCTACACTAAGTGGTGTGGTCCTAAGTGAGTGCTAAAAAATAGACTCCTTAAGCATTAAATCATAACCTGGCAACTTACAAGTAAAAACACATTTTATATTCAAGTGTAATACCATTCTGTGGCGCATACCCGCAGGGGCGCCACACACCCCCTTGGTGAAACACACCCGTCCGCGGGTGTCAAACCAAACCTGGAATAAATGCATTTTACATATAACATTGAACATTTAAAACATTTTTATTAACAGGTGAACCAGGTAACTTTCAAACATAAAATAACAAAATCTTACGTTCATTTGTATTCTTCCTTTGCAGGAGGCTCAGTTCTTATAACGTTGCATTTAACTAATAAACTTTGACTATAGTCTAGTCCTTGTTGGTCCAACGGGGACCAGGTAACATGTCTCTGATTATTGTCCATCAAGTGCTGAAAAGGAAAAAGAAACAGTGCAATGCAAGGGAAATATGCATTTTAAACGATTCTGCTCACACTTTGAACAGTGCAATACCGGGTTAACTCTTTACTGCTCAACTTACTGACCCGGATTGCAAACTCCCACTGAGACCTGCGTGGCGTTTATTTATCCCCACAATACAGGTCCCGGTCCAGGTGACCCTGGGGAACTGCAGATAGATGCACTCTTCTCTTCTCCAACCGCTGCTGCTGGTACCGCGACCCTCCATAGCTCGCGGGGCCCGGCCTCCTCTGTACCACCGGCTCCTTCAGGAACTGGATGAAGTCCTCCGCCTCGGTGATATCCTCCTCTCCGGGCTCCACAAGGGGTGCATAAATCGGTCCCAGGGAATCAGCAGCTGGGACTGCCATTGCCTCACAGCCGGTTACAGGTAACAGGTCCTGAGCCTGACCAGGTATATTGAGTCCGCTCCCGGCCGCATCCTGCTTAGTTCTTATAGTCCATAACCGGTGTGGGCTGGCGCTCGACCCGCCCCCTTGGTTGATTGAGAGAAATGGGGGCGGGGAGACTTTTTGGTGCCTCTTGAATGGCCTATGTTTGTTGAGGGGCGAGGCACGCCCCTAGGCCAGCACATAGTTGTTTCTGCACTTTTAAGCCCGCCCACCATGAAGTTCCTGTGGGCAAGTCCTTCGGGCTTTTCCGGAGCCCGCCACTACCTTCGTCACTCCTCGGCAGAGTGGAGGGGGCGGGGCTTATCTTCCCGCTCTTTCTCCTGCTGTAGTGACGCAGTTTGAATTTCTGAGGCGATGTAATGGCGGCTCGGTTCAGTTTTTATAATCCACACATTTAGACAGTAATAAAGTTCTTAAGGCACACTTCACCTGGTAGATACCAGGCTGGCTCATCCTGTTCGTGACGCCAATTTGTTTCGACCAGAGCTGGGGTGCGTGGGGGTACTCGGTCACCGGGGCTTCTGTGTGGGATGTCACGGGTGGTCGGTATCCCCGGTGCCGTGCCCTGGCGAACAATTATACCAGGTGTTGTTGGTAAACGGTGGGGGTGAAAGGGGGTTATTTACAGGGGAACGTGACGCCACCTGTAGAGTCCGGTAAGGTGGTACCGGCGCTGCCAGCCGGCCACTGAGGTGATGGAGGGGGCAGCAGTGTGTGGTACAGTCCCCACAGGTGGAGCTTTACCTCAGGGCAGCTATGATGGTAATGAGACGGTGAGGGAAGGAAGTGATGGTTGAATGTGGCTTGCAGTTCTTACCCTGTTGTGTTGATTTTTGATGTGTGAGGAAGAATACGAAACGAATTGATTAACAACCATTCTTGTTTAACTTTGCTTTACGCTGAGGTACACAGCGTAGTATTGGATAACATGTACACTCAGTTTTTTAGGGTGTTTACAATTCAGGTTCTCTCTTAGGAGTCTTTAGTTTCCTTTCTGTTCTTTCTGGGTTTTCTTCTTTCTAAGATCTTCGTCTTTCCACCTTGGAAGAGTCACTCGCCAGTCGCTTAAATGCTTGTTCGTAGGCTTAAATTGGACATTACGGTCCAAATGGTTCACACGGAACCACAGTTTCCCACCTGACACGGTTTCAGGTCTTTCCTCATTGTAGGACGTCTTTGGCATGAGGGGTGAGGTACCTTGTGGTGCTGTCAGCAACCGCTGGTTCGGGCCTGCAGCTCGTCGGCTCTCGCAGTCAGATGACTCCTGGTGCCTACGGTATCCTGGTCACCTGTGAACGCTAACATGATCCAGCCTGGTTCCTACCAGTCATCCGTTGCCATCTGGGCCCCCATATAGTGGGTACCCTTGCCACTCAGCTGGCTGGCCGGCTGACACACTGTTGCCTTCCCACACCGTCTGAGTAAAATCTTACTGTCACTCTGCCTACTAGTCCGCCCACCACGCTGTGAATCCTACCGTAAGTCAGTTTCTCCTACATTAGTGTGTCCTAAGTGCGTGCCTAACAACTGGAACTCCTAAGCATAAATCTACCCTGGCACTTACAAGTGAAACAATTTATATTCAATAATACCTCTGTAAGCATAACCGCTAGGCGCCAACACCCACTTGAAAAACACATTTATCAGGGTTGTCAATTCAGCCAACTCAAAATGGCATTTACAATTTATTTTAACATCTAACATTTTTATTAACAGTGAACTCAGGTAACTTTCATACAAAGATACTCAAAAGTGCCACTTTTATTCTAAATCTTCATGTCACCTTTCAGGCATGGCTCAAATTATATCTCAGATTTAATCTAATATTACTATAGTCTAGTCCTTGTTGTCCATAGGAACCACGTAACATGCTAATAATTGTCAAATGCAGTAATAGGGAAAAAAACACCTGGGCAAGGGAATAGGTTATTTAACGTTCTACATCGGTTGGACAGCCGCAATTCGGATATCACCTTTGTTGCTAACTTACGACCCGGATGGCAACCTGCCCCTGACCTGCGTGGCTTTTTACCCCTTCAATACAGGTGCGGCCGCGGGACCTCTTGGGGAACTGCAGTAGTGCCTCTGTTTCTCCACACCGCTGCTGGTACCCGACCCTCCATACTCTGGGGCCTGTCCCCTTGTCACCAGCTCCTTCAGGAAACTGGATGAACCCTCCGCCTCGTTGTTCCTCCTCCCGGGCCACAAGGGGGCACAAATTCCAGAATTTTCAGCAGCTGGACTGCATGCCTACGAGGCCGGTTACGTAATTGGTCCTCTGGCTGACCAGTTATATTGGTCCGCTCCCTGCCTGCATTTCTGCATTAGTCCTTATGTCCGCATTACCGGTGTGGGCTTGGCGCTTCGACCCCCCCCCCCCGGTGAATTAGATAAATTGTCGCGGAGCACCTTATGGCTCGACTCTGAATGGAATTATTGTGTTGGGGACGAGGCAGCCTAAGCCACATATATGTGTTTGACTTACTAGGCTTCCGCCACATGAAGTTCCTGTGGGCAAGTCTTCGGGTTTTCGGAGGCCGCCACCACTTCGTCACCCTCGGAGAGTGGAGGGGGGGTCTTATCTTCCGCTTTTTCTCTGTGTTCGGCCCGCATTTTGCATCGGACGTCATGTAATGTGCGGCTGTGTTGGGGGGCAGGTTTGTTAACATGGGCATTTAGACGTAATAAAGTCTCTTGGCACATTATTCAAGCTGGTCATTTCCAGGTGGCTCATCTGATCTGACGCCACAATTTGAGTTGCTACCAACGGCTGAGTGTTGCTGGGTGGTCTCGCACACGGCTCTGTGTGGATTGTCAAGTTTGATGTTCTGTATCACCCGTGCGCAGTGCTGGGACAATTACCAGGGTTGTGGTAAACGGTGGAGGTGAAAGGGGTATTTACAGGGAAGTTACCGCCCTGGGCACGTCGAACTCGTAGCTACTCGGCTGGCCTGGCCTGCGAAGTGGAAGGTCATGGACCCGGCGAGCTAATTAAGTTAACTGGACTTCCCACAGGTGAGCTTTTACCTGGGACTAAACTGCGTAATGAAGTAGGGAGGAATGGAGTGTTTAGGTCCAGTGCAGCTCTTACCGTTCGCCTGTTGTGCTGTATGTTAAGCCTTTTGAGCTGCGCTGTGAACATGGAACCAAACCAATTCTTGTAATTTGTTTCCAAGTGATCTCGGCTTGGCCTAACATATTCAATGCAAAGTTTAGTTACGGGTTTACAACTCAGGATTTTTCTTAAGGGTTTAGATGGTCTCTCTGTCTCCAGCGCTCCTTCACTTTCCTCCCGTCCTTTGTCTTCCCCACCTTGGAAACTTCCCCCTCCAGTCCCTCACGTCTTCGGTATAGGCTTCATTGACTTTGGTCAATGACACAGCAACTGCACAAGTTTCTCCACCTGACACGGGTTCAGTTTTCTTCTAGTGTTAGGAACGTTTTTGGCATGAGGGGTGATTCTGTGTGTGCTGTTCAGTCTTTCCGTCTTGTTGAGGCTAGCACTCGGTTCAGTAAAGGAGATATCTTCTGGTGCTACGGTATCCGTGCACCGTGGACCTCAAAGGGGTGACCGGGTTCTGCATGTCTAGATCGGTTGCCATCTTCTGGCCCAATATAGTTGGGGTACACCTCCAACTCAGCATCAGGCTGCCAGGCCAAATACACAGGTGCTGCTATAACGCGTCTGAAGTAAAATCATTAACTGAGAAATACTCTATCCAATACTACCGCACACTGTGGATTTCCCAAGTCAGTTTCCCCTGAAAGTGGTGGCCCTAGTGAGTCGGAAAACATAGACTCTAAAGCATTAAATCATAACCTGCAACTTACAAGTAATAACAATTTTATGATCAAGTGAATAAATTAGTGACCATAACCCCAACGGAAAATGCCAATAATATTACCAAACAATATCGTCTCATTAGACGATTAAACATGGGCTTTGCTTTCCAAAATCACTTCAGTGGCACTTTTGATTCTAAATTTCTCATTGGATTGCAGCACACATGCATTTCAATGATGATTACAAAAATCTAATCTTTAGGTAGGTCTCCACTATAAAACCCAAACCCTCCTGCTAAACTCAAAGAAGTATTAATGCATATATTTGGGATAAAATACTCGGGAAGGGTGCCACGAGGTTAATTATACTCAATAGGCTTTCGGAGCCCAAGTGGTGCATGCCCGGAGAATTGGCATATAACAAACTGATGGGTGGACGAGTAGAGGAATAGCCAAGGGCGCATTCCTGATCACCTTAGCTAAGATACTCTTTGAGACCTCCTTTCTGGGTGGTGGCACACTGCGGGACCTCTTGGCGGCTGAGTCTGTTCGCCGGTGAGTCCGGCTCACCCCCTTGAGACAACCCAGATCCTCCTACATTACTGGAGGTCTGTCCCGCGTGCCTGGACCCAACTCCCCCCAAAAGACATCCCCACCCAAGCGCTACGCCTTCTTGTTCCGTCCCTGCAGACTCGGATTTGGGAGGACACGGGATTACAATTTTTGGGAGACTTCTGTCTGGAGGGACGGTGGCCGTGGCCCTCATTTGAGACCTTCTGTGAACACTTCTCGGAGTGCCACCCTGCCTTCCTGCAATTTTTCCAGTTAGACCACTTGCTCCGCAGTTCCGGATGTATCCCCTTGGCTTCCCCCCCCACCCCCCGCCCGTCAACACTAATAAATTTGATTACAGCAGACCCTCCAAAACCCCGAACTCTGTCTGGAATATATAGAGACCTGGTGTTGGGAGAAGGGGAGACAAAGCTTCCATATATGAGGAGGTTGGAGGCTGACCTAGGCTTTTCCGCTGAAGTAGAGGATTGGCACTCGGCGACTACGGAGGTGAGGGGGCCACCAGATGTGTGAACCACCTGGAGAACATCAAAAAAAATCCATCTCTGGTGGTATTTATCTCTGGTTCGAGTTACCCGCTTTGCCACAGGACAGTCCTCGTTATGTTGGAGGCTGTGTGGGGGGCGAGGCGATCTGGCGCACATGTGGTGGTCTTGCTCGCACATACGCCTCTTTTGGACATTAGTTCAAAGTCTGATTCATTCTGTCACAGGACTACGACAAGATATGACGCCACAACTGGCAGTGCTAAATATCGGCATGCAGTATTTCCTGTGGTGGTCTTGCTCGCACATACGCCTCTTTTGGACATTAGTTCAAAGTTTGATTCATTCTGTCACAGGACTACGACAAGATATGACGCCACAACTGGCAGTGCTAAATATCGGCATGCAGGATTTACCTTTGCCGCTGCGCGGCACAGTCGCATACATACTCATAGCTACTCGGCTGTGCCTGGCTGCGAAGTGGAAGGCTCCCTCCCCTCTCACCCTGTCTGAGCTAATTCAAAAGATTAACTGGATCTTTCACCAAGAGTATTTCTTAGCCTTGACTAAACCTGCCAGATGGAATGCTCTGGAGAAATGGGAGGTTTGGGCCTCCCACCTACAGGCCTCTCCGGTCCCCTCTGGGCTCCTTCCCAGACCCTGTCCCTCTCACCTTGCTTGCCCTGTTGGACCTCATGCTGACGACTCGGACAATTTATAAAGGTTATCCAAAGTGATCTCTGCTTGCCCACACATATGTCCGCCTGAATTGCAAAACCTATAACAGACCTGGAAGATTGTGGGATTTTTGGTCTCGGTCGGGATTAGGCAATGGAACGCGTCTCCCCCCCCCCCCTCCTCACTCCTTCCTCCCGTCCTTATCCACCCCCTCCTTTCCCCTCTTCCTCTCCACCACTATCCTCTTCGGTACCTATTGCCCTTCCCCTCTTTGGTCTACCATCTCTCACTTTTATTATTCTTTCTTCTCTCTCTTCATCTGTCTCACAGTTTGTTTGTTGCTCTTTGAATTTGTTATTTGGCCGACTCGCCAGTTTGTTCTGGCTGAGCCAATTGTTGTTTCTTTTCTCTATGCTAAATTTGAATAAAAACTTATTGGTTAAAAAAGAAGATCTATTTTCTGGTGCTGTACCCAGACTCTTGAAGTGGCCCTGTGGGGGGTGGGGGGAATGCATGGATAATAATGGGGTTAGGACCAGCTTTGTATTACCAGCTAGCACTAAGCCCGAAATTCATGGCACTACGCCAAATTAGACAGGGCCACCATGAATTTCTTGTAAACACTAAAATAAAACTACAATACTGAGAAATAAAATCTAAATTACTTACCGATAATGGGTTTTCCCGGAGCCATGACAGCAGCACCTGAGAGAGAGGTCCCACCCATCCAATACCGGAAACCTCAAAAAAAAATGTGGTATCTCTCCTATACTTCAGTTGGTTTACAGAGCTCGGAGAGGAGTACCTGAAAAAATTAGTACACATACCACCACCAAACAAAAATCTCAATAATACAATACCCCAAACAATATAAGAAGGGAGAGATGTGGTGGTGCTGTCGTGGCTCTGGAAAACAACATTACCAGTAAGTAATTTAGATTTTTCCATCATTGCCATGACAGCACCACCTGAGATATTTCAGAGAAAAATAAAAACATAAGGAGGAACCACCACTTGAAGAACCCATCTACCAAAGGTCACCTCATCGGTGCAAAATAGGTCAAGTCTATAATGCTTGAAAAACGTAGTAGGGGAAGACCAAGTGGCTGCCCTACAGATTAATTCTAGATGCACGTCAGCTTTCTCAGCCCAAGTGGTGGCTACTGCCCTGGTAGAATGAGCACAGATACCTACTGAAACAGGGACACCAGTAGAGGAATATGCCAAGGCTATAGTTTCCCTGAGCCACCTAGCTAAGATACCTTTTGACACCCCTTTTCCCTTAGAAGCCCCCGAAAGGAATCAGAGAGATTCTGGGAACTTCTTCATTGTTTGAACACCTCTAAGTATGTAATTAGAGCTCTCCTGACATCTAATGGGTGTACGGCCTCTTCCTTAGGGTTAGTTGGATGATCACAGAAAGAGGGTAACACAACTCCCTAAACCCTGTGAAAATATTTAGTAACTTTAGGAAAAAAAGAGGGGTCTAACCTGAGTATGACCCTATCATCCAGGATCTGTGTATAAGGTCCTACTTACTACTGACAAAGCCGGCAAGTCAAACGTCTGGCAGAAAAAAAAAGCCACTAACAAGACAACCTTAAGGGTAAGAATCTTAGGAGAAGCATCCAAAAGGGGTTCAAATGGGGCCTTGGTCAGAGCATCCAATACTAAATTAAGATCCCATGGGGGAATCTTCAGACAGGAAACAGGAGTAGCCCTCTTACATGACTGAATTAATTGTGATACCCATGGAGAACTGGCCAGGTTGAAGTTATGTAAAGCCCCCAGGGCCGAGACCTGAAATAGGGGTGAGAATGCGCATATAGGGTCTTATCCTTAGAAGACAGGAGTATTAAGGTGGAATTTAGGAACTGCTCACCTGATAGGGTTGTGTAGCACATAACCGGCGTGATCGCTCAGAACAATACAGCTACTGCAAGGACCGTACCTCCACAGGTCACTGTGGTCACGATAAGTTTCTGCAGGACAAAGTACCTCGTGGTCCGATTTGCTGTCTTCGTATGATGGAAAAACCAGAGACACAGGTATGCCTGGATATGGTAGTAGCTAGTTTATTTCCAACGCGTTTCGGAGTCGTATCCCAAACTCCTTCCTCAGGGAACAACCTGACATTCCCTGAGGAAGGAGTTTGGGATACGACTCCAAAACGCGTTGGAAATAAACTAGCAACTACCATATCCAGGCATACCGGTGTCTCTGGTTTTTCCATCATACGAAGACAGCAGCTAGGACCACGAGGTACTTTGTCCTGCAGGGCTGAGACCTGAACCTTCAAAATATTGACAGATAGACCCATGGGCCAACCCTCTGGAGGAACTCAAGAATAGCTGCAACAGGAGCCTTCCCCCTGAGCTTGCCTCAGAGCAGGACAAAAATTTTCTCCACACCTTACCATACAAGTTGGTAGTGACTGGCTTCCTACTCCTTAGAAGTGTGTCCACTGATCTGAAGGAAAAACCTCTGCACATTAGGAGCCTCCTCTCAAGTTCTGGGACACTGGTTGGGTCCAAAGATCTGTAATCGACATCTGGCATAGCCAAAAGAATCAAGCCCTCCTGGGCCAGAAGGAAGCTATCATGATGACCCTGGCCCTATCCTCCCCAATCTGGCTGGAATTAACACAAGAGGAGGAAATGCGTAGAGGAGGCCCGAGGACCATGGGATCTGGAGGGAATCTACAGGGTGGGCCATTTATATGGATACACCTAAAAAAAATGGGAATAGTTGGTGATATCAACTTCCTGTTTGTGGCACATTAGTATATGGTTTGGGGAAAACGTTTCCAGATGGGTGGTAACGATGGTGGCCATTTTGAAGTTGGGCATTTTGGATCCAACTTTATTATTATTCAATGGGAGGAGGGTCATGTGACACATGAAACTTATTGAGAATTCATAAGAAAAACAATGGTGTACTTGTTTTTAACGTAACTTTATTCTTTCATGAGTTATTTACAAGTATATGACCACTTATAAAATGTGTTCAAAGTGCTGCCTATTATGTTGGACTGTCAATGCAACCCTTTTCTCTCACTCTTGACACACTGATAGCAACCCCACAGAAAAAATGCTAGCACAGGCTTCCAGTATCCGTTGTTTCAGATGCTGCACATCTCGTATCTTCACAGCATAGACAATTGCCTTCAGATGAGTGATGAGGCAAACTTTTTTGTGAATAGTGAAATTAACAATTAATGAATAGTTGTAGCAGCGGTCTATAGGTGTGCTAAAGATTACAGGACAGGTGATGTATTTTATGGACAAACCTTTAATCTTCCTCCAATCGCCACAACGCGTTTCGACGGTCTCAAGCCATTTTCCTCAGGTAAAATGGAGGATATGGCTTACAATGGACTATTTATGGGGGTGGAACAACATTGATTGGGCCACATGGTCTGGATAATTACTTAACTCTTACACCACCAACAACCCTAATGCAATAATCTCAAACATTAACCCCATAAACTCATTAAAACATATAATGGATATGAACACGTATGTCCATCTGCACAAACAAATATATCAACCCCTAAAAACCTAATAAAATTTCTCACAAATACATTATAAAAAATTGAAATGGAAAATTTGGATATATGTAATTATAGAGGATTTAAGTGTATGTAGGTTTGTGCATGTATGTTTTTTTGTGCATAGATATATATGTATGTATATATGTAGGTTTAGATTGGGACATATATATGTATATATATTATTAATGTTTTTTTTATAATGTATATAAATCAATGTTTCAATCAATCAATGTTGTTCCACCCCCATAAATAGTCCATTGTAAGATCCTCCTCCATTCCACCTGAGGAAGATGGCCTGAGATTGTCGAAACGCGTTGAGGTGATTGGAGGAGGATTAAAGGTTTGTCCATAAAATACATCATCTGTCCTGTAGTCTTTAGCGCACCTATAGACCGCTGCTACAACTGAATACAGAAGAAGGTTTTGGGGAAGACTTGTGATGCCTCACTGGTTCCTCCTCAGAATCTGAATTGGAATCATGTGGTCTTTTCCTCTTTTTTTCTTCTTCTGAAGTGATCTAAACTTTCTCCCAAGGCTGGAGGCATAACCTGGGATCTCCCCCTGCACAGTTCTATCAATACAACAGGCAAAGAAGGTAATATTGTTGCGCCACTCTGTAATTGTCATCGGGAGCAGGTTATTTGAATGGGAAACTCACCTGTGCTTGTTGTGCTGTCTGCACAACAAGAGTTAGTGCATTGATGTTTATCTCCCTGTGTCCTCGGCTAATAAGCGGCTGTGGATGATGAAGATTTTGCTGCGTCCTTAATCCCAGCACCTCACATGTGAGTTGTCACGTGGTGGGTCCGTGAGCGTGTTCAGGACGTTATCCAAGGTCCTATTGCCCGGAGCTGCTCCATACCTCACTCCGCATAGCGGAGGAACTAATGTATTTCAAAAAGAGTAATAGGTATTTGTGTGAGCGCTGGGGAATCAACCGGCACCAAGGCTATTATGAATAGTTACCTCTCGGCTTTATTGTACAAATAAAGCCGAGAGGTAACTATTCATAATAGCCTTGGTGCCGGTTGATTCCCCAGCGCTCACACAAATGCCTATTACTCTTTTTGAAATAAAATCAATACAACAGGGGCAGATATTTTTCACATAATCATCACGGAAGGGTGTCCTACAAACAGCACATTCCCTTTGTTTCTTATTAGACAGATTCTTTTTGGAATCCTAAAAGACAGTATGCAGAATGAGGAAAATCAGCACAACTGAATTCCACATAGGTACTCACTCCCTCAATTAATGCAGGTCTATCGGCTTCGGAGGCTGTTTGTAGTTCAGGTCTGGTTTCCCAGACTTCAGAAAGGATCTATGCCCTTACCCAGTGGAGAGGGTCTCTGTGGCCGCATCCGACATCTGTAACAATAATATAGGAGGAGAAGACCCTGCTGGGTCCTGCGCCATACCTACAAGACAACGCTCTGTGCACCGCTTCTCCTAATATAGCCTCTGAAATGCAGGGGGGACCCCTGCTGAATGCAGCATTTGGACGCCGCCATCTTGGATTACAGTATGCATGTGCCAGACGCATCACATCTAGGTTCCCAGCGCTGCTCCCGGAAGTAGCGCTTGGCAGCACAAATGTTGAATCTTCACCCAGGGGCACAGTGTGAAGTCTCTGACAGCAGCCAGCTGAGTCTGTGCCTGCTCATCTGTGTCTCCTCGCACAAATGTAGCAGAGCTGAAGATGCTTGACTATGGATTACGTCGGAGGTTTTTCTTTGGCTAATAAAGATGGAGTCTTAAATTTCTTCTGTTTTATTTCTAATAAAATATTTTTTTCTCAGTGTTGTTGTTTTATTTTACAGTTTACTAGAAATTCATGGTGGCCATATCTAATTTGGTGTGACACCACATGTTTTTTTTTGCCTTCCTCTGGATCAACATGTTAGGCTATGTGTTGAATAGATGGACTTCCTTCAACCTTAACAACTATGGTACTATGAATTTACGGTTTAGTACCAGCTGATAATACAAAGCTGGCCCTAGCCCCATTATTACCCAGCGTGCTACGCACCACTAGATGCTGGATGAGCCGGGTAAAGCGCCTGGAAATGGCGCTAAGAAACAATGCGCCATTTTCAGGGGCACCTGCGAGCTGCGATTTTCAGTGTGGGGGGCCCAGATTGCTTGGGCTTTACTACGGTGAGAATCCCAACCCCAGCTGCCTGGGTTTTACCTGGCTGGCTATCAAAATATGGTAGGAACCCATACAATTTTTTAAAATTTATTTATTTCAATAATAAAAAAAAATATTGGTCTTCCCTGTATTTTGATTACCAGCCAAGGTAAAAGCCAGGCAGATGGGAGTGGCAGCCTATAGCCGTCCGCTTTATCTGTGCTGAGAATCAAAATACCACGAAGGGCCATGTGATTTTTTAAAATTATTTATTTTAGAGTACTGTTATGTCAGGCAATTACAGACACTGGCACAGAGAATGGGTGTCTGTGATTAGCTGTTGGAGAAGACTGGAATCTACTCATACTCATGTATGGGCTGGTGTCAGGTTACTCCAGCAGCCAATCACAGACACCCATTCTCTGTGACAACAGTGACTGTGATTGGCTAATGATTCTTTTGCAGTGATTATCACGGAAGTTAATAAGTGGCCCCAGAAGTACAACCAGTGGCACAGTGCGACGGGGAGAACGGTGGAACCCGGTATTACCAGTCAGTACGGTGATGCTATTTAATACCTATATGCTTTACTTTGCAGCCCCCTGCCCCCGTTTCATAACTTTAATGCCAGAGTTTAAGGTTCGCACTCAAGTTTGAGTGCTGTTTGTCCTCTAATTCGAACTTCAAAAAATCCCTGTGCGAACCTGGTGAATTCGAACATCGCCTGGTTCCCTATCACTACTTACGAGTGAAGTAAATGGACAAAAAACCACATGCACATTACTTGTATTGTCAGGTTTTTGCATATCATTTTATTGCTTTCCATTTTTGTTAATAAAATGGAACTGTCATAAATTAGGTCGTATGAGAGGACTGTATCAACACAAAAAACACACTTCTACCACACTTCGAGGGTCACATTTACTAGCTACCAAGTTCTGTCACGTTATGGTGAGAATATTGATAACTTTGATCTTGACCTAAGTTTTTCAAACTGTAAGTGCCATCGAAAAGATGAAAGACTGCAGCCTCATACTAAGTGTATGTTAGAGCAAATGCTTGAACCCTTGCACTTCGCAAAGCTTAATCAGTATTATATAATCTGGTTTCCATAGCAACCATACTTAGTGAAGGTAGAAACATAGTATCTCCAGGCTACATTCATCCGACTCCCTGTAGAATAGCAGGTTTTGAAACTACTCAAGGCCAGGCTTTTTTTATATATATAAATATATATATATATATATATATTTATATACACAGCACAGCACTTATATATATATATTGTGAGGTAGCATACTCCTGACAGCGTAGAATGACACCCGAACATGTTTTTAACCATTATGCAGCAGTTTATTAAGTGTTTATTAAGTGTAAACTGCTCATCTCACATACATACAGAACAAGTACAATATACAGTCACAGTCCCATAGGAACAATATCACATAACATCATGAATACATAGCTCACTACATTACATTCTACAGTACATAAATTATATTGCACATATTCTAACACCGGATTACCTTACGGTACCGGTACACACACAGAGTACATGAGTAATACACCGTCTCCTAGGGATCCAAGCCTAGTCGGCTCACCCCTATTCACACCTGACGATATTTACCCTACGGCCAGGCTCTTCCTTGGTCTAATTCTCCCTTTGGAGAGTCTAGTCCCTTCCCACAGGCTGCAACAACCCACAGCCCCTACACAGCACTCCGGCTGCTCTGAGCCAGGCCCCGACCCGGGTTTAGTCACCGGAGCTCCAGGGCAAGTCAGGTCCCCAAGAACTCCTTGGCACATGTCTCCAGGTCGCCAACCGCTTCCAAGTCTGCCATCACCAGGGCCAGACCTCCAGGCAAGCAACTGCACCAAACACGCCCTCGCGAGCCCCTCCAGGGTTAGCCCCACTTCCTAACTCCCAGTACTCTATTAACCCCTGTCGTCTGGCCTCACGGCTCCACTCTCACAGGACTTGGTCTTCTCTCCCTCTCAGAGGCTTCTGCTCTGTTTTCACTCACTCACGGGCCCAACATCATACATGGCCCTTTTACTTAAGCCATCATACACTTCCATTGTCCCTCATGGACTTCTATGGACGTCAGCCTTGTCAGGCCCAGACCACACACACCAGCTCAGTCCAGCATGGACTTCAGCCCTCTAGGCCCAGACCAGGTTGTGAGCCACCTGAGCTTCAGGGCAGTCAATAAAAAAGGAAATGGAGCGCACATAGAGTAATATCCTTTTGTACCAATAACCTCAGTGCCCCCCTTTTGTGGAAGGGCTCACCTGATTAGGTTGTGCAAGTCACAACCGACTAACTCTGTCCTCTCGTTAGGTCGCAGCAGTTGTCCAGCAAGAGTAAGGATCCAAAAGGGTTAACAGAAAGTGCTGGGTTCCATAGATTCACCACGCTGACCTCCAAGTAAAGACAAACAGAGTGATAGATAAGACTCTGTTTAATGAGTAGTTTGCCTACCAGTTTCGTGATATCGGTTATCACTTCATCAGGGCATCAAGTACAGCAGTATTAACAGGATATATATACACACAACAACATTATATGACTCCACCCCTGAATTGTGATGGTGCTTCCTGTGGGAACGCCCCCTTCACCTCTATGAGGATATATATGTGGAGAATGAACAGACTTTTACTAAAGAGGAAGCATTGTTAATGAGGAGAACTTTTAATAAATTGGAGAATTTACTGAAGGATGAAGTTCATTACCAGTTGGATGCACGTTTTTTGTCCATATATATGGACGAGAAATTATGTCCGAGGTGACTAAGAGTGGAACGAAAATCGCCATTTCCGCACGATGCTAAATTTACTGATGAATGGGACTGTATTTTGAAAGAATGTATGTTTAATTTATTAGGAAGAGAATAGCATTGGTTGATGTCTTCGTGGATAGGTTGAGGGCCGTTTTTGCCATTAGGCACTCCTAGGCACGCCCTAGGGCGGCGCCATTCATAGGGGGCGGCGTCTCGGCGTGTTTTCTTTTTTTTTTTTTTTCGGTTCCAGGCCGGCCGGGTCGCAAGCCCCGCCCCCATACCCCCCGTCCTTCCTTCATCATTAGGGCCGCCTGCCCCCCTGCCTGCCCACCTCACAGGCAGAAGAGCCGGAAGAGACAAGGAGAAGGAGGGGCCTGCCAAGGAGGGGAAACTTGAAGTTCCCGCTCTGTTCCCTCCTGTCTCCCGTGCTGCGGTGGCGGCGGCTCCTGCACTCAGCCGCCCCCTCCAGACCCAGAGAGCGGGGAAGCAGCCGGAGGCACTGGAAGATGGTGCGGCTGGCGACGGAGCTCCTGCTGCACATCACTGTGCTCAGAGGGAGGCCGGCCAATGTCAGCAGCCAGCACCAGGTGAGGACCCTAAAAGTGTGGGGAAACTGTGCAGGGGACAGAGGAGCAGGGGGACCAAGGAGAAGAGGACAGAGGCACAGGGGGACCGAGAAGAAGAGGACAGGAGGACAGAAACAAGGGGACAGGAGAAGAGGAAAGAGGAGCAGCAGGAGGGAGAGAGGAGAGGAGGTCTGGGGTGCAGAAGGACAGAGGAGCAGCAGGAGGGAGAGAGGAGAGGAGGACAGGGGTGCAGGAGGACAGAGGAGAGGAGGACAGGGGTGCAGGAGGACAGAAGCAACAGGACGGGGGTGCAGGAGGACAGAGGAGCAGCAGGAGGGACAGTGGAGAGGAGGACAGGGTGCAGGAGGACAGAGGGACAAAGGAGAGGAGGACGGGGGTGCAAGAGGAGCAGCAGGAGGGACAGAGGAGAGGAGGACGGGGTGCAGGAGGACAGCCGAGCAGCAGGAGGGACAGGGAAGAGGAGGACGGGGTGCAAAAGGAGCAGCAGGAGGGACAGAGGAGAGCAGGACGGGGTGCAGAAGGACAGAGGAGAGCAGGACGGGGGTGCAGGAGGACAGAGGAGAGGAGGACGGGGGTGCAGGAGGACAGAGGAGAGGAGGACGGGGGTGCAGGAGGACAGAGGAGAGGAGGATGGGGGTGCAGGAGGACCGAGGAGAGCAGGACGGGGGTGCAGGAGGACAGAGGAGAGCAGGACGGGGGTGCAGGAGGACAGAGGAGAGCAGGACGGGGGTGCAGGAGGACAGAGGAGAGCAGGACGGGAGTGCAGGAGGACAGAGGAGAGCAGGACGGTGGTGCAGGAGGACAGAGGAGAGCAGGACGGGGGTGCAGGAGGACAGAGGAGAGGAGGACGGGGGTGCAGGAGGACAGAGGAGAGGAGGACGGGGGTGCAGGAGGACAGAGGAGAGGAGGACAGCCGAGAAGCAGGAGGGACAGGGAAGAGGAGGAAGGGGGTGCAAGAGGAGCAGCAGGAGGGACAGAGGAGAGCAGGACGGGGGTGCAGGAGGACAGAGGAGAGCAGGAGGGGGTGCAGAAGGACAGAGGAGAGCAGGACGGGGGTGCAGGAGGACAGAGGAGAGCAGGACGGGGGTGCAGGAGGACAGAGGAGAGCAGGATGGTGGTGCAGGAGGACAGAGAGAGCAGGACGGGGGTGCAGGAGGACAGAGGAGAGGAGGACGGGGGTGCAGGAGGACAGAGGAGAGGACAGGGGTGGAGGAGGACAAAGGAGAGGAGGACGGGGGTGCAGGAGGACAGAGGAGAGGAGGACGGGGGTGCAGGACGACGGGGGTGCAAGAGGAGAAGCATGAAGACAGAAGAGGAGGACGAGGTGCAGGAGGACAGGCGAGCAGCAGGAGGGACAGGGAAGAGGAGGAAGGGGTACAAGGAGGGCAGCAGGGGGAAGAGGAGAGCAGGACGGTGAGGAGGACAGAGGAGGAGATGGTGGTGCAGGAGGAAGGGGCAGAGGATGGGGGTGCAGGAGGATATAGGAGCAGCAGGAGGGGCAGAGGAGAGGAGGACAGAGGAGATGAGGACGGAGGTGCAGGAGGACAGGAGCAGCAGGAGGGACAGAGGAGAGAAGGACGGGGATGCAGGAGGACTGGGGCTGTGGCTGGCGCTGTGTGTGGTGATAATGGTGGCTGTACCGTGTGTCTGGCTCCATGAAGCTGCTGCCACCTTCCTGTGTTGGCAGGGTGTGGCATGCTGAGAGTTGTAGTTCTCCTGCCTGTCCTATATGATTTCTGGGCAGTGTGTTGGGTGCTGGGAGTTGTTGTTCTTCCAGGTGGACTTAGTGTTGTCCCACCGCCCGTCTGTGGCCTTTCTGTCTCTTCTGGGATGTCCTCAGCTCTGTGCTGTGCACAGACAGTGTACCACCATCTCCCGGCTCCGTGCTGTGCACAGTGTACCACCATGTCCTCAGCTCCGTGCTGTACACAGACAGTGTACCGTACACTGTCTGTGCACAGCACAGAGCTGGGAAGATGGTGGTACACTGTCTGTGCACAGCAGGAAGCTAAGGATATTGTGGTACACTGAGCACAGCACGGAGCTGAGGACATGGTGGTACACTGTGCACAGCACAGAGCTGAGGACATGGTGGTACACTATCTGTGTACAGCACGGAGCTGAGGACATTGGTATACTGTCTGTGCACAGCACGGAGCTGAGGACATGATGGTACACTGTGCACAGCACAGAGCTGAGGACATGGTTGGATACACCTGTGCACAGCATGGAGCTGGGGACATGGTGGTACACTGTCTGCGCACAGCACGGAGCTGAGGACATGATGCTACACTGTCTATGCACAGCACAGAGTTGAGGACATTGTGCTACACTGTCTCCCGCCGCCTTAAAATCAGTCTGTTTCTCATCCAGGAGAGTCGGATGAGTGTCATCGGTTTTTTGGTCCATTTGGCATCCAACTGCTGTGCGAGTGTCCGACATTTCTCTCAGATCACATCCATGTGCAATCTGTTCTTTCCTCAGCAGCTATTACTGCATAATCATTTACAGGAACATTTTACAGTGTTCTCAGCTGCAGAATGAGAATGTATCCTTGAAAAAAACTGATGCCTTTCGGATAGTCCGTGTGCGTTCCGTGATTTTGTCGGACCCATAGACTTGCATTGGTGAGTCTCATGCGTGAATCTCATACTGTCGCAGAATGTTGCGACTTTTTTCTCATCCTGAATCTGGATGAGAAAAAAGCGTCCGACACTCGCCAGTGTGCTCTCAGAGATTGATTAACATTGGTCCGAGTGCAATGTGATGAAATCACACATTGCACTCATCCGAGTTTCACGCCAGTGTGTCCGTACCCTAATAATAAAATCCATATAGTAATCCTACAATGTCTGCTGGACATGGTATGGGGAGGGTTTATGGCTCAGTTAGTACACACTCCATACTTCTCGTTATTAACCAGTTAATGCTCTCTTGTCCACTGCACTGCAGTGTCAAAAGAGGAAGACAGCGAGACAGGCAGCGACATCGCATCAGAGAGCCTCTGACCTCCAAATAGAAGATCCTCATATCCTGGTATTGTGACGACATATTAAGAATAATATCTTTTGCACTTATATTACACTATGAACTCCACAGCATTTTACATACATCATCAACACTGTCCCCATTGGGGCTTACAATGTAAACATCCTGTCAGTAGGTCTCTGTATTGTGGCTGGACAAACCTTTTATATGTACTACATGATGAAATGGGGGGAGAAGCTACATGAAGCTTGGGGGGGAAGGCTGCAACTGGAGGGAAGATTGTCCGTGATGGGGGGAGGGGTTGCAACAGGGGGAGGAGCCATGATGGGGGAGGGGCTGCAACAGGGGGAGGAGCTGTGACGGAGAGGGGCCGCAACAGGGGGGAGGAGCTGTGATGGGGGGGCGCGGCCGCTGACAGTGCCTAGGGCAGCAGGAACACAAAATACGGCCCTGGATAGGATTACTGCTTTATCTGAGGAGTTGTTGAATTTCAGTAATCCCCTGAGTTCAATAGACTCAATTCTGATATTGCTAGTAGAATTTTGAGGTTAGAGCAGGGGATTATAGCAAAAAAATCTAAGAAATTGCAGAGGGATAGGGAGAACATGAAAACCTCCAAAAAAACAAAGGAGGAAATGATTGTGCCTAAAAATCCCCCGGCCAAAGAGGCGCATCCCCCTCAAGTGCTCACTGAGGAGGTGGCTACTATACCAGCTCCTGATCCGATGGAGATCCCCATCCCGGGTCCTGATCAGGTTGTGGTCACCCCACTAGTCAGTGAGCCTAATACAAAGAAAAAAACAACTAAAAAGAAAGGAAAGAAGAAGCCTAAAAATACAATCATGGAGGAAGAGAGAGCTCAGAATAAGTCAGGGGAAGGCGGAGACCTCTGGAAGCGGTAAGCTTCCCTCACCCCCAAATAGAAATATACAAGCATAAAAAGAAAAAAGATAGCGGCACTCACCGGGCGTGTTTCAAAGGTGCTTTATTTGGGTACCCTCATTCCAGGGTCCCACTCAGGAGGGAGGGGTGCAGAGACAGCAGAGATGACGGATCTCCGTTTCGGGGCTCCTACCCCTTCCACGGACATTGAGGGGGTAGGAGCCCCGAAACGGAGATCCGTCATCTCTGCTGTCTCTGCACCCCCTCCCTCCTGAGTGGGACCCTGGAATGAGGGTACCCAAATAAAGCACCTTTGAAACACGCCCGGTGAGTGCCGCTATCTTTTTTCTTTTTATGCTATTATTGATGTGATATATAGCGGGCACCCAGAGGCGGCCAGCAATGCCCCACCTCGCATATACCCATATGAAAAAATAAGCACTTCTCCTAACTTAGCAGTGCCCAGTGAACAGGACTTTTTTTGATTATTGAACATAGAAATATACAAGCTCAAAGTGCACCTCTGAGTTTTCTAGAACAGGTAAAATTACAAATGGAGAAAATTAGAAAGGATTGTCTTTTGGACCTATGTTTCAACCAGAGCTGGGGTGCATGAGGTACTCGGTCACCGGGGCTTCTGTGTGGGATGTCACGGATGGTCGGTATCCCCGGTGCCGTGCCCTGGCGAACAACTATACCAGGTGTTAATGGTAAACGGTGGGGGTAAAAGGGGTTATTTACAGGGGAACGTGACGCCACCTGTAGAGTCCGGTAAGGTGGTACCGGCGCTGCCAGCCGGCCACTGAGGTGATGGAGGGGGCAGCAGTGTGTGGTACAGCTCCCCACAGGTGGAGCTTTACCTCAGGGCAGCTGTGGTGAGACGGTGAGGGAGGACAGTGATGGAAATGTGGTGCAGTTCTTACCCCTCTGCTGTAGATGTTGATGATGTTACGTCCTTTGAGCTGCGGCAGGAAGAATAACAGAAACCGTTTCCATTTTAACTTTGCTTTACTCGGTACCGGCTGATGGCATAACAATACACGGTACAGTTTGGTTTAGGGTGTTGTTACCAACTCAGGATTTCTCTTAAGGAGTCTATAGATGTTCTCTCTCTGTCTTTCAGGGTTTCTATTCTCTTTCCAGATCTTTCTCTCTTTCCCACCTTTGAAGAGCTCCCCCGCCAGTCCTACGGTCTGTTTCTAGGAGATAAGGTCTGTCCACTACCCGATCTGGACAGGGCAACCCAAGACATCAAAGTTCCCTTCCAGCACCGCCGTAAATGTCTGTCCCTTTTTATTTCTCCTAGTGTCCTGAACCGGTTTTCAGTCCTGAGGGGAGAGGTACCTTTGTGGTGCTGTCAGCAACCCGTTTCTGTTGGGCCTGCAGCTCGTCGGCTTCGCAGTCAGGGCTGAACTCCTGGCTGCCTCGGTCGTCCGTGTCACCTGTGTACCCTCAACATGACCAGCTGGCTCCTACCAGTTCTGGTCCGTTGCCATCTGTCCTGGGCCCCCTCATAAAGATGGGGTACCCTCCACTCAGCTGAGCTGCCAGGCGTGACCACACGGTCTGCCTTCCCAAGCCGTCTGAGGTAAATTCTTAACTGTCACTCTGCTCTATCCTAAGCTCCGCCCACCACATGTGGAACCTACTATATTACAGTTCCCCCTACTCTAAGTGGTGCGGTCCTAAGTGAGTGCTAAAAATAGACTCCATAAGCATTAAATCGTAACCTGGCAACTTACAAGGAAAAACACATTTTATATTCAAGTGTAATACCATTCTGTGGCGCATACCCGCAGGGGCGCCACACCTAAATATTCCCTGTCAAACTAGTCCCTTAGATTTATTGGTATCAATGGCTGAGAGAGATACAGCATTGATGACCAATAATATTATAGATCTTCCAGTGGTTGATGAAGAGGGAGAGGGAACTATCCCTGTCCCTTTATCACCAATAATTAACAAAGGACCTAATCTCATTGATATAGAGGTTCCTGTGCCAACGATAAAGTTACCCACGAAACCTAATATGTGTGTAAATAGAAAAAATGTAAACCTGGGTGTAAATCCAGTTCATGATGGGTCAAATTCTGAATCTGCTACGGATTGTTTTTTTCCCAGAGGAGTGAAAAACTCCAACACCATCACAAAGTATTTTACAAAGATACCACGAAAAAGAAAAAACAGAGAAGAGGAACACGAGTAAAGAAAAAGACTAAAAAGTGCAAGGCAATAACCCGGTCACTAATAAGTGCACCCCCCAGCATTATCACCACAGATGGGAAGGGAAATATTTTAGAGAAGGGGAAACATGTTCAATCTTTCCAAACATAAAATAACATAGAATGAGGTAGCACTATTGAATAGGGGACTCTCATTTTGCCCAGAGATTGTCTCCAAAGACGTGGAATTATTTATGGATCTACAAAGGTTTATTAGAAAACTATCAATAAAATGTCATTTCGTAATAAATGGTAGTAATAATTTGAACCCCATAGGAAATGAGAATGGTATCATTCATACAAGTTTGAGAGGTGTATCAAACTTTTATCTGGTACAGAATAAAGGCCGCCATCTTAAGACCTTTACTGACCTAGTTCTAAAAGATTTCGAATCCCTGACCCTAAATAAGAATAGGGTTAAAAATCTGACAGAGGAAGAACAAAAAGGGTTGCTGTCACTGAGAAATGACAGTGACCTAATAATAAGAGCAGCAGATAAGGGTGGGAGGATTGTTCTGCAAGATCGAGAGATCTATCTTAAAGAAGCAGATAGAATCCTTTCGGATAGAGCCACATACAGAATTTCGAATTTAAATGAATATAGGGACTCCATTGTTAAATATGGGACATTATTGGACACGGCAGAGAAATTGCAGATTCTGAATAAAAATGAGAAATGTTATTTAAGAATTAAATACCCCCAACTGGCAATGTTTTATCATTTACCTAAGATCCATAAACAGATTTTTGATCCACCTGGACGTCCCATCATAGCGGGAATTAACTCACTCATTGCCAATTTAGCAGCCTATGTGGACACTTTTATGAATCCAGTCGTTAAGAATTTGGGATAATTTCTTAGGCATTCTTTACATCTTATCCAATTGTTACATAAGATTGAGTGGAAGACTAACTATACTTTTATTAGTTTAGATGTAACTGGCCTTTATTCCAACATCCAGCATGACATTGGTATACAATGCTTTCAGCTATATGTAGACAGGGTTTTTGACCTCCCTCCCCCCCAAAAAAACTTTTTGATACAAAGTATGAGATTAATTTTAGAGAACAATTTCTTCAAATTTGGTGATGTCATATACCAGCAAATAAGGGGAACTGCTATGGGGTCGAGGGTGGCCCCGACATATGTGAACTTATTTATGGCAGTTTTTGAAACTTGGCATTTTTTGAATAACAAACATAAAGAGAATTTAATTATGTATCGTCGCTTTATAGATGATATAATTATTATTTATGATAATAGGGACTTTACAGTTGATGAGTTTTTGGACCCTATACTGAATAACTCTTGGGGTATCGAGTTACTTCCTACTATAGAAGAAAGATCTTTGAACTTCCTTGATCTAAACATCTATATTGATGAAGCTGGAAAAATCAATACAAAATTAAAAAAATTTTTTAAGAAAATAGATGCCAATGGCTATGTGCACTATCACAGTGGGCATTATAAGCCATGGCTACGTAACATTCCCAAGAATCAATATTTGCGCATCATGAGAAACTGTACCTCTACTCGTGATTATAAAGAGCAAAGCAAAATTTTGCAAGAAAGATTTAATGAGAAAAAATATCCTTCAACTTTGGTAAAACATGCCTATCAATCTGCCAAGGGAATGACCCGGAATGACCTTATTGAAAAGAGGGACATGGAAATTAATAATAGAGTCAGCTTTATAACTACGTTTTCAGTACAACACCATCATATACGAGACATCCTACAAAAACATTGGAAGATTGTTCTAAATGATCCCATATTAAATAAAGTGTTGCCCTCTAAACCTGTGGTCACCTATAGGAGAGCTCCAACTATAAAAAATGTATTGGCCCCTAGTGTCTTGAGATCTCTCCACCCAAAAAATAATTTTGTGGAGATTGTATCTGGAAAGAAAGGCTCCTATAAATGTCATAAAAGGGGTTGTAAATGCTGCCAAATTATAGGCCATAACGTCACCACCTTCCATGCTCAAAATGATGATCAAAAAGAATACAAGATTGCATTCAGACTAACGTGTCAAACTGATTATGTCATATACCTTATGCAACGTATATGTAACAAACAGTATGTGGGTAGAACTTCTCAGGCGCTACATAAACGGTTAAATTCACATAGGTATAACATTAAAAAAGGATTGCTTCATCATGGATTGTCTAGGCATTGTACGGAAATACATGGGGGTGAGATGAAATTTACAATCACACCCATAGATCATGTACCATTTAATAGCACAAATAGATTAGACTGGCTGGCAAAGAGGGAGACCTACTGGATATTTAAACTAAAGACCCTCCAGCTGGGTGGTTTGAATGAGGTGAGTGACCTATTCTAATTATTTTAATTGAGATTTTTTTTAATAATTTTTTGATATAAAGGTATGGATACATGTATTTAAATCTTTTAAAGATATTAGCCTATCAGATAATGGGGAATCATAATAGAAAACAGGTTCCCTTTTAGTAATAATGAACATCTATTTTAAATTCCCAATAGGTAGGTTCTCCCCACATATTATGACTGTGATAAGTTTTCTGTCAATTTAAATGGCCTAGTGGTCTAATGCTTCCCCATGAATTTATAGTTTTTGAAACACCTGATCGAACCCCCTGTGGATCATTGTGCATTTTAATCAATTTTTAAAATTTTGTGATTGGGAGAGGTTTTTTTTTTTTTTTTTTCATGTGTAGTGTGTTAATGTTTTATATTATTATATTATGTTGTATTGATATGCCTTTTAATGGATGTTGTCCACCCTGCAGGTTAGAGGGGGGTGTTCCTACTGGAACTACCTTCATACCTGAATGGGTGGGGTCATTTAATGAATATATCTTTTATAACTCCCCAGTAGGTAGGTTCTCCCTACATAAACTTACTGAGTTTATCCATCAATATGAATGTCTTAGTGGTCTAATGCTGGCCCCATAAATTTATAGTTTTGGAAGTGCCGGATCGAATCCTATGTGGATCTTGGTGCATTTTTATTTTATTTAATTTATTAATTTGTGAATTGGAGAGTGTTTTTGTAATAGGTGTGGTGTTTTAATGAATTATTGTTATTGATATGTCTTTTCATAGATGTTTTCCACTCTACATGTGTGAAGGGGGCGTTCCCACAGGAAGCACCATCACAATTCAGGGGTGGAGTCATATAATGTTGTTGTGTGTATATATATCTGTTAATACTGCTGTACTTGAAGCCCTGATGAAGTGATAACTGATATCACGAAACCGGTAGGCAAACTACTCATTAAACAGAGTCTTGTCTATCACTCTGTCTTCACTTGGAGGTCAGTGTGGTGAATCTATGGAACCCAGCACTTTCTGTTAACCCTTTTGGATCAGGGCAGTCAAAGCATCCCCCTAGGTCTCCTCACCCTGCCCATGATGCCCAGCTGCCTCCAAGCCCTACCAACACAGGAAGAGATCCCGGATGGCAGCCTCACCACTATGGACAGAGTGAGCAAGTTCAGCCAGGACCCCCCATACACCTAGGTGCTCCACTAACCTCTCGGTCTGGCCACAGGCTTCCTTCACAATCGCACATCCCAGAGCTCAGGACTGCTCTCAATCCAATCCATCTCTAGGCTCTGGTCATATACACTGCTAGCCACTGAGCCACCATACACTGCTAACCACTGAGCCACCATATACAGTGGTAACCACTGACCCACCGAATACAGTGCTAACCACTGACCCACTGTATACTCTACTAACCACTGACCCACTATATTCTGTTCTAACCACTGACCCTCCATATTCTGTGCTAACCACTGACCCTCCATATGCTGTGCTAACCACTGACCCACCATATAGTGTGCTAACCACTGAGCCAGAGTATACATTGCTAACCACTGAGCCACCATATCCAGTGCTAACCACTGACCCACGGTATACTGTGCTAACCACTGAGCCAGCGTATACTGTACTAACCACTAACCCACCATATACTGTGCTAACCACTGACCCACCATATACGGTGCTAATCACTGAGCCAGCGTATACAGTGCTAACCACTGAGCCAGCATATACTCTGCTAACCACTAACCCACCGTATACTGTTCTAAACACTGAGCCAGCATATACTGTGCTAACCATTGACCAACCATATGCTGTGCTAACCACTGAGCCACGATATACAGTGCTAACCACTGACCCACCATATACTGGGCTAACCACTGACCCACCATATTCTGTGCTAACCACTGACCCACCATATGATGTGCTAACCACTGAGCCACCATATACAGTGATAACCACTGACCCACCATATACTGGGCTAACCACTGAGCCACCATATACAGTGATAACCACTGACCCACCATATACTGGGCTAACCACTGAGCCACCATATACTGTACTAACCACAGACCCACCATATGCTGTGCTAACTACTGAGCCACCATACACTGAGCCACCGAATACAGTGCTAACCACTGAGCCACCGAATACAATGCTAACCACTGGGCCACCATATACAGTGGTAACCATTGAGCCATCGTATACAGTACTAAGCACTGAGCTACCATATATAGTACTCACCACTGAGCCACCATACAGTGCTAACCACTAAGCCACCATACAGTGCTAACCATTCAGCCACTGTATACAGTGCTAACCATTGACCCACCAAATACAATGCTAACCACTCAGCCACCGTATACAGTGCCAACCACTGAGCCACCTTATACAGTGCTAACCACTGAGTCACCGTATACTGTGCTAACCACTGAGCCACCATATAAATCCTGCAACAACAGCGTACTTTCTGGAGAGAGGACTGTACTTTTCAGCGGCTATTTCTACGGCACCTGTTCATTTCTCCGCACTTCCGATGCAATAGTATCGGGCCTATTTCTAGTGTAATATATAAAAAACAATAATATGTGTCACAGACTTCCGGCACTTATGTTGCTATGCCACAATGCACCGCGGCACCATTGTGGGATAGCGACACAAGTGCCAAAAGTAAGTGACACAGACCTCAATCTCCCAACGGTAGCCGCGGCTCATCACCCACCGCACGGAGGTCAGTGGCGACACAGCCAGGAGATTAGCGGCGCGAGCCGCTCATCTTCCGGCTGCTCGCAGCAGAAGTTCCCCGACCCCCATATTGGAACACCCAAGTTATGGGTATTCCTATATGGCGGCCGGGATTCAAATCCCCCGCCAAAGCCGTCGTCACATGTCACGCGCCAGCAGCACTGATGGCGTGTGATTCAAATCGCGCTTCGCTAATTGGTCGCCAATCATCGCTCTTGGTGCATGATTTAAATTGAGCTTCGCTGATTTGTCGCCACGATCTGTGACGACCAATCAGCAACACAGCGCGCGGCTTAGCGGGAGATTTGAATCCCACGATGCTCAGCCAATCAACAGCGCGGGATTCAAATCTCCCACCAAGCCACATGCCGCTTCGCCGATTGGTCGCCACCAACCACGGCGACCTATCAGCGCTCTTGGCGCGTGATTTAAATCGTGCCTCGCTGATTGGTTGCCATGATCTGCGGCGACCAATCAGCAACGGAGCGCGTGGCTTGGCGACATATTTGAATCCCGCTTCGCTGATTGGCTGAGCGGCGCAGGATTAATATCTCCCGCCAAGCCATGTGCCGCTTCACTGATTGGTCGCCGGCGACCAATCAGCGCTGTTGGCGCGTGATTTAAATGGTGGCTCAGTAGTTAGCATGGAATGGTGGCTCAGTGGTTAGCACTGTATGGTAGCTCAGAGGTTAGCATTGTATAGTGGTCAGTGGTTTGCACTGTATGGTGACTCAGTGGTTAGCACTGTATGGTGATTCAGTGGTTAGCACAGTATGGTGGCTCAGTGATTAGCACTGTATGGTGGCTCAGTGGTTAGCACGGAATGGTGGCTCAGTGGTTAGCACTGTATGGTGGCTCAGTGGTTAGCACTGTATAGTGAGTCAGTGGTTAGCACTGTATGGTGGCTCAGTGGTTAGCACAGTATAGTGGCTCAGTGGTGAGCATTGTATCATGGCTCAGTGATGGGAGTCAGGCACATGGGAGGCAGGGGCACAGGGAAGGGAGAAGGCACAGGGGACGCAGAAGCCACAAGTGAGGCAGAGTCATAGGGAGAGCCAGCGCACACAGAGCAGAGAGAAACGCACAAGTAAGACAGACCGCACAGGGGAAAAGACAGCACAGACAGGAGAGAGTGCACAAGGGAACACATGCACAAAGACTGTCCTCCCAATGCAATAGCATCGGGCCTATTTCTAGTGATTTATATTTGCCAAATGCCAGAACAATAAGGCTAGCTTCACACCATGGCGATATCCAATCTGGGGCTGTCAGGGATGAACCTGACAGCCCTGGACCGGATCAGCACACAGAACCAGAGGGCTAATATGCACACAGCTGCAGCTGCTGATGAATCAGGACCGCAGCTCATGGGGTGGTAGCTGCAGTCCTGAAACAACAGTGGCGTGCAGCCGCAGGTGTCCGGTTCCCGGATCCTCCCGGACCGGGGCAATCCGGCCCCATAGGCTCCCATGTTAGGGAGGCCGTATTGCACCAGATCCGGGGGAATCTAGGAGGATTCGGGAGATGGCAATTTGGGGAGATTTTTCTTCCCGGACACAAAAATGTTGCAAGCAGCGCTTTTTTGTCCGGGAGGAAAATCCAAATTCTCCCTGATTCTTCCGGAGAGATGGAAACCGGATGGCAGATAGCTGCCATCCAGCTCTATCTGGCCCCATAGTATACTATGGGGCCAAAATCCGGTTTACACCGGACAGCCCCGGATCGGACGCTGCCGTGGTGTGAAGCCACCCTAAGAGAGAAAGAATGGTTTAAGGCAATTATATTCGTTTTTGCAAAATTTCATTAATATTTGTTACCATTGCCCTTAAACTGTATAACTTGAGGCAAACATTTTCGATATCCTTCCACAAGCTTCTCACAATAGTTGGTAGGAATTTGGGCCCATTTCTGATAGACCTGGGGTAACTGAGCAATCTTTGTAAGTCGCCTTGCCATACATTTACAGTAGGGATTGAGATTAGGGCTTTCTGATTGCCACACCAAAATATCACTTGGTTATCCTTAAACCACTTTGTAACCAGTTTGGCAGTATGCTTTGGGTCAATGTCCATTTGGAAGACTCATTTCCATCCAAGCTTTAACTTCCTGGCTGATATCTTGAGATGTTGCTTAAGTATTGCCACAAAATCCTCTTACCTCATGATGCCATCTATTTTGTAAAGTGCACCAGTCCTTCCTGCAACAAAACAACCCCACAACATGATGCTGCAACCCCCTCTCACAGTTGGGACGGTGTTCTTAGGCTTCTAAGCTTCTCCCTTTTACCTCCAAACATGGTGATGGTCATTATGGCCAAACAGTTCAATTTTAGTTTGTCAGACCACAGGATGTGTCTTCAAAAACGTAGGTCTTTGTTACTGTGTGCATTTGCAAAAATTGATCTGGCTTTTTTATGTTTCTTTTGGAGTAATAGCTTCTTCCGGTGGCAGTGTGACCTTCCGGCCTATGTTGATACAGTACTTGTTCGCTATGGATAATGACACAAGCTTACCAGCTCCGCCATCATCTTCAGACAGTCTTTTGCTTTTCTTCTTGGGTTGATATGAACATATCGGACAAAAGCATGTTCATCTCTGGGACACAGAACCTGTCTCCTTCCTGAGCGGTATGATGGCTGGACATTCCCAGCTTGTTTGTACTTACATATAATTGTTTTTACAGTTGAACGAGGCACCTTCAGGCATCTCGAAATTGTACTTATGAATGAACCAGACTTGTGTAACAATAAACTTGTGTTTACAATTCTCTTCCTGATATCTTGGCTAATTTCTTTAGACTTTCCCATGATGCTACACAAAGAAGCAGTGTATTTCAGGTGTGCATTAAAATACATTCACAGGTGTGTCTCTAATTAACTCAGATGTTGTCAATAAACCTATCAGAAGCATCCAAACACATATCATCACCATATAGGCTGTCCCAAATTGTTTAAAGGCATAGTAACACTGACAGTGGTGGGTTTGATATTACTGTTTATCTACAGTTGATATGTTAGAAGAAAGTTGATTGCTAAACAATTGTTTGATATAGCGGTAGATGGACTGAGATCGGCCGTTCTGGACAGTGGATGTTTCTTTTTCGAATAATATTGATATGTAAAACGGTTGTATCTTTGAGCTGTTTTGCTATGTATGCAGTGCATTTTTCACCTTGACACCATGTTGTGGAGTTGTTTGCATTTTCTATTTGATAAAATTTAAAAGAACAAAATAAATAATTATAAAAAAAAAAAAAGGCATAGTAATCTTAGGGCCGACTTACACACACCAACTTCTGTGTCCAACTTCTGAACAGATCTCTGGTTGCAGTGAAATCATGGACACATTGTTACATTTGTACACAGCCACAAAATCTAACAATGTGTCCATGATTTCACTGCAACCAGAGATCTGTTCAGAAGTTGGTCATAGAAGTTGGTGTGTGTAAAGCGGCCCTTAGTGTATGTAAGCTTGTGACTTTGCAAAAAGCAATAAAAATGCCTCAAAACATTCTTTCTCTCTCATTTTTCTGGCATTTGGCAAATATAAATAATTATGGTAATTCTAACTGACCCAAAACTAGAAAGGTTTATTTTCATATTCTAACTTTCATGTCACATAGTGAGAAGACATGCATATGTGTTTTTATATAGTGTATGTAAACTCCTGGTTTTAAGTGTGTGTGTGTGATATATATATATATATATATATATATATATATATATATATATATATATATATATATACCGTATATACTCGCGTATAAGCCGAGTTTTTCAGCCCAAAAATTGGGCTGAAAAGTACCCCCTCGGCTTATACGCGAGTACACCAACGCAAGTGCCGCCAAACCGCCCGCCCGCCATCATGAGTATACATGCGCCCCCCCCCCATCAATATCCAGGGCCCCCCCTTGCAGCCCACACCTGTAAAGGAAGATCCTTATACTTACACCTGCGCCCGCCGCCGGCCCCGCTCTGCACCGCGCTCCTCCATCTTCTTCCGTCTTCCTCCTCGGTCGCACAGGCAATGACGTCAGCCTGTGCGAGTCATTGCCTGTGCGACCGAGGAGGAAGACGGAAGAAGATGGAGGAGCGCGGTGCAGAGCGGGGACGGCGGCGGGCGCAGGTGTAAGTATAAGGATCTTCCTTTACAGGTGTGGGCTGCAAGGGGGGGCCCTGGATACTGATAGGGAGGGGGGCGCATGTATACTCATGGTGGCGGGCGGGCGGCCGGTATATCGCTGCGGCTGCTGCCATGTATACCCCTGGGGCTGCTGCCATGTATACCCCTGGGGCTGCTGCCATGTATACCCCTGGGGCTGCTGCCATGTATACCCCTGGGGCTGCTGCCATGTATACCCCTGGGGCTGCTGCCATGTATACCCCTGGGGCTGCTGCCAAGTATACCCCTGGGGCTGCTGCCATGTATACCCCTGGGGCTGCTGCCATGTATACCCCTGGGGCTGCAGCTATGTATACCCCTGGGGCTGCTGCCATGTATACCCCTGGGGCTGCTGCCATGTATACCCCTGGGGCTGCTGCCATGTATACCCCTGGGGCTGCAGCTATGTATACCCCTGGGGCTGCTGCCATGTATACCCCTGGGGCTGCTGCCATGTATACCCATGGGGCTGCTGCCATGTATACCCCTGGGGCTGCTGCCGTGTATACCCCTGGGGCTGCTGCCATGTATACTCCTGGGGCTGCTGCCGTGTATACTCCTGGGGCTGCTGCTGCTATGTATACCCCTGGGCTGCTGCTATGTATACCCCTGGGGCTGCTGCCATGTATACCCCTGGGGCTGCTGCCGTGTATACTCCTGGGGCTGCTGCTGTGTATACTCCTGGGGCTGCTGCTGTGTATACCCCTGGGGCTGCTGCTGTGTATACTCCTGGGGCTGCTGCTGTGTATACTCCTGGGGCTGCTGCTGTGTATACCCCTGGGGCTGCTGCCATGTATACCCCTGGGGCTGCTGCCATGTATACCCCTGGGGCTGCTGCCATGTATACCCCTGGGGCTGCTGCCATGTATACCCCTGGGGCTGCTGCCATGTATACCCCTGGGGCTGCTGCTGTGTATACCCCTGGGGCTGCTGCCATGTATACCCCTGGGGCTGCTGCTGTGTATACCCCTGGGGCTGCTGCTATGTATACCCCTGGGGCTGCTGCTATGTATACTCCTGGGGCTGCTGCCATGTATACCCCTGGGGCTGCTGCTGTGTATACCCCTGGGGCTGCTGCTGTGTATACTCCTGGGGCTGCTGCTGTGTATACTCCTGGGGCTGCTGCTGTGTATACCCCTGGGGCTGCTGCTATGTATACTCCTGGGGCTGCTGCTATGTATACTCCTGGGGCTGCTGCTGTGTATACCCCTGGGGCTGCTGCTGTGTATACCCCTGGGGCTGCTGCTGTGTATACCACTGGGGCTGCTGCTGTAACACTGCTGGGGCCTGTATATACCACTGGGGGGGCCTGTATACCACACTGCTGGGGGCTGTATACCTGTGCTGAGGTCCACCTCGGCTTATACACGAGTCAATAGGTTTTCCCAGGTTTTGGGGGCAAAAGTAGGGGGGTCGGCTTATACACGGGTCGGCTTATACACGAGTATATACGGTATATATATACACATACAGTACAGACCAAAAGTATGGACACACCTTCTCATTCAAAGACTTTATGTCTTTATATTCATGACTATGAAAATTGTAGATTCACACTGAAGGCATCAAAACTATAAATTAACACATGTGGAATTATATACTTAACAAAAAAGTGTGAAACAGCTGAAAATATTAACCTTTTGCTTTGATTACTGCTTTACACACTCTTGGCATTCTTTCGATGAGCTTTAAGAGGTAGTCACTGGAAATGGTTTTCACTTCACAGGTGTGCCCCGTCAGGTTTAAAAAGTTGGATTTCTTGCCTTATAAATGGGGTTGGGACCATCAGTTATGTTGTGCAGAAGTTTGGTGGATACACAGCAGATAGTCCTACTGAATGTTAGAATTTGTATTATGGCAAGAAAAAAGCAGCTAAGTAAAGAAACACAAGTGGCCATCATTACTTTAAGAAATATAGGTCAGCCAGTCGGAAAAATTGAGAAAACTTTGAAAGTGTCCCCAAGTGCAATTGCAAAAACCATCAAGCGCTACAAAGAAACTGGCTCACATGAGGACCGCCCCAGGAAAAGAAGACCAAGAGTCACCTCTGCTGCGGAGGATAAGTTCATCTGAGTCACCAGCCTCACAAATCACAGGTTAACAGCAGCTCAGATTAGAGACCAGGTCAATGCCACACAGAGTTCTAGAAGCAGACACATCTCTACAACAAGTGTTAAGAGGAGACTTTGTGCAGCAGGCCTTTATGGTAAAATAGCTGCTAGGAAACCACTGCTAAGGACAGGCAACAAGCAGAAGAGACTTGTTTGGGCTAAAGAACACAAGGAATGGACATTAGACCAGTGGAAACCTGTGCTTTGGTCTGGTGAGCCCAAATTTGAGATCTTTGGTTCCAAAGATCGTGTCTTTGTGTGACGCAGAAAAGGTGAACGGATGGACTCTACATGCCTGGTTCCCACCTTGAAGCATGGAGGAGGAGGTGTGATGGTGCTTAGCTGGTGACACTGTTGGGGATTTATTCAAAATTGAAGGCATACTGAACCAACATGGCTATCACAGCATCTTGCAGCAGCATGTTATTCCATCCGATTTGCGTTTAGTTGGACCATCATTTATTGTTCAACAGGATAATGCCCCCAAACACACTTCCAGGCTGTGTAAGGGCTATTTGACCAAGAAGTAGATTGATGGGGTACTACACCAGATGACCTGGCCTCCACAGTCACCAGACCTGAACCCAGTTGAGATGGTTTGGGGTGAGCTGGACTGCAGAGTGAAGGCAAAAGGGCCAACAAGTGCTAAGCATCTCTGGGAACTTCTTCAAGACTGTTGGAAGACCCTTTCCGGTGACTACCTCTTGAAGCTCATCAAGAGAATGACAA
The DNA here is from genome assembly GCA_033576535.1 of Allobates femoralis. Lineage (NCBI taxonomy): Eukaryota > Metazoa > Chordata > Amphibia > Anura > Aromobatidae > Allobates > Allobates femoralis. The sequence goes on along the minus strand of JARQOC010000005.1, from coordinate 325,391,057 downwards.
GAATGTGCAAAGCAGTAATCAAAGCAAAAGGTGGCTACTTTGAAGAACCTAGAATATAAGACATATTTTCAGTTGTTTCACACTTTTTTGTTAAGTGTATAATTCCACATATGTTAATTCATAGTTTTGATGCCTTCAGTGTGAATCTACAATTTTCATAGTAATGAAAATACAGAAAACTCTTTGAATGAGAAGGTGTGTCCAAATTTTGGTCTGTACTGTATATATACATATATACAGATATACAGAGAGGGAGAGATAACTATATATAATTGCCTTATGTTGTCAGTCATCCACTTCTGCCTGAATGTCCACAAAACTCACAATTCCAAGCAACGATTGGAAGTACGCTGGACACCATATTGGAACACCCAAGTGATGGGTCTTCCAATATGGCGATTGCCGCCACTAATTCCGCACTCCCACTGCCCAACACCACCCCGCTGCCAGCCACCAGATCCCTTGCTCTGCGAGTGGTTCGGTGTAAGCTCCCCCTCACCCATTCCCAGCAGTCCAATCAGTCTCCCCCCACTGCCCGATGTCACCATCGCTCTAGTCTTCCCTTCCCTGCCGCTCAGTTTCTCCCCTCCCCTGCCACTCAGTTTTCCCCCTCCCTGCCACTCTATTTCCCCCCTCCCAGTTTGGTATGTCAGGAGCTGGAAGAACAAAATAATGTTTTACAGTACTGATGCATAGGAGTCATATGGTTTTTGGAGCCATTTTGGCCTTGGGGCTTCATCGCCACCAGAATGGCGTTCTTCAGCTTTAATGAAAAATCTTTCATTGCTTGAACTTTTTCCAATAGTGGTTGCCATTGAACTTTGGGGGGAAATATTAGCTAACAGGTGTATTCATTTTTAGTCAGATAATGGGTCCTTTGTAAACACCATCAATTCGTTGTCATCGTCTTCTTTACCGGTGTTAACATTGTTAAAACATCAAGTTTTATGTTGTCTTAAATTTAAATATATGGTTTAGGGTGCACCATGTTCCTGGAGTCAAGAATTAAATGGCAGATGCTTTATCTTGTTCACAGATAGATGTTTTCAGAAAAATCCATCCCAATGAGGCAGCAATCTATTTCACTTGCCCGTCTCACTAATGGGCCCTGGTTGAGTCCATTTTATGTGATTAGTTGAGTTCTCACCTGGCAAAGTCATAATGTGCCTTGGAACACTTGGTTAAGTATAATTTATGGTAGTTTTCCTACTTCTGCAAAACGGCATTTAGAAATAACTAGCTTTATTGGAATATTGGAGAAATAAGGGTATATAGCTTCTAGCGTGGAGAAATCTCTCATGGGAATTGCTTTCAGGTTAAAACTATGAGATGCTTGAGAAGTTACTAAGGAATTTGTGGTCAAAAAGATTGTAAAAGGTTGGAAGAAGAGGAGATGTAATCGGGATAGCAGGTGACCTGTATCGTTTGTTTTATTAATATGTCTTATAGGTAGATTAGTGGAAATGACTAACGGTCTATTTGAAACCAATCATTTTGCTGCAGCTTTTGTATTGGCATTTTTTGGGGCTTTGTGTGTAGGATAGCTAGTACTGCCAAGTGCAAAGCAGAAAGGGGGTTTAGCATCCAATGATGTAATTGCTCTAGAAACATGCGTGAAGGTTTGCCTTTGTCATTCAAACACAGATCAAACAGTATTAGGAAGCTGATTGATTATTAATAATTTGAGTGGCCCCTCAAGTGATAAAAAGAAACATGGCTGTACGTCCACCAAGTTCTCCATTTTTAGCACATAAATCCGAAGCTGTTTTAACACATTTCCAGTTTAAATCTATTTTTAAGTGGTGTGTACATCAGGTTGGTGTGGATACTGCTCAGTTTGAAACATATTTTTTTATATTGGGGCAGCAACAGAAGTTAATGCTCTAGGACTCAGTGATGATGCTATAAAGAAGTTAGGAAGATGGAAATCTTCATGTTTTAGATTTAGTGTTAGACAAATCAAGTTTACAGGTTTAAGTGTTTTTCTTTTATTTCCTTTTCATTTTATTTTTAGCACAACACCGCATATATATGGAAAATTGGACACTCCTATATATTTAGGGCGGAACAGCAGGCACATATTTGACCACATGGAATAGTTTTAGGGCAAAAAGGGGTGTTGTTCACAGGCAAGGTTAACATGGACTGCGTTGGCTACAGGTTTTTTTATCATAAAATAGCAATAAGTAGTATATGCACTTTTCCTGTTATTCTAGTTGCTCATGCTGGGGGCAACTATTTGGGTAAAATCAAACTAGCAAAGCTTATTGCTATTTAAAAGTCTGATTTAAATAGATTTAAAAATCTTTTTAAAAAATGAATAATAGCGTGGTCTGAAGTAGTCCCTAGCCAATTTTGGTATGGGGCATGTAATTTACTGACGCTTCAAAGAGCTCGTAGGTTACTAAATATTGGAGTGTCCCGTTTAATTAAGGGGGTGTCACACGCGTCAATGTCGTCAGCGATCTGATCGCTGACGACATTGACGGCTGATCGCTGGTGAGCTGTCACACAGACAGACTCACCAGCGATCAATTGACCAGTGACATCATGGAAACGATTTAAATATCGTTTCCACGATGTCCTGCTCCCGCTGCCAGCCTGCTGGAAGCGGGAGCAGCCTGGTCTCCAAGGTACACTGCGGGTAACTAGGCAGCGCGCGCTGCCTAGATACCCGACGTGTACCTTAGTTACCAGCCTCCTCCGCTCACCCGGTGAGCAGAGGAGGCTGGTAACTAAGGTACACTGCGGGTAACTAGGCAGCGCGCGCTGCCTAGATACCCGACGTGTACCTTAGTTACCAGCCTCCTCCGCTCACCCGGTGAGCGGAGGAGGCTGGTAACTAAGGTACACAGTCGGGTATCTAGGCAGCGCGCGCTGCCTAGTTACCCGCAGTGTACCTTGGAGACCAGCTCCCAGCGCTTGTGACAGGCGCTGGGAGCTGGAATATCGCTAGTCCCGGTGTCACACGCAGCGATGCTGCGTGTCCACCGGGCGACAATCGCCAGGTTTCAGAGCTGGTTCTGAAACCTGGCGATCATCAACCAGCGATTTATCGCTGGTTGATGCAGTATGTCACACGCGTCAATATCGCTGCAACGTCATGTGCAGTCGATATCGTGCAGGCGATATTGACGCGTGTGACACCCCCTTTAGAGCAAACGGTGGTGTCATAATGCAACATCGTATGTTAGAAGGAGACAATGAAAATTTGTTATTGGATGATAGCGTTCACCTAAATGCCACTGGCAATGATGTATTCTTGTCTGGTCTACAAGATGGCATTGAAAGTACCCTAGTGCTGTTGGTGGGCGGTGGTCGGGTTGTCGAATAGGTTTTTCAACATCCTTTCTTGGTGGAAAATGTTGGCCATGAGGATCACAGGCTCACTGCTTTGAGCAGTGACTGGGCATGTTGGCATTTTGAACCAGCACTAACTATGTTTTATACAGAAAAAGAGAACATTTTCAGCCTACTGAAGCCCTTGATTCACCATGGTACACGGATAAAGATGCAGGGAGGGAATTCCTATTTGAAGCAATCCAGAAAGAAGCAAAAATCCAGCACCAAACTTCCTGTGTCATGAATTCTAAAACATCTTCCTTTAATAATCCAGGTTTTAAAAATATATACAAATATTTTTAAAATACGTAACATCTTACGAATTTCAGATCTAAAGATCCTTAGTCAAAGGCAGTCAGAATAAAAATAACATGCTTGCAATTTAGAACTCATGTATTTTGCTTGTTTAATTCCATTGTGATTACTATTGGGAAGCATCCTGTCATGAGGTTTAAAGGTTGTATTACTTTTGTTCTGACTGCCAATGACTAAGGATCTCTGGATCTGAAACACATTAGCGTTACATATAGTGCTGTGCAAATTAATTGGGACAAAGCATTTTTTAAGTAAAATTGTAAGTTGGGGTTACCAGTCAGTGATTCAAACCAGTTTTAACTGCTTTGAACACGTGTGAGTGTACAACCTTGAGTAACAAAATGTGGTTTGACTGGTTTTAGTCAGAAAATAACAGCTAGCTGCCCCCTCAGCTTCAGTTGAGAGCTTGTTTCTGTGAGGAGTGGTTTAGTGTACTTTTTCTCTCAGTGTGATTTGTGCCTGTAAAAATGGACGTTACTCCACGGAAGAGGTTTAGAATTATTACTCTTTTTTTTAGAAGTCTTTGTTTATATCTTTTTATGAACATAACAAAACAGGATAAATCAAAATATGAAATGCTAATCACTAAATAGGACTCTCACGTCCATCACAGTTATCTGCTCCCTAAACACTTATTCAATAACCAGGAAATGTAGCACACATCAGATACACTTCACATTGTAACTATTCACATATATCTGTAGTAAAAAATAACACAGAGCTCAAGATAATTAAAATAGTCTATTGATGGAATTGAGAGAGATAAGCAGAAGAAAAAGAAAAGATAGAAAGAAATAAGAAAAATGAGGGGGAGGGGAGGGAGAGGGAAGGGAAATGAACATCAGATGCAAGAACATCCAACCCCAAGTTCTAAATCCACCAGCAGAGTTGTACTCAACTAGATATTTCCTGACATTAGGTAATTTTTGTAAGTCTCTGTCTCTTGAAACTGGAGCCAACTAAACCACGTATCCCGAAATCTTATGTAGGAGTCGTGTAGTGCTGATGTCAGATCCTCCATGTGCATAAGGTCATTCACCATCTGGATCCATGTTGCAATCGAGGGACATGTCATTGTCTTCCACAAGAGTGGGATACATGCTCGAGCCACCATTACCAAAAATCTCAATAGGGAATGCTTGTATCGGTTGACTGGGATCTCGCAATGATGAAGCATATACAACTCTGGTCCAAACTCACCGGCATAGTTCGCAACTATCCGTATGATCTCACTTACTTTGGACCAAAAAGGTCTGAGGCTATTGCAGTCCCAAAAATGTGTAGAAGAGAGCCCTCCACCACTCCACACCTCCAACACAACGGGTCAGTAGAGGGGAACATTTTATGCAGTCGCAGGGGAACCCCATTACAGCAGGTGAGTAATTTATAGTTTGCCTCTTGATACCGCAAACTAATTGATGTGGTATGTGCCAGTGTATAAATTCTAGTCCTCTGTTCTGAGGTCAGTTCTACATTTAAGTCCGCCTCCCAATGTAACATAAACTTTGGCGTAGATAGATCTGAAGGAGAGATCAGGAGGGCATAAGTCTTAGATAGGGCATGTCTACAGGGTCCCGAGCCCCGACATAACAATTCAAAAGTAGTTTTGGTTCTACGGAATTCTACCCTCGAAGGGAGGCTGCGAAAGTAATGATTGAATTGTAGTCATCTCCAGAATCCTAGGTAGCTAGGAGCTGAAATAGAGCTCGGGGTCTCGAGTGACAGCCAGCTATCACCCCCTCCCCAACTCTCCACTCTGTCTATCCCTGTCTTAATCCATGAGCCAAACACTGGATCATTAACACCTGGTATGAAATTGGGATGGCTAAGTATCAGTACTAAGGGGGAACTGGCAGGAATCATGGTTGTGCGGATCAATCCTCGATTACTGACAAATAGCGTAGGTCCTATGGTCGGGTGGGGGTGCAGGCCCTCCTCTGACCCTGATTTTACCCAGGGCAATGTGTGTAGTTGGAACCAAGTAAAACTCTGTTCAATCTGTACCCAGGTTTTGTCATATTGTTTCTACACCAATCGATCACCCGCGCTAGGTGACTCATCATATGATATAGTCTGATATCTGGTAGCCCCACTCCACCCTCCCCTTAGATCTGAACAATCTAGATTTCGCCAATCTGGCACTCTTATTATTCCATATAAAAGTTGTTTGGATTTGGGTGATCTATTTAAAAAAGGAGGATGGAATCCTAATGGGAAGGGCTTGCATTTAGTACAGAATCTTAGGCAAAATTGTCATTTTAAAAAGGTGGCATCTGCGCAGCCATGTGAAGGTCAGCTTCAACCATCTATCTGATAGCACTTAAAAGCTTAGGAAAGTGAGCCCTATATAGATCATGGACATCTGCCGTGATCTGTAAGCCTAAATAATTTATGACTTTCTGTGACCAACGGAATCCAAATGCACTTTTTAGTCTATCCACAAGCCGGGGAGAGAGAGTGACATTGAGAGCTTCAGATTTGGATTAATTAATTATGGTATTGGAAAGATAGGAATAGGCCTCCAGAAGGTTAGGGAGTGCCACTTCAGGGTTTGACAGGAAAAATAGTAAGTCATCTGCATACGTCGCAATTTTGTGTGTAGATGAATTCACCTTCACCCCTGATATATCGAGGTTTGCCCTTATGTGTCTCAATAAAGGTTCAAGAGTCAATATAAAAATTAAAGGCGATAGCGGGCAGCCCTGGTGGGTGCCATTTGCAATGTCAAATGAATCAGACATGACCCCGTTCACCCGGACCCTGGCTGATGGTCTTGAGTACAGGGACAACACCCACTGCAGCATCCTGGTTCCTAAGCCAATATGGGTCAGTGTTTCTCTAAGAATATCCAATTAACTCTATTAATAGCCTTCTCTGCATCCGTTGATAAAAGCATCAACGGAGTGCCCGACATTTTAGCCTTATAGATTACATTTATCGCCTTGGCAGTGTTGTCCCTGGCCTCCTGACTCACCACAAAACCCGCCTGATCCAGGCAGATGATGCCCCTCATCAATGGGGGGTAATCTACCCGCCAGGACTTTGGAGAATAGTTTGGTGTCCACATTCAGCAGTGAAATTGGGCGATAGCTATAGCATTGTAGTGGATCTTTCCCTGGCTTATGGATGACTGCTATTGATGCTCTCAACGTGTCTTTTGGAGGAGCTTCCGTCTCTGTCATATGATTAAAAGAAGCCCTCATATGAGGAATCAGCTTTTCTCCCAATTTCTTGTAATATAGGACCGTGAACCCATCAGGGCCTGGTGCTTTTCCTGATTTGGTAGAGGAGATCGCCTCTCTAATCTCCTGCTCCGATATAGGCTCTTCCAGTGACTGAATTGTCGCATCCTGCAAGGTGGGGACCCCAATGTTCTAATATAGTCTCGTATACGAGACCTGAAACGGATCGATGAGGCCCCATTGTTGGCACTATCTACATTGTACAGTGAGTCATAGTATGTTCAGAATGCCTCAGCTATGTCCAATGGGAGTGTAATCCGACGTGACTCACAGGCTGCGCAATCTCAGGAACATAAGTAGCCGTTTGTTGTAAACGAGAAGCCTTAGCCAGAGATTTACCAGTCTTATTTCCATGTTCGTAATAATGCCGGCAACTTCTGGTTTAGGATCCCTTTCTTTTTTCTAATCAGTAGGTCACGTAATGCTTCTCTAATTTCCAGTAAGTCCCGTCCCAACTCGTCTGAGGCCAAATATTTATGTTGGGTCTCAAGGGTTTTTAAATGTGTCAGTAAAGTTACCATCTCCTTCTCTCTCTCCTTTTTTAGCCTAGCTCCATGTTTTATCAGGGCCCCTCTAACTACACACTTATGAGCCTCCCATATGGATACTGGAGAGGAACCACCAGAGTTGTTAATGTCTAAATAGTATTTTATTATCTTGGTAACATCCCGCAGCACCTCAGGATCATCCAGCAAGGAGGAGTTCAATTTCCATTGCCACGGTCTAAGGAGTGGGGCAGCAAGAGAGAAGAGAGATCGATAACGAGATCAGAACGTGGTCTGAGAATGTGATGGACTCTACTTTTATGATCTGGACCCGTAGAAGCGATAGAAAGTCGCGAAACGGCGTCGTTGTCCGGCGGTCCCCTGTGGCCACCTGTCTGCACCTTGTTTGTCTATGTAACCATGGAATAAAAGGACCATCCGCTTCAATTTGGTGAGTGCCGCCTTTTCTTCAAAGAAATTTGACTATTTTTGCTTCTTGTATTCAAAAAGCAAAACAATGATCCTTTCACACAAAACTCCAAAAATGGGCCAGACAAAAGTATTGGCACCCTCAGCCTAATACTTGGTTGCACAACCTTTAGCCAAAATAACTGCAATCAACCACTTCTGGTAACCATCAATGAGTTTCTTACAATGCTCTGCTGGAATTTTAGACCATTCTTCTTTGGCAAACTGCTCCAGGTCCCTGATATTTAAAGGGTACCTTCTCCAAACTGCCATTTTTAGATCTCTCCACAGGTGTTCTATGGGATTCAGGTCTTGACTCATTGCTGGCCACCTTAGAAGTCTCCAGTGCTTTCTCTCAAACCGTTTTCTAGTGCTTTTTGAAGTGTGCTTTGGGTCATTATCCTGCTGGAAGACCCATGACCTCTGAGGGAGTGCCAGAGGCAGCAAAGCAACCCCAAAACATCAGGGAACCTCCGCCATGTTTGACTGTAGGGACCATGTTCTTTTCTTTGAATGCCTCTTTTTTTCTCCTGTAAACTCTATGTTGATGCCTTTGCCAAAAAGCTCTACTATCTGACCAGAGAACATTCTTCCAAAACGTTGTAGGCTTTCTCAGGTAAGTTTTGGCAAACTCCAGCCTGGCTTTTTTATGTCTCGGGGTAAGAAGTGGGGTCTTCCTGGGTCTCCTACCATACAGTCCCTTTTCATTCAGACGCCGACAGATAGTACGGGTTGACACTGTGGTACCCTCAGACTGCAGGGCAGCTTGAACTTGTTTGGATGTTAGTCAAGGTTCTTAGTCCACCATCCGCACAATCTTGCATTGAAATCTCTCGTCAATTTTCTTTTCCGTGCACATCTAGGAGGTTAGCTACAGTGCCATGGCCTTTAAACTTCTTGATGACACTGCGCACGGTAGACACAGGAATATTCAGGTCTTTGGAGATGGACTTGTAGCCTTGAGATTGCTCATGCTTCCTCACAATTTGGATTCTCAAGTCCTCAGACAGTTCTTTGGTCTTCTTTCTTTTCTCCATGCTCAATGTGGTACACACAAGGACACAGGACAGAGGTTGAGTCAACTTTAATTCATGTCAACTGGCTGCAAGTGTGATTTAGCTATTGCCAACACCTGTTAGGTGCCACAGGTAAATTACAGGTGCTGTTAATTACACAAATTAGAGAAGATCACATGATTTTTTTTAACAGTGCCAATACTTTTGTCCACACCCTTTTTTATGTTTGGTGTGGAATTATATCCAATTTGGCTTTAGATCCAAGTAAAAAATGGAGGCAGTACTTCCTTCAGTTCAGTTATGAGGGCTTTATTTCCAGGACAGCAACGTTTCGACTCAGTGGTCTTTCTCAAGCAGTTTCACAAATATAACTGAGGTGCACATATTTATAGCACTCATGCAAGGGCTCATTAAGTGTACAATTAGTGTTTAACATTAAATATCTCATATATATAAAACATACAGTGTATACAATTTCAATCTTACTACATATAAAGTGCATTAGAATATGGCATAGTCATTAAAATAGTGCTTAAATATGTTAAAACGTCCCTATAGACTTAATTAATATATTGTGCACGTGTGTAAATAAGAATAAATCATCTTACTCTGGAAATATGGCTTGCTGCACATTCATCATTTTCCAAACAGGAAACCGCTGGACTCCCAGCGCATAGTTTCCTTTACTGCCCATGCTCAATAGCTCTACTCCTCCTTCCGGCCACTAATGCCTATTACGAGCCTTCACGCATGCGCACTAGCGCACCGGGACTCTCAATGTATAGTTTTTTTGTCATTCTGCGTCCGAGTTCTCGCGCATGCGCAGTACCGCTGCGAGAATCTCGGGCGCCATCTTGGAATTCCATTACTTGTATAGGAATTAAGCTTTTTCTATGTAAAGGAAGGAACATTACTTTGTTTAATGTCTATAATTCTCAGTTCAGTTAGTTTTTAATCAATAATCTGAAGCTGCCATTACTCTATCATCATATGATGATGACTATATCATATCCAACTTAATGGGATTGATACTTTCAACATAAAACAGCTTACAAATATTATAAACATAATATTAGCTAGAGGGCATTATTATAAGACATATAGTCACCGTCCAGAGACGTCCAATCAAAGAGAAAAAGCTGAAAAGAAAGATAGATTGGAACTTCTATCGAAAAAAAACCCAGCAAATCATTGGATAGAATTCCGATGGTAACCACGTATAGTGCACAAAGTAAAGAAGTGTCAAAAATCATCAAAAAACATTGGGGGATGTTGGGGAAATGTCTGCCCAATGTAAAAGAATTCCAAGAACCTCCATTATTTTCCTATAGACGCTGTAAAAGCCTAGGGGATAGATTGATGCACTCAGACATCGGTAGTTTTAAAAAAGAAGGACAGAAATATTTAACAGGATCTAAACGTAAAGGATGCTACCCGTGTCTTTTGTGCATCAATTGCAATTTAATGATTAAAGGATCAGTGTTTGTACACCCAATAAGAGGTACGAGATTTGAGATTAAAGGTTTTTTGACATGTTCGTCGGAGTTTGTAATATATCTCTTGGAGTGTCCGTGCCACTTATGGTATGTTGGCGAAACGACTCTTGATTTCAGGACGCGTATAGCCCACCATAGGTACACAATTAAAAAGAAACGCAAAGATTTACCAGTACCAAAACACTTTTCGGACATAGGACACTCCGAGAGAGATTTAAAATTCCGAATTACTGACTGTATACCAGTACAAAGAAGAGGGGGAGATCGGATTAAGCTTTTGAAAAAGCGAGAGCTAGAATGGATCCATAGGTTAGATACGTTAAAGCCAAAAGGTCTTAACGTGGACTATAAAGTTGGTGGCCTTGTCTAAAAAAAGTCTTTAGAAATAGGAGTCTTTATATTGCTCTGTTTTTAAGGCTAGAAAAGATGTATTGTTTTTAATGCTGTTTTGTTTTATGTTTATTATAGATATACTGGAAATATGGGAATGCTGCACTAGAACATCTATATGGCATTCTGACTACTGTCCTATTTACATATTTTGTATCTGTTGTGTTATATGTCCTCCTTTCGGTTTACTATGACAATATGACATTACTGTATATTAATAAAGAACTATTGAGAAAGAAAATATGAAGTTTTCTATTAAATTGAAGGAATACTGTGTATTTGTCACCTAAACAGAATGACCATCATAATTACATGGGTATATATTAATTTATGATACTGTCATTTGTGCTCATGTGGAAACAGAGCACTTGACTGTAACTAGTCCTCCGGACGGTGACATAGACGCTTGAGAATAACCTTTGATATCTCAGATAGATCACATGTAGTAAGATATTATCACCTAAACAGAATGATTGACATAATATGGTGGGAAACTACCTATAAATGTCTATATCATGTGTGCCTATATAAATATAGGTGCTTAATTGTGTATAGTCCTCTGGACGGTGACTATATGTCTTATAATAATGCCCTCTAGCTAATATTATGTTTATATATTTGTAAGCTGTTTTATGTTGAAAGTATCAATCCCATTAAGTTGGATATGATATAGTCATCATCATATGATGATAGAGTAATGGCAGCTTCAGATTATTGATTAAAAACTAACTGAACTGAGAATTATAGACATTAAACAAAGTAATGTTCCTTCCTATACATAGAAAAAGCTTAATTCCTATACAAGTAATGGATTCCAAGATGGCGCCCGAGATTATCGCAGCGGTACTGCGCATGCGCGAGAACTCGGACGCAGAATGACAAAAAAACTATACATTGAGAGTCCCGGTGCGCTAGTGGGCATGCGTGAAGGCTCGTAATAGGCATTAGTGGCCGGAAGGAGGAAGTAGAGCTATTGAGCATGGGCAGTAAAGGAAATTACACGCTGGGAGTCCAGCGGTTTCCTGTTTGGAATAATGATGAATGTGCAACAAGCCATATTACCAGAGTAAGATGATTTATTCTTATTTACACATGTGCCCAATATATTAATTAAGTCCATAGGGACGTTTTAACATATTTAAGCACTATTTTAATGACATATTCTAATGCACTTTATATGTAGTAAGATTGAAATTGTATACACTGTATGTTTTATATACCGTATATACTCGTGTATAAGCCGAGTTTTTCAGCCCAAAAATTGGGCTGAAAAGTCCCCCCCTCGGCTTATACACGGGTCAATACGGTAATCCTATGGTGGGGGGGGCGCTGCGCAGTATTTCTTACCTTGTCCCCCATTCTGCAGTGCCTCCGGTGTCCTCCGTGCTCCATTCCCGGTCTGCTGTGCCTTGTGGTTCCCCCTGCTTCGGTTCCATCATCATCGGTGCTGGGGCCGCCATCTTCCTTCTTCCCTCCGCCCCCGGCCAGTGATGTCACAGTGATGTCAGAGCAGGCCGCGCTGTGATTGGCTAGCACCCGTTATCACGTGTCACGGGTGCTAGCCAATCACAGCGCGGCCTGCTCTGACATCACTGGCCGGGGGCGGAGGGAAGGAGGAAGATGGCGGCCCCCAGCACCGATGATGGAACTGAAGCAGGGGGAACCACAAGGCACAGCAGACCGGGAACGGAGCGAGGACCCCACCGGAAGGCACAGAGGACATCCCAGCACAGAAGAAGAGGATCGAGGAGGCAGCACAGCGGTCGGCACGGAGGACACCGGAGGCACTGCAGAACGGGGGGACAAGGTAGGAAGCTGTGTGTATGTGTGTGTGTATGTGTATATATGTGTATATGTGTGTGTGTGTATGTATGGGTATGTGTATGTAAGTAGGCTGGCTGCCAATATAAGCCATACCACTGGGGCTGCTGTATATACCTCTGAGGCTGCTGTATACTACCACTGGGGCTGTATATACCACTGGGGCTGCTGTATACTACCACTGGGGCTGCTGTATACAACCACTGGGGCTGTATATACTTCTGGGGCTGCTGTATACTACCACTGGGGCTGTATATACCTCTGGGGCTGCTGTATATACCTCTGGGGCTGCTGTATACTAACCACTTGGGCTGCTGCTGTACATACCACTGGGGCTGCTGCTGTATACTACCACTGGGGCTGCTGCTGTATATACCACTGGGGAGGCTGCTGTATACCTCACTGCTGGGGGCTGTATACCTGTGCTGGGGTCCACCCTCGGCTTATACACGAGTCAATAGGTTTTCCCAGGTTTTGGGGGCAAAAGTAGGGGGGTTGGCTTATACACGGGTCAGCTTATACACGAGTATATACGGTATATGAGATATTTAATGTTAAACACTAATTGTACACTTAATGAGCCCCTTGCATGAGTGCTATAAATATGTGCACCTCAGTTATATTTGTGACACTGCTTGAGAAGACCACTGAGTCGAAACGCTGCTGTCCTGGGAATAAAGCCCTTATAACTGAACTGAAGGAAGTGCTGCCTCCATTTTTTACTTGGATTTACATCACCTGTATGGTAGGGGGGCTCTGCACCCGTGAAACAACAGTTGTGCTGTTTTTTTTGTAAATATATCTTTATTGAAAGAAATTTTTAAATTAAAGAATGTACACATAGTACAGTAAAACAAAGAGAACAATAAAATTCCTTTGGAGAATGGTACATAGAAAGTTAATAGACCGTAAACCTTATAGTTAAATTCTAGGTATATGGTCTCAGAAAGTCTCTCCAGGTATAAAGGGGAATTCCCCTTTAATGTTCAAAGAACCATAAGGTTAGGTTCCATCTCTAACAAATGAAACCAAAAATTATAACATATAGTGAGGAAAAAGTTAGTATTAAATCATATACAAACAATTTGTAACTCGCGTCAGTCCAACGGGAAGGCGAGGGAGAAAATATCAAAGTGATATTACAAGAATCTAGAGAAAAGGAATAAGAAAGAGAAAGAAAAGAAATCATATATAGGAGAAATCGAAAATGAAGTAGTAGTACAAAAAGTGAGTGAGGTTTATGAGGGAAAAAATTAGAATGTAATGGGTGTCATTTAATTCGAAAGAAGGGATAGCACAGGGTCAGAAACGGTACAGGTGTTACACTATTCAGGAAAAAATGTCTCCAAAATTAGAGGCATCCTTGAAGAGGATCCATTCTGACCAGGTGTTTACATATTCTGTTTGAGTTTGAGAAAATTCGGCTGAAATCTCCTCAAAACGTCTGAGGGATTCCATCTCGGTGTACCACTCAAAAGTAGAGGGAGGTGTCTGCTCCCTCCAGTGTCGGGGGATCACATTGCGTGCTGCACAAAGGCAAAACGGAGGATGTCTTTCCTCTGTCTTTTCCATGAACCAGGGAGCAAAGAGAGTAGGGCCACCTCGGGGGCACCCTCCACATGCCTGCCTGTAACTATATTATAGTTACGGAATACTTTCTTCCAAAAGTCACTGATACCGGGACAGCTCCACCAAATGTGAATCATTGTGCCAACTTCAAGACCACATCTCCAACAAAGTGGGGATTGGTCGGGAGAAACCGATGCAGTTGTGCTGTTTTGCTTTTGTTTTTCCAATATGGCTTTAGGACAATTATTTTTGTGTTTTTTCATTGAACACAAATTAAATGAAGATAATAATACCAAAGTTTGTGATTGCAATCATTTTCAGGAAGAAACTGAGTATTGTCTGACAGAATTGCAGGGGTGTCAATACTTTTGGCCACAACTGTATATCCAATATAGATTTAGCCTGTTTAGATAAGAGAAATCTATATACTAATAGATTTATACAAAGGCTTCCCCAAAGCCCATGTTAATTTTATGCATAATCCCAATATGGATTGGAATATAAGAAGTTTAGAAGAATATAAGAAAAGCTCTATTATACTTAAAGGATTGAGGGTTCAAATATTCCTGGCATGGGAGCCAAAGGAAGATTTTAAAAAGAACTGGGCGAAGAGCCTTATCCGCTGCTTTAAGATCCTAATGGCCATGTTGTTGGAACATGTTAGGGCTCTATTATCAGAGACCAAAATTAAAATCAAATCTTTAGAGACTAGGCTTGGTGATTTTGATCAGGAGGCATTGGTGGAGCCATTCCTGATCCAGATGAGTAAACTGCTGGATGACCATGAAGTGAAATAATAGAGAGTAAAAAAGAAAAAATCCAGAGAGACAAAGCGAATTTTGCAGGCAATACAGATGGGAAACATAGTGGAAATGCATGGGGGGGGGCCGCCCCTAAGTATGCTGCAGCGAGTATTCCATCATCTGATCCATTTAGTGGGAGTAGTGAGATTTTTAAGGTTCAGGAAGCAGTGGAGGCAAAGGTGGACCAGAAGAGGGAAAAAGAAGGTACTCTCTAAGACAGGATGCGGGTCCAAATTACCCAGCTACGAAGAAACTGAACAAGCAAAGATGTCATCACAGTTAACTATGGATATTGATCTGGGGATAACTGCAACCACAGTTTCTAACATCTCCCCACCTACAAACAACACCCTAGAGGTAATGAACTTGTCTAATCTAGAATTTAGAGTACCAGCTGTCAGTTCTCAGATGAGGGCTAATATTCTCACCCTCATATCAAGCTGATAAATTGATTAAGGACGTCTATCTTTTTTTGCTGACGTTTGATTTTTCAAACAACATGTCAGTGACCAGAAATTGTCTAAACTTCGAATGCTCTGGGTCATCCTGTATTTCAAATTTTTTTGGAGTTATTAGTGGAGAACCCCCTCTGGCTTCAGGTAGGCCAACATGCCCACAAAAAAATAAATCCTCAGCTAGCCCCCTGCTCTCCATGGTACCTTCAGTACAAACTTTCTTTGAACTGACAAAGGGGGGTATCTTGAAGTTACCTAATGGACCCAAATAGGGTCAGATTTGAATAAAGGGGAGAAAAAAAGTTCTTATGGAATTGAAAAGTAACCAGGACTTTGTCATCAAAGAGGCAGACAAAGGGTGGGAATGTGGTAATTTTGCTTGTGGAGATGGACCTTGATGAGGCTAGGAGGCAACTAACGCTTCTATTGCTGGCTTCCCTCTGATCCCATTTTTGTCTTCTAGAAGAAGCTTTTCCATCTCCATGATTCTTTCTTGGAGTCCTGTATTATATCTAAAAAAGAAAAGGAGCATCTTTGAATGTTGAAACTTGGGAAATCAACATTTTATCTTCTCCCAAAGGTAAACAAGAACGTGCAGGTACCACCAGGTCGACCAATTGTGTCATAGGTGGGAACTTTATCGGAATATGCAGGGCCCTATCTGGACTATTATCTTCAGCTAATAGTATAAGACCTACCTTCCTACATAAGGGACACCACTCAGTTTATTCAAAAAACGAAAAATGTCTCTTTGCCACTGGGGATCCTGTTAGTGACATGTGATGTTAAGTCTTTGTACTCAAATATTTCCCAAGAAGATGGTTTGAAAGTAGTAAGTTATTTTCTGGACCAGAGGAGAGACTCAGACTGCATGCATGACTTGTTTTTGATCGATCTCATGAAGCTCGTGCTATCCTACAACTATTTTATCTTGGATAGAACATACTACCTGCAAACATCTGGAGTAGCCATGGGTGCACATTCACTTGGCCTCTGGAGCCCTTTAAGGACACACCTGATTTTGTATCCATAAAGGAGAGGATGATTGTGAACCTGGAAAAGCTGGAGGATGGCATTGCTGAGGCAAAAAAGAAAAAGCTTACTAGAGATTCCTTGGATTACTTCACAGGCCAATTCTACTCCTGGCACCAATTGCGGAGGAAAAGATCCATCCTTAAAAAATTTGGCAGCAAAAAGAGGAACAGGAAACGTTCAGTGAGTTTTGCTAACCAGGAGTCTTCTCTTTCATCTGCCTTCACATCGACTCCGGGAGTTTTCTGTAAGTTCAACCCCTGTACGCTTTGAAAGCACTCCTACAAGACCTCCACCAAAAAATGGAGGAGGGGGGGTCGGAAACACCGACGGAACCAGGTACAATCTCAGGACAAGATTTTAGACTTACCTTTGTGGAATCTTTCCAGCTGTGTCTTGCAAACCCAAATCTCTCTTTTGTCCAAAGGACTTGTTTTTTCTCCTAGGAACAGGTTTGATGTGTTTTCAACTATTTTTGATGTTAACAAATTTTCCGTAATTTGACCCTAAAATGTCACTTTTTTAATGATGTGCACACACGTTTAGACAGTGACTCTCTCTTAATTTCAGACCCTGATAATAACACCATACCGAGCTTTTTGGAATTAAACACACTTGCAGCATTGAGAAATCTGACTCCTGATTTTCCTACTGAAAAAGCACTGGTAATTGTACAAGTAATCCCTATTTCTATCCTATTGCATCTAGACCTAATGTTCTGGATATTTTCCAGGAACTAGTGGAAAGAGATCTCACTAAACTGGGTTCTGAACAATCTCCTATACCAGATAATCTCACTAGTTTGGAAAGGTCAGCATTGAAGGAACTCAAAGACAATAGGGACCTTACTGTGAGATTATCTGATAAGGGTGGTGCTGTAGTACTTTTAAATTCGGGTCTTAATAAAAAGTTGGTTCTGGAGGATTTGAATAACACTGAAGTTTATACCAGATTATCAGATAATCCCACTGTACAATTCCAAAAGGAGCTTTCTTCCCTTCTACATGAGGGCTTATGTATGGGTGTTATTGATAAAAAAATGGAAGAATTTTTAACGGTAGAACATCCGATTATTCCCATATATCACTCATACCAAAAACACATCAGAATGTTTTTCCTCCCCCATGTCGCCCTATAATAGCCAGCATAGGGTCTTTAGGCGAAAGACTCGGATCTTGGGTTGATCAGCAACTCCAGCCCTTGGTCCGTAGCCTTCCCGGCTTTATTAAGATTTCTAAAACAGTTGTAGCCATTTTTTCAATTTTAAGTGGAAATCTGAATATATTTGGTTGTCGTGTGATGTAACCAGTCTTTATCCATCTATACCCCATAATGTGGCTTTACTGTGTTTGACAACCAGTTTGGAGAAGTATATCTGCTATTCACAACCTGTACAGGACTTCATAGTCATGGCAGTAGATTTTTTGTTGAAACATAACTATTTCTCATTTGATCGAGTATTTTATTTGCAGAACCATGGTGTCAGTATGGGGGCCAAATTTTCACCAAGTCTTGCTAACCTGGTAATGGGGATATGGGAAGACCTGTATATCTTCAATGACAGAAACCCTTTTAACCCATACCTGGCCTGGTATGCAAGGTATTTGGATGATACCCTAATAGTGTGGAAGGGTCCCCCAGAAGCACTTGGTGATTTTGTGGAATATATTAATATCAATGATTTCAACTTAAAATTCACATATTTTTCCAATAGTACCAGCATCAATTTTTTTAGATATCTGCCTGACAGGGAATTACCTGACTGAATCTGTCATTGTGACCCCCTTTAATAAGCACACCGCAACTAATTCGGTCCTAAATGCCAAATCCTGTCATCCCCAACATGTGATCCGCTCCAAGAGGAATTGCAGTGACCAGCAGACATATAGGACTGAATCAAGGGCGGTTTTACATAGGTTAGAACATCGTGGTTTTTCCAAAGGTATTTTAAACAGAGCAGTCAGAATTGTGGATAGCATGGATAGGGATAACTTGATTTATGAAAACAAGAATGTTAATTTAAGGAATTCCCGCATGCTACTAAATTTTATCCCTTTTGTCACCATGTACAGCCCACATTACACTAATGTTGTTAACATCATCAAAAAATACTTACCTGTCCTGAACCGTGATGAAAAACTTGCCCAAATCCGGTCTGATTCTAAGGTCAGGTATAGTGCCAGAAAAGCTCCAACACTAGGTTCCATTCTATCTCCTAGCCTTTTCCTCAGTTCAATGACCAGTAAAAACTCCTCATGGATGCCCCTGAAAGAATTCTATAGATGCGGGCACACGCGATGTACCGCTTGCACCCACGTGCTGAGAGGTGACAACTTTACATCCTATCATAATGGCAGCATTAATAGAATTAAAACCTATATCAACTGCTGCACAACTAATGGGATTTATTTAGTGGGATGCACAGCATGTAACATCCAGTACGTGGGTTGCACTACGGGCGAACTGAAGAGAGAATCTGCAGGCACATATCTGACAGCACTAACCGCTCAGCATTAAATATCTCGGCAGTTTCTAGACATTTTCAAATAAAACATGGGGGCAATACCCAAATACTGCAATTCCAAGGTATTGAGAAAGTAACCACTCCTCATAGGGGCGGGGACATCAGGCGCCGTCTGTTACAGAAAGAGTCCTATTGGATTTATAGCCTAGGAACAAGAGCACCCCATGGGTTAAATTTTAGACAGGATGTTATTTTACAGTATTGACTCTTGAAATTGTATTGATATATTAATTATTTATGTAATTTGATACTTACTGATATTTTCAATTTTATATTTTGTATGTCACTGATTATGTTATCAATTCAGCTGTTGGGTTATTGAGGGGGTGTGTATATAATGATCATCCTCCCCATTTGTCAGCTACCGCCATGACTAAGACTATATGTCGAAACATGTTGGCTTAAGCACCATGTACCTCACTGTATAGATTGAAGCTTTTATATATGCACAATAAATTCTGCAACTGGAGATCCTCTCGCTGGAATCTTTTTCCTCTCATAAAGATACTTGGATGGTACTGCTTCATAGATGACGTGGTGTTCCTTTGGCATGGCACAGAGATGGAGTGAAGGGAGTTCATTAATTCATTGAACATAAACCAAATGAAAATATTCCTTACATTTGCCATCTCATCAACAGGCGGGATCTTCCTGGACCCGAGGCTTACAATGAAAAAGGGATGTTTAACTACTGACCTGCACAGGAAGACTACTGTGAGAAAATAGCGTGTTGCACTTTACAAGCTTCCATCCTGAGCACCTGAAAAAAAGTAATCCAATTGGACAATTTCTAAGGACTACATGGACTTTTCTTCTCTGGAAACATTCCAACAGTGGGCCAAGAAGCTCACTGAGTGTTTCTCACAGCGTAGCCACTCAAGAAAAGTAATCTCCCAAGGGTACCAGCAAGCAAAAGACAGTGATTGTGTTTCCCTTTTAATACACCTTAAAAAGAATGATGACAGCTCTGGTTGGTGACGAATTTCTACAACCAGAGGAACAACTTTGGACAGATTGTAAAAAAATCATTGGAGAATTCAACGAATGGATCCAAAAACAAACGATTTGGTTGGTGACCATTCTCTTATCACTGCCAAAAAAGCACCCAACATTGGGATCATGCAAACAATAGACGTCCAGTGCCTTTCTGGATGAATGAACCAAGGAAATCCAAGATGTTTTAAAACATCCGTTTATTTCTTCACATTAAAAGCAAGTAGCAAAAAGGTCAGGCAGTTTAGACACACTCATGATTATAAATAAACTAGATGGTGGCCCAATTCTAAAGAATCGGGTAGTCTAGAATCTATATATAGTTTATTTAGTAATAGGGGAGTGCTGTGAAATTAATTCTGTGTATACAGGCGGCTCAGTGGTCAGCAGTGAGTGCGGTGGCTCAGTGGTCAGCAGTGAGTGCAGTGGCTCAGTGGTCAGCAGTGAGTGCGGTGGCTCAGTGGTCAGCAGTGAGTGCGGTGGCTCAGTGGTCAGCAGTGAGTGCGGTGGCTCAGTGGTCAGCAGTGAGTGCAGCACAGGCTGGAGGGGGCAGAGGCTGGAGGGGGCAGAGGAGGGAGGAGGCAGAGGACGGAGGAGGCAGAAACTGGAGGGGTTAGAGGAGGGAGGGGTCAGAGAGAGAGAAGGCTGGAGAAGAGCGGAGGCTGGAGAAGAGCGGAGGCAGAGGAGAGCGGAGGCTGGAGAAGAGCGGAGGCAGAGGAGAGGGGAGGCTGGGGGGCACAGAAGAGGGAGGCTGGGGGGGCACAGGAGAGGGGAGGCTGGGGCACAGGAGAGGGGAGGCTGGGGGCACAGGAAAGGGGAGGCTGGGGGGCACAGGAAAGGGGAGGCTGGGGGGCACAGGAGAGTGGAGGCTGGGGGCACAGGAGAGGGGAGGCTGGAGGGCAGAGGAGAGCGGAGGCTGGAGGCCAGAGGAGAGCGGAGGCCAGAGGAGAGCGGAGGCAGAGGAGAGCGGAGGCAGAGGAGAGCAGAGGCAGAGGAGAGCGGAGGCAGAGGAGAGCGGAGGCTGGAGGGCAGAGGAGAGCGGAGGCTGGAGGGCAGAGGAGAGCGGAGGCTGGAGGGCAGAGGGAAGCGGAGGCTGGAGGGCAGAGGAGAGCGGAGGCTGGAGGGCAGAGGAGAGCGGAGGCTGGAGGGCAGGGGAGAGTGGAGGCTGGAGGGCAGGGGAGAGCGGAGGCAGGGTAGAGCGGAGGCTGGAGAAGAGCAGAGGCAGAGGACAGCGGAGGCTGGAGGGCAGAGGAAAGCGGAGGCAGGGGAGAGCGAGGCAGGGGAGAGCGGAGGCAGGGAGAGCGGAGGCAGGGGAGAGCGGAGGCAGGAGAAGAGCGGAGGCAGGAGAAGAGCGGAGGCAGGAGAAGAGCGGAGGCAGGACAAGAGTGGAGGCAGGAGAAGAGCGGAAGCAGGAGAAGAGCGGAGGCTGGAGAAGAGCGGAGGCTGGAAAAGAGCGGAGGCAGAGGACAGCGGAGGCTGGAGGCCAGAGGAGAGGGGAGGCTGGAGGCCAGAGGAGAGCGGAGGCTGGGGGGCAGAGGAGAGCGGAGGCTGGGGGGCAGAGGAGAGCGGAGGCTGGGGGGCAGAGGAGAGCGGAGGCTGGGGGGCAGAGGAGAGCGGAGGCTGGAGGGCAGAGAAGAGCGGAGGCTGGAGGGCAGAGGAGAGCGGAGGCTGGAGGGCAGAGGAGAGCGGAGGCTGGAGGGCAGAGGAGAGCGGAGGCTGGAGGGCAGAGGAGAGCGGAGGCAGGGGAGAGCGGAGGCAGGGGAAAGCGGAGGCAGGGGAGAGCGGAGGCAGGGGAGAGCGGAGGCTGGAGGACAGCGGAGGCTGGAGGCCAGAGGAGAGCGGAGGCTGGGGGGCAGAGGAGAGCGGAGGCTGGGGGGCAGAGGAGAGCGGAGGCTGGGGGGCACAGGAGAGGGGAGGCTGGGGGACACAGGAGAGGGGAGGCTGGAGGGCAGAAAAGAGCGGAGGCTGGAGGGCAGAAAAGAGCGGAGGCTGGAGGCCAGAGGAGAGCGGAGGCCAGAGAGAGCGGAGGCCAGAGGAGAGCGGAGGCAGAGGAGAGCGGAGGCTGGAGGGCAGAGGAGAGCGGAGGCTGGAGGGCAGAGGAGAGCGGAGGCAGGGGAGAGCGGAGGCAGGGGAGAGCGAAGGCTGGAGAAGCGGGGTGCAGGGACAGCGGAGGCTGAGGCCAGAGGAAGCGGAGGCTACGCCAGAGGAGAGTCGGAGGCTGGGTTCAAAGAAAAGGGGAAGCATGAGAAGCGAGGTCTGGAGAAAGCGAGGCAGGGAGATGAGGCTGAGAAGAAAGGAGGCAGAGGAGGGGAGGCTGGGGCAAGACATGGAATGTAGCTGGGGTGCACAGAAGGGAGCTGGGGGGCACAGAGAGGGATGCTGGGTCGACAGGATTAGGATGTTTATGGGTGCACAGGAAAGGGAGCTGGAGTCACAGGGAAGGGGGGTTGGGGGCACGAAGCGGTAGGCTGGGGCACAGGAAGAGGGGAGCTGGGGGCAGAACACTCACCTCGCTGTCGGCGGGCTTGTGCGGGCCTGATGGCGAATGGAGTCCCCGTGAAGAGTAGGATATGGCGGTGCCGCAGGGCCGCACACCGGAGTGTGGCCGGCCGGGGCGGGCGTTCCCGGATTAGTTGGTGAGAAGAGTGCATGTTACCACCCTTGCCGCCGGACCGTCGGATCGGCCGGTCTCAAGCCACGCCGCCCCTGACGTCCGCCGGCCCCGCGCCCTGAGCCTACAGTGCCACAGCACGTCCGTCTCTCCTGAGCCGCCGTAGATGTTGGTAGTCTGCCGCCCCCTTTCTCTCTGGCTTCCACACTGGCATGCTGCTGCTTCTGGACTCAGCGTCACACTGTCCAATGGACGTGCGGCCCTGGGTGGGAAACACGCTTGTGTGTGGGAGCGGTAAGGAGAGTACGGCGGTTGGTGCGCTTTAGCCCCACTGCGACGCTTTGCAGTTTATTGACAGGGACTCGCGATGGACGCTACGCGCTCACTCGTCGTGGTGTCTGGAACCCTTCCGGTCGTACCACAGGGGCACAGACCATCACGGAAGTTGGCCAGATTTCCACAGGAAAGGCCTTCGGTGTTTTAACTTAATGAATTAAAAAACAAAGTTTTAGACCTATGAACAGGTCATAATAACAGAGCTTGATTAACTCATGTTTTGGAGAGAAATGCTGCTATTACCCAAGAACACCTTCCCACTGTCAGGATGATGGTGGAAACATTAAGTTTTGGAGGTTTCTCTGATAAGGGACATGACAACACCGCTTTCATAGACAATGGATGGAGCCATATACCGTACAATCTGAGTGACAACCTCCTTCCTTCACCAGCACATTACAATTGCGGTCATTTGATTCCAGCATGACAATGACTAAAATATACAGCCAAGGCGAGAACATACAGTTAAAACCACAAGTTTACACACACTATATAAAAATACACATATGTATGTTTTTTTCACCATCTGACATGAAATCAGAATAAACCTTTATCGTTTTATGTCAATTCGGATTACCATAATTATTATAATTTGCCAAATGCCAGAATAATGAGAGAGAATGCAAGGGATCGGGCTGCAAAGTAGCGATCTGACAGCCCGGGCGCAGTGATCCATATGGATCACTGCGCCCGGGCTGTCAGACGCTTTCTGCAGCTCGATGCTCGAGCAGTCGACAGGCGACAGTGATCCACTATGAGGATCACTGCGCCGGGCTGTCAGACCGCTTCTGCAGCTCGATCCCATGCAGGGGGATCAGGCACTGATCCCTATGGGATGCAGGGGTTCAGGCTGCACGTGAAGTAATCTGACAGCCTGCAGTGATCATTATGTGATCACTGCGCAAGGCTGCAATCACTTCACTGCAACGTTGGGTCACCTGACCCAAGCCTCAGATATTATTGATCTCAGAGATTTGGTTTGCACAGTGATGCTGCACTGTATGCAATGATTGCCATACATGCATCATCACTATGACCAGAGACTGAACAAGGGACACTTTATCCCTTGTTGCAGTCCTGGATGTAGCAGAGGCGATAAAGTGTTGTGGGACCTTCGTTTGTGGACTACGTTGGAGGCGATTGAGCGTCGTGGGACATTCGATGTGGACTACCGTTGGATTTTTTTTTCTATAAAGATGGAGTCCGATTTTTTGTGTTTTTTTCCAAATAAAAAGATTTTTCTCTGTGTGGTGAATTTTGAACTATTTACTAGAGATTCCTAATGGCCGGGTCTAACATTGGCCCGACATTATCATTATGAATCTCGGGCTTAGTGCCAGCTGCCAATAAAAAAGCTGGCATTAACCCCTTTATTACCCAGTTTGCCACCAGGACCAGGGCAACTGGAAGAGCCTGGGTACAGCGCCAGAAAATGGGGCTTCAATGAATGGGGTGGCTATGGGCTGAAATTCGCAGCATGGGGGGCCCAGAACGCTTGGGCCTCTCCATGCTGAGGATTCCAGCCCCCAGCTGCCTATTGTACCTGGCTGGGCCAAAAATATGGCGGAGCCCTATGCCATTTTTATTTCTAGAATTAGTTCTAGAAATGAAAAAAAATGGGCTTCGCTGTATTTTTGGTTGCCAGCCAGGTACAACGAGGCAGCTGGGGGTTGGTGGCAGTCTGTAGCTGCCAAGTTGTACCTGCCAAGTTGTACCTGGCTGGACCAAAAATATGGCGGAGCCCCACGTAATTTTTTTTTTCTAAAATCAGTTCTAGAAATTAAAATAAAGGCCTTCGCTGTATTTTTGGTTGCCAGCCAGGTACAACTTGGCAGTTGGGGGGCTGAAATCCTCAGCGTGGAGAGACCCAAACATTGTGGGCCCCACACGCTGCAAATTGCAACCCACAGTCACCCCAGAAAATAGTGCATTAATTAGAGACACCATTTTCTGGTGCTGTACCCCAACTCTTCCAGTTGCCCTTGTGCTGGTGGCAATGCTGGTGGCACACAGGGGCTCTCCATACGCGACATGGTGTCCACTAACAAGTTGAATGGAAAATTAGCTTCAATTGTTAGCGGACACCATGTCGCGTATGGAGAGCCCTCGTGTGCCTAAACAATGGAGCTCCCTCACAAGTGACCCCATTTTGGAAACTAGACCCCCAAGTAACTTATCTAGATGCATAGTGAGCACTTTGAACCCCTAGGTGCTTCACAAATTAATCCGTAAAAAATAAAAAATAAAATGTTTGTGGAAAAAAAAAACAGTACCGTATATACTCGTGTATAAGCTGACCCGTGTATAAGCCGACCCCCCTACTTTTGCCCCCAAAAACTGGGAAAACTTATTGACTCGCGTATAAGCCAAGGGTGGACTACAGCACAGGTATACAGCCCCCAGCAGTGTGGTATACAGGCCCCAGTAGTATGGTATACAGCCACCAGGACAGGTATACAGCCCCCAGCAGTGAGGTATACAGGCCCCCCCAGTGGAATACAGGCCCCAGCAGTATGGTATACAGCAGGCCCCCAGGGGTATTCAGCAGGCCCCAGGGGTATCAGCAGGCCCCCAGGGGTATACAGCAGGCCCCCAGGGGTATACAGCAGGCCCCAGGGGTAAACAGAAGCCCCCAGGGGTAAACAGCAGCCCCCAGGGGTAAACAGCAGCCCCCAGGGGTACAACAACAGCCCCCAGGGGTATCAGCAGGCTCCCAGGGGTATCAGCAGGCCCCAGGGGTATCAGCAGGCCCCCAGGGGTATTAGCAGGCCCCCAGGGGTATCAGCAGGCCCCCAGGGATATACAGCAGGCCCCCAGGGGTATCAGCAGCCCCCAGGGGTATCAGCAGCCCCCAAGGGTATCAGCAGGGCCCCCAGGGGTATCAGCAGGGCCCCCAGGGGTATCAGCAGGGCCCCAGGGGTATTTAGCAGGGCCCCCAGGGGTATCAGCAGGGCCCCCAGGGGTATCAGCAGGGCCCCCATGGGTATCAGCTGCCCCCAGGGGTAAACAGCAGCCCCCAGGGGTAAACAGCAGCCCCCAAATGCTGGCACTCGCCCCCCCTGCTGCTTATCTTACCATCCGGTCTTCTGATCAGCGCCGGTCTTCTGTGCTCCGTCCTCGCTGCATCCGGGATCCCCGGCCGTCGCACGATGACGTCATATGCCTGCGACGGCCTGAGATCCTGGATGTAGCAGGACGGAGCGACCGAGGACCGGCGCTGATCAGAAGACCGGATGGTAAGATCAGCAGCGGGGGGGGCACCTTACACAGCGGGGAGGGGGGCCCTTACACAGGGGGGCGAGTGCAGCATTTTGGGGGCCAGATATGCACTGCTTCCCCTGCCGCTGATTGACAGGGGACAGCAGTGAATAATAATGAGCGGCCCCACGTGATGGGGCCGCTCATACAGCAGCCTCCCCCGCCTCCTCAGCCTCGGACCCAGCCCCCACCACAGCCACCACACCATGTACCGTATTGACCCGTGTATAAGCCGAGGGGGAGACTTTTCAGCCCAATTTTTGGGCTGAAAAACTCGGCTTATACACGAGTATATACGGTACTTTTTCCATATTATGGATCAATTTGTGAAGCACCTGGGGATTTAAAGTGCTCACTATGCATCTAGATACATTCTTTGTTCCCTGGGGGATCTAGTTTCCAAAATAGGGTCACTTATGGGGGAGCTCCAATGTTTGGGCACACACGGGCTCTCCAAATGCGACATGGTGTCCTCTAACAATTTAGAAAATCAGCTTACATTGTTAGAGGACACCATGTCGCATTTGGAGAGCCCCTGCGTGCCTAAACATTGGAGCTCCCCCACAATTGATCCCATTTTGGAAACTAGACCCACCAGGGAACATATCTAGATGGGTGGTGAGCACTTTTTTTTTTAAACCAATAACTTTTTACTGAAAATTTTTCCATTAACATATACATCAGAGAAAATCACAGTCAGTGCATGAAAATGAAAATTTACAGACTATCACAATTACATTACAAAGTATTGGAACACCGGTTCGATTTTATAAACCTTCAATCAAGAGGGGGGGAAGGGTTAACAGTATAGAGATAGGGACAAGGGGATGGGGTTAAGGAATAGGGTGGTGTAAAATTTCGTAGTCAATGTTAATAACATGTATAGGAGCTATACAATAAAAGAATGTTTAGGAAAAAAAATAATTAAATTGTACAGCAAAATAGAGTTCAAATGTTATCGCTGAGAAAATATAGAGACTCAGCTGACATTAGACACTGTGTTATAGTTAGAAGGTAGCCATGGGTCCCACTATTGAAAGATCTTATTTTTCCTTTTGATATTGTGCGCAAGGAAAACTTCATACTGCAGGTGTACATTATTCGGGAAAGCAACTGCCCTTGAGTCGGAGTGGATGGAGATCTCCAGTGCTTAGCGACACACTGTCGGGCCGCTATTACAATGTTAGTAACTATTGGGCGCTGTGGAGAGGGCCATTCAGTCAAACCCAAGCTAAAAAGGGCCAAGGAGGAATCCAAGGAAAAGGTAAATCCTGTCACATGTATAATTATCGCCTCCACAATATTCCAAAACTTCTGAATGTGTGGGCATTCCCACCACATGTGTTGTATAGTGCCTATTTGATTACAGTTCTTCCAACATAGTGGCGATGTAGACTCATTTTGTCTCTTAAGTGTTGCCACTTTGTACGGGGATAAGTACCAATCCAACTGCAACTTCCCCGCTTGCTCCAAATGGTTTATGCATGTGGAGTCCCAAGCTGCATGCGTAGAAGCTAGCTGCCACTGCTCCAGAGTAGACGAGAAAGAGAGACGACCCTCCCAGTTCAGCATAAAAGGGATTTTAGCATTGCCTTTGAGGAGTAAAAGTGCTCTATAAGTGATAGCCACGCCGTGATTATTGGAGGACTGTGATTTAAAAAACCTCTGTAAAGCCTCATCTGGAGCAGTGACATCATCGCGTGGAAATTGAATAGAGGAAAGATAGTGTCTGAGTTGGAGATATCGAAAAAGGGTTGAACTTGGTAAGTCATATAAATTTGCTAACGAAGAAAATGGCATTATTCCGTGTTGGTCCAACACCTGACTCAGCAGGAGAATGCCCTGGGTTTTCCACAGTGAGAGGGAAAGAGACTACAATGATTTTTCTATTGCAGTTAAAGATATGTAGCGGTATAAAAATGGAACCAGATTTCTGCTTACCTGGGACCAAATACGTAAGAGTGCGGTCATGGATCCCAAATAAGATCCAGAAGTAGAGTACTGAAGGAGATTAATTTCTAATAGTAGCTTGGTGGAATTGTGGGGGCTAGGGAACGCTCAATCTGCATCCAGAGAGGGGATGGTGAATCATCCCACCATGTTTTGGCAGCTGCCAAGTGCACCGCTTTGTAGTAAGAAAGGATGTCAGGAACACCAATACCACCTAATCTGTAAGGGAGAGTAAGGATGTTAGTCCCTATACGATGGGGCCTGTTGCTCCAAATGAAACCTCCTAAGGTGGACTGAAAGAGATTTAAATATTTTCTTGGGAAGACAAGGGGCAAGCATCGTAACATGTATAATATTTTGGGCAAATAAGTCATTTTAATTATTTGGATTCTAGCTACCCATGAAAGGGACAAAGATCCGTGTGAATTGAGATCCGCTTTAATTTCCTTTAGGAGCATCTTACAGTTGTGTCGTACTATTTTGGAAGTGTGTGAAATATGCACGACCGAAAGGGACTACTCCTTTTACTCCCACAGGCACAGGTCCTACTCTAGACTAGACTACTTTTTGGTTGATGATAAGACCTTGCTGGCCTGTGCCTGTGCGGAGGTGGAGACGATCACGTGGTCTGATCACGCCCCGGTGTCCCTCGATCTGTCCCTGGGTGTCCGTCCTCTCCCCCCTTTCTCCTGGAGATTAAATAGGGCTCTGCTCTCTGACCCAGGCCTGGTGGATGAAGTTAACTCCCTGCTTGTTGACTTTTTTCAAATTAATGACAACGGCCTGGTCTCGGAGGAAACCCTCTGGGCCGCTCACAAGGCCTACGTCAGGGGAGTCTTCCTCCAGAAGGCCTCACAGATAAAAAGGGCGAGGGAGAAGGAGCAGGACTCGCTGCTCACACAGCTCAAACAACTGGAGGGCTTAAATAAGTCAAATCCTAGTCCCCACACTGCTACCCAGTTATCCACAATTAGGCTTCAACTGCGCTTCCTCTTGCTCCTTCGCCATGAAAAATACCTGCGACGGTCCAAAACGGCATTTTATGAGTCAGGAGACAAGGCAGGAGCGCTGCTGGCTAAAAGACTGAGGAGGAGGGAGGCACGCTCAGTAATAAATAACATAAAGAATGAATCTGGCCAAACGGTTAAAAACCCTAACGATATTGCCGCCATCTTCCAACAATTCTACTCTAAGCTGTATAATCTCAGAGAGGACCCAACCACACCCCAACCCTCTGCGGCGCTGATAGGTGACTTCTTAGAGGACTTGAGCTTGCCAACCATTTCTCCAACAGACATGGAGAAGTTAAATCTCCCCTTTACCCTTTCGGAGGTTCTCCGGGCTATTAATGCCACTGAACTACATTCGGCCCCTGGTCCGGATGGCCTCCCGAATGAGTATCTCCGTACCTTTGGGAGAACTTTGGCCCCGTTCCTTTTACGGACATTCCACCAGTGGAGAGAGACGGGTTATAATTGCCCCTTCGCAATTGCAGGCCACAATTGTCACCATCCCCAAACCGGGGAAACCGCCAGACCTGCCCGAAAACTATCGTCCCATATCTTTACTAAACTGTAATTTGAAAATTTTTGCTAAAATCCTGGCGTCCAGGCTGTTGGAGGTGGTCCCCAAGTTGATCAACCCGGACCAAGTCGGATTTGTGGCTGGCAGACAGGCGAAGGATGGGACGAGGAGGATGATTAACCTCATTAAAACTTTAGAACTGAAGGGTGTACCCGATGCATTCCTGTCCTTAGACGCCGAAAAAGCGTTCGACAGGGTGCACTGGGGATACCTGGAAGCGGTCCTTCAGAAATTTGGCCTTGTGGGCCCTTTCCTTTCGGCCATCTTATCCTTGTACTCCTGTCCCAACGCCAGGGTTTTGGTTTCTGGCTTTCTTTCGCCTGTCTTCCAGATCACAAATGGAACCCGACAAGGCTGCCCACTTTCACCGGTGATCTTTGTCCTGGCAGTCAAGCCCCTTGCGGAAAAAATACGCAATGCTCCGGGGATCACGGGCATTAAGATCGGTGGGGAAACGCATACCATTGGCCTGTACGCCGATGACATTATCATCACCTTTTCTAATTTGCCCGCCTCTCTTAAAACAATAATGGAAATTCTGCGGAATATTCTGCAGTTTCCTTGTATAAGCTCAACGCCTCGAAATCTGAGATTTTGCCTTTAAACGTCGCAGAGGGGGAAATTTCGGCCTTGTCTGGGGCCCTACCCTTTAAGTGGTCGCGGCAGGGAATCTCCTACTTGGGCATAAAACTAGCCCCCTCCTCCCAATTAACCAGGCTCAATCTCGATACACTTATCGCTAAAATAAACGCCGACACAGCGCTCTACAATATTCCTAGGCTCTCCTGGATAGGGAGACTACAAACCCTAAAAATGATGTTACTGCCAAAAATAATATACGTCTTTAGGTGCGTTCCCCTCAAAATACCAAAGCAGATGATTAACAGACTACAAACTATTGTTAACAAGTTTGTTTGGGCGGGAAGGACTTCGAGAGTTGCCAGAGAAGTCATGTATCTTCCCTTCCATTCCGGGGGGATGGGTTTGCCTAACCTATGGGAATATCACAGGGCTTTGATCTTGGAGGAGGCCAAGTCCTGGTGGCACGCGCCAAAACACCTTAAATGGGTATCTATTGAAACTGAGTCTCTGGAGGGCGGATCTCTACGAGACCTCCTGGCGGCCGAGTCTATACACCCGGTTGGAAGTGCCCACCGCCTAGACTCTGCCCAGACCCTCCTCACATACTGGAGGACGGTCCCTCGCGCCTGGACGAGGCTACCTCCGGGAGACATATCCCTGGACACTTTGAAATTCTTGATTCCCATGCTCCAGTTGCGGTGGTGGCGGGAGGCGGGACTGACAACCTTGGAAGACTTTCTGAGAGATGGACGTGTTCTCTCCTTTGAGTCCTTTTGCGACTCCCACCCCTCTTGTCGGCCTGCCTTCCTCCAGTTCTGTCAGCTGGACCACTTACTCAGATCAGGCCCACTCCTTAAGAGCCAGCCCCCTGGCCCAGACCAATCAGCTTTGCTTAAATTTGTCCTATCTGACTCCACTAAGACCAAAGGTATGTCAAAAATTTACAAAGACTTAGTGGGGAGCGATTTGTTGATAAAACTCCCATATATGAGATTCTGGGAGAGAGACCTTGGTTCTCCTCCCCGGTAGAGGATTGGCATGCTGCAGTATCGGAGTTGGGGCGGGCCACCAGATGTGTCAACCACACCGAAAACTTAAAGAAAATACACCTTAGGTGGTACATCCCCCCTATTCGGGTGGCGCGCTTCTCTAAAAATCTGCCCCCGCTGTGTTGGAGGCAATGTGGAGGACGAGGAAGCTTGGTCCATATGTGGTGGTCCTGCCCTAAACTTAGCACATTTTGGTCTTCGGTCACGAGTCTGGTGTCTTCAGTTACGGGGAATCCGATGATTTTAAACATAGGTCTACAAGACTTTCCCTCAACTGTCAGGGGAACAATAGCCTACATACTCATAGCAGCCCGGCTTTGCCTGGCCACAAGATGGAAGGCACCTTTCCCGCCTACCCTACAAGAGGTCATTGGAAAGGTCAACTGGATATTCCACCAGGAGTTCTTTCTAGCTTTGGACAAACCCACAAAGTCCTCGGTTAAAAATAGATGGGAGGTATGGGCTGCTCACCCGCAAGCTTCCCCAATCCCAGTGGAGATGCTACGCTCTTCATACGCCCCTTCTCGGGATGGTGTCCCCTTATGAGTGGGGGGCGATGAGATGATAGAGCGGGATATCACCATCTAGCTGGGACTGCATGGATTAATCTGATGTAAGATCCGTTCGGGTGCCTCCCCCCCCCCTTATCTTCTCCACACTCCTCCCTTTGTTTACCTCCTTTCTCTCTTTATATTGTCTATCTATTGCAAGTGTTTGATTTGTAATGACTTTATATAACGGCCTGATCCCATGTTCTGAGGAAACAGGTCGTATTCACTCTCTTCTGTTTAAACCAAATCTCTTTTCTGAATAAAAATTTATTGGTTAAAAAAAAAAGAATAAGGATTCCCTTGTACTGTTCAGCACAAAGTCTGTGCAGAGGAAATTAGTACACATCGGAAGAATAATAAATAATCTATTAAGATTCATAACCATATTAATTATTTTTTTTAGTTTTATATATTTTATTTATTTAATATTTGAATATGTATTTCTCTAAAACCACTTTTTAATTAAATCTAATGTATAAAAAAGTTATGTATATAATATGTTATAAAATTATTAAAAACTAGCTGTGAGCCCGATGCAAATGCATCGGGATTCTAGAGCGTGCATTAATTTGATTATAGTAGTTATAGCTGTTAGCCTGATGCAAATGCATCGGGTATCTAAAATATGTTTATTGTTTTTTTAAAGTTTTTTAAATAATAATCGCATCATCAATAGCAATAATATAAGCCATAGCATTATTATTAGCAGTAATAGCAGTATTAATAGCATTATTAGCAGTAATAATAGCATTAATAACATTATTAATAGCATTAATACATTATTATTAGCAATTAATAGCATTATATTAGCATTATAGCATTAATATAGCATTAATAATTAGCATTAATATAGCATAAATAGCATTATTATATTAGCATTAATAGAATTATTATTAGCATTAATAGCATTATATAATTAAATAATCATAATTATAGCATTAATAGCATAATTAATAGCATTAATACATTATTAATAGCATTAATAGCTATTATTATTAATTAATAGCTTAATATTCATTATTATAGTTAATTAATAATTAGCATTATTATACATTAATTATTATAGCATTATAATACATTATTAATAGCATTAATAGCATTATTATTAGCATTAATAGCATTAATAATAGCATTATTATGCATTAATAATAGCATTAATACATTATTAATAGCATTAATATATTATTATTTTAATATATTAATAGATTATTATTAGCATTTATTAGCATATAATACATAATTTAGATTAATTAGCATTATTATTATTAATAGATTATATTACATTAATAGATTATTATAGCATTTAATAATTAATTATTAGATAATAATTATTAGCATTAATAATAGCATAATAAGCATTATTAATAGCATTTATTATCATTATTATTAATAATTTTATAATTATTAATAGCATTTATTAATAATAGTTATTAATTATTAATACATTAATAGCATTATTATTAGCATTAATTAGCATTATATTTATTAATAGCATGAATAGCATTATTATTAGCAAGTTTTATAGCATTATATATTTTATATATTTTAGCTTATTTTATTATTGCATTATTATTTTTAATAGCATTATATTAACTTTTATTAGCATTAATAGCATTTATTAATATTTAGCATTATTATTAGCTGATGACATTTCATTATAAAGCATTATATTACATTAATAGATATATTAGCATTATTATAGATTATATGCATTTATAATAGCATTTTAATATTTATATATTAATACATTAATAAGCATTTTAATAGATTATTGCATTATTAGCATTAATAATAGCATTAATACATTATTAATAGCATTAATAGCATTATTGCATTATTATAAGCATTATAATAATTCTAATATAGCATTAATTAGCATTAAATATAGCATTAATAGCATTAATAATAGCATTAATAGCATTATTAATTAGCATTTATTATATAGCATTAATAGCATTAATTAGCATTAATAGCATTAATAATAGCATTATATAGATTAATATAGCATTAATAGCATTATTAATAGCATTTAATAGCATTATTAGCATTATGATTAATATAGCATAATACATTATTAATTAGCATTAATAGCATTATAATAGCATTAATTTGCATTAATTTAGCATTAATAGCATTTAATAGCATTAATAATACATATAAAATTATAGCATTAATAGCATTATTATTAGCATTAATAGCATTAATAATAGATTATTAATAGCATTAATAACATTATTAATAGCATTAATAGCATATATTAGCATTATATAGCATTAATAATAGATTATTAGCATTAATTAATAGCATTAATAACATATTATAGCATTAATAGCATTTATATAGATTTAATAGCATTAATTACATTAATAGCATTAATTAATAGCATTAATAGATTAATTAATTAGCATAATAGATTAATTATTAGCATAATAGCATTAATATAGCATTATTAATAGCATTAATAGCATTATTAATAGCATTAATAGCATTATTATTATGCATTAATAGCATTAATAATAGCATTATTAGCATTAATAATAGCATTATTAATATTATAGCATTAATAGCATTAATTAATATAAGCATTAATATAGCAATTTAATATAATTATAGCATTAATAAATAAGCATTTAATAGCATTAATAGCATTATTAATAGCATTAATAGCATTAATTATTAGCATTAATAGCATTAATTATTAAAGCATTAATTAGCATTAATAATAGCATTAATAGACATTATTAATAGCATTAATAGCATTATTAATTACATAAATAGCATTAATAATAGCATTATTAGCATTAATTAATAGCATTAATAACATTATTAATAGCATTAATAGCATTATTATTAGCATTTATTAATAGCATTAATAGCATATATTAATTAGCATTAATAGCATTATTAATAGCATTAATAGCATTATTAATAGCATTAATAGCATTAATTATTAGCATTAATTAGCATTATAATAGCATTAATAGCATTAATAATAGCATTAATTAGCATATAATATAATAATTTAATTATTAGCATTAATAGATTAATATAGCATTATTAGCATTATTAATAGCATTAATAACATTATTAATAGCATTAATAGCATTTTATTAGCATTAATAGCATTAATATAATAGCATTATTAGCATTATTAATAGCATTAATAACATTATTAATAGCATTAATATCATTATTTATTAGCATTAAATAGCATTAATAATATGGATTATTAGCATTATTAATAGCATTAATAACATTATTAATAGCTTAATTCATAGATTATTATTAGCATTAATAGAATTAATAATAGGATTATTAGCATTAATAATAGCATTAATAACATTAATTATTTAGCATTAATAGCATTATTATTAGCATAATATTATTATTAGCATTTTATTTTAATTATATTATGATATATAATTATTTAATTTATTATTATTAATTATGTTTTATTTATTTTTTTAATACATTTTTTAATTATTCTTTTAATTATATTATGTATTATTAAATTTATTATTTAGGCTGAGAGCATTTTCATTCAGGTCGCTAAAGGGTGATACTTATTAGCATATATTATAATTAGTTTTATTATTATTTTTACTTGAATATTTTATTATTTTAATTAATTTTTTTATTATTTATTTAATTCTTTTTTAATTAATTATTTTATATTTATTATTTAATTTAATTATTTAGGCTGAGAGGCAGTTTCTCATTCAGGTCGCATAAGGGCTGATCTTATTAGCATAATATTTTATTTTTTTATTATTATTTTTAATTGAATTTTTTATTATTTTTTAATTATTTTTTTATTATTTTTTAATTCTTTTTTAATTAATTTTTTTATTATTATAATTTATTATTATAGCTGAGAGCAGTTCTCATTCAGTGTCCGCAAAGGGCTGATCTTATTAGCATATATATTTTATTTTTTTATTAATTATTTTTATTGATATTTATTTATTATTTTTAATTATTTTTTTTTATTATTTTTTTAATTCTTTTTTAATTATTTTTTTTATTATTTAATTATTATTTATAGGCTGAGAGGCAGTTCTCATTCAGGTCCGCAAAGGGCTGATCTTATTAGCATATATTTTATTTTTTTATTATTATTTTTATTGAATTTTTTTATTATTTTTAATTATTTTTTTTATTATTTTTTAATTCTTTTTTAATTATTTTTTTATTATTTAATTTATTATTTAGGCTGAGAGGCAGTTCTCATTCAGGTCCGCAAAGGGCTGATCTTATTAGCATATATTTTATTTTTTTATTATTATTTTTATTGATTTTTTTATTATTTTTAATTATTTTTTTTTATTATTTTTTAATTCTTTTTTAATTATTTTTTTTATTATTTAATTTATTATTTAGGCTGAGACGCAGTTCTCATTCAGGTCCGCAAAGGGCTGATCTTATTAGCATATATTTTATTTTTTTATTATTATTTTTATTGAATTTGTTATTATTTTTAATTAATTTTTTTATTATTTTTTAATTCTTTTTTAATTATTTTTTTTATTATTTAATTTATTATTTAGGCTGAGAGTCAGTTCTCATTCAGGTCCGCAAAGGGCTGATCTTATTAGCATATATTTTATTTTTTTATTATTATTTTTATTGAATTTTTTATTATT
This sequence comes from Allobates femoralis, assembly GCA_033576535.1. Taxonomy (NCBI): domain Eukaryota; kingdom Metazoa; phylum Chordata; class Amphibia; order Anura; family Aromobatidae; genus Allobates; species Allobates femoralis. The sequence goes on along the minus strand of JARQOC010000005.1, from coordinate 325,354,542 downwards.
TTTAATTAATATTTTTATTATTTTTTAATTCTTTTTTAATTCTTTTTTTTATTATTTAATTTATTATTTAGGCTGAGACGCAGTTCTCATTGAGGTCCGCCTTTGTTTTTTCCCATTGAAATGCATTAGCGGTGTGTCGGCGATTTTATGGCCGACCACCTGGTTCTATTTGTCGGCCCTAAAATCGCGGACACACCGCTAATGCATCTCTATGGGCAGTCAGCCCGATTTCGGATTGAACGGCGACCAATCAGAATTCGAGCTGACTTGCCCATAGACATGCATTAGCGGTGTGTCCGCGATTTTAGGGCCGACAAATAGAACCAGGTGGCCGGCCATAAAATCGCCGACACACCGCTAATGTATGTCAATGGGAAAAAAGACGGACCTGAATGAGAACTGAATGACGGGCTCTTCTGATTGGCTGAGGTCAGCGACCAATCAGAAGAGCCCTTCACATTTCATTGAGATACAATGGCGGATTGATAGTCCATTGTATCTTAATGTTAGTTGAAGAGGACGTCGGAGCTGGAAGTTGGCGGAAAGAAGACAGAAGATCCCCGGGGACGGACGAAGAGGCGGAAAGAAGAGAGAAGACCCCCGGGACCGGAGGAAGAGGACGCCTGGCCGGACGGACGATCAGATGACTTGAAGGCATGTAAGTGATCGACGGGGACGTTAGGGGACGGGTAGGGCCTTAGGTGTTAGGGAAAGCGGCGAGGCTTAGAGGGTAGGGGCTTAGGGCGGCAGGGGTTTAGGTGCGGCTTAGGGGGTAGGGGTAGGGGATTAGGTGCAGCTTAGGGGTTAGGGGCTTGCGGCGGCAGGGGTTTAGGTGCGGATGCGGGGTAGTGGCTTAGGGGGGTAGGGGGTTAGGTGCGGCTTAGGGGGTAGGGGCTTAGGGCGGCAGGGGTTTAGGTGCGGCTTAGGGGGTAGGGTAGGGGATTAGGTGCAGCTTAGGGGTTAGGGGCTTGCGGCGGCAGGGGTTTAGGTGCGGATGCGGGGTAGTGGCTTAGGGGGGTAGGGGGTTAGGTGCGGCTTAGGGGGTAGAGGTAGGGGATTAGGTGCGGCTTAAGGGGTAGGGGCTTGCGGCGGCAGGAGTTTAGGTGCGGATGCGGCGTAGTGGCTTAGGGCGGCAGGGGGTAGGGGGTTAGGTGCGGCTTAGGGGGTAGGGGCTTAGGGCGGCAGGGGTTTAGGTGCGGTTTAGGGGGTAGGGGTAGGGGATTATGGCAGCTTAGGGGTTAGGTGCGGCTTAGGGGTTAGGGGCTTGCGGCGGCAGGGGTTTATTTGCGGATGCGGGGTAGTGGCTTACGGCGGCAGGGAGTAGGGGGTTAGGTGCGGCTTAGGGGGTAGGGGCTTAGGGCGGCAGGGGTTTAGGTGCGGTTTAGGGGGTAGGGGTAGGGGATTATGTGCAGCTTAGGGGTTAGGTGCGGCTTAGGGGTTAGGGGCTTGCGGCGGCAGGGGTTTATTTGCGGATGCGGGGTAGTGGCTTACGGCGGCAGGGAGTAGGGGGTTAGGTGCGGCTTAGGGGGTAGGGGCTTAGGGCGGCAGGGGTTTAGGTGCGGTTTAGGGGTAGGGGTAGGGGATTAGGTGCGGCTTAGGGGTTAGGGGCTTGCGGCGGCAGGGGTTTAGGTGCGGATGCGGGCTAGTGGCTTACGGCGGCAGGGGGTAGGGGCTTCGGCGGCGGGGTAGTGGCTTAGGGGTTAGTGGCTTGGGGGTTAGGGCGGCAGGGGGTAGGGGCTTGCGGCAGAGGGTAGTGGGTGCGGCGGGGTAGTGCGGCAGGGGTAGGGGCTTCGGCGGCGGGGTAGTGGCTTAGGGGTTAGGGCGGCAGGGGGTAGTGGCTTCCGGCAGAGGGTAGTGGGTGCGGCGGGGTAGTGCGGCAGGGGGTAGGGGCTAGGGGCTTCGGCGGCGGGGTAGTGGCTTAGGGGTTAGGGCGGCAGGGGGTAGTGGCTTCCGGCAGAGGGTAGTGGGTGCGGCGGGGTAGTGCGGCAGGGGGTAGGGGCTTCGGCGTCGGGGTAGTGGCTTAGGGGTTAGGGCGGCAGTGGGTAGGGGCTTGGGGTTGTGTGGCTTGGTTAGTGTACGCGTAGTGGCTTAGAGCGGCAGGGGTCTGTAGTGTACAGCGCGATGGTATACTACAGTCCCATGGCGCTTATGTGCATGGGACTGTAGTATACTATAGCGGTGTACACTACAGGAGTATGGGCTTCGGCTTCGGTGGCTTGGTTAGCGGTGTAGCGACTCGCAATGCCCGCTTCGCGGGCATTGCTTCGCTAGGCTGCAACGACTCGCAATGCCCGCTTTGCGGGCATTGCTTCGTGAGTCGCCTTGGCCGCTACGCGGCCACGGGGAGAGTCCAGGAGAAGCAGCTCGGACTCGCTAACCAAGCCACCGGAAGCAGCGCCGCTCCGACGGAAGTCGCTACGGCAATTATATAATAGATATGCAAATATTGCTTGTGTAATTAATTTTATATGTGCCAACCACACAAAAAATATATACATAAATCTATATAAAAAACTATATTTATATATAAGATAAAAAGTATAAAAAGAGCTCAAAAACAGTCTCAATTAAAAATAAAGGAGGACATAATTATATTAAGACGATGATAGTTATAAATGGTCTTTTATCTTGTATATTGTGTAATTCAATCAAAAACCAAAGGAAATGTACCTTGCATTCCCATATTGTCCCGTATACAGGAGAAAACTGCAGAAAAAGAAAACCGGATTTGTCCCGGATGGAACCGTGCGGCTCAAACATCACATATGAGAAAAGAGATTGTTTAGATTGTGAGCTCCAAGAGAGACAGCATTACTCATGTATGTAAAGTGCTATGGAATCAATAGCGCTATATAAATGAATAAATATTATTATTATTATATAAAAGAGAAACCTGGATCAAACCAGTCAGGGTAAAACCGGTCCTGTATCTAATAGCAATAGTAGGAAAATAAAAACCGGATTGTCCTGGACAGCAAAAAAAAAAAGTATATATATATATATATATATATAATATATATAATATATAAAGCTGAATGTGTGTATGTATATGTGTGTATATCCGGGATTGGCATCTACACCGTCGCGACTACAGCCGCAAAAGTTTGCACAGTCACACGTCTTAACCCCGAGAGCGTCATAGGCTATGTTGTGAGGTGAAATTTTAACCCTGCACATTCCAATTCATCAAACAATTTTGCCCCTATCTACATAATGGGGAAAATGTGAATGGAAAAGTGTTGGAGGAAAATCAACAGCTGTCAGCTATAGCCACAAAATTTTGCACAGTCACATGTCTGGACCCCTGGAGCGTCATAGGCTATGTTGTGAGGCGAAATTTAAACCCCGCACATTCCAATTCACCAAACAATTTTGCCCCTATCTACATAATGGGGAAAAAGTGACAGTTACCAGTTGACATTTGTGAATGAGAGGGGCTTAATGATAGCGCCAAAGACTAACAGCACATACCAGCATATAGTCACTAAGGTGGGGCCCCAACATGAGATATTCACCACGCACGGGGACATGTATACACACCACACGCACTCAAAGAGTAACAGCAAGTGTATAGTCGCTAAGGTGCAGCCCCAACATTGGATACTCACCACGCACCCGAACACACACACACCACAAAGAGACATACACAACACAGAGACACACACACACACCCCCAAGGGGACACACACACCCTATAGCGACACATGCACTCACCCCACATGGACACACACACCACAAAGAGACACACAAAACACAGACACACACACCACACAGACACCCCCACAAGGACACACACATAGCCACCCTATAGGGACACATGCACTCACCCCACAGGGACACACACACATACCACAAAGAGACACACACACCACACAGACCCCCCCCCACAGGGACACATACACACCCTATAGGTACACATGCACTCACCGCACAGGGACACACACACACACCACAAAGACACACACAACACAGACACAAACACACCACACAGACCCACCCACAGGGACACACACACACATACACACACTATAGGGACACATGCACTCACCCCACAGGGACACACACACCACAAAGAGACGCACACAACAGAGACACACACCACCCAGACCCCCACACAGGGACATACACACATACACACCCTATAGGGACACATGCACTCACCCCACAGGGACACACACATACACACACACCACAAAGGGACACACACAACACAGAGACACACACACACACCCCCAAGGACACACACCCTATAACGACACATGCACTCACCCCACAGGGACACACACACACCACAAAGAGACACACACAACACAGATACACACACACCACAGAGACCCACCCACAGGGACACACACACATACACACACTATAGGGACACATGCACTCACCCCACAGGGACACACACACACACACCACAAAGAGACACACACAGCAGAGACACACACCACACAGACACCCCCACAGGGACACACACACATACACACCCTATAGGGACACATGCACTCACCCCACAGGGACACACACATACACACACCCGAGGGACACACACACCACACAGACAGACACAGATGTGCACAAATCGCCTCACACAACTCGCCTCATACGTGTGCTATCTTTAATTTCCAAACATGAACATCTGATTAAAAACAGCCAATGTGCAACACATGTGCCATATAGGGAATTAAGGCAGATGTCAGTCACATGAGCTGTCTATTATGTGTATATGTAAGGTAACATATACTGCCCGGCCAGGGGAGGGTTTACTGTTGGCTGGAGATTTATTAGGCTGCCTATAGCAATCAATCACAGCTCAGCTTCTATTTTCCTACAGGTCATTAATATGACATATTCAATTCTATTTTGTTATAGCTAACAGCAGTTATTTATTAACCCGGGCGTAGCCGGGTACTACAGCTAGTATATATATATATTAAAGTCTAGGAACCTGACGGTATCATCTCAAATCGCTTTGTAAATAATCACTGGAAAGACAACTTATCAGTGAAGAATGGCAAATCAGCATCTGTGTGTGTGAAATTGTATCAAGGAGCACAGACAGTATTAGAACCAGAAAGTGTGGGGAAAGAAAAGAAAAAACAGGTAAAAACATGTATATATGATGTGGTATCTACAAAATACATTTTATTTGAGATGATACCGTCAGGTTCCCGGACTTTGATTATATTATATATATATATATATATATATATATATATTTTTTTTTTTTTTTTTTGCTGTCTGGGACAATCCTTTTCCCGGACCGTGATATTCTTTTAGCTGTCCGGGACAATCCGGTGTGTACTAATTTCCTCCACACAAACTTTGTGCTGAACAGTACAAGGGAATCCTTATTCTTATGATCCTTCTACCTGTAAAAAATTAAACACATAATTATCCAAATTATATAAAGAATTTTTTCGTTTTGTTTTTTTCGACACATTTTTTTGAGAATGTGGATTTGTATTTTTGCCGGCAAATGAATTTATTTATTTGTATTTGGCTATTTGTTTTCTTTTTTTGAGGTATTTGAACTCATAATTCATCACATCATTTTGATCTTTGGACACCTACAATATATAAGTACTGAACACAATTCTTATAGATACCTATCATCTGCACATACTAATGACACTTTCCACTAACTATACATATATATATACCTATTATTTCCCTTATTTCAGCCATTGGTGGTTGGTGCACACAGATAGTATACTTTCAATATCCTCTTTGGACAACATAAAGGCATTACACCTCTGCACTATTGGTTCAATCCCCATGTTCATTATCTACTCTATAATTGCCGTAGGCATTTTCGTGTCGGACCTCGAAAAGACCGTGGCTTTGTCACTCTGTGACGTCACCACGAGCGAAGCATTGGCCGCGTAGCGGCCAATGCGAGTCGTTTGCTTGCGTGAGCAATGGCGCGAAGGCCATTGCGAGTCGCTGGCTGAGTGCGAGCAATGGCCGCGAAGCGGCCATTGCGAGTCGCTGGCCGAAAATAGAACCAGAGGCTCGGCCACAAAGCTAGCGATTTACCGCTCAGGCAGCGACTCGCAATGGCCGTGAATCGCGCGAGCAAAATCCACACACCCCCCCAAAAAGTATTCACACCCCCCCAAAAAGTCCTCACACCCCCCCAAAAAGTATTCACACACCACCAAAAAGTCCTCAAACCCCCCAAAAAGTATTCACACACCCCCAAAAAGTATTCACACCCCCCCAAAAAGTATTCACACACCCCCAAAAAGTATTCACACACCCCCAAAAATCCTCACACACCCCCAAAAAGTCCTCACAACCCCCCAAAAAGTCCTCACACACCCCCAAAAAGTATTCACACACCCCCAAAAAGTATTCACACACCCCCAAAAAGTATTCACACCCCACCAAAAAGTCTTCACACACCCCCAAAAAGTATTCACACACCCCCAAGAAGTCCTCACGCACCCCCAAAAAGTATTCACACCCCCCAAAAAGTATTCACACACCCCCAAAAAGTATTCACACACCCCCAAAAAAGTACCTCACACCCCCCAAAAAATCTCTCACCACCCCCAAAAAGTCCTCTCACCACCCCAAAAAGTATTCACACACCCCCAAAAAGTATTCACACACCCCCCAAAAAGTCCTCACCCAACCCCAAAAAGTCTCACACCCGCCCAAAAAGTATTCACACCCCCCCAAAAAGTATTCACACCCCCCCAAAAAGTATTCACACCCCCCCAAAAAGTCCTCACACACCCCCCAAAAAGTATTCACACACACCCCCAAAAAGTATTTACACCCCCCAAAAAGTCTTCACACACCCCCAAAAAGTATTCACACACCCCCAAAAAGTCTCCCACTCACCCCCCCAAAAAGTCTTCACACACCCCCTCAAAAAGTATTCACACACCCCCAAAAGTATTCACACAAACCCCCAAAAAGTCCTCACACACCCCCCAAAAAGTATTCACACACCCCCCCAAAAAGTCACACACCCCCCCCAAAAAGTCCCACACCCCCCCAAAAAGTATTCACACACCCCCAAAAATCCACCCCCAAAAAGTATTCACACACCCCCAAAAAGTATTCACACACCCCCAAAAAGTTCTCACACACCCCCCAAAAAGTATTCACACACCCCCCAAAAAGTCCTCACTCACCCCCAAAAAGTCTCACACACCCCCAAAAAGTATTCACCCCCCCAAAAAAGTATTCCCACCCCCCCAAAAAGTATTCACACACCCCCAAAAAGTCTCACCACACCCCCAAAAAGTCCTCACACCCCCCCAAAAAGTATTCACCACACACCCCCAAAAAGTATCACACACCCCCCAAAAAGTATTCACACCCCCCCAAAAAGTATTCACACACCCCCAAAAAGTCCTCACCACCCCCAAAAAGATCTCACACCCCCCAAAAAGTATTCACACACCCCCAAAAAGTTCTCACACCCCCCCAAAAAGTATCACACCCCCCAAAAAGTCCTCACACCCCCCCAAAAAGTATTCCACACCCCCCCAAAAAGTATTCACACACCCCCAAAAAGTCTCACACCCCCCCAAAAAGTATTCACACACCCCCAAAAAGTCTCACACACCCCCAAAAAGTTCACAACCCCCCAAAAAGTCCACACACACCCCCAAAAAGTATTCACACACCCCCAAAAAGTCCACACACACCCCCAAAAAGTCCACAACACACCCCAAAAAGTCCTCACAACACCCCCAAAAAGTCCTCAACACCACCCACAATGTCCACACAGCCCCCCCCACCATGTCCAAACAGCCCCCCCCCCACAATGTCCACAAGCCCATATAGCTACTATAATCTAATTAACGCACATTCTAGAATCCCGATGCATTTGCATCGGGCTCACAGCTAGTATATATATATATATATATATATATAATATATAAAATTAATATAATAAAATTCTCTCTTGGGTTAATTCTATTTAAACCTGTTTTTCCTTTTCTAAATCATCCGAAAAACTGCAATAGCATACTGCTTAAGAATATACACACAATGCTAAGATCATCACTGTATGAGTTCAATCACCACCCTCCATTCCCATTTTTTTGCGCCTTGTATAGGTTCCATACAAGGTTCCCCAAATATATAAGTTTACTTCATTTCTTTAGCTTTTCTTCATGTTTTTTTACTCTTTTATGGTGTCATTTGACACAGCGTTAGTAATAGGGATGTCACACGCGACAATATCGCATGCACAATCATCGCTGCGTGTGACACCGGGAGACGCGATCAGCCAGCTCCCAGCGCCTCTCAGGAAGCGCTAGGAGCTGGTATCCAGGGTAAACTGTGGGTAACTAGGCAGCGCGCGCCTAGTTACCCGCTGTGTACCTTAGATACCAGCCGGTGAGCAGAGAAGGCTGATAACTAAGGTACACATCGGGTATCTAGGCAGCGCGAGCTGCCAAGTTACCCGCAGTTTACCATGGATACCAGCGAGCAGATATCGTGGAAACGATATTGAAATCATTTCCACGATGTCGCTGGTAAAATGATCGCTGGTGAGTCTGCCTGTGTGACAGCTCACCAGTGATCATCCGTCAATGTCGTCAGCGATCAGATCGCTGACAACATTGACGCGTGTGACGGCCCCATTAAGCATCGATTTAACAGATAACAATGACTCTTGATGTTTAGATCAATATAGACTTATGTTTTTTTACGATGTTTTGTTTATAAACAATGTGACATCATATGGGGTCCTCCCTGATCACTGACATCATTCCAATTATAGCCGCATCATCTTTTGACGCCTTTGGAAGGATAAATATGAGTTTATGTCAGTGTGATCTTGAAGTTCCTGAGGAAGGAGCTCGGTTTGTGGCTCCGAAACGCATCGGATATTAAAAGCACAAGTTGATCCAGACATCTCCGTGTCCTGGTTCCTTCTTTTCTGGAGCAGCAGCGCAGACATAGAGGCACTTCGTCCAGAGAAAAAGTCAGATACTCGGTGGAGAGAGAATCTTTTTTGTGGTCTCACCCGTCCCATCAGGTTCCTGGGTGTTCCGGAGGCAAGAGGAAGGCTAGGTAGATCCGGAATCCCCGTAGCGAGCGCTGTATAGCCGCTTTTTAGCCCATGTGTCACAGAGCTCTTAGTTTAAGCAGCCTTCGCCATGCTGCACCAGGCCACGCCCCCAGTGGTGAGCACTTTGAACTCCCAGGTGCTTCACAAATGAATCTGTAAAAATGAAAAGTACTTTTTTTTTTTTTTTTTTTTTACAAAAACTTTCTTTTAGCCTCAATTTTTTCATTTTCACATGGGCAACAGGATAAAATGCATCCTAAAATCTGTTGAGCAATTTTTCCTGAGTACACCGATACCTCATATGTGGTCGTAAACCACTGTTTGGGCGCACGTCAGGGCTCAGAAGTGGAGTGCCATTTCACTTTTTGAATGGAAAATTAGCTCCAAAAGTCAAATTGCGCTCCTTCCCTTCTGAGCCCTTCCGTGCCCCTAAACAGTGGTTTATGACCACATATGAGGTATCGGTGTACTCAGGAGAAATTGCCCAACAAATTTTAAGATCCATTTTATCCTGTTGCCCATGTGAAAATGAAAGAATTGAGGCTAAAAGAACATTTGTTAGAAAATTTAAAATGTCCATTTTTTCCTTCCACGTTGCTTTAGTTCCTGTGAAGCACCTGAAGGGTTAATAATTTTCTTGAATGTAGTTTTGAGTAGCTTGAGGGGTGCAATTTTTGGAATGGTGTCACTTTTGGGTGTTTTCTGTCATGTACACCCCCCACAAAGGGGCTTCAAATGTGATGTGGTCACTAAAAAAATGGTTTTGTAAATTTTGCTGGAAAAATGAGAAATTACTGATGAACTTGAACCCTTATAACTGCATACCCAAAAAAAAAATTTTTTCCCAAAATTGTGGTGATGTAAAATGTAGGAAATGTTATTTATTAACTATTTTGTGTCACATAACACTATGGTTTAGCAAAATTAAAATTCAAAATTAGAAAATTGCAAAATTATCAACATTTTTGCCAAATTTTTTATTTTTTTCAGAATAAACGCAATAATTATTGACCTAAATTTAATACTAACATGAAGCCCAATATGTCACTAAAAACAATCTCAGAATCGCTAGGATCCGTTGAAGCGTTCCAGAGTTTTTACCTCATGAAGGGACACTGGTCAGAATTGCCAAACATGCCAAGGTCTTTAGGGTCAAAATAGGCTGGGTCCTGGAGGGGTTAAGGCATTTTTATTACTTTCTGCAAAGTTATAAGTTTACATGCATTTCATTAGTATTTGGTACCATTGCCCTTAAAACTGTATGACTTGGGTCTAATGTTTTGGATATCCTTCAACAAGCTTCTCACAATAGTTGGTAGGAATTTGAGCCCATTGCTCCTGACAGAACTGATGTAATTGAGTCATGTTTGTAGGTCAGGTAGAATAGGGTCTTATCTTCATATATAAATTCTCATAAGTGATATCAAGAATGCTCACTTTTTGTGGTTGTGAGAGTCACAACTACTATAAACACTTAAACAGCTGCAGCGGACCCACGTGGAATCGAAAATGGATATAAAGAAATTAAAATGGCATAAACCCGCGCTGCTGTTTGGCAAAGATCACTGATAGATAGTCCATGTTGATAATGATTTTCCTTTATTTTTCAACACATTTCAACAAGACAGGAGAAGGAGCCCATTGAAGAGCTGAGGGGGCAGGGCCTGGGGCATGGAGCAGGGCCTAAGTGCCACATTAATGAAACACTAAGTAATTACCCTGAGCAGCTGGGCCTCAATCTCCTCCGGGCCCCTCACAGGAGTCAGAGCAATCACACCCTGATGGCAGCCCTGCAGAAGTGTGAGGCTATTTGAGGAATGCAGACAATTTTTCAGAATCCATCTTCAGACCAGTGTTCGAGATGACATTGCCTAAGAAGGGAAGCAAGGACACACTTCTCGAACTTGGCAAATAGTTGCTTCTCCCGAAGTCTTTGCAGGACTTGGTGAACTATCTTCCAGTGGGAAGTCAGGTCTGTAGAGAAAACTAAGATATCACCACCATAGAAGAGTAGATGAGATCTCTGAAGATATAATTTACAAACCTTGGAAAACACCTAGTGCTTTACTAAGCCCAAATGGCATATCAAGGTATTTGTAGTGAGCATTCCTGGTGTTGAAAAGCTGTCTTCCACTTGTCTCCTTTAAGAATATGGTTAAAGTTGTAAACCCTGTAAGATCAAGTTTGATGAAGATCTTAGCTATTTTTACACAAACATTTCTGGAACTAGAGAGAATGGATATTTGTTTTAAATTGTGATGTGGTTGAGATCCCTATAATTGAAAGATGGCCAGATATTCCTGCCTTTTATCTTCATAAAGAAGCCTGTCCCTGCCAGAGAGGATGACTTCTGGATGAATGCTCTTGTCAGGTTTTCTTTAATGTAATCAGATATGGCTTGGGTCTCTACCAGTGACTGAGAATAGATATGGCCTTAAGGAGAAGAGAACCCTGGAAGCAAGTCAATGGGTCAATCGTACAACCTGTGGGGAAGCAACCGCGCCTCCTTGGGGTAGACATCAGCACAAGACCAGTAGGCAGGAGACAAACCTGGAAAGCTAGATGGTGACACAGGAGTTGAACAACTGGTTGAACTGAATTGAGACACCCTATGTGACAAGACTGACCCCAATGGAGCATCTAGTTCTTCAGATTTCCAGTCCAGAGTGGGTTTGTGAGTATGGAGCTAACCTAGGAGAAGAGGGTGTGATAGATTTGGAAGCATCAGAAAGATCTTCTCTGTAAGCAACATTCTGACCTATAGTTCCACCTGTTCCATGGCAAGGTGTATGGATTCAGATCAATCTACGGATGACAGAGCACTTTTGAGATGTTGAACTGGAATCTGGTGAAAATCAACTTCGGCATGCTGCAGGAAATTTTCTGCCAATCTGGACAACTAAAGGGCAAACACAGAGAACCACATAACCTGGAGGAAAGGATCGGCTCTGGATGCATGGGCTCCATGCTGGGTAGTAGGTGTTAAAGTTACTGCAGCATGGGTAGGTGGAGGAAAAACATCCAATGATGGGATTCAAATACTAGATTTGGATTGTTCAAATGTCATAGAAAAGGGCACCTCTGCTGTCTATCTATTCGTGACAACAAGGAATCCTTTTGGTCCAATAATAACAGGTCTAATTTGTTTAAAATCACACATAGATTAGCATGCCAGTCAAAGTATGTTATTTATCTGATTTATTGTGAGTGTGGAAAACAATATGTGGGATGCACCACACAGGCTTTGCATAATAGGATCAACTCACACAGGTTTAATATTCAAAATGGTTTCCTTAAACATGGTCTTTCTAGACATTGCCAGGAAATTCATGGGGGATCTGTAACCTTAAGGGTAACACCCATTGATCATATTGAAGAGGGGGTACCAAATAGATTACAACAACTAAGTAGGAGGGAAACCTACTGGATATATAAGCTGGATACCTTTAACCCTAAAGGGCTTAATGAATTAAGTGATCTATTCTAGCTTGGTTGGTTATATGGTGTCTGATTATATTGATGTCCACGCCATCAATAGAAGATACTTTTACTCAATTTTATAAGCTGTGACTTTCATCTATGTGAAATAGAGTTCCTGGAATCAATAACATTTGACTTATAAATGAGCCCCCTTATAAAGGACACCCTTGGAGATATGAATGTGTAATACTGGGCTACGGTCACCCCCGTAAATGGAAGATGCATATTCTCCGGGATCCTCCCCCACTACCTCCGTTTTAGAGAAGAATTTAAGCATATAGCAACGTAAAAGCCACTGTGGCTCAGTGGTTTAATCATTTAAGTGGGATAAGAGGAGAATTGGAGCTTGATGAGAAAGGGTTCTTGTACTGGGGGAGACATATATAAATAGTTTTAGATAGCTAATTTTTGTTTTCAAGGCAGATGATACTAAAAATATAAAAATATTTCTATATGGTTGTATAATACAGATTGCATGAAATCTATGTTAAATGTCCTGTCTTTCAGAATAAAATATTTTTACTCAACACTATGATGTGACTTTCATTCACGTGAAATGGGGATCTTCACATTGCTAACACTTACTTTGATTTATAAATGAGCTCCTTTATAAAATGTACCCGTGGAGATATGTATATCTGACACCAGGTGATGGTCACTCCTTTTAATTCGGAGAGGCTTGTTCTGGATCATCCCCTTTTGTTTCCCTCTTGTGGATGAATTTAAACATATGTTATCGGAAAAGCCACTGTGGCTCAGCAGGCTAATCACACAATCTGTGCCCTGGGGGGGGACATATATTTAAAAAAAAAAAAATTAAGTTTTTTGTTATTTAGATTGTTAACTTTGTTTTTGTTTTTAAGCCAGATTATATTAAAAAAAACTTTTATATGGTTGTATAATGCATACGTATGAAATCTTTGTAAAATTATGTCATTTGGCCAGTTTGATCAATATATACACAAATAGTAGGCGTTTTCACAGGAAGTCTGGCCAGGGGGCAGAGCTTATGGCCAGGGGCGGAGCTTATGACGTTTTTTGTATGTATGAAAGGTTATTTAAAGAAGTTGTTCATGTATGTAGACTGTTTGCCCTGAGGAAGCAGCAGGTCCTGCTGTGAACGCGTTGGCTCAATAAACGGACATCAAACCTACCCTTCCTGCTTTGTGGTCTGTGCGGAATCTAAACCTGGGCTTTTTTCTACGCAAACAGGGTATTCATATAGACATTCACCGACTAGAAAGTTCAGAATTTGATCATATTGCTCTCGTTGGTGGGACATCTGAAACAATTCAGAGTGCTGGGCGATTGGAGTTAGTGGTTCCATTGTTTGAATAAACTGTTACACTAGCGAGGAAGGAACCCACTGCACTATTGACTGGACTTACCCTGGCTGGGCAAAATTAATTGTTCATCGAGTTTTCACCAGAACCTCTGATGATGAGTATGATAGACTGGCCTGTGATTTCCATGTTCCACTCCAGGGCAGTCCTCTGTACTGCAGCAGTTGACCTAAAAGGTCACTAATACAGGTACTGAGGGCTTGCAGGACAAAGCAGGTAAAAAGTTCATTGCATGGAGTACGTTCAGGAGACTGGCTGGATGGGCAAGTACAGGAGGCAGGCAAGACAAGACCTGGTAGAGGAGACAGGCAGGTTGGTTTCAGGTACAAAGACAACAGACAGGATCTGGAAGACAGCAGAATGGTGTACTGACAGAATCAAGCTCACCAGGACTCTAATTGCTCAAGCACCTCTCTACAAGTGTAAGTGCCTTAAATATCTAGTACCTCCCAGCCATAGGCTGGGGAAAACTTTCTGCACTGTCCCTTTAGAAGCTGGGGAGCGTGCATGCCCTAAGTACATTGACAGGAGACCTACGCAACATGCACAGACCCTGCAGGGTGGAGACTGGAGAAGCAGAATAGCGAGCAGACCAACCGCTGTGGTGAGTACATCGGCATCACGGCCAAGGAGAGGAGGCGGGACTATGTGAGGGCGCTAGCATTACAGTAATTTAGAACATGATGGCAGCAACACATCTCAAAAAAGTTATTACAGGTTACTAAAGGCTAGATATGTGGTGCTAATGAAAAACATACATAGGGTCAATTTTCAGGAAGTAACATGACTGTCTATAAGGTGTGGGAACCATTTCAGAATATTGGTCCTCAATCAAAAACAGCAAAATCTTTGAATATTTCATCAATTGTAGTAGAGAACATCAAAAGTTTCAGGATATTCTGGAGAAATCTATGTGCACAAGATTTTATGCAGTACGTTAATCTTTGGATCCTCAAGTGGAACTATATTAAAAACAGGCATGATTAAATCGGGCAAATCACTCCAAGCAATCAGAAATCATTGTTTGGGCACACAGTTCACAATGCAATCCACAAATGCAAGTGAAAAGTTTTCATGTAAAGAAAAATCCAGAAACTGTCTTCTATGAGTAAAAATGATAAAGTATTTGGGGTGCTTGCAAAACAGGGCATTTAAAATGCGGTATACTCATTACTAAATTAGTTATGACCCAGTGACAGACCTAGACCTAGATTAGAATATTAAAATTACAGACCATCCCAAAAACACCACCTGGGTCAAGACTATAAAAATCTGGGTAACACAAAAGTAGTTGTTCGCAGGTGGGGGTCAGCCAAATGCTGATTAAATCCATATTTCATCTCTCCTTCCCCCAAGGATACAGAAGAATAACTTTGGACTGGAGTTAGGTATTTCTCCCATTATAACCCTGCGGCTGGTGGGATGCCTCCTCGAGGTGCAGGGGGATCGGGTCCCATCCGGCCGCCAACATCCTCCTGTGTACCATGCATACTTAACAGGCCTGCGCCCCACAACATCCTCTGGGCATCTCTCCTAGGGATGGGCGAATCTACTCGCTAGGACTCGTTACTCGGCGAGTAGTAAGGGACTCGCAGGACTCGGTACTCTGCGAGTTTCCCAGTGATTACTCGCACGAGTCCAATGCAAATCAATATCAATCCTAGTTTTGTCAGAAACGCTGACAAAACTAGGATTGCCATTGTTTGCATTAGACTCGGCTACTGTGCCAGTGATAGCAGGGAAACTCGCAAATAACTGCTGTTACATTGCGAGCCGAGTCCAGCTGTCTGCTCTATGCAGCTCCAGGGTCCTAGAGCCCGCCTGCTCACAGAGATGATGTAGCAGTGCTGAGATTGTTCTCAGTCTGCTCATTCCCTGTGCATAGACATCTATATCTATGCACAGGGGATGTAGCAGAGAGGACATCGCATTTTGGACTACGTCGGACGGAAGAGGATTTTTTTAATTAAAGATGGAGTCCCTAATGGCTTTTTTTTTTTATTTCAAATAAAAAATTTTCTCTGTGTTATGTTTTTTTAACCGTTTATTGGAGATTCTTAGTGGCTGGGTCAAACGTGGCCTGACATTAAGAATCTCGGGCTTAATACCAGCTTGTATAACAAAGCTGGTATTAACCCCTTTATTACCCAGCATGCTACCACCACCAGGGCCGCTGGAAGAGCGGGGTTCAGCGCCAGAGGATGGCGCTTCAATGAACGCGCCATCTTCTGGGGCGGCTGCGGGCTGCAATTTGCAGCGGGGGGTGCCCAGAAAGCTTGGGCATCCCTGCGCTGCGGACTCCAGCCCCCAGCTGCTTAGCTGTACCTGGCTAGACATAGAAATTGCGCGGAGCCCCACGACATTTTTTTTTATTATTTCATGAATTTCAAGTCAGGTCTCAGAGTCAGAGTCAGAATCTCAGAATTTCATGAAATAATTTAAAAAAAATGCGTGGGGCTCCGCGCAATTTCTATGTCTAGCCAGGTACAGCTAAGCAGCTGGGGGCTGGAATCCGCAGCGCAGGGATGCCCAAGCTTTCTGGGCACCCCCCGCTGCAAATTGCAGCCCGCAGCCGCCCCAGAAGATGGCGCGTTCATTGAAGCGCCATCCTCTGGCGCTGAACCCCGCTCTTCCAGCGGCCCTGGTAGCGGTGGCACGCTGGGTAATAAAGAGGTTAGGGCCAGCTTTGTATTATCAGCTGGCCCTAAGCCCGAAATTTATGGCGGTCACGCCAATATTAGACATGACCGCCATGAATTTCTATTAAATTGTTTTAAAAAAAACACAACACAAAGAAAATTTTTTATTAGAAATTTTAAAAAAAGCCATTAGGGACTCCATCTTTAATTAAAAAAATCCTCTTCCGTCCGACGCAGTCCAAAACGCGATGTCCTCTCTGCTACATCCCCTGTGCATAGATATAGATGTCTATGCACAGGGAATGAGCAGACTGAGAACAATCTCAGCTCTGCTACATCATCTCTGTGCAGACATTCATGTCTGTACACAGGGAATGAGCAGACTGAGAACAATCTCAGCTCTGCTACATCAGGCAGCAGGCGAGCTCTAGGACCCTGGAGCTGGCAGCCAGCACACTGAGCAGACAGGACTCTTATCTGTGCGAGTTTCCTAGCGATTACTTACAAAGTAAACGAGTCCAATGCAAATAAATGACAAAACTAGGATTGCTTCAGGCTGAAGCTTCCGAGACACATCTGCGATTTGTAAATCTCACACTACTCGCTATTACTCGCTTCCCCATTCATTAACATTGGACTCGCTAGACTCGCAACGAGTAGCGAGTCCTGTGCTCGGACTCGCTAGAGTCAAGCGATTCCGAGTAATTTAGGATTCACCCATCACTAATCTCTCCCTGCCTCCTCACTTCCTGAATGCGGGGGGAAAGCACATAGGGTTCGCGCGTGCCGCTCTCAATAAATTTAAAGGGCCAGTACACCCTTTTCTGAAACCACCTCACAGTCAATCGCTGAGAGGCTGGTGGGTACTTAAGGCCCTCACCACCTTTGGGAGTTGCCTGTGCAACTTCGTTTTTGGTGTAGTTGCCAGCTCAGGTCCCTGAGCAGCGCTGTGCTTTGATTGTAAATTCTGACATTCTAACGTGCCTTGTCTTCTTGCTTCCAGTGCTGGATCCCTCCGCCTGCCTAACTCACATGCTGATCCCTGGCAGCTTCTCGGATCCCACCAGCAACACAGAGCCCCTTTCTTGCTTTCCTTCCCAGTTGCTTGGTTTCCGTGTTCTGTTCCATCTGGTATCTCGGGAGAAACTGTGGGGGAAAGGAAGGAAAGCGCAATAGGGTCTTAACCTTGAGACAACTCCAATAGGACAAAAAGGAAGCTGCTCACTTCGTATGGTTGTGTGACCCACAACCAGTGTATAAGTGTGGTATAGCTGCAGCTGGATCAACACTCCACTGGCATGCAGTGGAAACAGGCGATAAACCTGGAAGGGACACTGTGTTTTCCTGGATCCATGCTGCTCATACAGTGAAACACAATTCATCAGAGATGATGGTCAAAAACTTGGCATTATTCCAACGCGTTTCAAAGCTTCACCTTGCTTCTTTCGCTGACAAATTGTGCTCCTTCCGCTATATGAGCAGCGCAAATCCAGAAAAACACTGTCCCATCCAGGTTCATCTGGTATCTCTGTCCCTTTAGGTCGGACCCTCAGGTTGCTGGTTCATTGGATCCTCCTTGGCTGTACCGGTACAATCCCTGTATTGGGGTCCACTCCTTGGTGCTCCCTTGGGGGAACCCCGATGCTCTGGCCCTGAAAACTTTCCCAGGGGTGTATTCCTGTTTTATTATTTAAAGGGAACCAACCACCCCAAATGACCCCCCCAGACTGTTAATATGTGTCCCTACACCCAGCACACACATTTGGGGCAATCGTTTTTGCTAAAAAAACTGATTAGTAGAAGCTAAGATATAGCTTTATAAACTTTAAAAAATCTTGCCGACTGGGCGTTACCTAGCTGCCGGGGGGGTGGAGCGCTGCGCAATATGTACTACCTGGTCCGGTGCCGTCCCTGCAGTCCTGTCCGGTGCTGACCCCGCTGCTCTGTCCGGTGCTGTGCCAGTCTACATGCTGTGCCCCAGGCCGGTAACATGATTATCGGTGCGGGCGCCGGGCAATGGGGACGCTTCCTGCTTCCTCCTGCCAATCCCCACCCAGGGCAGCCCTGCACCAATGAGAACGCAGGGCCATTGTGTCATGTGATCGCCGCTGTGACCCGTGACTCACGGGTCCTGAGCCAATCACAGCACAGGGGTGTGTACATGACATCACTGGCCCTGCGTTCTCATTGGTGCAGGGCTGCCCTGGGCGGGGATTGGCAGGAGGAAGCAGGAAGCATCCCCATTGCCCGGCGCCCACACCGATAATCATGTTACCGGCCTGGGTCACAGCATGTAGACTGGCACAGCACCGGACAGAGCAGAGGGCACAGCACCGGACAGAGCAGCGGGGACAACACTGGACAGGACTGCAGGGACGGCACCGGACCAGGTAGTACATATTGCGCAGCGCTCCACCCCCCCGGCAGCTAGGTAGCGCCCAGTCGGCAAGATTTTTTAAAGTTTATAAGGCTATATCTTAGCTTCTACTAATCAGTTTTTTTAGCAAAAACGATTGCCCCAAATGTGTGTGCTGGGTGTAGGGACACATATTAACAGTCCGGGGGGGGCATTTGGGATGGTTGGTTCCCTTTAATAAACTCTATTCCTTCATCTGACGTCCTTGTCCGGCTTGTTTCTGGTGTCAGTTTCCACGGTATCTTTCGTGGTCAAGTTGGTTCACTCTTTAGCTCCGCCTGTGGTGGCATGACACCCATTTTATTTTATAACTGTGTTGCACATATTTGTTTCCTTTCTATTTTTTATCTTTTATTTCTTTTTATTGTAAACACTGTAATTTTTATATTAAAGCTTTAAACTTTAAAAAGTTTGATCCATGTATGCTCTAAAGAATCCATATCCTTACAGAGTGTGTGACCTTGTTGATTGTCAGACAGTAGTATATTTTGGGTATATCACCCTATGTGTTTAATGAGTGGTGGCAGTGTGTTGTGTTGACCATGTCAGGGTATGATGAATGCTCAATATATAGCCTATAACAAGTTTGAGAGCTAGATTGAGTGAGAGAAGATAAAATAACTCTGCACGCAAACCCCTCATCATGTACTGAGAAGCGGGTAAATGACAGGAGCGGGGGCGTCAAAATGTAAGCTTACATATGATCCAATACGATTTGTAAATTACATATCTAGACTGAAATAAAGCAGATTTGATTTTGCACAAGTCTTGAGTGCGGACTCATTTCTCCTAGCTTGTATTTTCCTTAAAGGCCTAGTCTCAAGAGCTAGTACACAATTTGGAACCCACTGGTGATCTCATGATCTGTGTTTGGGCTAGAGCAGAGGTCCCCAACTCCAGGCCTCAAGGCCCACCAACAGTGCAGGTTTTCAGGATCTCCTTAGTATTGCACAGGGCTTGGAATCATTACCTGTGCAGATGATCACATTAGCACCTGTGCAATACTAAGGAAATCCTGAAAACCTGCACTGTTGGTGGGCCTTGAGGCCTGGAGTTGGGGACCTCTGGTCTAGAAGACAAAACAGCTGCAGCAATTTTTGGCACCCAATGAGGGGCCCGGCTAACCAGCCTATTCGGAAGAAGCCCTGGAAATTCCTGAGACAGCAAAATTATAGCTCCAGCAACAGTAAGTTTTCATTCTTTCAAAGTTCATTATTTTACTTTCTCTGGTTTTCTGAATAAGGTTGTATAAACACTCAAGAACTGTGAAATCACCAATGATTGTTGTGCATATAAATTTCATATATGTCTGTATGAGAATTCGAAAATAAGATAATTTGTCTGTCAACTAACTGCGTGGTACAGAGCTGAGATAGTTGTTTGTATATGTGGTCATGAGAACAGAACCTATGACTCCTAGCTGAAAAATTTTGTTCATGAGTGATTGCGATAAGGGACTCGGTGTTAAACTGGTAATTTAATCACAAGAAAATAGATTCCTGAATGTGTCCACATGTGAAAAAATTTGTAGCCCATGATGCCGTGGTGCAGGTATACATGTGGAAGGTAAACCGGCAAACGCATCATGCTCATCCTACCCGCACCTCAGCTATACATCAGCAGTATACTCATCCTGCCCGTGGTCCCAAGTATGCCTTTAACCCTGCTGTTCTGTTCGGGTCCATATAACCCAAAATGAAATTTGAGACCCTGCAGATTATTTATTATGCCAATCTGAAGCTTGTGATTAATTGACTTTTCCTCATTTGAGGGGTTCTTACTATGAGTGTTAGTTTTTTTTGTGTATTTGTTTACTTTTTTCTACATGCTGATTGTACACTTGTACTGTTTGGGTCAGTATGACCCGATAACGGGGCGTGGCTTGGCAGCTAATGGCACCGGCCGCTTGAGCGGGGAGCTCCAGCAGACCCGGGCCGTTAATCGCTTTTACCGCGGCACACATAGCCCAAGACCGCTCTTCCACCTTCTGTTTGCCTCCTGCTCCCGGTGACATGCTGCGAGGACCCACAAAGAAGCTGAATCCGCCGCCCAGGTTGACCGACTTCTTCGGCAGGGAGGGAGCGCATCACACTAAAATGGCGCCGGCGTCACGCTCCAGGTCTGCATCCTCCCGCTTATCTAAAGACATCAGAGAGGTGAGTGCTTCAGGAGAGGAGGCGATCCCCACTGACGGCCGCCACTATGGAACGGTTACTGGCTTCCCTGTGCACAGCACTACATGAAGTCTTTAAAGGCATGTTGGGAGAGATTAATAGGGAGGTCCAGGCTCTTGGGGACCGCACAGACCGACATAATGTGATGCATCAAGATGCTGATAGCTTTGTGGCAATAGAGGAAAACATGATGACCCACACCAGCTGAAGCTGTGGGATTTTGAAGATAGATCTGCAGATCTAATGTGAGGCTTAGAGGGATACCTGAGGAGGTCAATAACTCAGATTTGTCTTCCTTTTTACCGGTTTCCTAACTGCAGCCCTCCCTGACACCCCAGCTGCCTCATTGGAGATTGCTAGGATTCACAGGGTCCCAAAGCCTACTCATGTCCACAAGGCCATACCTAGAGATGTCCTGGCATGCCCTGCGTGAATGGAAGCTTTCTCAACCGTCGCCTGATGCAACACCCCGCCTGGCTCGTGGTCCCTCACAAAGGAGGCTGTCCCCAGGTTGGAGGTCGGCTACCTGACTGATTTGACTTGCTTTCAACTCATGTTTAGATGTCCAGTTTAATTTCTGTTGATGGTCGGGCCTGTGGGAATTTCTCCCCTGCCTCCTGCAACAGCTTGGCACTGTCTTGTGAGGTGGTTGTTGCACCTTACAAGTAGGATATATGTGTCTGTTGCCCCTTTTGCAGAGCGAACTCACACTCTGCCTTTTCTGTTTACATGTCTGTTGTTATTTGTATGTTGTGCTTGTCTTCCTTCTTATTCTTCCTTCTGTTTAGGATACCCTTTCGTCCCTGGAGACCGTCTGACTTTGCGCATGTGATGGAGGTTGCTGCTTTATTTTTACCATGTCTGTGAAGTTAGTATCCCTGAATGTTAATGGTGTAAATTCGCCTTACAAAAGATCTATGATGTGGAGGGGGGCCCGCGCCTTGGGGGCAGATATTCTCTTTGTCCAGGAATCCCACCTACTACAAGAGGATAACTTCCCTGTTGCCCACCGTTTGTTTCCTATAGCATTATTTGCTAATATGTTGAAATCAGTTGGAGTGTGCATATTTGTCAAACATACCATAGCTTTTCAACTCGTCAAGGAATTTTGAGATCCTGAAGGGCGATTTATTATCATGTCATGTGACATCCAAGGTGCAAGGTATAATATTGTTAATCTGTATGTGCCAAACCACTCTCCTATCAAGTTTATCCGTGCTGTTTTGCGCAGACTGGAGGGGTGGCCAAGTGGAAGGTTGATTATTTGTGGGGATTTCAACATACTACCGTCGCATGACTTAGGCTGTTCAGCTAAACTAGATGTTAAGAGGAAAAATATTAATTTGCTCTGTAAAGAACATCATCTGCATGACATTTGGAGGTACCTACATGCTGCGAAGAGAGACTACTCCTATTACTCATACAGGCACAAGTCTTACTCACAGATTGACTTTTTCCTTGTGGATAGTGGTCAATTGCATAACTGTGTCTCAGCAGAGGTAGGGTTACTTTCCTGGTCGGACCACGCACCGGTCAGTCTAAAGATCTCTGTGGCATATAGGCCTCGTCCCCCTTGGCAGTGGAGGTTGAACCCGACCCTGTTGTCTGATCGGAAAATATGCCTAGAGATGGAAAATAAATTGTTGGATTTCTTTTCCCGTAATGATAATGGGGAGGTACGGGATGGGACCTTATGGGAAGCACACAAGGCCTATACTAGAGGCCTTTTTATTCAGAAGTCCTCACAACTTAAAAAACATACAGAGTGACTCAGGGTGGAACTTCTAAATTCTCTGCAGAACCTTAAGCTTCTTAATAACACGGCTCCGTCTACTTTGGTTTCCCGTCAGCTTTTCCAAGTTCGGATGCGTTTGAGATCGTTCCTGCTGCAACAACATGAAAAGCATATGTGGAGAGTAAAGACCTCATTCTATGCTGGGGGTGATAGGGCCGGTTTGCTGCTGGCAAGGAGGGTCAAGCGTCGGGAAGCCCTGGCATGTATAGATGCTATCCGTGACCACTCCGGCACTCCGATTCGAAATTCGGTCCTAATTTTGGAGATCTTTGCTAACTATTATTCCAAACTCTATAACCTTAAAGATGATTCCAATACTCCTCATCCCACCCCTGAACTGATCAGCTCCTTTCTCAACGGATCTCTCTCCCACATGTCACTCAAGCTCAATTAGATCATTTGAACACTCCTTTTACCTTTGTGGAGATAACCAAAACTATAAACTCACCAAAACCCACTCTGCTCCAGGCCCGGATGGGTTTTCTAATATATATTATAAAAAATTCTCACACATTTTGGCCCCATACTTGCTTTGTGCCTTCTCCTCTTGGCAGCTCTCTGGTTCTTTGCCTGCCTCGGCCTTGCAGGGGACAATAGTTACTATTTTGAAGTTGGGTAAACAAAGGGATGACTCTGCTCCCCGTGGTAATGATGTTAAGAACTTCTTGTCCACAAAAAAAATGTATTGCTCAAAACATGCGAGAATATAAAAAACGGATACAACGTGTTTTGGCGGAGACAACCGCCTTCCTCAGGTATCTAAATTAAAATACATATGACAGTTTGCTTTATAGGTAAAAGATAATTACAGCTTGCTAGGTATTGACATGAGGGTGTGGGTATAACCACACCTGTCGAATCAGTCTCATTGTCCGCTTCAGCTATAGTGCTTCATTACATAGTAAAAACAAACACCCACAAACAGCAATCACTACGCTAAAAACCACTAAGAACATTTATCAATAAAATTACTATCCACAAGAAATCTTAAATTACATAAAAGTTAAACAAAAAAAGTTAAATGTTTTAAAAAGTGTTTTTTTTTTTTAAAAGGGATCATATATATATATATATATACTGAATACTAAATACTAAATTCTTTCCACAATATCATTGAGACCATTGGGATGCAATGTTTGAAGACGGTAAATCCAATATGTCTCTTTGCGATTAAGCAGAGAATTTCTATTGATTGTTTCCACAGGTATTTGTTCTAGAGGTTTGTGGGTGCTGTAATTATCTTTTACCTATAAAGCAAAGTGTCAAATGTATTTGTATTTAGATACCTGAGGAAGGCGGTTGTCTCCGCCGAAACGCTTAGTATCCATTTTTTATATTCTCGCATGTTTTGAGTAATAACATTTTTTTTGTGGACAAGAAGTTCTTAAAATCATTACCACGGGGAGCGCGGCCACCATAGAATTGGATCACTTCCTATTGAAACTTTATGCCAGTGGGAATCCGTGGCAGGACCCAACACAGGATGAATTCGAGGCGAGCAGCAGACCCGGATAAATATCCAAAGCGTGAGGAGGCTTTGGAAAAACCATATGCTTGAAGTTTTATGGCAAGAGGTGAGTGCATAAAACTTCATTAAAAGGCACCAGAGAGTTACATTGGTAACGCGCGGAGATTGGCGCCGCATGTTTGTTTTTTTATATATACCCTACAGGGGATCACCTTACTTCAAAGGGATGACCCTGGCAGCTACCGTCCGATATCTCTTATAAACTGTGACGTGAAACTCTACTTAAAGCTTCTAGCGGCTAGGCTGCATCAGGTCACCCCATCCTTGATCCATGTAGACCAAGTAGGATTCGTGGCAGGGAGACAGGCTGGAGATGGCACCTGGTGCATGTTGGATATTCTTGGGGCTATGAAGGAGGCGGCGGTCTCCGATGCATTCCTGTCTTTGGATGCAGATAAGTTTGGAATTTCTGGCCCGTTTTTGTCAGCAGTTATGTCGCTATATTCCAATCCGAATGCGAGGGTGCTATCCTCTGGGTTTCTATCGGCTCCCTTTCTGATATTTAATGGCATGCACCAGGGTTGTCCCTTATCCCCAGTTATCTTCTCGTTACTTATTGAATCCCTGGCGGACACTATTCATACTGATAAATACATAGTGGGTTTCTGGATGGGCTCCCACCATCACGTGATTGGGCTCTATGAAGACGACATAATTCTCGCATGCACAAATCTAGAGTCTTCTTTGGAAAAGGTTATGTCAGTTCTGCATAGGTTCTCATTGGCTTCTTATTGCAAACTCAATGCGAGTAAGTCCCTTCTCCTTCCTATTGGTGTTTTTGCTGTGGGCCCAGGCACGCTTGGAGGGAGACTTTTCTTTTGTGTGGAAGCGTCAAGGAATCCCATACTTGGGTGTAATTCTCTCATGATCTCGTACGCTAGTGGCCTCTAACATGGAGGCGCTCCGTTCGGCCTTAGTGTGGGATAAGAACCACCCTCTCCTCAACATGTCCTGGAATAGCTCGTATCCATGCATTTAATTGTTCCTGCTTCCTTAGATATTATATGTTTTTAGAGCTTTGCCGATCACTATTGCGTCTGGGTTTCTCCGTAAGCTGCAATCTTTAACTAACTCCTACATATGAATGAGTAGGATGCACGCGTTGTGGGGAGAATAATGTATCTTCCCTTTGCGGAGGGAGGTATAGGAGTCCCAAATATTACCAATTATTATAAGGCGGCACTTCTCAAGTCGGCAAAGAAGTGGTGGTCATCCACAGCTGAGGTCCCTGGCTGGATGAGTATTGAGACCCATGCTCTGGGGGGGGTCTTCTCTACGCTCTCTCTTAGAGGCTGAATCATTGTCACGTACGAACTTCAGACCGACACTCTTAGCTCCACAGGCTACTTTGGCCTTGTGGCGCAGAGTACTACCGACTTGGGTTTCTCTTCTGGCTGGGGTTATCAGTCTGGGAGCACTCTTGCTCCATATTTCCAGGTTAAGCTTGCGGCCGTAGTTAGATGATGGGTTGCATGTTTTGGGAGATTTGATGTGGGATTGTTCTTTTCCCCCCCTTCGCCACACTTTATGCGGAGTTTCCAGAGCTTCAAAAGAAATTCCTTCAATACATGCAGATAAAACATTTCCTTCTATTAATAAATTGTGCATGTCCATAGTCCCTACATGCCTTTCCCCATTCCAAAAATTTCTTCTTTCTGATCCTCAAAATTATAAAGGATTATCTTTGATTCACAGAGAACTTAATAAAATGGCATTTGTGTCTCGCCCCTCCTATATGGCTAAATGGGAAGAGGAGATGTCATTTCGGGCTTCGGAGGAGGAGTGGAGTGCAAGCTTAAAAGTTATAGGTTCATCTACCAAATGCATTACTCACCAAGAGTCCCTCCCTGAAAAAGATTCACCTCAGGTGGTATTTCTCTCCTTCACGCTTGGCCCACTTCACATCAGATGCTTCTCCTTTGTGCTGGAGGCAGTGTGGGGAAATGGGCACGCTCTCTCATATGTGGTGGTTTTGCCCTTTTGGGCAGTGATTTCTCTGCTTCTACTCTCAGTGACGGGGCTAGAGATTCCCCTTACCCCACACCTCGGTGTTCTTAACATTGGTGCGGATGGGCTTCACTGGCATTTTCAACCAATAGTCTCTATTATATTGATGGCCTTGAGAATGTCTATAGCTGCAAAGTGGAAGTCACCCTATCCTCCCACAGTACAGAAAGTTGCAGTTAGGCTCAACTCCACTTTTCAACATGAGTGCTGGTTATCGCTAGACTCTTCACGGAGGAATAAAGTTATTGATGTGTGGTCAGGCTGGGGCTCCAATCCTTTGGCGGAACCCATTCGGTGATTATTATGCAATTGCTGTTTTTGCTTTATTTGAGCGGTCTACTTCCTGTTTGTCATTCATGTTTCAGGATAAGACGTCGGGGATTGATGTTCTCCTTCTCCCTCTCCTTGCCCTGTCCTTTACTGTTCACCTTTCCCCTATTTACCTTTCTTGCTCTTGTCCCTTTCCCTCCTTTCACCCTCCCCTATTAGTTTATGTAGGATATATGTTATGTTTTCCTATTGTAATATTATGTTTTGTTGCTTATGGGCATGTGGTTTGCCATGTGATTGTATTTAGAAAACTGTTAACAAAAATTGATTGAATAAAAAAAAAAAAAAAAAAAAATATGACCCGACAACATTTTATCGTGTTCAACAGGTCACTAATTATTTCTGCCTGCAAAATGTATTTGTTTTCCTGTGTACTTCATCTCATTATTCAAAAGGTGGAGGTTTCACTGTTCTTATCAGTGAGCAAGTACTCATCCAATCATTTCTCTTTCGATTCTCTGAGAGAGGACACAAGTAGTTTCACTTGTCACACGTGACTTTTTCACACAAAGTTAGATTTAGTTAGTAGGAATGAGCGAGTATGCTTGGCGCTACTCGTTACTCGCACGAGTATCCCGGTACTCGGATGCTCGGCGAGCACCGATTACCGCCGAGATGCTCGGACTCCTCGCTAATAATTAGCAATCTGACACAATTACACTGCTCCCTTCAGTGCACACAGTGAGCTGGCACCTCACAGAGAGCAGATTGATTGTTAGGATCACTCTGGGGGGCACAGCAAGGTGTTGTATGCCGCGGCGATTTGAAAAAGCCCACCCTCCCGCCCTTTTCCAGAAATTCTCGTTTTATAACCGGAAGTCTGTGGGCGGAACCTGTAACTAATTGACTTACATTGGGCTCAGTGCTCTGGCCGAGTACACGAGTATCTTGGGATGCTCGGCCAGAGCATCGAGCACCCGAGCATTTTAGTGCTCGCTCATCTCTATTAGTTAGATTTCATGTTCTAGTTATAGAAATATAAAACATGTTTGTTATTTGAGTGCAGAATGCTGTAAAGCAAATGTGGCGCCCCTGCGGCTAGGCGCCACAGTAGTATTACACTAAAATACTAAAATGTGTTAACCCTGTAAAGTCATCTGGCGGGAGAGCTCTGCGAGGGTGGAGAGTAAGGAGGACAAGTTTATCCCAGAAAGCCATAGAAGGAAGGACATATAGAGACTCCATAACAGGGAACCTAGAGCTGGTGACCGACCCCCGGTAAACCGGACTGTATACCATCATCATCTGCCGGGACTCATTAAAGTGGATTAAAGTTGAATTGGGACGCTGTCATTCTTATTGTGGTGCCCGGAGGGCTCAGCATCGTCAGCAGCTCAGCGGAAGGGGTAAGAAATGCAGTGTCAACACCTACTACTACTCCCCTCATCCCCATCATCATACACCATTACTATCACTGCTGCCCTGAGGTAATAGCTCCACCTGTAGGGGGCTGCACCACACTCAGCTGCACCCATCATCACCTCAGCGGCCGCTTGCGGGAACTACAGGTGACGTCACAATACCCTGTAAATAACCCTTTTCCTCATCAACATCCCCTTAAGGATTACCAGGGCACGACTCCAGGATCCCGTCCACCAGTGACTCCCTATTCAGCAGCACCGGTGTCCGAGTACCCCCCCTTGCTCTGCCCGTATCACAAACATAATTGCAAACAGCCTGTGTAACCTTTTTCTGAAAAAATGTAAAAATTATTTTAAAATTTCATTATTCATTTGTTCATGATCAACTATATTAACATACAGTTTAATAATGAAATAGGTATTCAAATAATCACTTACAGTAGCTAAAATCAACATTTTTATAGGTTGGGTCATATTGACGCGAAACAGTACAAGTGTATAGTAAATGCGATCAGGACAGCAGGGTTAAACCCAAAATTGTTTTTCAGCCTATAGCTGGAAAGCACAGTGTATTTAACGCGCCTACCACCCATTGGTAGGTGCCTGAGCGAGCAGCGTGGTCATACCCTAGACGTTGCCAGTTCTCAGGTCCCTGTCCCTGTACCCGAGAATATACCGTATATACTCGCGTATAAGCCGAGTTTTTCAGCCCAAAAATTGGCTGAAAAGTCCCCCCCTCGGCTTATACGCGAGTCACTGTATACTGTATACAGTGTATACAGTATACAGTGCCCCCCCCATATCAGTATACAGGCCCCCCTTGGGTAGTAATCCTGTAAAGGAAGAGATTAGTATACTTATCCCTCCGCTGTCCCGCTGACGCTGTCCCGCCGCCGCCATCTTGCTCTTCCGTCTTCATCCAGCTTCTTCCGTCTTCTTCCGGCTTCCTCCGATGGTCGCAGGCAATGACGTCATTGCCTGCGTGACAGAGGAGGAAGCCAAAAGAAGATGGAAGACGCTGGATGAAGATGGAGGAGCGTGATGGCGGCGGTGGTGACAGCGGCAGCGGGACAGCGGAGGGATAAGTATACTAATCTCTTCCTTTACAGGATTACTACCCAAGGGGGGGCCTGTATACTGATATGGGGGGGCTGCATATACCTCCTGGGGCTGCATATACCTCCTGGGGCTGCATATACCTCCTGGGGCTGCATATACCTCTGGGGCTGCAATACTGGGGCTATGGCTGATATACCTCTGGGGCTGCATATACCTCTGGGGCTGTATATATCTCTGGGGCTGCATATACCTCTGGGGCTGCATATGGGGCTGCATATACCTCTGGGGCTGCATATACCTCTGGGGCTGCATATACCTCTGGGGCTGCATATACCTCTGGGGCTGCATATACTTGGGCTATATTGGGGCTGCATATACCTCTGGGGCTGTATATACCTCTGGGGCTGTGTATACTACCTCTGGGGCTGCTGTGTATCACTACCACTGGGGCTGCTGCTGTATATACCACTGGGGCTGCTGCTGTATACTACCACTGGGGAGGCTGCTGTATACCTCACTGCTGGGGGTTGTATACCTGTGCTGGAGTCCACCCTCGGCTTATACGCGAGTCAATATGTTTTCCCAGTTTTTGGGGGCAAAAGTAGGGGGGTCGGCTTATACACGGGTCGGCTTATACACGAGTATATACGGTATTACAAATTGTGTGCAATTGTTTGAAAACATGACTCCCATCCTATTTAGTGACAACATATGCATAATTAATTTACAAGAAACACATGAAAGTGTTAACAATTACAAGTGATAGGATTCAGGATCTGGTTATAAAAATACACAAAATACAATAGCATATACAAAATTACTGACACATTAAAAAGTTAATATTAAATTATTTTCTACATGTTATCATTGTTATAGTAGACAAGATGGTACAAAAAAGAAAAAAAAATATAAATATATATATACCAGCTGTAGAACGCAGCGTTGCCCGGGCGTAATGCCCATAAATGGTCGTAATGCTCATATATAGTAATATCACTCATATATGGCAATATTGCCCATATATGGTATTGTATGTATTTGTGTGTACAGTCATATGAAAAAAGGTGATTCCCTGTAGGGTATATATAAAAAACAAACATGCGGCGCCAAATCTCAGCGCGTTACCAATGTAACTCTCTGGTGCCCTTTTAAAGACGTTTAATGCACTCACCTCTTGCCATAAAACTTCAAGCATATGGTTTTTCCAAAGCCTCCTCACGCTTTGGATATTTATCCGGGTCTGCTGCTCGCCTTGAATTGATCCTGTATTGGGTCCTGCCACGGATTCCCACAGGCATAAAGGTTCAATAGGAAGTGATCCAATTCTATAGTGGCCGCGCTCCCCGTGGTAATGATTTTAAGAACTTCTTGTCCACAAAAAATTTTATTCCTCAAAACATGCGAGAATATAAAAAACGGATACAACGCGTTTCGGCGGAGACACCTGAGGAAGGCGGTTGTCTCCGCCGAAACGCGTTGTATCCGTTTTTTATATTCTCGCATGTTTTGAGGAATAAAATTTTTTGTGGACAAGAAGTTCTTAAAATCATTACCACGGGGAGCGCGGCCACGATAGAATTGGATCACTTCCTATTGAGTCATATGAAAAAGTTTGGGCACCCCTCTTAATCTTACTCTTTTTTTAATTTTTTTTAAATTGGGTTTTTGCAACAGCTATTTCAGTGTGATATATGTAATAACTGATGGACACAGTAATATTTCAAGATTGAAATGAGGTTTATTGCACTAACCAAAAATGTGAAATATGCATTATTTCAAAATTTGACAGGGGCAAAAGTATGGGCACCCTTTCTGATTTTCATGATTTGAATACTCCTAACTAATTTTTTTACTGACTTGCTGAACCACTAAATTGGTTTGGAAACCTCACTGACCTTTGTACTTCATAGTCCGGTGTTTCCAATCATGGGATAAGCGATTTCAGGTGTCCACTTGCAAGTTGTTCTCCTAGTTGCATCTTCTCTGAGGAGTGGCATCATGGGCTCCTCAAAACAGCTCTCAAATGATTTAAAAAAAAAGATTGTTCAACATAGTTGTTCAGGGGAAGGATACAAAAAGTTGTCTCAGAGATTTAACCTGTCAGTTTCCACTGTGAGGAACATAGTAAGGAAATGGAAGACCACAGGGACAGTTCTTGTAAAGGTCAGAAGTGGCAGGCCAACAAAAATATCAGAAAGGCAGAGAAGAAGAATGGTGAGAACAGTCAAAAACAATCCACAGACCACCTCCAAAGACCTGCAGCATCATCTTGCTGCAGATGGTGTCACTGTGCATCGGTCAATAATACAGCGCACACTGCACAAGGAGAAGCTGTATGGGAGAGTGATGCGAAAGAAGACGTTTCAGCATGCACGCCACAAACAGTCACCTGAGGTATGCTAAAGCACATTTGGACAAGCCAGTTTCATTTTGGAAGAAGGTCCTGAGTTGTTTGGTCATACAACAAGGCGTTATGCATGGCGCCACAAAAACAGAGCATTCCAAGAAAAACACTTGCTACCCACTGTCAAATTTGGGGGAGGGTCCATCATGTTTGGGGCTGTGTGGCCAATGATGGCACCGGGAATCTTGTTAAAGTTGAGGGTTGCATGGATTCCACTCAGTATCAGCAGATTCTTGAGAATAATGTTCAAGAATCAGTGTCAAAGTTGAAGTTACGTCGGGGATGGATCTTTCAGCAAGACAATGATCCAAAACACCGCTCCAAATCTACTCAGGCATTCATGCAGAGGAACAAATACAATGTTCTGGAATGGCCATCCCAGTCCCCAGACCTGAATATCATTGAACATCTGTGGGATGTTTTAAAGTGGGCTGTTCATGCTCAGCGACCATCAAACTTAACTGAACTGGAAAGGTTTTGTAAAGAGGAATGGTCAAAAATACCTTCATCCAGGATCCAGGAACTCATTAACAGCTACAGGAAGCGACTAAAGCAGCTATTTTTGCAAAAGGTGGATCCACTAAATATTAATGTCACTTTTCTGTTGAGGTGCCCATACTTTTGCACCTGTCAAATTTTGAAATATTGCATATTTCACATTTTCGGTTAGCACAATAAACCTCATTTCAATCCTGAAATATTACTGTGTCCATCTGTTATTACATATATCACACTGAAATAGCTGTTGCAAAAACCCAATTTTAAACAAAAAAAATGAGTAAGATTAAGAGGGGTGCCCAAACTTTTTCATATGACTGTACATATCATAGCCCTGCCCCTCCAAGTAGCCCCACCCCTTCATAGCTCTCTCCCTACACATAGCCCCACTCCTCTCGGTAGCCATGCCTCTTTCATTGCACCACCGCCTATGTATAGCCCCTGCCCCTTCATTTATCCATTCCTCCACCTAGTCCCGGGGGTGGGGCTATGTAGATGAGGTGGGGTATGTGGAGATGCAGGATGTGAAGTGGTGTGTGGCTATGTGGAGCTGGCTGCGGAGTGGGTGGGGCTTTGTAAAGTGGGTGTGACCATGTAGCAGGCATGGTTATGTGGAGTAGGCTATGTGTGTGGCTATCTGGGTGGGCGTGGCTATCTGGGGGTGGATGTGGCTATGTGGAGTAGGTGGGGCTATCTGGAGTGGGTGTCACTGTGGTGTGGGGCTATGCTGAGTAAGCGAGGTTGTCTGAAATGGGCAGGGCTTGCCACATACACACACACATACATACACATACACTCAGCTTTATATATCAGATATATACACATGTATAATTCGATACATATAGCCAGTGGCGTACCACCCACGGTCGCAGAGGTCGCAAGTGCGACTGGGCCCGGGAGTACAGGGGCCCGGCGCCTGCCGACCCCTGCGACCCTGCGCCTGCTTTACATGGATGTGCATGCAGCATACCTAGGACGCACATCCATGTCTCTCTGCTGCTCTGCCAGGCCGGTCCCCAGGCGATTTACACCGGCTGCCGGAGGACAGGAAGGCGCGGCGGCGCAGCAGCTTTGAAACTCCCGCGGCTGCTGCGTCACGTGCTGTGTCTCAGGACGCCCTGAGCTTCTGGAGGTCCGGAGAGTCTGGCGGCAGCAGCCTCAGTCTCCCGCCGTGTGCAGGGCCTCTCATCCAGGAACTGAGGACACGCTGTCACAGAAGAGGAGAAAGGTGAGAGGAGGAAAGCGCCGGGGGACAGAGGAGAACGGAGGGCAGAGGAGGAGGAGAGCGGGAGACACAGGAGGACAGGGGATAGAGGAGGAGGAGAACGGGGGACACAGGGGATGGAGGAGGAGAGTGATGGACACAGGGGGATGTAGGAAGAGAGTGGGGATCACAGGAGAACTGGAGACAGAGGAGGAGGAGAGTGATGGACACAGGGGGATGGAGGAAGAGAGTGGGGATCACAGGAGAAAATGGGCACAGAGGAGGAGGAGAGTGATGGACACAGGGGGATGGAGGAAGAGAGTGGGGATCACAGGAGAACTGGGGACAGAGGAGGAGGAGAGTGATGGACACAGGGGGATGGAGGAAGAGAGTGAGGATCACAGGAGAACTGGGGACAGAGGAGGAGGAGAGTGATGGACACAGGGGGATGGAGGAAGAGAGTGGGGATCACAGGAGAACTGGGGACAGAGGAGGAGGAGATTGATGGACACAGGGGGATGGAGGAAGAGAGTGGGGATCACAGGAGAACGGGGGACAGAGGAGGAGGAGATTGATGGACACAGGGGAATGGAGGAAGAGAGTGGGGATCACAGGAGAACTGGGGACAGAGGAGGAGGAGAGTGATGGACTCAGGGGGATGGAGGAAGAGAATGGGGATCACAGGAGAACTGGGGACAGAGGAGGAGGAGAGTGGTGGACACAGGGGGATGGAGGAAGAGAGTGGGGATCACAGGAGAACTGGGCACAGAGGAGGAGGAGAGTGATGGACACAGGGGGATGGAGGAAGAGAATGGGGATCACAGGAGAACTGGGCACAGAGGAGGAGGAGAGTGATGGACACAGGGGGATGGAGGAAGAGAGTGGGGATCACAGGAGAACTGGGACAGAGGAGGAGGAGAGTGGTGGACACAGGGGGATGGAGGAAGAGAGTGGGGATCACAGGAGAACTGGGCACAGAGGAGGAGGAGAGTGATGGACACAGGGGGATGGAGGAAGAGAGTGGGGATCACAGGAGAACTGGGGACAGAGGAGGAGGAGAGTGATGGACACAGGGGGATGGAGGAAGAGAATGGGGATCACAGGAGAACTGGGCACAGAGGAGGAGGAGAGTGATGGACACAGGGGGATGGAGGAAGAGAGTGGGGATCACAGGAGAACTGGGGACAGAGGAGGAGGAGAGTGATGGACACAGGGGGATGGAGGAAGAGAATGGGGATCACAGGAGAACTGGGGACAGAGGAGGAGGAGAGTGATGGACACAGGGAGATGGAGGAAGAGAATGGGGATCACAGGAGAACTGGGGACAGAGGAGGAGGGGAGTGGTGGACACAGGGGGATGGAGGAAGAGAATGGGGATCACAGGAGAACTGGGGACAGAGGAGGAGGAGAGTGGGAGACACAGGAGAATGGAGGACACAGGAGGAGGAGAGCAAGGGACACAGGAGAATGGGGGACAGAGGAGGAGGAGAGCGTGGGACACAGGAGAATGGGGGACAGAGGAGGAGGAGAGCAGAGGAGACAGGAGGAGGTGGATGGTGGGGCACAGAGGTGAAGAGCGGGGGACAGAGGTGGAGAGCAGAAGACTCCACTACTGGAATAAGCTTGGGGGGTGACACTGGGTTTTGGAGTGAGTCTACTGTTTTGTGCAGTTGTCACTAATCCTATTTTTCAGATCTCTGTGGAGCTGCATATATAACACACTATATAGAGAGATATAAGGCTTCACTAATGGAGAGCTATGAGGCTGCATATATAAGGCTGTACTATAGGGGCTACACTACATGGAGAACTGAGCCTGCATTATACTGTATACAGGGCTGTGAGGCTGCATTATACTGTATGGAGGGCCATGAGGCTGTATTATACTATATAGAGGTCTATGAGGGTACTATATGTAGGATAGTGGGGGTGCATTATAATAATTGGATGACTTGGGGCTACCTTATGAATGGGGGACAATTGGATGCATTATAATACATGGAGGACTATGGGGATATATTGAAATATATGGAGTAATATGGGATGCGTTATAATAATTGGGACATCTATCATGGCGGGAGGAGGAAGACCATATATGCCAGAAAGGGGAATATATATACCACGATAAGGGCCATATTCGAGGAGCAGGACCATATATAGCAGGATGAGGGACATTAGTACATAGAGGGGTCAATTTGTGAGTCTTTATAGAACTTTGAACTTTACATGGTGCCCAAACATCCGACCAACGTGTGCCCTCGCGGAGGGGGGGAGGGCCCAGGTCTGAATTTCGCACCGGGGCCCACCGAACCCTAGTTACGCCACTGCATATAGCCATATACACACACACATACACATACACTCAGCTTTATATATTAGATATATACATATGTATAATTCGATACAGATGGTAAGAAATATAAGTGATAGCACATTTTCCTAGAGGAATATTATGACGTCAAAGTCTCCCCAAAAAAGTAAAATAGAGAAAATAGGAGAAAGTGGAGATTATAGAGAAGAGTTAATTTCAGTATAGATACATTAAATCACTTTAACAATTTAAGCCTTGAGGGGCTCTAATGTTCATCTCATAGACCATAGTGTCTCATTTTCTAAAAGAACTCTCCTCCAGTCTCACCTCTCCTAGGTCTGCTAATTTTTACAATACCGAAAAATACAAAGCTGTCTAGGCCTCCTGCATGTTTTTTGGAAAAAATGTCTAGCAGCTCCAGAAGTGTTGACAGTTTTTGTTTTCTTTTTTATGTCTGCAATCCTAACTTTTAACCGGGGTATAGTACACCCTACATACATAAGGTTGCATTCTGTACATGATAACAAATAATATGTTTGCTCTCACAATTTATAAAGCTTATTTGATACGTGTCAGAATTATTTCTGCAGCCAAATATTTGTGTTAACACATACTGGCATGCAGAGCATTGATTGGGACTGCATTTAAAAAAAAATCTGAAAGAGATAATAAGGATTTTTCTTTTTTTCATATTTCAACAAAAAGACTTGGGGACAATATGTCACCAAGTGATTTACCCTTTTTAGTAACAAAATTACAACCATGTTTTAAGATTGTAGCTAACATCTCATTCTGGTTCAGAGCTGGCAATTATTTATTTGTGATATGTATGAGAGATTTTGATTGAACTGGTTACTATATGGTGTAAGAAAATGAACCTTAGATTATATTCTATCATTTGACACAGAATTTATTTTGTTATATGATTTTTCTTCAAGTTTTTATCACAAATCACAGACCTGTTTACATTGCTAATCTTAACCCTTAGAAAATAAGTATATTTAAAAATATATAAATTGAGCCGTATTGCGACAGTGTAAGTGGATGGAATTTATGATATATATTAGGTAAAAGGATCATATAGGACGGTAATGGTCTACTCACTCAAGACTATATTGTATTTGTACTTATGAGGTATCTGTTTATCTCTATGTAACTTCTCTTCAACTTGAGGAGACAAGATTGTGATTATTACAAAGGTATTTTGAAAATAGTTGTGCAACCCATTTGATGGCACTATGAGTCAATAGGACTTGGTTTCATTTCAGTAACTGCACCATGCGTGGTTTCCATTACTTCTCTATTCTAGGAGTCACTTCTTGAGCATGTGCGGTGGGTCCTAATTGACAACACATCCGGTCATGTGATTGGATGGCCACACCCCGCGCTGATTATCCGAACTTCATTATGACATTAGGACTCTTTCCCAGAGCATGCAAGGTAGGTCTCACCTGGACAACCAGTGCCATGCTTTATGAGGGTATTTTATTGCAGATGTCGGTCTCAAGATTGTAGAAGCACACTGGATCTCCGGATCTTGTTGCGGATCTGCCGCAGATGGTAGTACAGTGTGGTTTAATCCCCTAATTAGATTAAAACTATATGTATTCTGTTAACATCAGGATTCATTAGCTCCTGACGAAGCCGTGGATACACGACAACATGTGTTGTGCTGGGCAGGCTAGCAAGGACTTACAGGGTTTGGGTATTATATTCCTTGCTGACACATGTGGGTTAATGTTTCCCTTGTTCCTCTAGAGATTATGTGATATTGATGCACCATAACCCTTTACATATCATTATCTAGGTTATTACAGCTAAGTCATTATTTTCCACTAACCATTTTATATGGACTATAGTTTTTAGTCCGTATTCATTCATAAGTCAGCACACAGCCATAGTCATTGACCTCAACTCTTTGGGTGTGGTAGTTGAGACTGTTTTTGATTCAATTCCAAGCCTTACTTTCTAAACGTACATTTATACTGAAGATTATTAACTCCTTCACACCAGAGCATAGTTTGCACCTTAAAGACCGGGCCATTTTTACTATTCTGACTAGTTTCTCTTTATGAGGTAATAACTCTGAAACGCTTCAACAGATCATGGCGATTCATAGATTGCTTTTTCATGACATATTGGACTTCATGTTAGCGGTAAATTTAGGATGATATTTTTAGTACAAAAAATGGAAATTTGGCAAATATTTTGAAAATTTTGCAATTACAAACTTTCCGTTTTTATACCATTGAACCAGAGAGTTATGACACACAAAATAGTTAATAAATATAATTTCCCACATGTCTACTTTAAGTCAGCACAATTTTGAAACCAAAAGTTTTTTGTTATGAAGTTAGAAGCATTCAAAGTTTATCAACAATTTCTCATTTTTACATCAAAATTTACAAAAACATTTTATTAAGGACCACATTACATTTGAAGTCACTGTGAGGGGCCTATATGACAGAAAACAGCAAAAAGTGACACCATTCCAAAAACTGCACCCTCAAGCTACTAAATACCACTTTCAAGAAGATTATTAACCCTTCAACTGTGGAAGGAAAAATTGAACATTTTACTTTTTTCCTCAAAAATGTTACTTTAGTACCAAATTTTTCTTTTTCACAAAAATAACAGCAGAAAATGGACCCTTTAATTCATAGTGCAATTTCTCCTGAGTACGCTGATACCTCACATGTGGTGGAAAACCACTGTTTGGACACACGGCAAGGCTTAGAAGGGAGGGAGTGACATTTGAATTTTTAAGTGGAAAATTTACTGAAATCGTTAGCGCATGTCATGCTGTATTTAGTGAGCCCTGTATGTGCCTAAACAATGGAAACTCCTAACCCCATTTCAGAAACTAGACCCCAAGGAACTTTTCTAGATAAGTGGTGACCACCTTGAACCCCCTGATGCTTCACAGTTTGACCTTGAAAAAAAAAATTACACTTTCTACACAGGAATGTTCTTTCAGCAGATTTTTTTTTTTATTTCCACAAGGGTAACAGGAAAAAATGGATTTTAAAATTTGTAGTGCAATTTCTCCTG
The DNA here is from genome assembly GCA_033576535.1 of Allobates femoralis. NCBI lineage: Eukaryota > Metazoa > Chordata > Amphibia > Anura > Aromobatidae > Allobates > Allobates femoralis. Next base: position 325,315,902 of record JARQOC010000005.1, on the reverse strand, counting down.
AGAATGACAATACCTGACATGTGGTGGAAAACCACTGTTTGGCTGCATGACTGGGCTCAGAAGAGAGGGAGCTCCATTTGACTTTTCAAGCAGAATATTGGCTGAAACTATTAGCGGATGCCATTTTGTGAGCCCCTAATCTGCCTAAACAGTAGAAACCCCCCACAAGTGACCCCATTTTAGAAACTAGACCACTCATGGAACTTATCCAGATGTGTGGTGAGCACATTGAACCCTCAGGTTCTTCACAAAACTTTAGAACGTTGAGCTGTGAAAATAAAAAAATAAAATAAAAAAAGAAAAATCACATTTTCTCCACATAAATGTTATTTGCATTTAAATCTTTTTATTTTCACAAGGGATAAAGGAGAAAATGTACCCCAAGGCTTGATGTTCACTTTCTATTTAGCACGCCGATACCACATATGTGGTGGAAAACAACTGTTTGGGTGAACGTCAGGGCTCGGAAGGGAGGGAGCGCCATTTCACTTTTCAAGTGGAAAATTGGTTGGAATTGTTAGCTGATGCCATGTCATATTTGGAGAGCCACCCATATTTCTTGAAATGTTTGGAGAGCTCCTGATATGCCTAAACAGTGGAAATTCCCCACAAGTGACCCCATTTTTTAAACTAGACCCCTCAAGGAACTTTTCTAGATGTTGGGTAAGCACCTTGAACCCTCAGGTGCTTCACTGTTTGGCTGTGAAAATAAACAAAAATTAATTTTCTCCACAAAAATTTTCTTTCAGTTGATTTTTTTTTATTTTTAGAAGGGTAGCAGGAAATAGTGGACCCCATAATTTGTAGTGCAATTTCTCCTAAATATGCTAATACCCTGTATGTGGCAGAAAAGCACTGTTTAGATGCACGGCAGGATTCGGAAGGGAAAGAGTGCTATTAAAACTCAAAAATTTGCTGGAATCATTGGCAGACACCATGTTGTGTTTGCAGAACCTCTGATGTGCTTAAACAGTGGAAACTCCCACAAGTGTCCCAATTTTAGAAATAAGACCCCTCAATGAAACTTATATACATGTCTGGTGAGCACCTTGTACCCCCAGGTGCTTCACAGAATATAAGAACATTGAGCCGTAAAAATTATAAAATCACATTTTCTTCACAAAAATGTAAAAATTTTCTATTTTCCCCAGGGTAACAGGAGGGAATGGACCCAAAAATTTGTAGTGCAATTTCTCCTGAGTACGCAGATACATCATATCTTGCAGAAAACGCTTGTATGAACATACAAAGAGAAAAAAATCTTTGGCACAAAGGCCATTCACACCATGGTTTCTTTGATCCTGGGCTGTCCGGTGTGAATCGGTCAGCCCCGGATCAGATTTCGGCCCATAGTATTCCTATGGGGCAGGATGGCCGCTATTTGCCATCCGGTTTCCATCTGTCAGGGAGGAACTGGGAGAATTTGGGTTTTTGTCCCGGACACAAAATCGCAGTTTGCAGCGTTTTTGTGTCTGGGGCAAAAATCTGAACAAATCGGATCCCTTATAAGCCACAACACGTTTCGACAACCAGTATGTTGTCTTCCTCAGGTGATATAAGGGAACCTTGTATAAGCCGACCCGTGTATAAGCCGACCCCCCTACTTTTGCCCCCAAAACCTGGGAAAACCTATTGACTCGTGTATAAGCCGAGGGTGGACCCCAGCACAAGTATACAGCCCCAGCAGTGTGGTATACAGCAGCCTCCCCAGTGGTAGTATACAGCAGCAGCCCCAGTGGTATATACAGCAGCAGCCCCAGTGGTAGTATACAGAAGCCCCAGAGGTATATACAGCAGCCCCAGTGGTAGTATACAGAAGCCCCAGAGGTATATACAGCAGCCCCAGTGGTAGTATACAGAAGCCCCAGAGGTATATACAGCAGCCCCAGTGGTAGTATACAGAAGCTCCAGAGGTATATACAGCAGCCCCAGTGGTAGTATACAGAAGCCCCTAGAGTTATATACAGCAGCATCAGTGGTAGTATACAGAAGCCCCAGAGATATATACAGGCCCCCCCATTAGTATACAGCAGCCCCAGTGGTATTATACAGATGCCCCAGAGGTATATACAGGCCCCCCCATCTATATACAGGCCCCCCCATCAGTATACCGCCCCCCCCGCCGCAATCCTGTAAAGGAAGAGATTAGTATAATTATCCCTGCCGCTGTCCCGCTGCCGCTGTCCCGCCACCATCGCGATCTTCCGTCTTCTTGAGGCTTCCTCCTCGGTCGCGCAGACAAAGACGTCATTGCCTGCGCCCACCGGAGGAAGCCGGAAGAAAACTGAAGATCGCGATGGCGACGGGACAGCGGCAGCGGGACAGCGGCAGGGATAAGTATACTAATCTCTTCCTTTACAGGATTGCGGCGGGGGGGCCCTGTATACTGATGGGGGGCACTATATACTGTATACATTGTATACAGTATACAGTGACTCGCGTATAAGCCGAGGGGGGGGACTTTTCAGCTAAATTTTTGGGCTGAAAAACTCGGCTCATACGCGAGTATATACGGTAATAAAAGTGACAAGCAAATAAATATACCGTATATACTCGTGGATAAGCCGACCCGTGTATAAGCCGACCCCCCTACTTTTGCCCCCAAAAACTGGGAAAACCTATTGACTCGCGTATAAGCCTAGCATGGACAATGCAGCAGCTACCGGTACTGAAAAATTTAAAAAATGAAAATAGATAAGAGTAAAATGTTGAACTTTTATTTTAAATAGAAACAGTAAACTACCAATGCAGCAGACTACCGTCCTGTTATAAAGCCCCCTATCACTGGTATATAGTCCACCATCCCTGTATATAGCAGCCATCACTGGTATATAGTGGCCATAACTAGGATACAGTTGCCGCCATCACTGATATACAGTTCCCAGCAGTGGTATAAAGGCCCATCAGTGGTATACAGGCCCCTCAGCAGTGCTATACAGCCCCCAGGATGGGTATACAGGCCCCTCAGCAGTGGTATACAGGCCCCTCAGCTATGGTATACAGGCCCCTCAGCAGTGGTATACAGGCCCCCCAGCAGTGGTATACAGGCCCCCAGCAGTGGTATACAGGCCCCCCAGCAGTGGTATACAGGCCCCCCAGCAGTGGTATACAGGCCCCTCAGCAGTGGTATACAGACCCCTCAGCAGTGCTATACAGCTCCCCTGCTGTCTCACCGCCCCCCCTATGTATACAGAGGCCCCCCCCATGTATACAGTGGTCCTCCCCATGTATACAGAGGCCCCCCCATGTATACAGAGGCCCACCCCATGTATACAGAGCCCCTTCCTCAGCAGTGATCCATCTCACCCCCTCGGTCTCCAGGCACCCAGGTCCTCCAGCTGCTGCGTCTGCGTGCCCCGCGGCTTCTAATACCGGCGTCCGTCCTCCCCGCACTTCCTGTTTGATTGCGATCATGTGACCGCGGGTCACATGATACATTCAAACAGGAAGAGCGGGGAGGACGGACGCCGATATTAGAAGCCGCGGGGCACACAGACGCAGCAGCTGGAGGAGCCGGGTGCCTGGAGACAGAGGGGGTGAGATGGATCACTACTGGTGGGGGCCTCTGTATACATAGGGGGGGGGAGGACAGCGGGGGAGGCTATACTGTGCAGGGGAGCAGCAATGTACTATGCGCTGCTCCCCATGCATAATTAATGAGCGGCACCACGTGACGTGCCGCTCATTCTGCAGCCTCATCCCGCCTCCTGCAGTGCCCGGACACAGCCCCCACCACACTATATGTATATGACTCGTGTATAAGCCGAGGGGGGGACTTTTCAGCCCAATTTTTGGGCTGAAAAAGTCGGCTTATACACGAGTATATACGGTACTCCATTCCCCTGAAAGTACATCTATATATATATATATAGGATCTTCAAAACAGAGGACGGGTTAGAGGATTTGAGACCATCCCTTCATGGTTCTGATGATACCAGGGTACAGTTAATGCTTTCCACCAGGAAATAATTTCGGTTGAAGTAATGGATTGTCTAGGCCTTCTCCCCCTGCTCTTTCTAATAGGTATTCTGTGTTACCTGTGACTTTTGGGTCTATTGATTGCACTGAAATAACCCAAAAGAATAATACAGAACAAAATTTGGTGACAAATATGATTGAGACAATCCCATTGATACTAGATTGTAATAAGTATCAACTTTATAAAAGAAAGAAGAGGGTTTATGCCCCAAGAGGTATCAAAAATGGACCATAGAGTCATACTGCGTCTAAAAGTAGAAAATGTAATGTTTCTTTTTCATAAAAACATGCAATCAATACTTAATACAGTGCAAGACCTATTAAATTCCATTATTTGTAGATTTTTTAGTGAATATAAAGTGACCAAGTGCTAAAAAGTGAAAAAGTCACAGTTTGTTCCCATTAGAGGTCAGAGTTCCCCATTTTTATAGTTAGGACATGAAGCAGGGAAAAGTGGCAATTTAAACCAATAGAGCTAGATTTTTCTCATCTCTATATGGAGTGGAAACAGACTAATCTTTAGCTGTGTAGCCAGACCTTAGTGGTCTATGCATCCAAACCACCTCATAATCTCATATATGCCCCCTGATTCTAAACCACTAGATTCCCAGCCTCACGTACCCATTATTGTAGAAAATGGGGTATACAGGTAAGGGTCTGGGTTCCCCCAAGACACTTTTCGCTTTTTACAGCTGCCACAGTGGGATATACAGTGGGACGATATCTCCTCTTTTTATATACTCACTCTTTAATACACCGGCGTCCTCTGCCGGATGTCTGGCGCGTCATCGATCAACGCCCACTGCACTTGGCCAATCCCTAGCCAGGGGCATATCACATGCTCCTATCTGGCCAGTGTGGATACCTCGCAGCGGTGATGAATGGCGATGATGCGGCTGAACCTGCGGTCCCGCCGGCTCTGCCCATCTCAGGGCGGAAGTACAGCTAATGCCATCTTTGGAAGTCTCTAAGTGTGGTGGCGATAATGAATACGCTCACCACACATATACGCTCCCCGGCTTCGCCCCGCTCATGGCGGAAATGTACAGGGATCCATTTTAGGACATCCAAAGATGCTCTTATGACCATATATTTAAACATCCTCAGATCATCTGCCCTCCAAGAGATTAGAAACTGTGCCGAACCTATATGGGTCAGCATTAGTATAATATTTTTTAGTGGGTCACATTCAAATTTTATAGTATCAACGTGCGCATCATAAATCACATAGGGGTACACAGTTATATGGCTGCAATATATAATAAAATAGGACCTATATCTTGTCAATATTTTCCCATATCAACCTATCGCTCCATATACCGTATATATCTTGAGACCATATAATAAACAAAAAATTCTGATAAATACACAGTAATTGGCATGGTACACAAAGATCTTTTTACCAGATATACATATCCCATACATTCTCCCCTTAACAGCCATATATACAAAATCTCCATATCGAAGTGCACCCAATATGCAATGATGCGCATAAACATGTTATTCATAATCCCCACTAGAATTACATTATACATTCAATTCCAATATTCTTTGAGGCACAGTCCCAGTCTTCCGCCTCCATAAATGGTCGACATTTCCTTTCACAGAGGATATCGGGAAAAAAATGCCATGGATAAAACAACCAAAAGGACTCTATAAGGAAAAATGAAAAGTGAATTAAAAACACTTAAGATGGTGATACCCAGCAGGCGATAAAGTTATAAATAACTGTGGTTCATTCATAGGAACGGCACGAAGCTCAACTTCTCATTAAGACCCCTTGGGGCAATCGTATCCAGCCTTACCATCCATTTACATTCTAGCTGTTCCAGTCTTTTCATATAGTCACCTCCCCTTGAGCCTTAATTTACTATGTCAATGCCCACTATTCTTTTTTTTTAACCATTGTGTTTTTATTGGTTTAAACAAAGTAAATGTACAACAATAAAACAAAGACAGCTAGATGCAGTATATGTAGCTGTATCAGAACAGGAATCAAGGGATCAAAATAATAAATAACAGGTCATGGATATTCAAGAAGGCGGGGAGAGGGGGAGGAGGGTTATATGCAGTGGGAAAGCAGGAGAATCATATGTTCCACAGCATTTATTACTTAGTGTACTGTTAAGATTATATATCCAATCCTAATATTCACCGCTCGTTTCAAATGTTATCGGGAGTGAGGTGTCAGGGTTTTATACACATTGTCAATGATCTTAAATCTGAACAGTGTTGTAAATCGACTCAACCCAGGGGTCCCACCAGTTCAAGATCCTCGTCTTGCGAGAGAGGTCATGTGCTAAAGTCAGCTCATATCGAAATTGGAGATTCAGTTTCCCTATAAGATCTTCGTGAGTAGGTATCGAAGGGCTCTTCCAATTAGAAGCCAAGCATATTCGGGCTGTTACTAGAACATTAGTTAGAATGGGTCGTAAAGTATGGGGAAAGTCTGTTATGCCAATGCCCAGAAGTGCCAGCTGAGGGTTCAGAGTGCAGGGAAGACCCATCAGGTCTTTAAGTAGCCTCTCTATTCTGCTCCAATAAGGAACCACTACTGGGCAACACCACCAGACATGAGTCACCGATCCCACACCCCCACATAATCTCCAACACCTTGGAGAAGCTGGCGGCGACCTTCCCTTAAAGCAAGCCAAGCGGACTGGAGTCAAATATCAATCAAGGGACAGTTTTTTTGCTTGTTCTAGATGGCCTATACAGGCACTATATGTGGCAGCGTGCTGCGCTGCATCGCACCATTCCTCCAAAGTGGCAGAGAACGAAAGCCTGGACTCCCATCTTTCCATATAGGGCAGTTTGCCAGTACAGTTATGTTCCACAAGAGCACAAGAGGACCGATATACCGTGCTGAACAATCGTATTCTGTTTATAGTATGTTTGTATGGCAGTGTTCCATTCCCTATTTTCCTCCCTGTGGATCGCCGTGGAAGAAAGCAAGTGACGTATTTGTAGGTATTGATAGAAAGTCGTGCGTGGTATTGAGTATCGTGATATTATTGAGTCAAAGGGCTTCATAATTAAATTATCAGCTATATCGGAGAGAGAATTAATTCCTCCTCTCCTCCAAGCATGTAGGGATAACGAGTCAATCAAATCCTCCAGAGTATTTAGAGAAATATACCGATATAAAAAACTCAGGTGTGACACCCTTAACTGGAACCAAATTTTCAATACAGCTTGCATAGAGCATAGTAAGCCAGTGGGCTCCCTGCCGTGTAGAAGCTGTGTCTCCAGCAGTAGTCTGGTGGAATGTCTAGGTGCACTCCAGTGCTCAATCTGATGCCATAAGGGTCCCATATGGCCAGTCCACCAGATCTGCGCTATTTCAAGGAGGATTGCTCTGTAGTGTTAAAGAAGTTGTCTTTTACTTGTATCTACTCTGTATTGGCAGCCATTTTGTCCTTCCAAGAGCCATTTTAGTTGATCATCCTATTCCTTTCCAATATCCCTTTATAAATTCATATACCCTTAGTAATGTAATATGGCAATGGTTGAGGGATGAGAACATAGAAAAATATGCAGACATGGGTATGGGAGTATAGCTAAACACTTCCTAGACTGTCGCTTTGTCTTCCTAGGGAAGAATAATAGTTATGGAGTCAGCATAGAGTCAGCGGACTGTGACCCTGAGCGCATAAAGTGCAGCAAGCAGATGTCTAAATGACGGTAGCTAATGATTTATGACCGGTGAATAAGACATTCATTTATTAGGAGTCATATCTCTATGAAGGTGTTAATGGATCTACATCTGTTTCTAGCACATTACTTGCATTCTTTGTATATTTTTGTATGACTATGTCCCCGCCATCCTGCCACGTGTCAACCTATTAGGTAATGCTCCATTGTGTTGGAGTCCTTGATTATGCTATATAATCTCACCCTCTAATAAAGAGTGTGACTCTCTCTAGGAAGACCTGCCTGATGCGTCTTTCTCTCTGAGCGTCCAGAAACAACTGGTCGGTGCCGATCCAAGTTTATTATTTTACAAATCAGTCTATTCTGGTTAGCATAAGCATCGAAGCCCGTTTGCCGGCTTTATCAGTAGTATGCTCGTATATTTGGAGCTCCCAGACCCCCCAACTTTCCAGGCAGGACCAATATGTTGTCCGCCACTCTATGTGGTCTATTGTTCCAGATAAATTTATTTAATAAAGTCTGGATTCGAGTGATTTGCTTAACTGGGAAATACAGGGGCAAACACCGGAGCAAGTATAAAATTTTTTGGAGGGTCATTTTAACTAGCTGTATTCTTGCCATCCACGTAAGTTGTATGGAGGAATACGAGGAGATGAGAGCCGATAAATCTTTTATCAGTAGGTCACAGTTAGTTTGTAATATACGTTTTATACTAGTTATTTTTATTCCCAGATTTGTAAATCCGGTAAGGGCCCAAGTGAAGGGATATTTCTGGCGTAACGTTTCTCGAATAGTAGTTGGGACATTAATCGGATATATCACCGACTTAGTTAGATTCAATTTACAATAGGACACTCTGGTGAAATCATCCAAGACCTTTATTATTGCCGGTATCGTTGTATCTATATTTGTGCACATGAAGATCACATCGTCGGCGTACAGGCCAATCTTATGTTCCACTGCTCCCAAAGATACTCCCGTCACAGCAGGATTTGACCTGATGATAGCAGCCATTGGCTCCATCACCAAGGCAAATATGAGCGGAGAGAGAGGGCAACCCTGACGGGTGCCATTTGTGATGGTAAAAGATGACGAGATGAACCCAGAGGCACGGACCGAGGCACTAGGGGCAGAGTAAAGGGCCATTATAGAAGTATAAAAACGGCCTATTAATGCAAATTTATTAAGGACTGCACTAAGGTACCCCCAGTGCACTCGGTCAAATGCCTTCTCCGCATCTAGGGAGATCAAAGCTCCCAGATCTCCCCCCTCTCCATCACCTCTAAGAGGTTAATCACTCTCCTTGCCCCATCTCGCGCCTGTCTACCAGGCACAAATCCTACCTGGTCCGGCGCAATGAGGGAGGGGAGGACCACTTGCAAACAAGTGGCCAATATTTTGGCGTAAAGCTTTAGGTCGCAGTTAAGGAGGGCGATCGGCCTGTAGTTACCGGGTAAAGTGGGGGCCTTTCCAGGTTTGGGAATTGTCGAGATAATAGCCTGTAACCCTTCACTGCGAATTTTTCCCTGATCCTGCCAGTAAGAAAAGACCTTCAGTAAACGTGGTATAAGCACGTCTTCAAATACTGAAATGTACCGGTACGTGAAGCCGTCCGGGCCAGGAGCAGAGTCCTTCCTCACTGATCGGATAGCATTTTGAATCTCTTGTTCTGTTAACGGGGAGTTTAGCCAGGATATCTGTGCCGTCGTAAGAGCAGGGAGATCCGCCCGTTCCAGAAAATCACGTATAGTCTCCGTTGTGGGTTGGGGAGTATCAGTGGAATTTCGAAGATTATACAGGTTTTCATAATAGAGCTTAAATTGTTCTGCAATCTGTATTGGGTTACGGATTTGTGTACCCTCTGGAGTTATTAAGTGGGCAATCTTGGACTGCGTCTCCTTTTTTTAACCCGGCGAGCCAGGAGAGCGCCCACCTGGTCTCCCATACTATAATATTTAGCCTTAACTTTCAATAAATTTTTTTCAACCCTCGCAAGCATCAGAATTTCGAAGCTTGTGACGTAGTTGCAAAAGGGCCTCTCGTAGGTTATCCGAAGGGGAGCGTTTATAGATAGATTCTAGAGATCCAATCTGCCGAACGAGAGTTTGCAGTTCCAGGTTATATTTCTTTTTAGTATAAGCAGCCAATTTCAGTAGTGCTCCCTGCATGACCGCCTTGTGGGTAAACCACAAAATCTCAGGGGTCACAGATTCATCATCGTTCAGCAGGAAGAACTCTTTCATCTGTTGGGTAAGATCTTCTACATTTGAGGGGGAGGTCAGCAACGTTTCATTGAGCCTCCACAAGGCTGGTGGCGAGACAGCCAGAGAGTCTGCGACCGCCACGGGGACCGGGGCGTGATCCATCCACGTGATGGATCCAATCTCCGCCCCCAAGCATTTGGGGAGGAGACCATCACCCACCAGAAAAAAATCTATTCTACTGCACGTGCCGTGTCTAGGCGACATATGGGTATAAACTCTTTCGTTACCATGTAAGTAACGCCAAACATCGTGTAAATGATAGGACGAGATCAGAGGTCCCAGTCCCCGTCTAGCCATCGAAGACCGTGAGCAATCCAACATCCTGTCCATAGGAGCATTAAAATCACCACCCACCAACTTGTGTCCGTACGCTTGGGGAAGCAGTTTGTCTAGCGTTGCACGGATAAAGGTCACCTGCCCCGAATTAGGGGCATACACCGAGATCAACGAGTACAACACTCCATTAATAGTGCCCACAACCATTAGATATCGCCCTTCTGGATCCGGGAAACCTCCAGCAACACAAATGCCACTCGCTTATGAATCAGTATTGCAACACCTGCTTGTTTTTTGGGCGCCGATGCAAAGAATTGATGTGGGTATGTCTGGGAGGTCATTCTATGTGTATCATCTGACAGCAAATGGGTTTCCTGTAAGAAAACAATATCTTTACGATCATGTAGTAGGTGGCGCCAGACCAGAGATCTCTTGCCAGGAGAATTCAAACCATTAACATTAAGTGTAAGTCCCGTTATACTCATGGCAAAAGTAAAGAGTAAACTATCTGCATGCTGCACCACCACTGATTACAAACTATTCCCTTTGGTCTCATAGCTAAGTAGGTCCTGCAAAAGGAAAGGGGAGGGGAAGGAGTAGGGAGAGGGGAAGGGTGGGAAAGAGACATAGCAAACAATCATGGAGAAAAACAGAGAGATAAAAATAAAAGAAAAAGAAAAAAACGTCCAACATTGTTAGATGGGAAAATTCCCACCAAGGGGGGGCAAGCCCATCCCCATTTACTCCGGATAGAATGAAAGAATCTCCGGGTATACTACCCTCCCATAGTGTTCTAGGTAGTCCAGATATCAGAGGGGGGGGGGGGGATAAGGTGAAATAGAAAAAAGAAAAATAAGGCCTTGAGGCCCGCAGATAGTCCGGCCTGAGTCAGTATGGAGCATCAACCAGCCTTTTCCCATTCCTGCACCATCAGACGGTTCTTAGATGAGGATCCTGTACCGTGACGTTGTGGGTATTTCTCGGAGCTCAGGACCAGATTCCAGTCTTTTAATGCTTTACCCAAACGGCTGGGAGAGTGAAACACCTGAGCAGTACCTTTATACCGAAACCGGACATGGACTGGTGAGCCCCAGCTATATTGAATTCCCCTGTCTCTTAGAAGTTTACAGTATGGTGCAAACTCCCGCCTCTGGGCTAGGGTGCCTGCAGATAAGTCCGGGAACACTGTTACTCCAGTATTTTGGGCTGATAAATTGGGAGTCTGTCTCATGGCTCGTAAAACAGTCTCAGCAATGCTGGGTTTGGAGAAAGCAATCAGGATATCTCTAGGGAGAGCCTTATTAATGTGAACAGGCTTTGGAAGTCTGAAAGATCTCTCCACTGCTAAATCTCCCTGTGAGGCATCTGGTAGTATCATCTGGAGAAGTGGCTGCACTATAGATGGGAGATCCTCATTATCCTGAGGGTCGGGGATGCCCCTGATCCTTATGTTACCTTTGCGCAGCTTGTCTTCCATATCACAGATTTTAAGCTGTGCTTGCTTAAGGTCTCCCTCTATCTGTGCATAATCTGTAGCAAGTTCATTATGGGCTGCTGCGTACTCTCCCAGCTTCTCCTCTATATGTGAGGTTCTGTCTCCTAGGGAGGAGAGGTCCTGCCTAAATTCCTCCATCATGTCCTTCATATCAGCTTGGAGCGACCGCATCAGGGAGCTCAGCATAGTTTTCAGCATAGTTTTCAGGATTCTCTGTGTCACCGGAGTTTCATCTATATCTTCCTCCTCCTCCACACTTCCCTCAGGGCTATGAGATGTGTGGGTCCGGGTGGCTGCAGATCTAAGAGCCGGAGGCATTTTGGGAGTGTGCTGCTGCTGTCCAGCCATAAAGAAGTTTGTGAGCCTCTGCTCGCTTGTGCCCTTTTTAGTCCCGGCTTTTGGCATACCTGGAGGTTCTCTGGGAGGATCGCAGGTGATACAGCGTGGAGCAGGGTCCGGATGGCCTATATTTAGCGCCGCTTGCCAGATTATCTGCAGGAGCTCAGTGAAGTGCGACCAGCTCCATGTGCGTCCTGGTCACGCCCCCCAATGCCCACTATTCTTAATCCCCTTGGATTACATTTATGGAACTTTTGGAAATGACGGGGTAAGGTTTTAAGGGGAGGGTCCGTTGGTTGCGAACCTCGTGCTGCCTCAATATCTCGAACATGCTCCCGTACGCGAAGTTCCCGTGTGGTCAATCCAATATAGATTAGACCACACCAGCATGTCGCATGGTATATTACGTTCGTAGTAAAGCAGCAGATGTACTTTCTGATCTCATATTCCCTCTTACCACTAGAGTCTTTAAATACCTTAGCCCTGTCCATGTTTTTACATCCCATACAGTACCCACAGGGATGAAAACCTATATGGGCTTGACTCCCTCAATAATGGATTGACTCTTTGAGATGTAGTGGCTGTGAACAACCGAACCTCTCAGATTCATACCCCGCCTACTGTGTTTCCACAAAATAGGGCACCCCCCGAAGGTAAGGCATGCTTGGGGGGGGGGGGGGGAACGCCCTACCTCCTAATATAAAGCACCCCCCGTTTATAAGGCGTACCTGGCCTGCGGTGCACTACGGTGGCCCCGCTTTCTGGTCGCCCCCTGCTCTCCTGATTCCCGCTGTAGCTGCTGATCTCCGCCCAGGTCAGGAGCCCTGCGCCAATTACAGCGCAGGAACCATGAACCAATCACAGCCCAGGAACCGCAAGCCAATCCACGGCCAGCTGACTTCGTGCATGGCCTCTGATTGGCTCGCAGTTCCTGGGCTGTGATTGGCTCAAGGTTCCTGCGCTGTAATTGACGCAGGGCTCCTGACCTGGGCGGAGATCTGCAGCTACAGCGGAAATCCGGAGTGCGGAGGCCACCGTGGTGCGGGGAGAGCGCGGACACCAGAGAGCGGGGGCCACCGGGGAGACACTGGTAAAAATCGGTTTGTGTGTATGGGTATGTGTGTGTATGGTTATGTATGGGTGTGTGTGTGTGTGTGTGTGTGTGTTGTGTGTGTATGGGTATGTGTGTATGGGTGTGTGGTGTGTATGGGTGTGTGTATGGGAGGCTGCAGTGGGATGTACCGTATATAAGACACCCCCCCCAAAAAAATAATATATGGTATATCTTTGGGACCAAAAAAAAAATATAAGACGGTGTCTTATTTTCGGGGAAACACGGTAGCTGTCATCATAGGGCGAGTTGGGAGTACCTTACTATGGCATTTTTCTCTCCTCAGGATGTCCCAATGCTTCGTCAGAATCTGTCTTACACTCCCCATTGGTCTTTATAGGTGGATATGAATCTTACCACCTTAGCCCCTTCCCTTTCTATTTTTGGCTTAGGGGTCAGGAGGGTTCCTCTTGGGTATTTAGAGCCCTTTGATACCCCCTTATGTTCCTCCTACTATATCCTCTAGCCAGAAATCTCTCCCTCAAGTCACTTGCCTGCTCCTGAAAATATTCCTCAGTAGAACATACTCTCCTAGCTCTTACAAATTGACCTACAGGAATATATAAATTGGGTTTGAAAGCAATATAAGAGGTACTATCTAAGGATGAGGGTGTACCAGTGGAGCAAAGAGATTTTTTGTTAACAGCAATATCGTTCATCTTAGAAAATAATGTGTTCACCTTTGAAGGATCTTACGATCGACAGATAAAAGGATGCGCAATGGGGATGAGATTCACACCCATTTACGCGAATTTGTTTATGGGTGCATTTGAGTCGGTCTCCATTGCGCAGTCGAAAATTGCAGGGGATCATATTCTGTACCGTCGTTACATTGACGATCTCTTCTTCCTATGGAAGGGGTCGGCACAGGAAGCTTTGCGGTTTGTAGTGGAACTTAAAAACGATTGGGGTTTGACCTTTACAGCATCCTATTCGGATAAGTCACTCCAGTATTTGGACCTACAGCTTCGGATAGGCCAGCTGGGGAGGATAACTACATCAACCCACTTCAAGCCTGTGGATGTTAATAGTTACCTCAGGTTTGATAGTGGGTACCTCCCCGGCTGGATCCAGAATGTCCCATATGGCCAATACTGGAGAGTTCGAAAAAAATTGTACACTGGATGCCGATTTCCAGGAAGCGGTTTCTGGAGAAAGGATATTCCAAAAAACTCCTTCAGAATGCATATAGGAAGACTAGTTCACTTTCTCAAGAGATATGTATTGATGCCGTGTCAGGAAAGTCAAAAGAGAAGGAGACAGAAAAAGAAATCTGATCTGACAAAATGGAGTTTGGTGACAACCTTTTGTCAACCAAAAGTACTGATTCAGAAACTTAGAAAAATATTGGTTTATTCTCAAGTAGGACCCTTTGTTGTCAGATCATCTACCTCCCAAACCTATGATTATTTATAGGAAGAACAAATGTCTACTAGGTGCTACCATGTTCCCTAATGTCACACATAAAAAAGCTATAACTATGGCTATTGACTCAAATAGCTGGGGGTGTTATCCATGTTTGGCACCAAAATATTTGTGCTGCCAGATTATCGTAAATCCTTCTCCTCAAAGACCATGGGGGAAACCTTTGTGATAAAACACAGTAACGTGCCAAACTTCCTTTGTAATCAACCTGTAAACGTGAGATAAATGCGCATAAGGTCTTATCCTTTTTCCAAAGGTTATAGCGGTATATATCAGGAACTGCTCACCTGGTTCGTTTGTGTCACCCACAGCCAGCATAATCGCCTGTAAGATGGCTTGATGTTCCCTGAGGAAGGAGCTCGGATAGGGGCTCTGAAACGTGTAGGATAGAATAAAAGAAAAATCTGCCCAGTTAACTCTTTGTTTCCTGGTGATTCTTGGTGGCAGCGCGGGCATTCCGGCATTTTGTCCCATTACAGCAAACTTTCTTTATAGTCTATCTTTTGGAGTGCACAAGTGGCCTCCAATATGTAGGCCGTACAGTGCAAGAGATGCATGCACAATTAAATAAGCATAGACATAATATAAGAATAGGATATCAACTGCACAGTCTTTCTAGACATTTTAATGCCGTACATCAGAGAGATCCCAGCAAAATAAATGTAACTATAATTGATCGTGTTAATAGTAAAGATCCAGGTTCTCTAGTAAGACTAATTAAAAAAGAAAGTTTCTGGATCTATAAACTAGGTACCCTGATCCCCCCCGTAGGGTCATAATTTGACTCTGGATAATGTCGCCAAACACTAATAAGTGATCAGTAGAGTTGAAATAAATGGACATTGCCATATATAGGGCAGAGCAACAGAAGATATGAAAGAGCAGTCCATGCTAAGATGGTTGAAATAATCTTATTATAATAAATAAATAATAAGAATTGGAATAAAGGGACAGTATTGTATAATATTATCTTGCAGGGCATCAGAGGATATGAAAGAAAGGTCCGCACTATTACGTTTTAAACATTTTTATTACATCGTTTTTTATAGTCTTTATAGCTCTACACTGCTTAAAGTTATGCACATGTTTAGTTGTATGTGTAGATGTGTTAGATCACCTGAGGAAGACAATATATTGGTTGTCGAAATGCGTTGTGTCATATAAGGAACCACCAATAAAAGGTTTGGGTGATACTATAAGATTCCCCCTTGTTCCTTCTATCTAGCGCTCCACCAGACCGTTTTTGTGTTTCTATTCCTTCATTCCCCCTGTGGTAAGTTCGGCAGGAGCTGGGAGCTTGTGGAGCCGGTAAGGATCTGTGGTTGCTGGGATACCGGGCACAACAACATGGATACTACAGGACCGTGGTGACTAAGTTCCTGTAGCAGAGGTCACGTGACATCCGGACCGGAAACGCTGCAGGAGCAGCGGCATTGAGCGAGCTGCAGAGCCCTGCACATAGGATCAAACTACACCAATTTAGCCCACTAATGTTCACAGGAGCTTTTCATTGCGCCCTAACTCTTTTCTTTATTACATAACTCTCCTCCTCAGGTATAGTAACTTGCTCCAGACCTGTAAACCTGAGACAGTTTGCATTTTCACTCTGTGAACATAGCATCCTTTTCTGCACTGTCCCTGTGCTATTGTGCTTTTCTGTTTATTTATTAGTTTTTTGCTTATCCTGAGATTATCTGAATAATTTTGTATATTTGTGTTTTTATAAGAATTTGTTGCTATGATTACTGCAATTGCTTTATAGAGGCAGCATGCAACATCATGGGATATGTGGGACCGGTTGAAGCGCCAGGAGGCACTCCCTACACCCAGTGCCTCCCTATGTGATTTTTAACCCGCAATAAAAGTTTGGACATGAAATAGGTGTGGAGTGCTGCCTTTTCATCATCTTTGCAGAAAACCCTTGTTTGGGTGCAAGGCAGTGATCGAAGGGAAGAAGCGACATTCAAACTCATAATTCAATGGAATCAATAGCAGACACCATGTCGCATTTGGAGAACCCCTGATGTGCCTAAACAGTGGAAACCCCCGCAATGGACCACATTTTGGAAACTAGATCTCTCAAGGAAGTTATGTAGATATGTGGTGAGCACCTTGAACCACAGGTGTTTCATATGTAATTGAAAATGTCTTTTGAGGTACAGTGCAAAGCTCAGAAAGGAAGGAACACCATATTAGATTTCAGATTTAACTGAAATAGCTTGGGGATGCCATGTCTGCCAACAGGATCTGGACCTTGATGGACACTTGTGTTTTTGTCGGTTGAACTGAATGCTATTGGTGGTGATTTGGGTACAGAACATTTTAGATCAGTCGACATTTATCCTGTGCTCTATGCTGAGCACTTACATTTGAGTTTTTCAGCTACATCTCGGAAATACGAGATTCAGGTGTAGTTCCCAACGGATCCATTCACTAATGAGGCAGTAGTATCACTTGACTCAGTTTGGCCTCTGTTCAGTAGTGTCTTTCTTTTCAAAGGCTCACAAAATTGTGGTTGACTGCACTTTTGCGCACACCTAAAAAAGACGCATGAAAAGATGGACACTGCCGGACCACAGATCAGATGGGAGTTCAAAGTGATTCCAT
Organism: Allobates femoralis; assembly: GCA_033576535.1. Classification (NCBI taxonomy): domain Eukaryota; kingdom Metazoa; phylum Chordata; class Amphibia; order Anura; family Aromobatidae; genus Allobates; species Allobates femoralis. The sequence goes on along the minus strand of JARQOC010000005.1, from coordinate 325,298,753 downwards.
CTGCCTCATTACAATGAATCCTCCTTTGGGAATGTTATCAAGTATTTCAGATATTTACACATAATCGCCGATTTAAGCACTCAGTTTAGAGTGCAGGATAATTGTGAACTGCAATTGAAGAATTGGCTTTACTACTATTTTTACACCATTGCACTATAAGTGATTAGGTGGTTTTATTCGTCAGATTTGTATCATCATAGTGATACCAGATTTATATAGTATTTTTTTTTGTTTGGCTACTATAACGCTAAAAACGCTTTTTAACAAAATAATACTAGTTTTTGCACCACTGAATTGTGACTGCTGCAGTTTTTTTTTTCTTTTTTCTGCCGAGCTTGTGTTTTGCAAGATGAGTTGGAGATTATATTGGTACCATTTTGGGCCACATAATGTTTTTATCGCTTTCTATTACGCTTTATGTGAGGCAAAATCAAAAAGAAACAGAAATTCAGGAATGTTTTTTTTCTTATGCTGTTCACCGTATCGTAAAAGTGGCGATGGCTTTATTCTCTGGGTGAGTACAAACAAAGCGAAAAATCATTTATATTGATTTTTTTTTTACTATGTATTACTTAGCTGGCACTAAGCCAGAGGTTCATACTGTCAGGTCAATATTAGACCCAGCCAGTATGAACTTCTAAATTATAATAAATAATACACCACACAGATCTATTTATTTTGAAAAAGAACACAACACAGCCCTCTTCTGCCATCTTTATTACCCCCCATAGTAACCCTCCACAATCCTCTGCGATGATTTGATCACATGTAATCCAGTACAGTGCATCAGCACTGTAGTGGATTGTATGGGTGTCAGAGCTGCGTGCAGCACTGACAATTTGCCTCATGCAACATGCATTCATGCGCGCGTAGTCGGGTGACCAAGGGGTTATCATGCCTATGATCCCTTGTCACCACGGCAGAGATCAGATCCCAGTTATTGCGTCTCAGTGACCTTATCGCTGGGGAGTGGAGCGCGATTCCTCTCCTTGCTTTCTAGATGCTGCAATTGCATTGATCAAAGCATTTAGGGGGTTAAACTGCCAGGAGTGTCGCTGCACTGCTCCTGGAAGTGAGAGCCAAGTCTCAGCTGTCACTTTTGCTGAAGACCCGGTGGAGATTGTGCGGGCACAACCACGGCACCCGCATGACAGCCATGACGTACTGGATACGTCCAATGTAAGGAACGAAAACATTTCCTGGACGTATTCCAGTACATCATATCTCACAAAGAGGTTAATAAAGCTTATTTAACAATTATCTTTAATGTAAACAGAAACTCTTGAAATTGTGAATATTTTAGTGCTTGATAGCAGTTCCATAAAATATTTTGTTGCAAATAATCAGCAGAGTCACATAAATCAAGTTGAGAAAGAAAGATACGCTGAGCCACATATCTAATCCTATCATGTGTGGTGATATAGTCCATATAACTATATGTGTACTAGCCCTATTATATGTTATACTAACCTGAACTGTGATTTTATATGAGCTCTACAGGTGTAATGATATGCTTCATTCAGATCTCTGTAAAGACCAGTGAGCAGCGCAGGTACAACTAACAGGATCAATACTGGCAACCATCCTTGGTGATACTGTCCACTTTGGGGTCTTCAACAAAATGGCTCCGCACTATAATCCTAAACTTCATGCCCTCTTATCCTTTTGCAAACACCCAGAAGGTGAGGAGAGGAGTGACATCAGACACATGGGAACAGATCCTACCCACATTAACTGAAGTCGTAAAGTAAGCTTCACTTAAACTAAGTTTTCATGGCAAATGTCAACAGGTGCTTCTCTAGTGTGTAAAGTTGAATACATTAATACTTTTAATTTTTCATATTTCATACCATTAAAATATAAATATTTAAACAAATCAGTAATACTTTACACTTATTCAATTGAAAAATTTCTTGGGATTTCTCTTGCTGCAGCATGGTGGCACAATGGTTAAGGGTGGTTTCACACTTGCGTATGAAATCACAGCGTACTGGACGCAGCCAAACGCATGCGCATTGCATTCCTATGTTTAACATGGGAACGCATAGTACCTGCATTTTGACTGCATTCGGATGCGCATAATTTATGCGCCCTCTGAACGCAACATTTTTTATGCGTTCGCGGGAGCTTGTTTTATCTGCAAGCTCTCGCAAGCACACAAACAATGCATGAGAGTCAATGGTTCCGCAGTGTCCTCCACATGACAGCGCAGGAGAACGCTGCGGATCTCTTTGAAATCTCTCCCGGTGGCTGGACATCAGCGGCGGCCACCGGGAGATCAGCTGGAGCAGCTGCTCATCTCCTCTCCTGGCTGCCGCTAATATACCGGCGGTGTCGGCGGGGAGAAACAGCTGATCTGACAGCTGTTTAAATCTCCCACGCCAACACCCCCTCTTCCGTGTCACCGTCAGGAGATCAGCGGCGGCTGGGAGACGGAGATCTCCGCCTCCCAGCCACCGCCGAGATAGCTGATTGGCTGGCCGATCTGCATACTGATGTAAACGCATGCGGAGTTTCTCCGCTGCGTTCACATCAGTATGGCTGCGTTTGCGTCTGCATGCTCTCCGCATGCAGACACAAACACAAATGTGAAACCAGCCTAACACTGTGGCTTTGTAGTTCTAGGGTCCTGGGTTCAAGTCTCACCAACACATAACATTTGCAAGGAGTTTGCATGCTCTCCCTGTGTTTGAATGAGTTTCCTCCGAGTTACTTCCACACTCAAAAGGCATATTGCTAGGAAATTTACATTTTGAGCCCCAATGGGTACAGTGATGATAAAGTCTGTAAGTGTTGTGGAATATGATAGTGCTATATTAGCATTACAACCCTCAATTTTGTATTAACACTATATTAGCATTAGTATAATAAACAATACATTTCCTTGGCTACTTACCATTAATTTTATACTTTAGGCTGAAGGCACATCATCCGACATGATCCCAGTGCCTCGCGCGAGTGCAATGCGAGATAAACTCGCATTGCACTAGGACAAGTGATTTTCTATAATGTCGGGCACACTGGTGCGCATTTTAAGCATTGAACTCGCAAAGTGAGTTTCAGTCGCGGCATGCTGCGACTGCATGCGAGTTGTAAGCATGAGCTATCAATAGAAATCAATGGGGAGCCAGAGCCCGCAAGCTGCGCAGAGCCTTCCGTTGGACCGGACCCGCCAGGTACTGAGGCTGTGATCCCGGCTGTGATCTCTGTGACAGCCGGGACCTGTGTGCGGCTTCACCCGCCGCGCTGATGGCGGTGGAGGCGGATGCCCTCCCCCTCCTCAGGCCTCCACCTTCTCCAGATGGCCCCCACCTGTCACTGCCCCCCACCCCCGATGCCGGGACCTGATTGCGGCTTCACCCGCCGGATGCCCTACCCCTCCTCAGTCCTCCCCCTCCTCTGGCCTCCCCCTCCGATGCCCCCCCATGTTCAGGCCTCCCCATTCCCTGGATGGCCCCCACCTGTCTCTGCCATTCACCCCTCACACCCCCGATCCCCGTGTTTTACCGCTCCTCGATCCCGGCGGTGCAGCAGCCGCTCTGCCTCCTCTCCTCGCTGGAACGCCTCTCCTCCAGTGCTGCTCCGTCCTGAGGTAAGTACCGTATGAATGAATGAAACAATGAATCAATGATTGAATGAGTGAGTGGGTTCGTGGATATGTGGGTGCATGGGTTAGAGGATGCGTGGGTGCATGGATGTGTGAGTGCATGGATGCGTGGGTGCATGGATGCGTGGGTACATGGGTTAGTGGGTGTGTGGATGCGTGGGTGCATGGATGTGTGGGTACATGGTTAGTGGGTGTGTGGGTGCGTGGATGTGTGGGTGCATGGGTTAGTGGATGTGTGGGTACATGGGTTAGTGGGTGTGTGGGTGCGTGGATGTGTGGGTGCATGGGTTAGTGGATGTGTGGGTGTGTGGATGTGTGGGTGCATGGATGCGTGGATGTGTGGGTACATGGGTTAGTGGGTGCATGGATGCGTGGATGTGTGGGTGCGTGGGTTAGTGGGTGCGTGGATTAGTGGATGTGTGGGTGCGTGGATTAGTGGATGCATGGGTACGTGGATGTGTGGGTGCGTGGGTACGTGGATGTGTGGGTGCGTGGATGTGTGGGTACGTGGATGTGTGGGTACGTGGATGTGTGGGTGTGTGGATGTGTGGGTGCGTGGGCACGTGGATGTGTGGGTGCGTGGATGTGTGGGTACGTGGGTGCGTGGATGTGTGGGTGCGTGGGTACGTGGATGTGTGAGTGCGTGGATGTGTGGGTGCGTGGGTACGTGGATGTGTGGGTTAGTGGATGCGTGGGTACGTGGATGTGTGGGTGCGTGGATGTGTGGGTACGTGGATGTGTGGGTGCGTGGTGTGTGGGTGCATGGATGTGTGGGTGCGTGGGTTAGTGGGTACGTGGATGTGTGGGTTAGTGGATGCGTGGATTAGTGGATGTGTGGGTACGTGGATGCGTGCATACGTGGATGCGTGGGTACGTGGATGCGTGGGTACGTGGATGCGTGGGTACGTGGATGTGTGGGTTAATGGATGCGTGGGTACGTGGATGTGTGGGTGCGTGGATGTGTGGGTGCATGGATGTGTGGGTGCGTGGATGTGTGGGTGCGTGGATGTGTGGGTGCGTGGATGTGTGGGTTAGTGGGTGCGTGGGTTAGTGGATGCGTGGGTACGTGGATGTGTGGGTGCGTGGGTACGTGGATGCGTGGGTTAGTGGATGCGTGGGTGTGGGTGCATGGATGTGTGGGTGCATGGATGGATATTTGCGTATGTGTGACTGCATGTGTGGATGTGTGCACGAAAGGATGTGTACATGTGTGGATAATGGATGGATGGATGCAACAAGGTATCAAGTGTCCTCTTCTAGTCTCAGGGATCATAGTCATGGTGCACTGTATGACAGATCATTGCCATACAGTGCACCATAACTCTGACCCCAGAGACTGTAGGAAGAGGACACTTGATCCCTTGCTGCAATCTCTGGAGCAGAGGCGATCGAGCATCGTGGGACCTTCGTTGTGGACTACGTCGGAGGCGATCGAGCATCGCGGGACCTTCGTTATGGACTACGTCGGATCTTTCTAATAAAGATGGAGTCTGAATTTTGTTTGTGTTTTTTTCCAAATAAAAATATTTTACTCTGTGTGTATTTATTGACTACTTACCAGAGATTCCTAATGGTGGGTCTAACATTTGCCCAATATTATGAATCTCGGGCTTAGTGCCAGCTGCCAATAAAAAGCTGGCATTAACCCCTTTATTACCCAGTTTGCCACCGGCACCAGGGCAACTGGAAGAGCATGGGTACAGCGCCAGAAAATGGCGCTTCAATGAATGCGCCATTTTCTGTGGCGGCTGCAAGCTGCAATTCGCAGCATGGGGGGCCCAGAACGCTTGGGCCTCTCCATGCTGCGGATTCCAGCCCCCAGCTGTTTAGTTGTACCTGGCTGGACCAAAAATATGGCGGAGCCCCACGTCATTTTTTTTTTTCTAGAATTTGTTCTAGAAATAAAAAAAATGGGCTTCGCTGTATTTTTGGTTGCCAGCAAGGTACAATGAGACAGCTGGGGGTTGGTGGCAGTCCGTAGCTGCCAAGTTGTACCTGGCTGGACCAAAAATATGGCGAAGCCCCACGTCATTTTTTTTAATTACTTCTACCAATAAAATGACATGGAGCTTTGCCATATTTTTGGTTGCCAGCCAGGTACAACTTGGCAGTTGGGGGGCTGAAATCCTCATCATGGAGAGATCCAAATGTTGTGGGCCCCCCACGCTGCAAATTGCAACCCACAGCCACCCCAGAAAATAGCGCATTCATTGGAGGTGCCATTTTCTGGTGCTGTACCCCAACTCTTCCAGTTGCCCTTGCGCTGGTGGCAATGCTGGTTGCACACAGGGGCTCTCCGTGCATGACATGGTGTCCGCTAACAATTCCAATTGTTAGCGGACACCATGTCGCGTATGGAGTGCCCCTGTGTGCCTCAGCACTGGAGCTCCCACACAAGTGACCCCATTTTGGAAACTAGACCCCCAAGGAACAAATCTAGATGCATAATGAGCACTTTGAAGCCCCAGGTGCTTCACAATTTGATCCGTAAAAATAAAAAAATAAGATTTTTGTGGAAGAAAAAGCACCTGGGGCTTCAAAGTGCTCATTATGCATCTAGATTTGCTCCTTGGGGGGTCTAGTTTCCAAAATGGGGTCACTTGTGGGGGAGCTCCAATGCTGAGGCACACAGGGGTTCTCCAAACGCGACATGGTGTCCGCTAACAATTTGAATGGAAATCAGCTCAAATTGTTAGCTGACACAATGTCGCATTTGGTGAGCCCCTGTGTGCCTAAACATTGGAGCTCCCCCACAAGTGACCCCATTGATTGACAAATAAGTGGCAGCAAATCAGTGCAGTCTTGACACCAGGAGAAGGTGCTAGTCTGTCGGATCGCAGTAGGAATTAAAAAATCTCACTAGCACCGCACTAGCACCCCACTAGCACCGCACTAGCACTATTACACGCATCAAACTCGCATCAATATCGCGCTTCAAAAACGCGCCGTTTTGGAGGGATCAGTGTGCCTTCAGCCTTAGCAGATTTAAACACTTTCTTATAGATTCTATTTAGCTCGTTGTTGCCGACTCCTCAGGTTTATATATTTTAAGACCTTTCTTTTTTGTTTGTTATTAATGACCTAATGACCAGGCCACTGGTGTTTACATTTTGTCATCTGTACTTGTTACCTATAGGGATACATTTTACAGTCTGATTAATTAATAGAGATTTAACGTTCTCCCATTTATCATTTGCATCATAATCTAATAGTAGCTGATCCAAGTCAGTCCTGAAGTGTAGCCTTTAATTTTGGAAATATGGCCTAATTAAGATCCAGATTCATCAAAGTTTCATGGGCTGTGACAGATATTTTGTCTAATTTTCAGGGAAGGTACAGACATTAACCCCTTAATGCCTACTATTACATGTTTGCATTATACCAGTTCAATTCATTTGAAAGCATATATTTTGGGAGATTTTAATTCAGGCAATAAGGAGTTAAGGATATTTATTTAGTGTTCTGCAAAGAGAGAAAATATCCTATTTTAATAGAAAAACTCTCAAGCTCTTTGAAGAATAATTGGGTCAGTAATTGGCTTTCAATTTCAAACACTGTTAATTTAAGCCAATACCCTGTTTCCCTTAAAATAAAATGGTGCGGGGATATTGCATGAGAATATTGGGGGCTGCAAGGGGATGATGGGGATATTGGGGACTGCATGGGAATATTGGGGCTTGGAGGGGGATGATGGAAAAATAAGACATCCCCTGAAAATAAAACAGTGCATCTGTTGGAGCAAAAAATTAGAAAAGAGAGTGTTTTATTTTAGGGGAAACAGGGTAGTTAGCAAATACTGACCATTAGGAATTTTTCTCATGTCCACAAGGTCAAGAGAGACCAAATTACACAATGTAACTTCTGAAATCAATCAATATGGTGGGCAGACCGTGAGCATCCATCAACCTCTGTGTGTAAAGGGAGTGGACCACTCCATCTGAAGTCCAACAATTGTCATCCTACATCTAGGGAATTTTTCATGGTAGGTTAGGCACTTTGCTATTAAACATAATTGATAGGGAGCCAACTATAGAAGGTAACAGCAGTATATAGGGTACACCTGCTAAAACAAGCAAAGCAGAGCATTTGTATCCACCAGAATTATAATCATTAGATCCTCTAGAAAGCTGCTTGCAGAGAAGTTCTGCTCTGCACATTCAGGAAGTCCCAAGAATTTCAGAATATAGTGCCCGAGTTAGTTGCCCCAGCCAGTCGCTTATCATACTTTCTGTATGTGCTTCATCAACTAGTCCTGCAAAGTGTAGGAGTAGTCCCTATTGGTAGTGTGAGGTAGCGTTTCCCTGGGGGTTCACTTGACAGTGTAAATTACACCAACACATGTTTTTTCACCATTATGCAGCAGTTTATTAAATGTAAACTGCTCCTCTCATATAAAATACATACAATACACTCACATCACATAACCTTATAAATAACACTACATTACATTCCACAGAACATAAATTATATTTGCACATAGTCTAACGCCCGGCTACCTTACAGTACCGGCACACAATACAGAATATACTGGTCAGTGCCCGTCTCACAGGGCCTCGGTCGCCGCCGGTACACCCCTGTTTACGGCCACTGCCCGAATGCTAGGCCCTTCCTTGGCCCAGTGTTCCCTTGGGAGTCCAGTCCCTTCGCACAGGCTGCTAACTCTTCCCAGCGCTCTACACAGTGCTCTGGCTGCTCTGAACCAGGCCCTGACCTGGTTGTAGTCACCGGAGCTCCAGGGCAAGTCAGGCCCCCAAGAACTCCTCGGCACGTGTCTCCAGGTCGCCAGCCGCTTCCAAGTCTGCCATCACCAGGGCCAGACCTCCAGGCAAGCGGCTGCACCAAACACGCCCTCGCGAGCCCCTCCAGGGTCAGCCCCACTTCCCAACTCCCAATACTCTACCAACCCCTGTCGTCTGGCCTCACGGCTCCATTCCCACAGGACCTGGTCTTCTCTCTCCCACCTAGGCTTCTGCTCTGCCTCCATTCACACACATGGACCTCACGGTCTCACATCATACACGGCCTTTTTCCTTCAACCGTCATCCACTTCCATAGTCTGTCATGGACCTCTATGGACTTCAGCCCTTTAGGCCCAGACCACACACACCAGCACAGTCCGGCATGGACTTCAGCCCTCTAGGCCCAGACCAGGTTGTGAGCCATCTGAGTTTCAGAGCAGTCAAAGCATCCCCCAAGGTCTCCTCACCCTGCCCATGATGCCCAGCTGCCTCCAAGCCCCCACCAACACAGGCAGAGATCCCAGATGGCAGCCTCACCACCATGGACAGAGTGAGCCCCCTACAGGTTCAGCCAGGGCCCCCCTTACACCCAGGTGCTCCACTAACCTCACGGTCTGGCCACAGGCTTCCTTCACCATCGCACATCCCAGAGCTCAGGACTGCTCTCAATCCAATCCATCTCTAGGCTCTGGTCATCAGTCTCCAGTCTGGTCTCTCAGGACTCTGCCTCCAGTCTGCAGTCTGTCATCCTCTGACTGATCTCTGGCTCTGGCTGATCTCTGCAGTCTCTGGTCTCCTCTGCAGTCTGATCTCCTCTGCAGTCTGATCTCATCTGCAGTCTCTGGTCTCCTCTGCAGTCTGATCTGATCTCTGCAGTCTGATCTGATGTCTCAAACTCACACATACCTGGCAGGTTAAGTCCTGCTTGCCACACCCACACTGACACACCCACCTGAGCTGCCAGGCAATCAGCACACACATTGTTCTCAGCCGCTCATTAGGCTCATGAATATCCTGGCTATTAACCTATTGTGCACCGGACAGGATTACAGCACTCACTCTCAGCCGTTAACTCACTGTGTTCCGGGTAGGTTTAACACAGCACAACCACAGTAAAACCGGATAATGTGAACATAGTCATATACCGACAACCCGTGTGATGCACCCGGCCGTGGGTTGCATCATCACAGAAGTCATTAAGAGGGGAGTCCTCTGTGCTCCTGATATTAATATATTTTGCATCTTATACTGTCTAAGGGCTGAAACACACATACAAGCTGCATGTGAGATACTCATATGAGACTCATATGAGTCTAGGATGACTCGCCCTGAACGGCCCCTGCCTCTCTGAACAGAAGCGCATCAGCTGTTTGTGTTTCTATGGAGCTCTACACTTCCGTATAGAGAAGGGGAGACCATTCTGGGAAAATCATGCAAGGATCTTGCATGCAGCTCGCATAAGTGTGTCTCTCCCCTAAAGAAGAGTTTAGTAGAGCTGCATAAGACTCTCTCAGCTGTCCGAGGCTCAACATTTAATTTTCTCCAAGTTTAGAAATCTGACAGATATAGCCGGTAGTGTTTATAGACAAATATTACAACTTGTGCTTATTTGAAGGGAACCTGACCCCTAAAAATGACCCACCCAGCCTATTAATACCTGTCCCTGCACCCTGAGTATGCTAATCTAGCGATCCTTTTCTGTAAAAATAGTGTATTTGTGAAGTTTCGAAAAAGTGTTTTTATTACCTCCGGATTGGGGCTTCTGAGATTTTGAGAAGTCGCACAGGGCATTCCTGTGGCTTCTCTCCAACACTTATACTGTAATTATTCACGCCCCGATGGGTGTGATAATCCTTATTGATCATCATCTCCCCCACCAGGGGCGCAAAATAGCTGGTATGACGCGATTTGTGTCATATCCGGCTCTCATGACTTCTACACCCACGTACACCTCGCGATGTGCATGCGCGAGGTTACTTTATGGCAGCTTATCTGTGATGAGCTGCCGTAAAGTAACCTCGCGCAAACGCAATGCGAGGTGTACGAAGTCATGAGAGCCGGATATGACGCGAATTGCGTCATATCGGCTATTCCGCGCCCATGGAGGGGGAGATGATGATCAATAAGGATAGTCATGCCCATCGGGGCGTGAATAATTACAGTATAGGTGTTGGAGAGAAGCCACAGGAACGCCCTGTGCGACTTCTCAAAATCTCAGAAGCCCCAGATCTGGAGGTAATAAAAGCACTTTTCTAAACTTCACAAATACACTATTTTACAGAAAAGGATTGCTAGATTAGCATACTCAGGGCGCAGGGACAGGTATTAATAGGCTGGGGGGTCATGTTACCTTTAATATACCGCCAACTATAAATATTTGAGGCTCAAATTTGGGGCAATGCAATGAAGAGGCATTCAGGATCACCACACCATTCCTAAGTCCACGATTATGGTGTGGGGTAGCATAATATATGGTGGCCAAGCCCTCAGCGTACACTAACAACTGCGCGATACATTTAGTCATAGAACCTATATATGGCAGTTTTGCCAAACTTTTCAAAGAGACTTTTTTTAATATGACAATCCACATGTTGTTTATGCTACTGTGAGCAACCTGCATGGGTTAAACAGGCTACCATAGACTGCAGAGAATCTGGACTTGTCTCCCATCAAGCACTTTTGGGACATAATTGCTTGGCAATTGCAGAGGAAGCTGCTTGCAGCAGATTTTGATGATTTCTATGGCCAAGTTCATCCAGCACGGCAGAACATTCCTAAAAGATAAATAACTTCACTGATAGCATAAAAAGGTGTGGAAGTGTGATTATTTCTGCATGTGGCAATCCTACTTGATATTAAATTAATTAAAATATTTTGAATACTTTGTTTCTATTTTTCATCATTATATCATTAGCATGTCTATCGATCCTGTGGTTACCATCATTCCACGACTTTCCCTGCTTGATGTAGCAATTTCAATGTTGAGAAGTTATTAGACCCTCTTTATATGTTCATATAAAACACATACATGAAAAAATAGTACCTGTGTTAGTGTTTTGCATCAGTGTATCTATATATACCATCAGTGTGTCATCAGTGTTTTTCACAGATGGCTAAGAAAAAGAAGATATTACAATACTTTTCCTATACTTTGCAAAGTTAAAGGGAACCTGACCCCACAAACTAACCCCCCCCCCGCATCTTTCTACCTGTCCCTGCACCCCCTCTTATCATTTCTAGCCATCCTTTTTGCAGAAAAAAATCGATTTTGTAAAGTAGAGAAAGATTATATTTACCTCGTCCTGTGTGAGTTCTCTGTTTCTGAATTAGTCTCAAATAGGCGTGCCTGTCTGCTGCTCCCTTGTAATTATGCACGCCCCTCTCAGCTTGCTGCAGTGCTGAGAGCTGGCGGCATCATGAAAGGGGCTGGGCTAAAATCACGTCATGCCGGTAGCACCACCCCTCTCATGACGCGGCCAGGCTCTTCCCTTTAAACATGTACTGAACATGGATGGAACACAGATAAGCGCTATATGCATTTTTGATGGGACTTATGTTGGTACTTGCCAAAAAAAAATGGAAACATCTCCTAGTGTTTCGCACATCCACACATTTTTCGGTTTTCATTTTTTCATTCTTCCAAGAGCCATAACTTTTCTTTTATTTTTCCATCAACATAGCTGTATGAGGATTTGTTTTTTTTTTTGCAGGATCGGTTGTATTTTTTAATGAAACCATTAATTTTACAATACAGTCTACTGTAAAAAAATTTTCAAGTGCGGTGAAATTGCAAAACGAGGGCAAGTCGACAATTGTTTATTGTATTTTTTTATAGATCATGTTTATAATATGGTATAATTGACAGTATGATTCCCCAGGTCAGTACAATTCATAGATGCAAAACATGTATAGTTTTTTATTTTTTAACTTAATTGGTGAAAAAATATTCTGAAATTTGTCAAAAAAACAGAAATAAAATAATTGCAGCTTTTGTCACCATTTTAGGAGAACTGCAAGGTTCTCATTTTTCGGGATCTGGGGCTGTGTAATGGCTTATTTTTGTCCCTTGAGCTGACAATTTTAAAAATACCATTTTTGGGTAGATACAAGCTTTTCAACGCCTCTTATAAAATAATTTTATGGTAATGTTGTAACGTAGTTTTGGCGTTTTGATTTTTTTTTCCGTTACGTTGCTTACCGGTCAGATTACTTCATTTTATTTTATGGTAGAACATTTCTGAACGCGGAGATACCAAATATGTGTATTTTTTATTCTTTTATTTTCAATTGGGCAAACGGGGGAGATTTGAATTTTTTTTCATATTTATTTTTTCCTCTTTTTACTAGTCTCCCCAGGGGACATGAAGCTGAAATCATTCAATCACTTGTGCAGTACATAAGCACTGCACTGTACAGCAGAACGGCTGATCTCATGTGAATGCCAGCCAGCACTCACAGGACGTTTGTCATGACCAAACTCATTAGTGCTCAGCAATCATGTCACAAGGCTGCTGATGGGAGCAGGGAATGACGCGCTCCCTGACGTCATTAACTAGTTAATTGCGGTGGGAAAATCTCTGATTCACATGCGGCTGTTAGAGGTACATGTTGGCCGATCAGATCAGCTATGTGCAGGGAAAGATGGGGCAGGACAAGACCTTAACAAACATACATCATAGATCGTGAGGAGGTTAAAAGAAAAAAACACTAAACAAATAGCATAGTATATTATGTCACTGAGAAAACCACTACATATGATACACAGCATGATTCAGTAATGCAGTTGATGAGTGTGGCAACCCACATGTGGCCGCCTCAAGCAAACAAATGATGAGGTTGTACCAACAAAACTATGAATTATGACAGACAAGTCAATGAAAACAAAATTAAATTACGGTAGCAATATTTAAAAGTCAGTTTTATTTGTACCTAGCACATACAATGAAGAGTCACACAAAATGTTGTTGGGAACATTACTGTAAACAAATAAACATTCATAGGCCAATTCTCTAAAATAAGACCACTGAGCAATGACAAACCGTTAGCTGTACTATTTAAACATGTGAGCAACAATCTAGTGAATTGTAGAAATGTAATCTATATTGATGAAACACCTTGATTTTAAATGTTGGAACCGTTGTTGCTAGTTTGTATTTTTTTTTATTAATTATACAGTACTTTGCAGCATTTTTTTCCCTAAAATTTTGCAAAGTAAGAATGTATTTGAAGGAAACCTGTCAGATCACTTTTGCCTTTATGCCCCCGACAAACTAGTCTGTGTGCTAATTTACATAAAATGTAAGTTTATAAATGCTTTTTCAACTTTAACATCACACTATTAGCCCAGACAGGGATGATGCTTAGGTAACGATTATGAAGTTGCAGGTTCAGATAGTGATAGCTGGGGGAGGTGAACGATGTGACAGGTCCTCTTAAAAAAAAAAGAAATTTTACTAGTTTATTTTTAATAGAATATATAAAATCAAAATAAAATCTATATTTAGTGTGACCATCCATTGCCTTAAAGAGAGCATCAGTTCTAGGTACACTTGCACATGGTTCTTGAAGGAACTCAACAGGGTGGTTGTTCCAAACATCTCAAACAACCACAGATATTTGGTGGATGTAGTTCTTCTCCCCCTTTTGGTAATCTCAAACAGACATGATGTTGAGGTCTGGGCTCTGTGGGGAACATTTCATCACTTACAAAACTCCTTGTTCTTTTTTACGCTGAAGCTGGTCCTAAATGACACTGCTCCAAAGATACTCTGCAGCAGGATAATGACCCCAAATATACAACAGGACAGACACCTCTCTGGTTATATTGCATGATTTAGAAGTATCGGCCTACCAAGAAGTTGACAATATTTAGGTCCATATACGCATGGTCAATTTAGTGCTCCAGATGAAAAACAATTCACGCTTCCCTTTGAAACAGGAAAGGAATTATGCAGTGCCTTCAGCTGGGACTAACAGCAATCAGTGGGGCTACACTCCTCTAACATTCAGAGAATTCTGAGTAAGTGACTCAAGTTGCATGAAAGCAAAAACTAAGGTGCAGGAAAATGACAGCAGGTGCTCTAGACTTTCAAGTTATAATTTGGAATATCTGGTAACAAAGGGCAAGTTGTTTGCGGAGGTCTGGAGAGTAGTACAATAATAAACGTTTTAGGCAACAGTGATGCAAGGTTCAATGTTTGGGCCCACAGTTCAGTAAGTTGGGATTTTGGTCAAGTTTAATGGTGTCCTTAAGGCTTAAACATACAAATACTTAGATATCGTGCAATACCATAAGAGAGATGTTAGATTACTTCAACATTGATGCAGGAGGCCAACAACCCCAGGCATACAGCCAATGTCATTAAGAACTGTCTTCAGTGTAAAGAAGAACAAAAAGTCCTGTCAGTGCTGATATGGCTCTCTCAGAGCCCCGAGCTCAACATCATTGAGTCTATCTAAGATTACATGAAGAAAAAAAAAACAAACGATTTGCACAAGCCTATATTCACAGAAGATCTGTGGTTCGTTCTCCAGGATGTTTGGAACAACCTTTCTCACAAGTTCCTTAAAAAAAAACTGTGTACAAGCATATGTATAAAAAATGAAGCTTTGATATAGTTTTTTAGGCAAAATGGCTGGTCACACCGAATATGGATTTGTTTTCGATTTTTTCTTTCACTTTGCATTTATGGGAAAATGATCTTCATATGTAGCACATACAGCATCTATATACTTACATAAATGTAATTTTACATATATATATTTTACATATATAGTTTTAACTATAGAACAAATATATGTGCAAAATCCAATAGGCCTCCTTTGTCAAAACAATCTAGCGGAGTTGCTGACCTCGATGCTCATGGTAACTAAATTGTGGAACTTTTACAGTTAGCAAATCAATTTTTGAGGGATTTTTCAGTTTTGAGGTAATGGGAAATGTATGGCTTCTACTTTCTCTTACTGCATACCCTTTAACTAAAATAAAACAAGACTATAAAACTGCACGGCTTCTTGTGTGTGTGAAACCATCGGAGCAATGTTTAAATCTGCGGTGTAGTCAGTCTGAGGTCTTTTGTTCTGACCATGATATTTTGTCCATAAAAATGGCAAAGCCCATGTGAAGGAGGACTGTTGGAAAACATTATTGTCTGCATCCGGAAAACTACTGTGACTTGAGTTATAAACAGAAGTCATAATACAAGTGTGAACATTGCAAAAAAGAATGCTCAGCTCAAACTTGTTATGAATAACGAGGCCAGTTGTCTATTTCTCATATTTGATAAAAACCTGTGTCTGATAAATGTGCTTGAATGTGTAGTCAGAGGGTTTCTACATTAGGGTGACCAATCTCTTGGCAGTGTATGCCATTAATGTCAGACCATTTTGTTTTCAATTAAAAAGGCAAGTAAAATAAGTGGTTAAACTTGGCAACATATCAAGTGCAGTAATAGAAGAAAACCATGGGTCTCCTTTATCAAAAGCAGTCTTAAAAAAATAAAATAGTTTTAATGTACAGTCAAACCAAAGTGTAGCTTTCATTTGTTTATCTGCTACAGAAGATGTAAGCTGTGCTGCGATTGGCCAGTATTTCTGTCAGACTCCTTTGGGAGATTACGTTCAGTGTCAAACATAAGCCAGAAAAACATAAGACAGTACTAGATCTTTTTCAATATAAACCAATATCACAGTGTACATTATATCTGAGCACATTCGTAACGGTATTTCACTTTTTTTCATTCCATATTAAAAAAATTACAGTGAGATATGACTATAATGGCACTAATATAAAATTTTCTTTTTAATTAAGAGAAACCTGTATTGCATTAAACTATCAAAAAATATTTACAATAGAAGTAATGTTACAAACAAGAAAAGAAATTACAAAACAATCTCGGCTTAATCATAAATATAAACTATGCATCATCCTGAAAGGCATCACTGGTACAAAAAAAAGAAAAAATCCCTGTCGTCCCAGCAGCAGGTTCTATGTCAATTCTTTTTTGCAGATATAATATAATAGAAGTTCAAGTACGGCAAGTCTAATCCTTATTGGTTTTCAGTCTCCTACCACTTGTTCATAGCGTAGTTCATATGCTTACAAATTCAGGAAAGTAGAAAATCACTTTCATACATGTATGCCACTTGGAATGTGCAAATGTGGAACTACATGACCACAGCCAATGCCATCTATGGCAGCCACTTAAAGCACCTGGATCACAGATAAGCCACACCATGACTATGACATGTCATTGGAACGCAGTATGCTGTCCAATAGATAGTACCTAACAACTCTTACAAACACATCTGCCATGTTCATATTCCTTCGTATAACAAGAAATATAGATTTCCAATTGTGCAGACACTACTGGCAGGTTGTAAGTAAAGAGCATCAACATTATTCATTTGAGAGTTAAAAAAAAATAAAAATTAAACACACGCACAAAATAAATAAATAAAATTAGAAACTAAAGCAACATTTTATAATACACGTAATTACATTTAATGCCTAAATCAAAACCTGGAATTCTGGCTGCAGCTCTAACTCCATTATAGTCACAGAGGTAACTGTCTGTGACATGCTAGGAATTTTAATCATAATTCATTTTCTTTTCCTCATTAACAAAACAGCAAGCAAAAATAATGATTATCCTTCTGGAAACATCAATGTTTATCCTTTTGCACAATACATTTTTTGGTGTTTCTCAGTTAAACACCAATAGAAGTCAACGGTGCCAAAAGTGCATGCACCTGTATGAAATTGCACTTCTAGTGATTCAATGCATTCCTGTAGACACAACTATGTAGTCTGTGTCCAAACCTGTCCATTTCTAGATTTCTTTTTAATTGGGTTGCAAAGTTCTCACACCCATGTCAAAAATTCAATGGTTTCACTGAAACAGTGCTACAAACAAATGTGACAAGTAAACTTGAGACTGCAATCTAATGTGACACCTAAAAAGAAATGTGAGAAGTCAGATTTTTGACAACTACAGAGAGTCAGGAATAGATCACTAAGATTTCACACCACAAACTATTTCTATGCCCATCAAACACCTTCAAAATCAAGCCCAGCAATGCCAGTACATTGTCAACCAGTCCCTCAGTTACAGAGATCTCAGCCTTTACATTGTCAATCAGTCCCTCAGTTACAGAGATCCCATCATTTACATTGTCAATCAGTCCCTCAGTTACAGAGATCTCAGCATTTACATTGTCAATCAGTCCCTCAGTTACAGAGATCTCAGCCTTTACATTGTCAATCAGGTCCTCAGTTACAGAGATCTCAGCGTTTACATTGTCAATCAGTCCCTCAGTTAAAGAGATCTCAGCATTTACATTGGCAATTAGGCCCTCAGTTACAGAGATCTCAGCGTTTACATTGTCAATCAGTCCCTCAGTTACAGAGATCTCAGCGTTTACATTGTCAATCAGTCCCTCAGTTACAGAGATCTCAGCATTTACATTGGCAATCAGTCTCTCAGTTACAGAGATCTCAGCGTTTACATTGTCAATCAGTCCCTCAGTTAAAGAGATCTCAGCATTTACATTGTCAATCAGTCCCTCAGTTACAGAGATCTCAGCATTTACATGGTCAATCAGTCCCTCAGTTAAGGGGTCGTCACACGCGTCAATATCGCGTGCAATATCGCTGTTGCACGTGATGTTGCAGCGATATTGATGCATGTGACAGGGTGCATCAACAAGCAATAAATCGCTGGTTGATGGTCGCCAGGTTTTCGGACTGGACCGAAAACCTGGCGATGGTCGCCCGATGTACACACAGCATCGCTGCATGTGACACCGGGAGACGCGCGATAAGCCAGCTCCCAGCGCCTCTCAGCAAGCGCTGGGAGTTGGTATCCAGGGTAAACTGCGGGTATCTAGGCAGCGCGCGCTGCCTAGATACCAACAATTTACCATGGATACCAGCCTGCTCCCGCTAACTGCAGCCTGTCAGCGGGAGCAAGACATTGTGGAAACGATATTTAAATAATCTCCACGATGTCGCTGGTCCACTGATCGCTGGTGAATCTGCCTGTGTGACAGCTCACCAGCAATCAGCCGTCAATGTCGCCAGCGATCAGCTCGCTGACAACATTGACGTGTATGACGCCGGCTTTACAGAGATCTCAGCATTTACATTGTCAATCAGTCCCTCAGTTACAGAGATCTCAGCGTTTACAATGATATGCAAAAAAGGTGGTAGATTTGAAGTCTCTGTAAGGGCCGCTTTACACACACCAACTTCTGTGACCAACTTCTGAACAGATCTCTGGTTGCAGTGAAATCATGGACACATTGCTCCATTTGTACACAGCCACAAAATGGAACAATGTGTCCATGATTTCACTGCAACCAGAGATCTGTTCAGAAGTTGGTCACAGAAGTTGGTGTGTGTAAAGCGGCCCTTATGACCAGCTCTCTTCCCCACTCACTGCTGCTTTATCTTGGTTGACTGACAGCCTGTATGCTGTGTGACTTCAGGCAATGGAGCTGAAAGTCAGGAGGAGGCAGCACTATAGGTGGAGAATAGAGCTGGAGTGACAGAGGCTTCAGATCTACAGCTTCATTTTCATATCAATTCAAACACTGATTTCTCAGTAATGAAGGAACAGACTGGCCATGTAAAGATGTTGCTGGACTTGCTTTTGAAAGAGTTATATTTGTATATCAATAATTTGTGGTGTGAAATCCTGCAGACATTTTCCCTTAAAGGGTCCACAGCTGTCCACCAAATTGATACAAATATTCAAAACAAGGGACTTTTACTAAGTTTCCTCAATCATCTGCCATGTGACATTAATGACCTATCCTCGACAGGTAATCAATACCAGATCAGTTGGGATCTGACACCTGGCTCCCCTTGGATCAGGTGATAATACATATAAAAGACATAATAATACATGTAGAAGGCATATATAAAAATTCAAAAGGAGGTGCATTGTTAAGCTCTGTTCAATGTGTACTAGCAGGTTCAGTAGATCAGCTCCTATTGTTTTGCGAAGAGCAGAGTACTATTCTTTTGAGAAGAAGACCTGATCTGCAGTCCTGGAAACAGCAGCTATATATTAAATATAGCTGTGTAGTAGTTTAATTCATTGTTTATGTCCAGCCACCACTAATTGGATGGGTTACTAGTTGTCCTACCCCATATTATCTGGTATTGATTACCTATCATATGGATAGGTCATTAATACCAGTTGGCCAGATGCTTCCTATCAAAAGTGTATTGCAAGTTGTGCAATATCTTATTTTTCAAGAATTTTTGAGTTATAAAACTTAAGCAATTTACTTCATTCCACCATGATACATAATGCTAAATACAATGACATAGTTGAATGTGTCCTAAGTGCATAATACTTACCAAATGCTTGGATAAAAATTAATTTCGGGAATTTATATTTGGCCTAGCAATGGCATAATCAACCCATTAACGTATCATATGTAGATTTAAGGACAAGAAGTACAGGGTTTTTTAAAGCAACAGTAATAGAATAATAAATAAATTGTGATTACCTACAGCATTTTGGCCATAGTATACATATTAATTGTCTTCACAAATTCACCACATTGAAATGCAATATGCCAAATACATTTTTAATAGTCCCTCTCTTTCAATAAACAAATTATGTGAAATCCATACAACTAAAAAAAATAAAATAGTATTTTTCTACCTGAGAGATTAGCTTGAAAACTTAAACATTTTACAATTTGTACAATACTTGGATGCAGATGGTGACAGACAGATGAGTTCATGAATGCAATGGATATCTCATGATGGCTGTAGTTAGTCTTATGGTTTTCATAGAGTGGTCATGAGTTTGTCTTGATAAAGAATACTTTGAATGCCTCCCAAATTCTTGTGGTTTTGATCTTGGATATACCGTGTGTTTCTGCCATCCCCACTGGAGACTGGTTTCCAAAATGCCCTGTCATCATGAGAAGATGGCCTGTGCCATTTGCACGGTCATTGGTTAGTTACAAATTTAACTACTCTTAAACTATAACACCTATTCAAAACATTTAGCACATTAGAGATAAAAACACAAAAATATATTTTTACTTAAAACTTAATGATAATGTGCTAAACTCTGTAGACAACTACTTATACAGGGTGGGCCATTTATATGGATGCACCTAAATAAAATGGGAATGGTTGGTGTTTGTGGCACATTAGTATATGGGAGGGGGAAAACTTTTCCAGTTTGGTGGAGACCATGGCGGCCATTTTGAAGTCGGACATTTTTGTCCGACTATTTTTTTCAACGGGAAGAGGGTCATGTGCACATCAAACTTATTGAGAATTTCATAAGAAAAACAATGGTGTGCTTTGTTTTAATGTAACTTTATTCTTTCATGAGTTATTTACAAGTATATGACCTCTTATAAAATATTGGTCTGACAATAAGCCACAGTGGATAGATCCCTCCAAGACTGTTGGAACACAAAAATTGATGGTATGGTGTGGTATATGGGGTACAAAGATAGTGGGGCCATTCTTCATCAATGGAAACCTCAATGCCACTGGATAACTGAATCATGTAGCAATTTCAGATAACCAGTGGCATTGAGGTTCCCATTGATGAGGAATAGCCCTAACCTAGTACCCCATATACCACACCATTGCATCAATTTTTGTGTTCCAACAGTCTTGGAGGGATCTATCCACTGAGGGTTAGTGTCAGACCAATAGCGGTGGTTTTGTTTGTTAACTTCACCATTCACAAAAAAGTTTGCCTCATCACTCTGAAGACAACTGTCTATGCTGTGAAGAAAAGAGATGTTCAGCATCTGACACATCGGATACTGGAAGTCTGTGCTAGCATTTCTTCTGCTATCAGTGTGTCAAGAGTTGGAGAAGAGGGTGGCATTGACAATCCAACACAATGGGCAGCACTTTGAACACATTTTATAAGTGGTCATAAACTTGTAAATAACTCATGAAAGAATAAAGTTACATTAAAGCCAAGCACAGCATTGTTTTTCTTATGAAATTCTAAACAGGTTTGATGTGTCACATGACCTTTTTCTCATTGAAAAAAATAAAGTTGGCTCCAAAATGGCCAACTTCTAAATGGCCGCCATGGTCACCACCCATCTGGAAAGGTTTTTCCCCTTTGATATACTAATGTGCCACACACAGGAATTTGATATCACCAACCATTCCCATTTTATTTAGGTGTATCCATATAAATGGCCCACCCTGTATATAGACCATAGCTCCCTTTTTAAAATAGCAGGCACTAGTCTGAATTTGCTACTGCTAGACTGCAGTAAATACATATATAATATATTCAGCTGATGGATCAAATGTGGTATTGCAAGTGGAAATGTAATAAACCCAATGAATAAAGACCACTGCTAAAGGTTTAGAAAGTAGTGAGGAAGAGTAAAGCCCCAGTCACACATAACGATATCGTTAGAGAGATCGTTGTAACTGTGACGTTACAACGATCTCTCCAGCGATGTCGTTCTGTGTGACACTTTGCAGCGATCAGGCCCCTGCTGTGAGGTTGCTGATCGCTGCAAAGTGCTCTGGGTCATTTTTTGATCGTTGGTTTCCCGCTGGTCAGCACGCATCGCTGCGTGTGACAGCGAGAAACCAGCGATCTGTGACTTCACAGGGCTGGTTACTATGGTAAACACCGGGTATCTAGGCAGCGTGCGCTGCCTAGATACCCGGCATTTACCATGGTTACCAGCGTTCTCCCTGCTTAGCACTGCCTGTAAGCAGGGAGAACACAGGTAACTATGATAAACAGCGGGTATCCAAGCAGCGTGCGCTGCCCGGATACCGCGCTGTTTATCATAGTTACCAGCGTTCTCCCTGCTCTGCCAAGACAGCGCTAAGCAGGGAGCGATGTGGGAGGTGGCTCCCAGGGCCTGATCGCTGGGGAGATCTGCCTGTTTGACAGCTCCCCAGCGATCAGGTAACGACACTCCAGCGATCCCGGCAGGTCGTTATCGCTGTCGGGATCGTTGGAGCGATCGTTATGTGTGACTGCACCTTAAAGAAGGAAAGGCAGGACATTACTTTACTGCTACATCTTTCAAGCGACCATCTGGATAAATATACTCTAAAACAATGTAATCCTCACTCATGTCAGTGATCCCTGCTTTATCCATGTTTGTAAAACATGTAACCATTAAAGTTTATCAGCATGTTCACAGCTTTTTTATTTTTTTATTTTGCAGTCTAGTTGTCTACAAAATATTAAAGAAATTGGACACATGCATTGTGATGTGAGTTACAAATAAAACATAACCATTCAAGTTAATTTGGCTGCTAAAAAAATTGTATACGAGATAAGCAGATGCCATGTTAAGGATAAAAATAAGACACATGGATAAAAAAAAATTATACAAATTGGATCCAGCAACCTGATGAAAAAAAGCAAAGACAAAAAAAAGCAAAAAACAAAAGAACATCTAAATAAGGCACTAGTAGAGCTACAGTATAGGACAAAACTGAGTAAACCTCTTATATTTTTGTAAATATTTTACATTTATTTTATGGGACAACACTTAAGATAAGACACTTAATACAAACAAAGGCCGATTTCAAACTGGTGTTTGCATGCGTTGCGTCAGCATGCGTACCAGTGTGTGCATGTACGGATCTCCTCTGCTTCCTTATGTTTAACATGGGGACGCATGGTGGATGCGTTGGCATGCGGACACATGCGTTTCCATCCAATTGCGTTTTTTTCGTGGTGATGAAAAACACAACTTGCTGCATTTTTTGTGTGTTTCAGGACGCATGCTCTGTACGCACGCATCTTGAAGCGGACAAACATTACATAGAATCCAATGGTGACACATTGAATTCCGAATGGCAGCACTAGCAAACACAGCAAAATTCTCTCTCATTAGCTCTCGACCACATTTAACATGTCTCCTGTGGAATTTTATGCTAATACAGATGTGGCGAATAAACACTGCATTTACATCAGTATGTATGCGTTTGGGTATCCGTCTGCCTCTGTGTGTTTAGACGGATGCGTCCCGAATGCTAATACGAAATCAGCCTATCATAGTCAGTGTACAGCTTGTATAACCGTGTAAATTTGGTGTGCCCTCTAAACTCACACAGCCATTATTGTCTAAATCGCTGGCAACAACAGTGAGTATTCACATTAAGGGAAAATAGCCAAATTGTGCCTCTTTCCCTCCCAGTGTCATGTGACTAATCAGTAGGGTCTCAGGTGTGAATGGGGCCTCGGTGTGTTAAATTTGGTGTTGTTGCTCACACACACTCTCATACTGGTCATTGGAAGTTTAACATGACAGCTCATGGCAAAGAATTCTCTAAAAAGATGAAAAAAAAATTGTTGCTCTGCCAAAAAAAAATTATGCTATAAGAAGATTGCCAACACCTTGAAACTGAGCACGGTGACCAAGACCATACAGAGTTTTACAAGATGGGTTTCATTCAGAATAGGCCTCACCATGGTCAACCAAAGAAGATGGCTTCAACCAGATGAGTAGTACAAAGGCAAGTGTGTTGCCAATACATAACATGGTGGCGGGAGTGTCATGGTTTGAAACTGCATGAGTGCTGCCAGCTGTAGACAGCGACAGTTCAGTGAGAGAACCATGAATGCCAAAATGTACTGTGATATATTGAAACAGTGCATGATCCTTGCCCTTCGGAAACTGGGCTGCAGGCCAGTATTCCAACATGATAACCCCAAACAAACTTCCAGGATAATCAGTGCCTTCCTAAAGAAACTGCTGTAAAGGTGCTTCACCTAAACCATTTGTGGGGCATCCTCAAAATGGAAGATGAAAAAGTGCAAGGTCTATAACATATACCAACTTTGTGCTGGCATCATGGAGTAGCTAAAAGGATTCCAGTGGATCCTGTGAAGCTCTAGTAAACTCCACGCACAAGAGCGTTAAGGCACCGCTTGAAAATAATGATTGCCACACAAGAAATTGACACTGTGGACAAAATGTGCCATTTTCACTTAGGGGTGTTCTCACTTTTGTTGCCAGTGGTGTAAACATTAATGGCTGTGTGTTGAGTTATTTAAAAAGCACACTGCATTTGCACTCTTACACAAGCTGTATGCTTTCAACTTGATAGTGCTGTCCCATGAAAAGATATAATAATATATTTACAAAAATGTTCTCACTTTTGTCATTACATAGATATGTGTGAATGTATGTATGCATGTATATCACAATGCTTTGATTACAAAGTACCGTATATGCTCGCGTATAAGCCAAGTTTTTCAGCCCAAAAATTGGGCTGAAAAGTCCCCCCCTCAGCTTATACGCGAGTCACTGTATACTGTATACACTGAAGAAGATGGAGGAGCGCGATGGCGGCGGCGGGACAGCGGCAGCGGGACAGTGATAAGTATACTAATCTCTTCCTTTACAGGATTGTGCACAAAGCGGGGGGGCCTGTATACTGATGGGGGGGCTGTATACTACCTCTGGGGCTGCTGTATACTACCACTGGGGCTGTATATACCACTGGGGCTGCGTGAATACTACCACTGGGGCTGTATATACCTCTGGGGCTGCTGTATACTACCTCTGGGGCTGCTGTATACTACCACTGGGGCTGCTGTATACTACCACTGGGGCTGTATATACCACTGGGGCGGCTGTATATACCACTGGGGCTGTATATACCACTGGGGCTGTATATACCACTGGGGCTGCTGTATACTACAACTAGGGCTGTATATACACTACCACTTGGGCTGTATATACCACTTGGGCTGCTGTATACTACCACTGGGGCTGTATATACCACTGGGGCTGCTGTATACTACCACTGGGGCTGTATATACCTCTGGGGCTGCTGTATACTACCAATGGGGCTGTATATACCTCTGGGGCTGCTGTATACTACCACTGGGGCTGTATATACCACTGGGGCTGCTGCTGTATACTACCACTGGGGCTGCTGTATATACCTCTGGGGCTGCTGTATACTAACTACTGGGGCTGCTGCTGTATATACCACTGGGGCTGCTGATGTATATACCACTGGGGCTGCTGCTGTTATACTACCATTGGGGCTGCTGTATATACCTCTGGGGCTGCTGTATACTACCACTGGGGCTGTATATACCACTGGGGCTGCTGTATACTACTACTGGGGCTGTATATACCTCTGGGGCTGCTGTATACTACCACTGGAGCTGTATATACCTCTGGCGCTGCTGTATACTACCACTGGGGCTGTATATACCACTGGGGCTGCTGCTGTATACTACCACTGGGGCTGCTGTATATATCTCTGGGGCTGCTGTATACTAACTACTGGGGCTGCTGCTGTATATACCACTGGGCTGCTGCTGTATACTACCACTGGGGCTGCTGTATATACCTCTGGGGCTGCTGTAAACTAACTACTGGGGATGCTGCTGTATATACCACTGGGGCTGCTGCTGTATATACCACTGGGGCTGCTGCTGTATACTACCACTGGGGCTGCTGTATATACCTCAGGGGCTGCTATATACCACACTGCTGGGGGCTGTTTACCTGTGCTGGGGTCCACCCTCGGCTTATACACGAGTCAATAGGGTTTACCAGGTTTTGGGGCAAAAGTAGGGAGGTCGGCTTATACACGAGTATATACGGTACACTTAAGCTTGGCAACAAATGAGGTTTTTGGTTATACAGAGATAGGTTATGATTTCTGATTCAACAGAAAGATAGTTGCTAGCAACTTTTCTCTCTGTCCTCTGGCAACATTCTGCAGTTTTGCCCCCAAAATCTGGGAAAACCTATTGACTTGTGTATAAGCCGAGGGTGGACCCCAGCACAGGTATACAGCCTCCAGCAGTGTGGTATACAGCAGCCTCCCCAGTGGTATATACAGGCCCCAGCAGTGTTACAGCAGCCTCCCCAGTGGTATATACAGCAGCAGCCCCAGTGGTAGTATACAGCAGCCCCAGTGGTAGTATACAGCAGCCCCAGTGGTAGTATACAGCAGCCCCAGAGGTATATACAGCAGCCCCAGTGGTAGTATACAGCAGCCCCAGTGGTAGTATACAGCAGCCCCAGAGGTAGTATACAGCAGCCCCAGTGGTAGTATACAGCAGCCCCAGTGGTAGTATACAGCAGCCCCAGTGGTAGTATACAGCAGCCCCAGAGGTATATACAGCCCCAGTGGTAGTATACAGCCGCCCGCCCGCCACCCCCATCAGTATACAGGCCCCCCATCAGTATCCAGGGCCCCCCCCCTCCTTGCTCCGGAAAACCTGCAAAGTAAAATCATTATACTTATCACTGTCCTGTCGCCGCCGTCCCCGCCGCTGCCATCGCGCTCCACGTCTTCTTCCAAAGTCTTCCGGTTTCCTGTGGTCGGCGCAGGCAATGACGTCATTGCCTGCGACCATAGGAAGCCGGAAGAAGCTGGATGAAGCCAGGGATCGCGATGGCAGCGGCGGGGACGGCGGCGACAGGACAGTGATAAGTATAATGATTTTACTTTGCAGGTTTTGATGAGCAAGGAGGGGGGGCCCTGGATCCTGATGGGGGGGCCTGTATACTGATGGGGGTGGCGGGCGGCTGTATACTACCACTGGGTATATACTCGCGTACAAGCCGAGGGGGGACTTTTCAGACCAATTTTTGGGCTGAAAAACTCGGCTTATACGCGAGTATAACGGTAAATACCTAATAGAAACTGACGTGGATAAAAAGAGGCACAATTAACAAGCATCCTCTAAATTAATTTAAAAGGAAGCACACAGAGAGTATATCAAGAAAACTGTACACATGTCCAACGTAATGGGGAATAGCAACTCCATTTAAACAGATAGGCATATACTGTAATATTATGTTGTGTTGGCTACTTTTGCACAAAGGACAAAAGAAAATTTCTTCGGTTGTTAATATGTTGGGATGTGCAATTTTTCTTTTTTTCAAACTTATAAACTACTGTAAATGGAAAAACTTTTGAAAATGAATTATTTCAGAAGAAAATAGTAGATTTGTCTAAATGGCACACACAAAAAAAGGATACAAATTGTGTGCCACTAAAACAAACAATGCTGTTTGCATTCCTTCTATTCCAAAGAAATTCTGAAAATCAATATTATATGCAAACAAAAATAGTGTACTAAAATGTGTCATCAGGAAAAGACCTATTGTTCAAATAAGGTTTTTTATGTTAAAGGAGTTGTTCATTACTTGGACAACCCCATCTCATTCCACCCTTTAAAATGCCTATACTAACCTCCGGTGGTGACGCGATTCCAGCGGTGTCTTGTGTTCCCGGGACTCAAGTGAGGTTGTGATGTCACTTGAGCCCCGCGACCAATCACCGACGGAATCCCTCTCTCTGCCTTCTCATACAGAAGCAATCAACATGAAGTGAGCTGCAGCTGCAAGACTCACTTCCTGTTAATTACTTCTATGTCTGTAGGTGGGAAGACAGAAGCCAGCGATAATTGGTCATGAGGCTCATGTGGCGTCACAATCTCACATAAGTCCTAGTAACACCAGCCCAGACACCGCTACAACCACATCACCATGGAGAAGAGTATAAACTTTTTTTATTTCTATATGGAGAAATATGTGGAATGAGAAGGGGTTATCCAAATAGTCTTTCATCCTAAATGGGATTTTCTGGACTAGGATGTACACATTATACGGCAAAGCACAGAGCAAGAACAATATGGCTCTGTTAACTGTTTAGTGTCCTCTCCTATTAAAGTGAATGAAGAACAAGGTGCAGTGCCTGAGTGCCTGTGGTTGACACTGAACATTGTTTACATCAGCTGCTAGACAACCCCTTTACTATGATTTTCAAATTATGAGTACAAATTGTAACAGTCTGTAGTTTTTAGACAGGAAAACAAATAGGAAAATAACAACCCTGATGGTCTTTACCAAGTATAAAAGACTGTATATCAAACTTTGTTGAATTCCATAGTTTTGTAGAATGCAAGGATACGTGCACACAGCATCATTTAAATATCAATGCAGCCTCCGAGCTTTCGCAAACAAAGCCGCTGCAGGTTTTAATGAAGCTGCTTTGACCACGTTCTTGGTGCAGAGTGCGGGCTGCTTCCCACCGAAAGTCACCCAACTAATGAGCAGGTCACTTATAACCGCTGCAGGGTATCTGCAACCTGAATCTGTTAGGCTAAGGTCAGATGAATGCATATTCTCTAATCTAAGAGAAATGGGCCAATTGTGGAAACCACACTCTGATTAAGCTCTTATAGGAGGTTTATCAGAGTATAATCATAATGTGATCGGATTTTCACAGATAAGATGGAGAAAAATAAAAGGTCCCCATCTTCTCCACTGTGTCAGTACATGAAAATTGGACTGCACTCAGATATCCTTCAAGTGCAGTCCCACTAACTTGTATGACTGAGTGCAATCCTATAATTGGATCCAACACAGACATGACATGCTATGATCGGCTAAGTCCGCAAAAAAAATGGGACACGTGCACATCCCTATAGAATAACATTGGTCCGAGTGTGATCTGATGTGTTGTTGGATTGCACTCGGAATAAATATATGGTGATGTGAGTGAGCCCTTAAAGGGAACCTGTCACCTGGATCTAAGCCCCTACACTATTACTACCTGTCCCTGCACCTTCCTAGCTGCTCCCTATCTATCCCTCTCTGAGCTAAATCCGCCCTATAAAACTGCAGAAAAATAACTTATAACTTACAGCAGACCCTGAGGCTGAGGACTGAGAAGGCGGCGCCAGGCTCCATTCAGCCCCTCCTCCATGCAGCAGCACACGCCCCGCTGGGCGGCATTATTCTTTCTTCATCGCCGCCTCCTCCATTTGGAATCTCCCACCCACTTTACACTGTAAGATAGTGGTTAGAATCGGCACGACATAAGGCAGTGACTCAGGTATTTACTCACACAGCACACAGTTCAGGTATTCACAGACCTCCAGATTCCGATGTAACAGGTCAATTGCACACAATAGACCTCGAGGCTGTAGGTCAGAGGAGGGTGGGGAGAGAGAAAAACAGGCGCAGATCTAAATGTAAAAGTACAATATTTCTCAGAAGTACACTGGGCAAGAGAACTCACCTTTATTGTGTCTTGTTTCTTCGCATATCAACCCACTGGGGGTCTTACAGGATGGGGATGTAACAGGTCAGACTAACATCCCGACCAGAATATACCCGAGGTATAAACTGGGCTAGCCCAGAATATACCCCCCTGGGCCAGAATATACCCTTGGTATATTCTGGCCTAGCCCAAACTATACCCCGGGGTATAAACAGGCCTAGGCCAGATTATAACTCTCCGTATACCACAGCAGCTGTAGATCAGGGCCCCAAGCCGTGCACAGGGCCCCAAGCAATGCATGAGGGCCCGAGGCAGCACAAGGTGGCCCCAGGCAGCAGAAAGTGGCCCTACGCAACATACAGGGGCCCCAGGCAGTGCTAGGGGCCCCAGGCTACACACAGGATCCCAGGCTACACACAGGGGCCCCAGCCAGCATACAAGGGCCCCAGGCAGTACACGGGGCCCCAGGCAGTGCACAGGGCCCCAGGCAGTGCACAGGGCCCCAGGCAGCACAAAGTGGCACCAGGCAGCACAAAGTGACCCCAGGCAACATACAGGGGCCCCAGGCAGTACTAGGGGCCCCAGGCTACACACAGGATCCCAGGCTACACACAGGGGCCCCAGCCAGCCTACAAGGGCCCCAGGCAGTGCACAGGGCCCCAGGCAGCACAAAGTGGCACCAGGCAACATACAGGGGCCCCAGGCTACACACAGGATCCCAGGCTACACACAGGGGCCCGATGCAGCATACAAGGGCCCCAGGCAGTGCACAGGGCCCCAGGCAGTGCACAGGGCCCCAGGCAGCACAAAGTGGCCCCAGGCAACATAGAGGGGCCCCAGGCAACATACAGGGGCCCCAGGCAGTACCAGGGGCCCCAGGCTACACACAGGATCCCAGGCTACACACAAGGGCTCCATGCAGCATACAAGGGCCCCAGGCAGCACACAGGGGCCCCAGGCAGCACAAAGTGACCACAGGCAATATACAGGGGCCCCAGGCAGTGGGCCACCCGGGGCCACTTTGTGCTGCCTGGGGCCCCTGTGTGCTGCCTCTGGCCCCCATGCGCTCCCTGGGACCCCTTTGTACTGCCTGGGGGCCTTGTATGCTGCATGGGGCCCCTGTATGTAGCCTGGGACCCTGTGTGTAGCCTGGGGCCCCTAGTACTGCCTGGGGCCCCTGTATGTTGCCTGGGGCCACTTTGTGCTGCCTGGGGCCACTTTGTGCTGCCTGGGGCGCCATGCACTGCCTGGGGCCCCGTGCACTGCCTGGGGTCCTTGTATGCTGCATGGGGCCCCTGTGTGTAGCCTGGGATCCTGTGTGTAGCTTGTGGCCCCTAGTACTGCCTGGGGCCCCTGTATGTTGCCTGGGCCTCTTTATGCTGCTTGGGGCCACTTTGTGCTGCATGGGGCCTTGTGCACTGCCTGGGGCCCCGTGCACTGCCTGGGGCCCCGTGCACTGCCTGGGGTCCTTGTATGCTGCATGGGGCCCCTGTGTGTAGCCTGGGATCCTGTGTGTAGCTTGTGGCCCCTAGTACTGCCTAGGGCCTCTGTATGTTGCCTGGGGCCTCTTTGTGCTGCTTGGGGCCACTTTGTGCTGCCTGGGGCCCTGTGCACTGCCTGGGGCCCTAGCACTGCCTGGGGCCCCTGTATGTTGCGTAGGGCCACTTTCTGCTGCCAGGGGCCACTTTGTGCTGCCTCGGGGCCCCATGTGTTGCTTGGAGCCCTGATCTACAGCTGCTGTGGTATACGGAGGGGTATAATCTGGCCTAGGCCACTTTAACCCCGAGTATATTCTGGTCGGGGGGGTTAGTCTGGCCTGTTACACCGGGGCACAGCCGAGTAGAACCTCATACAATCCCAGCAGCTCCTGCTGCTGTCCTGACACACTCCACCCCCTCCCCACAGCCCAGGGCAGCACATATCATCTCCTATTCACCCGCACACCTGGGGGTCAGTGATTTCAATCAGCACTTAGCTCCAGTAGCAGCTCACCCTGTGTGTGCTGCTCCCGAGCAGAAGATACAATCTCCCATATGCTGTGTCTCAGTCAGGGGACACATCGAGGTCGCATCACCACAACATGATAGGTGTAAAGCAGGCAGGAGATTCCAAATGGAGGAGGCGGCAATGAAGAAAGAATAACGCCGCCCAGTGGGGCGTGTGCTGCTGCATGGAGGAGGGGCTGAATGGAGCCTGGCGCCGCCTTTTCAGTCCCCAGCCTCAGGGACTGCTGTAAGTTATAAGTTATTTTTCTGCAGTTTTATAGGGCGGATTTAGCTCAGAGAGGGATAGATAGGGAGCAGCTAGGAAGGTGCAGGGACAGGTAGTGATAGTGTAGGGGCTTAGATCCAGGTGACAGGTTCCCTTTAAAAAAACTGACAAGGTGGAACATGTGTGGACTGCAAAGTCATTTTTATATTGCGGTGCATTATGATCATTTTATGGGGCACTTTTTCAAAGATGCCATGTGCACATACATTAGAAAACACGGAGTATCTGCGATACTCACAAATAAAACTATTCCGCACCCGCATAAATAATCTATTAGACTAAGGTGCAGTATATGCTTAGTTTCAGACTGTATACGGGAAGTTGTTCAGATTTAATGGAAAGGTCAAACAAGACACAAAAATTAGAAAAGTATGAAAGCAAGAAAATGAAAAAGGTTTTTTTTCTCAAAATTTCCATTATTTTTTAAGACATTAGTTATGTTACACATATTCAATATTTTAAAAAAGGAACATGCCAAATTCATGGTCACTGTGGTTTTGGCATTATTGAAGTCATATGTAATATATTCTGAAAAGCAGCACCGTTTAAGATAAAATAATTTTGAATAGCTGGCCAGGAATTTCAAGTCTAGGATGACTAGTCCAAAAACATCCAATCACCTGCCCTGCTCCGCATGAGTGATGGATCTCCCCCTATTCACACACATAAGAAAAAGATCTATCAGTCAACCAGGGTTGTGAAGAAGCCACTGGGGACCCCCATGGACTAGTCTCCGACTGCATTTTTAAAGTATATTTTCTGGTAAATGTAGCAGCGCTTCAGAGTGGAACATAAACTGCTGCAAATATGTAACTTATCTGGTTCACTTTAAAATATATACTTCTATATAAAAAAATAACCAACCTGATATTTGGGGATGTATGAGGGTGCCAATGTTGCTGGCTCTGTTGAATATTTGCAAGATACTGTTGCTTGAAAAAGAAAAACATAGGATTGTAAATGTTAATTTAGTAATTGTAAACCACATTCATGAATATCAAAAAAATGTAATTGCTCCATCTAAAATATTGAGGTTGAGGGCACAGCAAGTTCTATGATAACCTGCTATGACACATACAAACATCAATAAAGTTCTATGATCATACACAGTCCCCAACAGTTCATCAGTAACTTCAGTATTGGTTATTGATTGAAATATAAAGTTCATTCTCAACATGAAAGTCATCAAAATCATCACTCATTTGCAGCCATCATCTTGTCTCCATTGTCATGTCAGCACGGACTAGTAGTGATCCTTATGCCTGTCTGGGGTACGCTCCAGTTGGTAGCTGACTTCCCAAGTTGTTGGGACAAGTTCTGATCTCAGAATCAGAAGACGTTATTGGGCTGGTACGAATAGTGATAACCTAAGATGGGTATCACTGGCTCTGACATCTGGTATACAATCTTTAGCTTCACTAATGCAATTTGTTCACGTGACAAGCACATGTAATTGCAATCAATGTTTGATGAGAGAATTGGCCAAAAGTGTACACATTAATTCTTCATATAAAAAGTGAATTGCCTCTCCAAAACCATGTTCAGTTTACTAATTTGAAGAAATAGTCAGCTCATCTGGCCCTGGTGCAGGGTCTACATTCCTCAGAGAATAGAAAAGAAAGCAAAAGGACAAGCCCCAATTATCCAGAAGTCCATGTAAAATCCATTTTATTTAAAGGGATCCTGTCACCCCCAAATCGCCTCCTAAGCTATCCAAACATGTCCCTGCAGCATCCTATCACTAATCCCACACTCCTTTTTGCTCAGAGAAGCATCCTGTGAAAGTGTATAAAAACGTTATATAACTTTCGCATTACTGATGATAATGAGCAGTGGCTATATTCTTTAGTCACCCAGGCGGGCCATGTTCGTCATAATAGCACGTCTTAATAGGTGTGATCTTCTATGCATACTGTAATCAGCGCCTCCCAGCTCTCCTCTGTGCTGGCGAGGCTGCAATGGACCTGTAATGATGCGAATCGCGTCATTTCTGGCATCGGGTGATGTATGTACACTCACGCTGCTCTATAGGCTTCAAGCACCGCATTGCGCCTGCGTGCTGGACGCCTAATAGAGTGACGCAGGTGTACATACGTCACCCGATGCCAGAAATGACGCGATTTGCATCATTACAGGCCCATTGCAGCCTCGCCAGCACAGAGGAGAGCTGGGAGGCGCTGATTACAGTATGCATAGAAGATCACACCTATTAAGGCGTGCTATTATGACGAACATGGCCCGCCTGGGTGACTAAAGAATATAGCCACTGCTCATTATCATCAGTAATGCGAAAGTTATATAACGTTTTTATACACTTTCACAGGATGCTTCTCTGAGAAAAAAGGAGTGTGAGATTAGTGATAGGATGCTGCAGGGACATGTTTTGATAGCTTAAAAGGCATTTTGGGGGTGACAGGATCCCTTTAAATGAAATGGATTTTAAGAGCTAAAAGCTAAGAGCTGAGAAAATCAGATGTTTGCAGCTTGCACTCCTGACATTAACTCATGATGTCTCAGGCTTCTGGGTAGTGACTGCAACAGAAATTCTTGTCTCATTCAGAATCAGAAGAGCTGATCATGCTATGTGAGGAGACCAGATAGAAGGGTTTGTAATGTGAAACAGCTTTAGGTGTACTGCCCTTTACCCTACAGGGAACGTACCTAAAAACTGTTCATCTGTGATTTCAAGTGATGCAGGAAGTTAGACCATTTAATTGGGGCTGTAATCCTTATATCTGAGAAACCTACTGTAAGCCATTGTGGGGGCGTGTTTATCTTTCCTTTGAGTGTTGCTGCCTTCTCATGATTGTTCAGCATCATACAAAGGAAGAAGTCCACACCCCCAGGAAAAACTGTCTGACACCTGGCCTGATAAAAAACAAAAAACTCATTAGGTGCAATACATTTTGCCAATATCTTCACAGTAAAGAGGTGAACTACTCCCCTCCAAAAATGGAAAACATTTTATTCTGCTTTGAAGCCAATATTACATTGTGCCTCCAGTTCAACATGAAAAAAATGTTGGTGAAAAGTCCTCTTCAAGATATATTGTGTGTTATGGAATAATTAAAAAAAAAAAATAATAATCTGTATTTGAGAGACTAATAGAGCAATTGTCTTTTTAAGTACATTCCTTTAGGGTACATGTAAGGAGTTTTATTTTGGGTGGGAGTGTAAAATAACAATTTTTTCAACAAAATTATAGTTTTGTCTTACTAAATTTCAAACACCAATAACAATGCATTATTATAGAAAAGTAGAACAACACCCCCCAAAAAAAAAATAATAAATAAATAAACCTCACCTGGTAATTTTGAATCTCAGGAGTATTTTTGGCACTGTAAGAAAAAAAAAAGGGTGACATTATTTTCTTTTCTCTCCAATAAATCTATTGTTAATACATTCTCACATTACTGCAGATTTTTTGCATCAATTAGTTAAAAAAGGTTACTTGCGTTGTGTTCCTTGCATATTACAGTGATGACGTCACATCAGCCCGCCCTGTCACATCACCGCTGTACAGGGAGAAGACGGGTGAAACTGATCAGCTGATCGGTCACATGACCGCTAACTGCTGGAGGGCAGGATGAAGCAGGGGGGCAGGATGGTGACGGGGGGGGGGGGAGGGGGGCAGGATGGTGACGGGGGGGGGGGTGGGTAGGCAGGATGGTGGCGGGGGGCAGGATGGAGCGAGTTGGATGGGGCAGGATGGAACGAGCGGGGCAGTATGGAGAGAGCGGGCTAGATGAGAGCGGGGCTAGATGGATGCGGGGGTGGGCAGGATGGTTGCCTTGGGGGAAAAGGATCCCCCTCGCCCCCCTCTTTTGTCACCCGTCTTCTGCAGCATTGCACTGTGTACTGTGGTCATGTGACAGGGCAGGCTGTGTGACGTCACATCAGCCCGCCCTGTCACATCACCGCTGTACAGTGAGAAAACGGGTGAGAACAGCGAGAGACGAGGAGGGAGGCGAAGAGGCGAGGAGGGAGGCAGGGAGGCGAGGAGGGAGGCAAGGAGGTGAAGAGGCGAGGAGGGCGAGGAGGGAGGCGGTGAGGCGAAGAGGCGAGGAGGGAGAGACGAGGAGGGATGCAGGGAGGCAAGGAGGCGAGGAGGGAGGCGGCGGGTGCCGGGGGGCGCCGTGGCCGTACATGGAGCCTGGCGACAGCGACGCTATCCCCACTTGAGCCCCAAGGCCAGATTTATCAAAAATACTTGCCACTATAATCAAAGAATATTCTATAGGATATTATCAATAAAGCCCAATAAGGCTGCCTCACAAATAGTTATTCTAATACAGACAATCATAAAATAATAATGATCGAGTCCAACACATTAGACCGATCTAGATCTAAATGTACATTATATAGACAAAAGTACTAGTACTCACTCTTTAAGGGAAAGTCATGATTGGAATAAGGTAAAAAAAACAAAAAACAAAAGCGCAAAAACAAACAAAATTGCCATACCCTTATGGGGTAAAATTAGTAATCTTGCAATTTTCAGACCAGCCACTGGGTGGTTTGCCCTAAAAGTGAAAGGCAGACCCCTGTCTTAACCTTTTGGTCCCTTTAATCCAGCAATCTATAGTCATTTTGGAAGCAGCCTGATCCTTAGAAATTAATTTTGTTAAAAAAAGTACCAAATAATACCTGTACGGCTCTAACCACATTCAGACAATGCAATCTCTTCTCCTTTTGATGAACTGGAGAAGGACAAAAGAAGGTAATATAATGTTCTCATTAAGGTAGAAAGCAGAAACCATTCTAGCGATGAAAACCGGAGTCGGTCTTAACACCACCATGCCCTGATGAAGAATGAGATAAGGAGTGTCACAAAAAAGTGCCACCAATTTAGCAGCCATGCCCATTAAAGCAAGCAGCTGTAAATGAAGGAGATAAAAACGGACCCCGAGATAACAGGTCCGGATGGTTCGTAAAAGGCCACAGGGAGTCACCTAACAAACTGACCCTCCGGGGCCAGTGTGAAGCTAACAAGATCACAGAAGCCCCCTCTACATCCTGATCGTCTTGAGAAATCTGGGAAGATGAGATATAGGTGGAAAGAGGTAAGGTAGAGTGAACCAGAACCAAGGAGTTGCCAGAATGGCGACTCAGAGTGCCTGGGGGTAACCAGTTCTTGCAGCAAACACTGAAATTCGTGGTTTAACCTGGATGCCAACAGATCAACATCTGTTATGCTGCAATGAAGACACATATGCCTAAACAATGCTGGGTGAAGGGCCCATACCCCTGAATCTATTTGCTGACATCTGAGAAAGTGCGCTTGCCAATTGTTTACTCCAGAAATGTAAGTTGCTGAGATCAGAGGAACCTTGTTTTCTGCCCACCTTAGGATCTTTGACACTTTTATCATGGAAGAACGACTTCTTGTTCCCCCCTGGAAGTTGATGTGTGCTACTGCTATGGAATTGTCTGGTTGAATCCTGACTGGAAAACCTACAAGCACATGCAGGAGAGCTAAATAATTTGCTCTGAGTTCTAGAGCACTGATTGGGAGAAAAACAACAAAACACACACCCCCATCCGTAAAGGCTCGCATCGATGGACAGAATGGCACAGATGGACCTGTTAAAATGTGTTCAAACAGCTGTAGTCCATGAAGCCCCCCAGTCCCCAAATCTCCTGCATTCCTCTTAAGTTTGAATAAAGTATCAGTCTTTTCAGATGGCAAGTGCTACTTTATTCTTTTTCTTTTCATGTTATGGACTTATGTTCCTTTTTTTTTTTTTATTAACCACCACATCGCTGTTTACAATAGAACACGTATGTGGAGGTAGTGCCGGATATTTACTCTAAAGGCCCCGTTACACGTGGCAATATCGCTAATGACATCGCCGCAACGTCATAGGTCTTGTGACGTAGCAGCGACCTCGCCAGCGATATCGCTGTGTGTGACGCTTAGCAGCGAGCACCCCCCGCTGGAAGGTCACTGTTCGTAAATGAATGGCCTGGACCATTTTTTGATTGGCGATCTCCCGCTGGGCATGCTGGATCACTGTGTGTGACAGGGGCAACGATCAGTGAGCTCTATGCTTTGCCCGACATCCCAATGACTGTCCGGTGTCGCCGCATCGCTGGGTACTCGCTGGTAAGTCTGCCTGTATGGCATCTCACCAGCGACCACACATCAATGTTCCAGCGATACCGGGCAGGTCAGATTGTTGTTGGGATTGCGGGAACATCGCTATGTGTAACGGGGCCTTAAGTCTATATTCTAATTCAACAATTAGGTGGCATTTAGGAGTTAAGCAGCAGCTGATCTACCTCTGGTCTCTGCTCTTGGAGGAGCTCTAAACACCTGAACTAGAAGTGTGTTACATCACAGATTGAGAAGAAGTTAAAGGGAACTTGTTACATAGATGTGCCACACCTAATGCCCCTGACATTTTATTTCTGCCTTTTATAATTTATGGACATGCTTTTATACAACATATCTGAAAAGGCACAGTATATAAATGAATTAATTAAACTTACTCAACTAACCATCTCGTCGTATGTTCCTTTAGATGGTCACAAATTACAGTATTGTGAAAAGAATGGCATTGCAAGGAGCCTTAGAAGCCAGTAAATAGTCCGGTGTCTTAGTCCACGAGCAGTGTGTAGATGAATCAAGGGCAAGTGTACTGAGCTGCACTTGCCCAGAGAGTGGGCTTTCAGGAGCTATTCTGGTGACATCCTGCCCTCTTGAGCATTTCAATAACACCATTTCAGGTAATTATTTTTGCAGAATTAGGAGTTTGTTTTTGTACACTGTGCCGTATGAGAAAGTGGTCACTGGTTCATTCTAAGGTACAACTGCACTATAATGTCACCATCATTTTTACATACGACTGACTAAGAATCTTCCATTAAGTGCTTTATTAAGCAATCATTAATATGGACAGTATCTATAAATAGGCATGAACTGTGTAAAAGAATGTGCAGGTTAGACTTAAAAGGTCAATACAAGCAATTATGAGACACGCTGCGTCACGAGCATGTGTTCTTGTCCTCTGTACATTCAAAGTTTGTTATTTTTCACACAAAACTGTACTGCCGACAGTGTGCTATGTTTTTTAATTTCTACTAAATCAGCTACTAAGCGTCAATATGAAAAACACAGTGCCTGCTTAGTTTGAATACTCAAATCACTGTATGTACACTATTTATATGCAAACACGTTATTACAGGGCAGAACCCATAAGAATGCTCAGGGCATTACATCAGACTACATGACAAAGAGTTTTGCTAGATAACATGCAAGTGGAATACCAATCCATCTATTAGAAAAACAACTGCCATCAGAACATTACAACATGTGGCTGGGTAATCCTGTAATTATTTAGCCTATTGCAAATATGCACTTACACTGCAAGTAATAATTGGCTTACCCATATAAATTTACTTAAAACTGTCATTACTATATTATTTTAGTGAGATGGTTCATCTGCAGCTAATTAGTCAGTTGCATGCAATTATTCATGTCAGTAAACTGGGCGTTCACAAATCATGACAAGTTAAACAAGTAGCAACAAAAGATGCTGAAAAATCTATACAAACTGGAATGTCTCATGAATATGTTTCAGGGTTCCAGACCATTTCTACCATGCTACCTCTGCTCTGATTCTCGTAGTATCCCTCCCAAGATGGTGGCTGATGTGCAACTGGTGGAAGGCCTAGGTGACTCTGACCCACACACCACAGGAAAGGTCCTTTTACCAATCTGAAAAATAAGAGCACAAAAATGCCACCAATCACGGCAGAGATGTCCAACATTGACATATTTGTTAACCTTCTTTCCAAAGACCTGAAATGTCTAAAGGAAGAAAAACCTAGATGGGGGCTAAACTGCAGTAAAAAAGAGATGGACACAATATGGAAATGGAGGAGAACCGCCACATTGTTATAAAACCCTCGGTAAGGGGGGAAATGTAGTGGTTCTTGATCATGAACAGTACCGTCAGATGTGTATGAATATACTGCAGGATAAGGAAGGATACACTATAAAAGAGAATCCATCTAAGACATTTCTAGATGAACTAAGGAGTATCCTGGTGGAGGGCTTAGGAAAAGGAGTGTTGGACCAAATGGAGTATGATTATATACTACCAAAATTTCAGTCACTGACACCTTTTATGGCCTGCCAAAGGTTCATAACGGGACTACACCTTTAAAAGGTAGACCTATAGTGTCAATAGCCTGTGTCAGAATTTAGGCCAGTACCTTGACATCATCTTAAGACCATTTGTAAGGGCAATGCCTTCCTACCCACGAGACACCGCAGATTTCCTCCTGAAAATCGAGAATGTAAGCATAGGTGACGAGACTATTGTCGCAAGCATAGACGTCGAGTCACTGTACTCCTCTATCCCTCATCAAAAAGGTTTAGAGGCAGTGCAGTATTTTCTATCTGCACGAGGACAACAGTACTATAATCACAACGCATTTGTGATGCAGGCGCTGGAATTCTGTCTAAAAAAGAACTATTTCCTCTTTAATGGAAACTTTTACCACCAACTCAGGGGCACCGCGATGGGGAGTCCATGTGCCCTATCGTATG
Organism: Allobates femoralis; assembly: GCA_033576535.1. NCBI lineage: Eukaryota > Metazoa > Chordata > Amphibia > Anura > Aromobatidae > Allobates > Allobates femoralis. The sequence goes on along the minus strand of JARQOC010000005.1, from coordinate 325,258,551 downwards.
CCAACTTGCTCCTGGGCTGGTGGGAGGAAACGGTGATCTCTACGGAAGAGAACAACGCATATGCAAGCTTGATAGAAATGTGGACCCACTAATAGACGATATTTTTGTCTTGTGGCGGGGCCGCATGGCGGATCTGGAACGGTTTGTAGCAAGCCTAAACACAAACGAGATAGGCCTCAAGTTCACCTATGAAGCAAATACCACAGTTTTACCATTCCTGGATGTTTTGGTAAAGAAAAAAGGAGACGGGACGTTCCACACCAGCACGTACCATATACCAACCTCAACCAACTCCCTACTAAGGTGGGACAGCCACCACCCCCACGCGCAAAAGAAGGGGATCCCAAAAGGGCATCAGCACATGAAGCGGAATTGCTCGGATGGGGGCTCCTTTAGGGTACAGGCGGCCGACCTAAGGGAAAGGTTTAAACAGAGAGGATATCCGGATGGAATCCTGAGGAAAGTTTTAACGAAACGAAACAAAAAAACAGGAATGACTTACTAACCCCGAATAAAAATTCCAAAGAAGGTGGAATCACGAGGTTTATCACAACTTTTACAAATGGGTCAGGGGAAGTCAAAAAGATCTTGGAAAGGCACTGGGAAATTCTAAAGATGGACGAGGACCTCAGTGCACAAGTAGGAGAATATCCACATGTGACATACAAGAAAGGGAGATCTCTAAGAGACAGGCTAGTGCATAGCCACTTTGTGGCACCAAAAACAGAAACATAGTTAAAATCTGAGGTGAAAGGGTGCTACAGATGTGGTGATTGCGTGGCCTGCCCCTATATTACACGGGGGAATAAGTTTAAAGGAAATGTGACAGGTGTTGAGTTCCCCATAAGACATTTCATAAACTGTCATATACAGGGAGTAAAATACAAAGCAACATGCGTCTGCGGTATGGAGTATGTGTGGTAAAACCAAGTGAAAGTTCCGCAGACGTGTAGGGGAAAATGTTGGTGATATAGAACATGAAAGAATACCCCCCTGGCGAGAAACATATATGGGAGATGCACGGTGGTCAAAAAAGTGCCATACCCTTCATGGGCACTGACATGATAAGGAAGCCTTTAAGAGGAGGTGACTGGGATCGTACGATACTTCAGAAAGAGACCAGGTGGATCTTCTGCCTTGATATGATAGCCCCCAAAGGTCAGAATGAACAGTTGCTTCCTGTGAGAAAAAAGCCAGGAATGACTGTGTAGACATGAGAGGGTCATTGCGCCTTTTTTTAAAAAGCAGTCTATAATCAAACTACACAGACACATGGGGATCTATTTAACAAAGACCCCAATGATGCTTTAGAGACTCGCTGTCTGGTGACATATACCCTGAAACAAAGAAAGGGAATCCCGGTGAGCAGTATAGTGCACATAAACCCTCGTGCTATAAAATCGGGGATGATTGGATGAACTGATCAGAATGAGTGAAAACAGATTCCTCTCCCATATATATATACAGTCATGGCCAAAAGTATTGACACCCCTGCAATTCTGTCAGATAATATTCAGTTTCTTCCTGAAAATGATTGCAATCACAAATTCTTTGGTATTATTATCTTCATTTAATTTGTCTTCAATGAAAAAAAACACAAAAAGAATTGTCCTAAAGCCAAATTGTATATAATTCCACACCAAACATAAAAAAGGGGGTGGACAAAAGTATTAGCACTGTTAGAAAAATCATGTGATGCTTCTCTAATTTGTGTAATTAACAGCACCTGTAACTTACCTGTGGCATCTAACAGGTGTTTGGAATAATTAAATCACACTTGCAGCCAGTTGACATGGATTAAAGTTGACTCAACCGCTGACCTGTGTCCTTGTGTGTACCACATTGAGCATGGAGAAAAGAAAGAAGACCAAAGAACTCTCTGAGGACTTGAGAAACTCAAATTGTGAGGAAGCATGAGCAATCACAAGGCTACAATTCCATCTCCAAAGACCTGAATGCTCCTGTGTCTACCGTGCGCAGTGTCATCAAGAAGTGGACGTAAATGAAAAATTGGCAAGAGATTTCAACGCAAGATTGTGCGGATGGTGGATAAAGACTAACATCCAAACAAGTTCAAGCTGCACTCCAGTCCGAGGGTACAACAGTGTCAACCAGTACTATCCGTCGGCGTCTGAATGAAAAGGGACTGTATGGTAGGAGACCCAGGAAGACCCCATTCTTACCCCGAGACATAAAAAAACCAGGCTGGAGTTTGCCAAAACTTACCTGAGAAAGCCTAAAACGTTTTGGAAGAATGTTCTCTGGTCAGATGAGACAAAAGTAGGAGCTTTTTGGGCAAAGGCATCAACAGACTATACAGGAGAAAAAAAGAGTAATTCAAAGAAAAGAACACGGTCCCTACAGTCAAACATGGTGGAGGATCCCTGATGTTTTGGGGTTGCTTTGCTGCCTCTGGCACTGGACTGCTTGATCGTGTGCATGGCATTATGAAGTCTGAAAACTACCAACAAATTTTGCAGCATAATGTAGGGCCCAGTGTGAGAAAGCTGGGTCTCCCTCAGAGGTCATGGGTCTTCCAGCAGGACAATGACCCAAAACACACTTCAAAAAGCACTAGAAAATGGCTTGAGAGAAAACATTGGAGACTTCTAAGGTGGCCAGTAATGAGTCCAGACCTGAATCCCATAGAACACCTGCGGAGAGATCTAAAAATGGCAGTTTGGAGAAGGCACCCTTCAAATAGCAGAGACCTGGAGCAGTTTGACAAAGAAGAATGGTCTAAAATTCCAGCAGAGTACTGTAAGGAACTCACTGATGGTTACCGGAAGCGGTTGATCGCAGTTATTTTGGCTAAAGGTTGTGCAACCAAGTATTAGGCTGAGGGTGCCAATACTTTTGTCTGGCCCATTTTTGGAGTTTTGTGTGAAATGATCAATGATTTGCTTTTTGCTTCATTCTCGTGTGTTTTTTCATTGAAGACAAATTAAATGAAGATAATAATACCAAAGAATTTGGGATTGCAATCATTTTCAGGAAGAAACTGAGTATTATCAGACAGAATTGCAGGGGTGTCAATACTTTTGGCCATGACTGTATATTATTATATATATATATATATATATATATATATATATATTATAATATAATATATATATATATATAATATATATGCCATACCCCATATAGGAAAATTCTACAAATTGGTGAGGGGATCATAATGAGAATCCTCAATGTGACATGTACATAAATCCTAGGTACTGCCGGTACTGTTCCAGAGCCTATTTAGAATAAATTGAGGTGGAACTATGCTGCTGAATGTGCTGTGTAACGCAAAAAAAAAAAAAAAAAAAAGGTACTTCTGGTTTGTGTTCCACATAAGCGCAACCAGGAAGTGTTTGCGTTCCAAATACCGGAATAAGTCATCAGAATGCCGCTGGAAGGTATTTTGATGTCAGTAACAGAGACTGAATGATGGAGAGTGGTGTACAGCCGCCGGATAAGCTCCTAATGGCACACAAGTGAGAGGGATTTGGATTGAAGAGCCCCAGGTGGGCATTCACGAACAGTAGACCCCGATTGGTTAACCTAAGGGGGGTGGGGGAGGTCTGTACTATACCGGTCCCATACTATAGCTGGAGAGGCTATTGTACTATGCAGCCCAATAAGTGATAGGGTGCTGTGATATCCCTGAAGAGCCCGATGGGCGAAACATGTTGAGAGGCACCTGGGCATCTACATAGGGCAAGTGACAGCTAGGGTGAGCAATGACTGCCTCATCAGGGAAGGAGTGAGAACGTAAGGTGGCAGAATAATCCTTGACAGGGCGAGTCCGTTTATGCCTACTGTTCTTCTCTGACATACCGGTGAGCAAGGAGTACTTGAAGGACGCAGTGGCGGTGCCCCACTGTGAACTTGTTGAGATCGTTCTGATTATAGTGTTATCTTTGCTAGTAGGTGTCAGCTTGTCTCATTCTAAACCATTGTTTGTGTGTTATGGGAAATAGAGGATACACTCCTTTTAGGTTTATTCAGCAAGTCTGAGTGAACAAGTGTAGACTTGACCCAGCACAGATAAGGTGTCAAAAGAAACTATCCCTTATGAGAATCACTGATTAAATAGTGATCCAGCAGGGAGGATGGTGACACAATAAGTGTTCGTTAGTTTGTGGCTGATATTCTCACGGTGTATATGAGTTTTTGTCCAAAGGGTGGCGAGAACAAAGACGCTTTTTAAATGGTATTATTAAAAGTTATATTTTAATATCCAGTCTACACAATAGGCTATATCTAATACTTGAATCTATTGTGAAAAAAGACCCATAGGGTCAATGTTTACAGTATAAACCAAAACCATGGGCTTTATCAGCTATTGGAGATTGTGGCCAATTCTGGTAGCTGACTAGCTTTATTGTATAGGATAACATTTGGGAGAGAAAGTCCACCTGACCTTTTATTGTAGAACATGGTTTTTAACCTAATTCTAAGTATTTTCCCTTGCTAGATATATTTTAAGATAATGTTATGAATGGTGTTTGAAAGTTTGTGAGGGAACATCAGTGAAGGTCAGTGACCTAAATAAATATAAAAAATTGGGAGAGAGACTATTTTTATTGAATAGGTTCTGCCTAGCCATGATAGTGAAATGGCCTCCAACAACCCTAAGTCACTTGTGAATTTATTGATAAGTAGTGCAGTATTTGGAAGAGGTAGGACCATGAGAGGGAGTCAAAAGCTTTCTCTATACAGTCTCTGACAAATGTTGTCTCTTATCCATGTTATGTAAATTAAAGCTTATAACCTGACGCTAAATTCATCCATTGGTTTTATAAATTACTATTTTGAAAGCTGAAACCCTTCCAAATGTGGTTTAGGTTAAGAAAATAAATTGGCATCAATGCTGAAATATTGATCATTTAATGAACACGGAATGGTCAGATTTTGGCAAGACAAAATTTTTGTCGCCTGGTCATATAATGCACCCAATCCTACTTTACATCCTCACCTGTGCTCAGTAAATGATCAGTCAATTTGTGGGTGTGTATAAAAAGAAACCCAGCACCCCAGACCTTCACTTTAACTGCAACTTGAGCTCTGACAACATGCCAAAAATCCACCCTGCGACCAAAGCTTTGATTATCAAGAGGCTGAAGACCAGATCCACTGTAGAGGTGGCTGGCATCTTTAATGTGTCTCAGCGTCAAGTACAAAGAATTAAAAAAAGATTTGAAGAGACAGGAGATGTGTTTGACAAGCCCAGATCTGGCAGACCCCACAAGACAACTGCTCAGGAGGAACGTTTGTTGGTTAGAAAATGCAAAGCAAGCCCCTCTTCCACTGCAGCAGAGCTCCGACAGGCCTGGTCACCTCAAGTCTCTGTGTGAACTAGAACAGTTTGTAGGATTCTGTCTCAAAATGGCCTCCATGGTTGAATCAGTGCCCAGAAGCCAGCACTAAACAAAAGGCCAATAAAAAAACGCGTGGCATTTGCAAAGTCCCACAGCCTGCTAAACGGATGGACGCTGGAAAAGTGGCAGAAGGTGGATTTCTCTGATGAATCTTCAGTAGAATTACACCACAGCCACCACAAATCCTGCAGAAGACCTATTGGAGCCCATATGGATCCAAATTTGGTGGTGGAAAGATCATGGTTTGGGGTTACATTCAGTATGGGGGTGGGCGAAACATTTGCAAGGTGGAAGCCAATATCAATAGCCTAAAATATCAATAAGTATTAGCTACCCTTATATTCCAAATCCTAAAAGGGTTCAAATTCTGCAGCTGGATGTTGCTCCATCTCATACATCCATCTCTACAACAAAGTTCCTCCAGGCAAAAATGATCAAGGTGCTCAAGGACTGGCCAGCCCAGTCACCAGACATGAACATCATTGAGCATGTTTGGGGTAGGATGAAAGAGGAAGCTTGGAAGACAAAACCAAAGAATCTAGATGAACATCTGGGGAGGCATGTAAGACTGCATTCTTTGCAATTCCTGATGACTTAAAAAAATTGCATGAATCATTGTTGAACCGCATGGATGCAGTCCTTCAAGCTCATGGAAGTCACACAAAATATTAAATATGACTATAATACCGTCTTTCCCCGAAAATAAGCCCCCCCCTGATAATAAGACGCATGGGGGGGCCGATTTGTCTAATATAAGATCCCCCCCGAATATAAGACCGGTACCTTTGTTATAACGATTTTCAAATATGGCGCCGTTGCCTCTGTCCCGCAGTGCCCGCTGCCCTTCGTTTTCTGTAGGTGCCCTCCTCTGCCCTCATGTGCCCGGGTGCCGCTTGGTGGTCCCGAGCGCATGGGGTTAACTGTGTGCTCCCCAGCCCAGCCGGACGTCACCGCAGCCCCGGCCGGAACGCTGATTGGCCCAGGGCTCGAGCTGTGATTGGCTAGGCGGCTCCCCAGCATCTCGAGCGCGGATTGGCTCAGCAGCTCGAGTGCTGATTGGCCCAGCGGCTCCGGCAAGCAGCAGAGGACACCAAGAGGCAGAAATACAGTAAAAGGTAAAGAAAATAAAGTGTAATGGCTATGGGGACTTGCTGTGGGATATACTGTATGGGGCTGACTGTTCCCCTATGGGACTTGCTGTGGGATAATGTATGGGGCTGACTATCCCACAGCAAGTCCCATAGGGAACAGTCAGCCCCATACAGTATATCCCACAGCAAGTCCCATAGGGGAACAGTCAGCCCCATACAGTATATCCCACAGCAAGTCCCATAGGGGAACAGTCAGTCCCATACAGTATATCCCACAGCAAGTCCCATAGGGTAACAGTCAGCCCCATACATTATCCCACAGCAAGTCCCATGGGGTAACAATGTATGGGGCTGACTGTTACCCTATTGGACTTGCTGTGGGATATACGGTACTGTATGGGGCTGACTGTTCCCCTATAGGACTTGCTGTGGGATATATGGTACTGTATGGGGCTGACTGTTCCCCTATAGGACTTGCTGTGGGATATACGGTACTGTATGGGGCTGACTGTTCCCCTATGGGACTTGCTGTGGGATATACAGTACTGTATGGGGCTGACTGTTCCCCTATGGGACTTGCTGTGGGATATACTGTATGGGGCTGACTGTTCCCCTATGGGACTTGCTGTGGGATAATGTATGGGGCTGACTTTCCTGTTGAACGGTCTAACGTAAAGTACCGTACTGTACGGTAAAACAGATATGGAACCATAAACAATGCTGACACGGTATATTTTTACCCCTACCGTAGACATGAGCACTTCGGTACTGGTAAAAGAAAGAGCTACTCCGTCGAGTACAAAAAAGAAATCATCGTAGAATCGTGGGGCAAAAATATGGTGGAATTCTGCAAAGAGAAAATGTTGAATGAATGATTGGCAAGCAGAATACGGTAACCTCAGTCAACAAGTGGAGAGCGGAAATGCTAAAAAGCGCAAGGTTGGATCTGGTCGGCAACCAATGTATTCTGAGCTGGAAGGCCTGGTCTCTGAGTGGGTTGCAGACAGAAGAGCAAAGACATTGGTGGTGACCAGGGCTCAAATTCAGGAATATGCTCTTGCAGCGGGGACCACAGTTTGACATTTCCCCTGAAGAATTCAAGGCATCACAACACTGGGTGGATAACTTCCTTGAACGAAATGACCTGATTTGAGAGATCACAAAACTCTTTAGGCTGGAAGATGCTGAAATTGTGAAATGTGCATTGGAATTCAAGACCTTTGTTGATGACACGGACTTCTCCAAATACAATCTTTCCAACATGATTGCCATGGATGAAACTGCAGTGTTCATGGGCCAAGCAGCTCAAACCACCATTGAACAACGAGGTACCTCCACCGCTTATGAAAGTGCACGTGTCACCTGTATTTTGGTGATTCGTCTGAATGGCACTAAAGTCCCACCTTTACTCATTGCAAAAGGGCAAGAAGGACAAGATTGAGGTGTTTCAGGCATTTATGTGCTGGAAACTGAAAAAGCCTGGGCCACACAAGAGGTTATAAGGAAGTGGCTCGATTTAATGCTGCCGTCTTGTTATGCGAGGGACCCAAAGAGGAATCTGATCTGGGATGCAGCCAGCACACACCGCGCCAAAGACATGAAAAACTTCCTTCATGAGCGAAGAATCGACCAAATCATGATTCCTGCAGGGATGACGGCTTATTTCCAGTCTCTGGATATCGCCATTAACAAGCCCTTCAAGGACAATCTGCGTGCGGAAATCAATGATTACATTGAGAATAGAATGGAGAGAAATGTACGTGGGAACTTGTGAAGCCTAAACTGCCAGAGATTGTGAATTGGGTGAAGAATTCATGGGGGAAGATCACTGACACCTGCGTTGCAAATGCACTACGAGCTGGCTACAGGGACAAGACCTGCTCATTTCAGGACAGTGCCGTTGCTACCCATGAGAGATATGGGCCAATGATTCAGAAGGAAATGGAGTCCCGAGAGTCCCAAGAAAATCCACAGGAACCTCAGAGTGTGGATGTTTATGATGATGTTCCTGAAGATGATGACATGGTTGTCATGGAATAAATCTGGTTTTATGTTACGGTATAACATATTGACATTGTTCGTTGTTTTGCATGTTATACATGGAAATACCGTAATGATACGGTAGTAACAAGATATTCTTGATACATTTGTTTGATTATACTGTTTTGTGGTGACTACCATACTGTTCAGCATGTTAATAAATGTTAATTTTTTGATTAAAAAAAATTGTCATTTTTTTTTGGCTAATGTAAGACCTCCCTCGAAAATAAGACAGGGTGGGACTTTTGGAGGTAAAAGTAATATAAGACACGGTCTTATATTCGGGGAAACACGGTAGCACCACAACTTCATTCACCAATGTTATGCAACATATATTTGTATTTTAAGTTAATTATTTGTTTGAATATCCCATTACTTTCTGTGGGCGACAAAACCTTTGTCTTGCCAAAATCTGACCATTCTGTGTTCATTAAGTAATCAATATTTCAGCATTCATACCAATTTATTTTCTTAACCTAAACCACTTTTGGGAGGGTTTCAGCTTTTAAAAGAGTAATTTATACAACCAATGGATGAATTTAACGTCAGGTTATAAGCTTTTATTTACATAACATGGATAAGCGACATAACTTTTGTCAGGGAGTGTATCTAGAGCCAGCATCATAATAGGTTTTTTAATGTGTGTTGGTTCTTATATTAGCACAGGCCTGCATAGTGGGGTTGAATCCGATCTGATCAAGATATATTACTGATGGAAGAAGCTTATTAATTCTCTGTGCTATTGTGAAGTTAAAGATGTTAAGATCAACATTAACATTGACATTAGTCTAAGATTTTTAGGCAAGAGGGGGCTCTTTTGGATTTGGGTATTACAGTTATATAGGCTATATAAAATTCAGGTGGCTCTTTCCCACTAGTATGTGATTATAATTGGATATTTTATGCAAGAGTAGTATATCCCAATATCCTTTTATAGTATATTACTGTAATGTCATCTGGAGCTGGCACTTTTCAGATGTTTTACTACTGCTGTGGTTTACTCCTCAGTTATGGTCGAGTGAAGTTGTTGAGCCATTGAAGGAATTAGTTTAGGGATATTTGATTTTCGCAGGAAGGAATTTAGAAGGTCAGGCAGGTCTTTTGGGTTGGTATATACAGCTGTGGCCAAAAGTATTGACACCCCTGCAATTCTGTCAGATAATACTCAGTTTCTTCCTGAAAATGATTGCAATCACAAATTCTTTGGTATTATTATCTTCATTTAATTTGTCTTCAATGAAAAAACACAAAAAGAATTGTCCTAAAGCCAAATTGGATATACCGTATATACTCGTGTATAAGCCGACCCGTGTATAAGCCGAACCCCCTACTTTTGCCCCCAAAACCTGGGAAAATCTATTGACTCGTGTATAAGCCGAGGGTGGACCCTAGCACAAGTATACAGCCCCCAGCAGTGTGGTATACACCAGTCCCAGAGGTAGATACAGCAGCCCCAGTGGTAGTATACACGCAGCCCCAGTAGTATATACAGCCCCAGTGGTATATACAGCTCCAGTGGTAGTATAGACGCAGCCCTAGTAGTATATACAGCCCCAGTGGTAGTATATACAGCCCCAGTGGTAGTATACAGGGCCCAGCAGTATATACAGCCCCAGTGGTTTATACAGCCCCAGTGGTTTATACAGCCCCAGTGGTAGTATACAGGGCCCCAGAGGTATATACAGCCCCAGTGGTAGTATATACAGGGCCCCATCAGTATATACAGCCCCAGTGGTTTATACTGCCCCAGTGGTAGTATAGACGCAGCCCTAGTAGTATATACAGCCCCAGTGGTAGTATATACAGCCCCAGTGGTAGTATACAGGGCCCCAGCAGTATATACAGCCCCAGTGGTTTATACAGCCCCAGTGGTAGTATACAGGGCCCCAGAGGTACATACAGCCCCAGTGGTAGTATATACAGGGCCCCAGCAGTATATACAGCCCCAGTGGTAGTATACAGGGCCCCAGAGGTATATACAGCCCCAGTGGTAGTATATACAGCCCCAGTGGTAGTATATACAGCCCCAGTGGTAGTATACAGGGCCCCAGCAGTATATACAGCCCCAGTGGTTTATACAGCCCCAGTGGTAGTATACAGGGCCCCAGAGGTATATACAGCCCCAGTGGTAGTATATACAGCCCCAGTGGTAGTATATACAGCCCCAGTGGTAGTATATACAGCCCCAGTGGTAGTATACAGGGCCCCAGCAGTATATACAGCCCCAGTGGTTTATACAGCCCCAGTGGTAGTATACAGGGCCCCAGAGGTATATACAGCCCCAGTGGTAGTATATACAGCCCCAGTGGTAGTATATACAGCCCCAGTGGTAGTATATACAGCCCCAGTGGTAGTATACAGGGCCCCAGCAGTATATACAGCCCCAGTGGTTTATACAGCCCCAGTGGTAGTATATACAGCCCCAGTGGTAGTATACAGGGCCCCAGAGGTATATAGCAGCCCCAGCGGTAGTATACAGGCATCCCCAGTAATGCAGGGCCCCCCCAGCGTCTCTCCGGTCACCTGTAAAGGAAGCTATACTTATCACAGTGCTCTGTCCGCGCCCGCTCGCACCCGCTCTCAGCAGCCGACCGCGATCCTCCATCTTGCGTCTTCTTTCTTCCTGTTTCCTGTGCTCGTCGCAGGGAATGACGTCATTGCCCGCGACAAGCACAGAAACAGGAAGAAAGAAGACGCAAGATGGAGGATCGCGGTCGGCTGCTGAGAGCGGGTGCGAGCGGGCGCGGACAGAGCACTGTGATAAGTATAGCTTCCTTTACAGGTGACCGGAGAGACGCTGGGGGGGCCCTGCATTACTGGGGATGCGGGGGCTGCTGTATACCGATGTATACATCGGTATGTACCGATGTATACATCGGTATACAGCACTGACTCGCGTATAAGCCGAGGGGGGTACTTTTCAGCCCAATTTTTGGGCTGAAAAACTCGGCTTATACGCGAGTATATACGGTAATTCCACACCAAACATAAAAAAGGGGGTGGACAAAAGTATTGGCACTGTTAGAAAAATCATGTGATGCTTCTCTAATTTGTGTAATTAACAGCACCTGTAACTTACCTGTGGCACCTAACAGGTGTTGGCAATAACTAAATCACACTTGCAGCTAGTTGACATGGATTAAAGTTGACTCAACCTCTGTCCTGTGTCCTTGTGTGTACCACATTGAGCATGGAGAAAAGAAAGAAGACCAAATAACTGTCTGAGGACTTGAGAAGCCAAATTATGAGGAAGCATGAGCAATCTCAAGGCTACAAGTCCATCTCCAAAGACCTGAATGTTCCTGTGTCTACCGTGTGCAGTGTCATCAAGAAGTTTAAAGCCCATGCCACTGTGGCTAACCTCCCTAGATGTGGACGGAAAAGAAAAATTGACGAGAGATTTCAACACAAGATTGTGCGGATGGTGGATAAAGAATCTCGACTAACATCCAAACAAGTTCAAGCTGCCCTGCAGTCCGAGGGTACAACAGTGTCAACCCGAACTATCCGCCGACGTCTGAATGAAAAGGGACTGTATGGTAGGATGCCCAGGAAGACCCCACTTCCTACCCAGAGACATAAAAAAGCCAGGCTGGAGTTTGCCAAAACTTACCTGAGAAAGCCTACAATGTTTTGGAAGAATATTCTCTTGTTAGATGAGACAAAAGTAGAGCTTTTTGGGCAAAGGCATCAACATAGAGTTTACAGGATAAAAAAATGAGGCATTCAAAAAAAAGAACACAGTCCTTGCAGTCAAACATGGAGGAGGTTCCCTGATGTTTTGGGGTTGCTTTGCTGCCTCTGGCACTGGACTGCTTGACCATGTGCATGGCATTATGAAGTCTGAAGACTACCAACAAATTTTGCAGCATAATGTAGGGCCCAGTGCGAGAAAGCTGGGTCTCCCACAGAGGTGATGGGTCTTCCAGCAGGACAATGACCCAAAACACACTTCAAAAAGCACTAGAAAATGGTTTGAGAGAAAGCACTGGAGACTTCTAAGGTGGCCAGCAATGAGTCCAGACCTGAATCCAATAGAACCTCTGTGGAGAGATCTAAAAATGGCAGTTTGGAGAAGGCAGCCTTCAAATATCAGGGACCCGGAGCAGTTTGCCAAAGAAGAAAGGTCTAAAATTCCAGCAGATCATTGTAAGGAACTCATTGATGGTTACCGAAAGCGGTTGATCGCAGTTATCTTGGCTAAAGGTTGTGCAACCAAGTATTAGGCTGAGGGTGCCAATACTTTTGTCTGGCCCATTTTTGGAATTTTGTGTGAAATGATCAATGTTTTGCTTTTTGCTTCATTCTCTTTTGTGTTTTTCCATTGAAGACAAATTAAATGAAGATAATAATACCAAAGAATTTGTGATTGCAATCATTTTGAGGAAGAAACTGAGTATTATCTAACAGAATTGCAGGGGTGTCAATACTTTTGGCTACAACTGTACTTGGTAAAATGAATGGAATGTAGAAAAGATTAGTTAGATGTAGTAGTGCTCTTCTGGTCTTTTATGCATATCCTGAATTAAGTATCTGTTTTAATTATCGGACATTTTTCTAAGCTCGTTTGCATGTAGAATGTCGCTTGTAGACATTGTAAAATTGTAGAATGTCGCATGTGTCCATTTACCGTAATGCTTTTTCTCAAAGGAGACAAGTATGGCATCTATTTTTATTTCAGATTTTTAATACGATTGCAAAGGAAAATGGAGGGAGATAGTTAATTTGCCTTCCAATAGATCCATCATCCTCTCTAAGTGTCTGCAAGCTGATGGGCTTTCATGAGCAGAGTCAGTTTCCATCTGTCAGATTTAGATATATCTGCCCTTTTGTTTGCTGTACTGTCTAGGCTGGGGTCCAATGTCATATTAAAATCTTCACACCAGACCAGATGTTGGAAGTTGTCTTGAGATAAATTCGGATGTTTCTAAATTGTTGCATTTGGTGTGAAGCAGACAGGTAGCTATTAATTATACACTGATTTAGACCTAGTAGGGTGCAAATTAGAAGACCTTCCCCTCCGGCTCTGCACAAGAGTCTAAGACTCTATGTTTGATAAAGGTGGCTACTCCCCTTATTTTCTGGGAATGTGATACTAGGTAGAATCTGGAATATTAAGGATAGAAATGTTTGGGGCTTGAACCAATGGTAAAGTGGGTCTCTAGTAAACATATAATATCTGGTGTATGCTTAGAGTAACCAAGAAAGGCCTTCTTGCGCTTTATGGGTGAACTGAAACCTTGGACATTATGCAATAAAATCTTACATGTTGTTGGTAATTAGGAATGCTCTATATAATCCTTTATAGGGAAACCAGGCCTTGCTATAGTATTTGTCCCAGCTATAAGTATGGTTTATAAACTGCTGGGCTAGTTGTTAAGCATAGGGGAGGGAGAAGAGTCTTGATGGAGGAAGAAGAAAGGAGACAAAGGGAAGTTCAAATAAAATAAGAACCAATTGGGTATTCAACCCACACAGATTAGTAGTGCAGAGCGTCATGTTAATGAGGGGCTCCCTAAACACTACTATTGGTGGACAACAAACAAACAGTCTGAGATTAAGAACAGCAATCAATTTTAGAGTTATCTTCAGATTGTGCCATCCTGCGGTGAGGGTGTCTGTACTCGCACAGATATGGTGTGTAGTAGGAAAGAGACCGATACTGTCAGTGTTGTCCAACAGGGATTTTAAGTTTAGTAATATGCAGTTTTCCTCAAGTGATTAGTTGCAGGCTTTTCTTCTACCTGTTTTCTTCTATTCCCTAATTGGATGTAGTGGACGTTCCTGTATGCTTGGGGGTATTCCTGCTTTATTTAACATCTTTTGCTCTTCTTTCTGAGTGTGGATTGTATAGAACACATTGTTGTATGAGGAGTAGGAGATCGAAAGGGAACCCAATCTAGATTTGATATTTGCCTCTTGTAAAGCTGTTATGTGGTGGAGAGTTTGCCTTCTATACAGAGTAGCGGGCGATAAGTTAGCAAATAGATGTACTGAACTTGGTAATCCTTGTAAATCGGATGTATATCTTGTTGCAGGCAAACTCAGATCCCCGTAGTCCTCATGATGCAATTTTAGTAATACATCCTCGGGGCTGTCATCTGATTGGGGTCGCCCAAGAGCCCTATGAATCCTTGTTATATGTAGCAGTGAAGGATCTACTTGCAGTGGGAGTGCTGTGAACACAGACATGGTCTTGTCTGTCTAGGGAGCTGTATGTTTCTGAGAGGCCCTTGATGCAGATAGTTTAATTGTTCTGCGTGTTGCCCAATCTTCTCCGAATCCTCCTCTAGGGCCCACGCCACCTCCTCCATTTTGTTTTTCAGTTCAGAAATGTGTTGTGCAGTTTATTTAAACTGTCTTGTGTGGAATTCCAAGGTTGCTTTGAATTTTGATCTGAATGTACAGGTGCATCTCATGAGTTAGAATATCATCAAAAAGTTCATTTATTTGAGTAGTTGAATACATAAAGTGAAACATATATTATGTAGAGTCATTACAAACAGCATGATCTATTTAAAGTGTTTATTTCTCTTAATGTTGAAAATTATGACTTACAGCCAATGAAAACCCAAAGTACAGAAAATTAACCCCTTCATGATCAGCAATTTTTTCATTTTTCATTTTCGTTTTTTGCTCCCCTGCTTCCAAGAGCCATAACTTTTTTATTTTTCTGTCAATATAGACATATGATGGCTTGTTTTTTGCGGGGGCAAGTTGTACTTTCAGATACAACTATTTATTTTACCATAGTGTACATGAAAATGAGAAAACAATTCCAGTGCAGTGAAATTTCAAAAAAAGTGCAATTACACGTTTGTTTTTTGGGTTTTTTATTTGCCATGTTCCCTATATGGTAAAACCGACATGACAGTGTGATGCCTCAGATCGGTACGGGTTCGTAGATACCAAACATATATATTTTTACTGGTACACTGGTATCTAAGCGGTGAAAAAAAAATTCAGAAGTTTGAAAAAAAAGAATTGCACTTTTTGCGCCATGTTCTGCGACCCGTTGTGTTCTCATTTTACATGATATGGGGCTGTGTGGCAGCTTATTTTTTGCGTCTTGAGCTGACATTTCTAATGATACCATTTTTGGGTGGGTGCACAGTTTTGATCGCCCTTTATTGCATTGTATAGCAATGTTGCGGCGACAAAAAAAATTGTCATTTTGGCGTTTGGACCTTTTTTCTGTTACAGTTTACGGGTCATTAATTTATTTTATATTTAGATAGATCGGGCGTTTCTAAACGCAATGATACCAAATATGTGTACTTTTTACTATTTTTTTAATACTTTTATTTTGAAAAGGAGAAGATGGGGGTGATTTGAACTTTTATGTTTTTTTTTCATGTTGGTAAAAACTTTATTTACTGATTAATTCTTTATTTTACACACCCCCATGGGGAGGCACGCTGATGCAGGGTTCGATCGCTTGTACAGGTCCCGATGAGCTGCAGCACATGGGGACCTGTCACAAATACATACTGTGAGTGGTTGGCAGCAAACGAGCCAACCACTCACAGGAAGCGGTCCCTGATAGCTACTGGGGTCTCGGCAGAACCTTGGGCTATCATGTGAGCGCCAGATATCTTGCAATATTATCGCAAGATCTCTGATGCAGGCGGGGAATAGCGCATTCCCCGCCACAGCCATTCTGGATCCCTCCTTAAGGCGTTAAACACACAGATACATGCTGGCCAGTGGGAGCCCAACGATCAAAAAATGGTCCAGGCCATTTCAACAGAATCAGCGATCTCACAGCGGGGCCTGGTCGCTGCTATGTGCCAAACATAGCGAGATCTCTGGCAAGGTCGCTGTTGCGTCACAAATCCTGTGACGAAACAGTGATCTCGCTAGGTGTGACGGGGGCTTCAACTCTGCTGCCCAATAAATCCACCTCTCACATCACAACTCCTCTGCCAATCCCATCACTGGCTTCCATCTTCCATAAAATCCCATTTGACTAGCTAAAAATAACTTATAAAGCTGTCCACAATCTTTGTCCTACATACTGATCTCCCGATATTTTCCCACACGTAATCTACGGTCCTCACAAAATCATCTTCTCTTCTTTTGTACTTTCCTCATCTACAAGATTTTTTCTGAGCATCTCCCATCCTCTGGAATTCAGTGTTTCAGCAAATAGACAATTTAAAAGTGCAAACACAACCTAAAAGGTACCGCGTCACACTCGGCAATATTGCTTGCAATTTCACTTGCAATTTGCTGGTTGCAGTGAAATCATGGACACATTGTTCCATTTGTACACAGCAACAAGATAGAACAATGTGTCCATGATTTCACTGCAACCAGTAAGTTGCCAGTGAAATTGCAAGCAATATTGCCGCGTGTGACGATACCTCAAGTGTATGTGCCCCAATCCAGAGACAGTGCGTCCTGTACGTAGCATATTTTCTCCTGCAGATACGTGCGTGTTCTTGACAGGAGTATGCAACGTCAGTGCCCATGATCAGGGTTCTGGTCCCAGTGTATTTTAGCTGTGTTATTTTGCCACGAACACTTGCATCCATGAAAGCATAAATTGACAAGTTGCAGCACTGAAAGCCACGCTGCATGTCAGTTTGCCCTGCAGAAAAAAAGAAGGACAGTAGAAATGGGATTTCTATGAATACCATCCACTGTGCTTAAACTGTACAACGCAGCGTTTTGGACACAGTGAAAATATGCTGTGTCCACAACGATGCTATTCCTGATCGTGGGCACATACCATAAAACTCATCTCTTCAGAAAAACGTAGAGCCTGCAATAACCAGAGGACCTCCTCCAACCCCTGACCTACTGTATACTATACCTTGAAGATTGTAAGTGAAGGCAGTCATCTCACTCTCTGCACCATTCTGTAATTTTATTGTTTAATTACATTTATATAGATGTGTTTTTTATATAAACCCTCTACCAGGGGCGTAACTAGAACTGGCAGGGCCCCATAGCAAACTTTTGAACGGGGCCCCCTCCAAGACACGCCCCAATGACATGCCCCCTTCAAGACACACCCCCTTACCGAATCGGTGTTAACAGTCTGACGCCACCCAGTTTACCGTATATACTCGTGTATAGGCCGACCCCCCTACTTTTGCCCCAAAACCTGGGAAAACCTATTGACTCGTGAATAAGCCGAGGGTGGACCCCAGCATAGGTATACAGCCCCCAGCAGTGTGGTATACAGGCCTCCCCAGTGGTAGTATACAGCAGCCTCCCCAGTGGTATATACAGGCCCCAGCAGTATATACAGTAGCCCCAGTGGTATACAGCAGCCTCCCCAGTGGTATATACAGGCCCCAGCAGTATATACAGTAGCCCCAGTGGTATACAGCAGCCTCCCCAGTGGTATATACAGCAGCCCGAGTGGTATACAGCAGCCTCCCCAGTGGTATATACAGCAGCCCCAGTGGTATACAGCAACCTCCCCAGTGGTATATACAGCAGCCCCAGTGGTATACAGCAACCTCCCCAGTGGTATATACAGGCCCCAGCAGTATATACAGTAGCCCCAGTGGTATACAGCAGCCTCCCCAGTGGTATATACAGGCCCCAGCAGTATATACAGTAGCCCCAGTGGTATACAGCAGCCTCCCCAGTGGTATATACAGCAGCCCGAGTGGTATACAGCAGCCTCCCCAGTGGTATATACAGCAGCCCCAGTGGTATACAGCAACCTCCCCAGTGGTATATACAGCAGCCCCAGTGGTATACAGCAACCTCCCCAGTGGTATATACAGGCCCCAGCAGTATATACAGTAGCCCCAGTGGTATACAGCAGCCTCCCCAGTGGTATATACAGGCCCCAGCAGTATATACAGCAGCCCCAGTGGTATACAGCAGCCTCCCCAGTGGGTATATACAGGGCCCCAGTGGGTATATACAGGCCCCAGTGGGTATATACAGGCCCCCAGTGGGTATATACAGTCAGGGCCCCAGTGGGTATATACAGTCAGGGCCCCAGTGGGTATATACAGTCAGGGCCCCAGTGGGTATATAAGTCAGGGCCCAGTGGGTATATACAGTCAGGGCCCAGTGGGTATATACAGGGCCCCAGTGGGTATATACAGTCAGGGCCCCAGTGGGTATATACAGGCCCCCAGTGGGTATATACAGGCCCCCAGTGGGTATATACAGTCAGGGCCCCAGTGGGTATATACAGGGCCCCAGTGAGTATATACAGGCCCCATGGTATATACAGCCCCAGTGGGTATATACAGGCCCCCAGTGGGTATATACAGGCCCCCAGTGGGTATATACAGGCCCCCAGTGGGTATATACAGGCCCCCAGTGGGTATATACAGGCCCCCAGTGGGAATATACAGGCCCCCAGTGGGAATATACAGGCCCCCAGTGGGAATATACAGGCCCCCAGTGGGAATATACAGGCCCCAGTGTGTATATACAGGCCCAGTAGGTATACAGGCCCCCCCCACTCCTCCTCTGCTGCACACGTCACCTGTAAAGGAATACATCATACTTACTTATCTCTGCCGGCTGCCGCTGTCACCGCTCTGCACCGCGCTCCGGCTTCATCTGGCTTCTTCCTGGTTGTGACCGCCGGGCGCAGGCAATGACGTCACAACCAGGAAGAAGCCGGATGAAGACGGAGCGCGGTGCAGAGCGGCGGCAGCGGCAGCCGGCAGGGATAAGTAAGTAGGATGTATTCCTTTACAGGTGACGTGTGCAGCAGAGGAGTGGGGGGCCTATATATACCTACTGGGGGGGGGGCTGTAGCTGCTGACCGGATAGCAGCGTAGCGGCGCTGGGTCCGGGCCCCCCACAAGGGCCGGGCCCCAAAGCGACCGCTACGTCTGCTATGCCGGTAGTTACGCCCCTGCCCTCTACACATGTACATCATCATGGAGCTTTAAAAATAAGTAACATATGAAAATTTACATTTTTTTTGATGGCACAAAAGTTATAATTTTTCAGGATTTTATCACTTCTACTAAAAAGGCATCAGCTAGTCTTGCAAAGGGGTTTTCTGAGCTCCACGTAAAAGCATTAAAAATAAATAAGAGCAAAGGGTGATTCTGTACACAAACCATCAGCACAAAATAAAATGTCTATTATAAATTGTATTTTTGACTGGAGGCATGTCATTGTACATTACTAGATAGATTATTTTAAAATATATGCATTTATTTCCTTTAAATGTAAAAAAAATATATATATTTTTATTACCTTTAAATGCTAAAATGCTTTCAATGCATTTATTTCCTTTAAATGTAAAAAAAATATATATTTTTATTACCTTTAAATGCTAAAATGTTTTCAATGGCTTTTGATTTCGCTTGTTTCCCCTCATTTCCTCCTATCTCCTTTGTTAACCCTTACAGTCAAAGCCTGCTTTCACCTTCGTGACCAGGCCAAATTTTACAATTCTGACCAGTGTCACTTTATGTGGTAATAACTCTGGAACACTTTTAAAGGATCCCAGTGATTCTAAATGTTTTTTTTCCTAAAAACATTTAATTCATGTTAGTGGTAAATTTAGGTAGAAATTTTTATGTTTATTTATGAAAATATTGGAATTTTGGTGAAAATGTTGCAATTTTCAGACTTTGAATTATTATGCCCTTAAACCAGAGAGTTACATCATATAAAATACTTAATAAATAACATTTGCCACTTGACTATCTACTATAGAATTGTCTAAGGGCCACTTCCATCTGAGGCTGAAATGCGTGCCGCAGAGGGAAGTGGCCAGTGTGCAAAAGAGCCGTGGCGCGCGAATTCAAGATTTGCGCGCAGCACAACTCTCCTCACAGCCCCCCCTGCTCCTCGCGGCCCCCCCACATCTTCTGTCCTCCCCCCTCTCCCACCCTACAGTGTCACCACTGCCTAGCATTACCAGGATGCATTGCTGAAGGCTTCAGGAAGAAACTGTGTGGAGAGGGTCATGTGACAGGGTGGGCTGATGTGACTTCACACAGGCCGTGTCACATGACCGGCTCCACAGAGAGAGTGTGTTCCTGGAGCCTTCCACAGCTGCCATCCAGTAATGCCAGGCGGGGTGACACCGGAGGGGGGGCGAGGGGGGAGGACGCAGCACAGGGGGAGATGTAGAGAGGTGCAGGAGGACAGGCAGAAAGGCAGGGGAGGCACAGAGCAGGGCCAGCAGCACAGGGGCAGGGGGCACAAGGGGACAGGCTGAATGGCAGGGGGACAGGCAGGGGAGCACAGGAATAGAGGCAGGGGGACAGGCACAGAGACAGGGGCACAGGCACAGAGACAGGGTGCGCAAGGGGACAGGCAGAGAGGCGCAGGGGACAGGCAGGGAGGTAGGGGGACAGGCAGAGAGACAGGGATGTGCAGTGGGACAGGCACAGAGGCAGGGGGACGCAAGGGGACAGGCAGGGGGGCACAGAGGCAGGGGGGCACAGGGGGACAAGCACAGAGGAAGGGGGGGCGCAGGGGGACAGCCACAGAGTAGAGGGGTGCAGGTAGAGAGGCAGGGGGGCAGGCACAGATGCAGGGGGGGTGCAGCGGGATAGGCAAAGGTGCAGAGAGGCAGGGGAACAGGCACAGAGGTGCAAGGGGATAGGCAGAGAGGCACAGGGGGACAGGTATAGAGGCAGGGGGACAGGCACAGAGGCAGAAAACATAGGGAGACAGGCACAGAGGCGCAAGGGGATAGCCAGAGGCGCGCAGGGGGACAGGCATAGAGGCAGGGGAGCGCAGGGGGACAGGCATAGAGGCAGCGGGGCGCAGGGGGACAGGCATAGAGGCAGGGGGACAAGCATAGAGCCAGGGGGACAGGCATAGACACAGTTGGGTGCAGGGAGACAGGCATAGAGGCAGGGGGCACAGACGGGGGAGACCGCGCAGACGTGGGAGACAGGCACAGAGACGAGAGACAGCGCAAACACACCACCCTCTCGATGGGATAGCGGGGTCAATAGCGGGGATAGGAGGAGAGATGGAGGAGCGGGGACACGAGGTGCGGTGACAGGAAGAGCGATGACAGGAGGAGAAAAAGGAGTGGGAACAGAAGGAGAGGCGTAGAAGCTGGAACAGGAATAGCGGTGACAGGAGGAGAGACGGAGGAGCGGGGACACGAGGAGCGGTGACAGGAAGAGCGATGACAGGAGGAGACATGGAGGAGCGGTGACAGTAGGAGAGATGGAGGATGGGGACAGGAGGAGCGATGACAGGAGGAGACATGGAGGAGCGGTGACGTAGGAGAGATGGAGAGTGGCAGGAGCGTGACAGGAGGAGAGATGGAGGAGTGGTGACAGGAGGAGAGACAGCGGAGCGGTGACAGGAGGAGCGGTGACAGGAGGAGAGACAGAGGAGCGGTGACAGGAGGAGCGGTGTAGTTCACTCACGTTGACTGAACAAGTTCTGTCACTCATAGTATGTCAACTACATACATCTTCTAGAATACCCGATGCGTTCGAATCGGGCCACCATCTAGTTTTACAAAAAGCATATTTTAAAATATTTTGTTTGTTAGGAGAGTAAAAGGGTTAAAAGATTATAACAGCAATTTCTCATTTTTCCAGCAAAATTTACAACTCAAATTTTTAAGGGTCCACATCACAGTTGAAGTGACTTTGAATTTGAAGGGCCTATATGACACAAAATACCCAAAAGTGACGGAGCCAAGATTGACCTTAATGACCAAACCGAATTTTACAATTCAGTCAATGTGTCACTTTATGAGGTTTTAACTGTGGAACACTTCAACGGATCACAGCGATTACCAACATTTTTTTCGAGACATATTGGACTTCATGTCAGTGGTCAATATAGAACAATATTTTTTTGTGAGAAAAAAATAAAATGCAGGTAAAAATTTAGCAATTTTCGACTTTTCAATTTTCATTCCATTAAACCAGAGAGTTACAGTGGAGGAAAAAAAAAAGTATTTAGTCAGCCTTCAATTGTACACGTTCTCCCACTTAAAAAGACGAGAGAGGCCTGTAATTGACATCATACGTAGACCTCAGCTAAGAGAGACAAATTTGAAGTGACTTTGAGGGGCCTATGTGACAGAAAATACCCAAAAGTGACACCATTCTAAAAATTGCAGCGCTCAGACTGCTCAAATACACATTCAGGCACTTTATTAACCCCTCAGCTGCTTCACAGGAATAAATTAAATTGGAATGAAAAAAGTAATGCATTTAGATTTTATCTAAAAATGTTCCTGTAGCCTCAATTTATTCCCTTTTACAAGCGATAGCATGACAAAATGGATGCCAAAACTTGTTACCCAGTTTCTTCTGCACGCGCCAATATCCCTCATGTGGTCAGAAACCTCTTCTTGAACAAACGGGAGTGCTCAGAAGGGAAGGAGCAATATCAGAAATTTGGAACACAAGTTTGGCTGACACAGTTTGTGGGCACCATGTCACATTTGCAGGACCCCTAAGGTACCTAAAAAGTAGAAACCCCCACACAAATTACCCCATTTTGGAAACTGGACTCCTCAAGGATTTTATCTAGGGGTACAGTAAGCATTTTGAACACACAGGCACTTCACAAAATTTGATAAACATATGTCATTGAAAATTTTCTTTTTTTTTCACAAAAGTGTTGGTTTAGCACCAAATGTCTCACTTTTACAAGAGGTAACACCAAAACATGGAACACACACTTTGCTGCCCACTTTCTTATGACTGTGGCAATACCCCACATGTAGACAAAAAGTTTGGACAAACGAAAAGACTCAGAATGAACGGAGCAATATTTGAATTTTGGAAAGCAAATTTGACTGAAAGCGATTGTCAAGGATATGTTGCATTTCCTGGAACCCTAAGGTACCTAAACAGCAGAAATCTCCCACAAGTGACCCCATTTTGGAAACTAGACACTTCAAGGATTTTACCTGTGGGTATAGTAAGCATTTTAAGCCCACAGGAACTTCACAGAATTTGATAATATATTGTCATATTGAAAATTTTCAATTTTTTCACAAACGTGTTGCTTATAGCATATGGCTATAGGAGCAGGCACCCCGGCAGGGGAATGACCTGTCATCATGCACTCAGTGGTCACGATCCTACGGTCACAGATGGGTTAACTGTGATCCCATGATGATCTCCAAAGCAGGCACTGCAGATCTCCATGGGATAACAACTGATCCCTGTATGACCAGAGGATCAGGACCTGTCATGAACTCACCGTTTATGACACATCACTCCCCTGGGAATGAAAAAGAAAAAATATTTTAATAGAAATAAAACACAAGATATTTAGGGACTCCATCTTTATTAACAGCTGTCTGCTTTATCTGTACTGAGAATCAAAAATACTGCAGAGTGTAAGGGGCTCAACAGCCAATCAGAGATGCTGTCAGAGAGAATGGGCGTCTTTGGCTGCTGGAGTAAAAGCTTGTGTGAATGGCGTGCACTCAGTTTTTTGAGTTTTTGAGGTGCAAATGAAGGGGTCACTAGAACCCGTATTTATAGATCAAAGATATCACTGCACTCTCAGAGTCATATGTGATGCAAAGTGAAAAAGTTTATTGTTTTTGAAACAACAAGCGACCACTGACGCCGTTTCGGTCCACAATATCAGACCTTTCTCAAAGAGTCGCTAGAATTAATAATTCTAGCGACTCTTTGAGAAAGGTCTGATATTGTGGACCGAAACGGCGTCAGTGGTCGCTTGTTGTTTCAAAAACAATAAACTTTTTCACTTTGCATCACATATGACTCTGAGAGTGCAGTGATATCTTTGGCTGCTGGAGTAACCTGAAACCAGCCCATACATTCTAGCATCTAGAATGTATAGGCAGTTTCCAGGTTACTTAACCAGCCAACCACAGACGCCCATTCTTTAAGATAGCATCTGTGATAGGCTGCTGGAGCCTGTGCAGTGAATATCCCGGAAGTTAATATGCGGCCCCGAAAGTACACACAGCGGGATGTGAGACAACGGGACGGCAGGGCTTGGCAAGTATAACGCTGATGCTTAATAACTACCTTTTTTTTCTTCTTTTTTTACAACCCTCCACCCCCGAACCTGAACTGTAACACGATCTTCCCAGGGAAGTCTGTGTTCGGGATCTGTGGTGTTCGGTACAGACCCCAAACTTTATACAGGTCAGGTTTGCCCATCACTATTCAGACGTGCTGTGCCAATGCTGCATATTTTTACCATGCGTATGTGGTGCAGATTTTGAATGCAGAAAAATGTGCAGCATGTCAATTATTGGTGCATATTTCCATGCGTCTTTCAGACCCTCCAGCCATTGACAACATTAAAAAAATGTACAGCAAACATGCATAATAAAGACACCTAAAAAGCGTCACGTTTTTGGGTGCGTATTTCTGACAGAAGATGCACATTTCCTGCAGAAAATTTCACACATAGCCTTACTCCTTTAAACAAAGGAGACGAGAAAAAGAAGGAGAATCAAAGCTTTTGAAAACATTAACATATATAAATGTAATAAATAGAATTTTTTTTCATATGCAGGAAATCCATAATTTAAAAATACATATCTTTATCCAGCAATGTACAATAACCTGGTCCTAGTAAAAAAAATTAAATAAATAACCATGTATAACAAACCATTATATTTTGTGCAGATGTAACCTATAAAGAATTACTCTCTGCCCAGAGTATTTATGTTTAATGCATTCAAAAGGATACAATTTTGCAGATCTCACAGATATTAAGCTTTGCATTAGTACTACATGTAGCTTAAAATGACCACCATGCTGTCATCAATGTACAGGCCAAGATATTTCACTTAACTTATCAGCTGTAATTCTGCTCTAAGGCATAGAGAAACATGTTACTCACACTGTTAAACTAAAGCCCCTAGTAACCCAGAAAATAGAGAGGACATATGGTCCTTTTAAATCCAATAGAAAAATGTCACATCTGTTTTGTATGATTCCCAGAGAGCAATATTTTTTTCTCCATTTCTCTTCTATCTCATTCAATAGCAAAAAGAGTTGACAGGCTTTGACAAATATTACGCAGGATGTTTTTACACCAGTTAGTCTTCCTTCAACTGATATTAAAGGTTTTTTTCAATAATATAAATGATGGCTTATTTCATAGATATAAGAAAAAAAAATCAATTTAATCAAAAAATTAATTTTGCTAAATTGCAACATTAAAACGTTATTTCATCACCAGTGTCCCCCTTGTTCTATGGTTTATGAAAGCAGTCACTATGCATATCATACACCAGCAGCGATGCCCAACATACCTCTAGCTTCATCTCGGCTCAGCCCAAGTTTGCTCCTCCGCACAAGCATAGAAGCTCTAGTGCTATTCTATCAAACACATAGTGCAAAAAGTTGCATTGAATTTTGGGTGAGCGGCATCATGTCACTGCGTTGCAGGAGCCACCCACTGCGCAGAGATATAGAATGGACAACAAGTGGAAAAAGTAGGGTACAAGTCAAAAAAAAGGCAGAAACAGCGTTACCTACTCCTCATGGACACATGAGTTTATTCTGAAAAGTTACTTGAAAGTGCATGTCAAGTGACATAACAGCAAGTTTTAATAAATTGAACCTGTCACCAAGATTCTCCCCTATAAACTGCAGCCACCACCAGTTAGCCCTTATTAGTGATGAGGGAGTGGCGTGATATTCACACTCGCTATACTTGTAATGGGTAGTTTTTAATACTCGCATATTCGTCTGAATAGCGAGTCTAATGTTAGTTAAAGAGGACCTGTCCCCCCCCATACATACAGGAGGGAGGCGGCGTAGGGAAGATAATACATATAGCGGACGTGAAATTGCCCTGTGAAGAGAAGTGGCTCCCCACCTCTTTGGCTCCACATTGTAAGTTTTTTAATTCAATTATCTTGGGGTACAGGGGGGCTAGAGACATGGGGGACCCCTTGCCTGAATGCTGCAGACATGCTGCATTCAGTGCTGCAATCAGCATGTATGGGGGGTGACAGGTCCTCTTTAATTAGTGACTGGCTCCACTCACACACTTCCAGGTATGAAACGAGTCTGTATGGGTAAGGGTGGGAGGGTGGTCTTTTTGTGTTTCTACTGAATTAAACACCTTGCTGTGCCACCCAGAAAGACCCTAACATTCAATCTGCTTTCACTGAGGTGCCAGCTCACTTGTGTACTGAAGGGAGATGTCAATTTGTGTCAGATCAGTAACGATTGGCATATCACTCAAGAGCACCAGCGATACTATCCAAGTAACGAGTATCCCAAATACCGTACTATCTGTGCGAGTACCGAATAGTAACTGTGGCACCTCTGCGGACCGGTGGCGACAGAGTGAACTGCAGCTGGTCAGGTAAGCTAGGTACTCCGCACCAACACCCCACACACACACTCTGATCCTGAGCCCAAGTCACTTCAGGTCGGGCGAGGGATGGGGGAGGAGAGAGTGAAAGGGGTGGAATGGGAGAAACAGCACCCGGGAAAGTGGTGGAGAAACTGGAGTAAAACACAGGAACACAAAGTTGGAGGAGGGATTCCCTGGGAGAGAGATTTCCCTGGAGGGTTGAGGAGGAGGGAAGGATCCCCAAGCCGAAACACCCTTTAGCTGAGTGCCAGAGGCAGAGAGAACAATGGGGTCTGTACAATGATGGCCGGCCGGGAACCCAGGCTGAACCTGTGGAGAGATAGAAGGAGCCAGGTGAGCCCGACTAACCCGGGTCACTGGTGGCTTGGCCAGAGAACCAGAGTGCCGGCTCCGTAGATGTGGCCAGGAATGCTTCAAGCCCCTAACCACAAGACACCCGGTGGGGTGCGGGAACTATGTCCCGAGACCCAACAACCGGTGTGGTGTAGGACAAAGCCATCGTACTAGGACTAGTGACCCAGAGTGTGGGATCAATCACTACAGAGCCTGTGTCACCAGGATCAAAACCGTACACGTAGGAGAGAGAAACAGAGGGTCTAAAAGGTACATTGAGAGGGAGTGATGCAGAGGAACCATCTCGGCTGCAGTAAGAACCTAAGACTGTGACTGTAGTGTGAACCAGGTCCATCAACAGTGTTGTAAGAGAACTGTTAAATGCTGAGACTGTGATGTTGAGTTGGAAGTGAAGTAAAGTACCCGGTAAACTCAAGAACGGTGTTTGAGACTTTTTGGTACAGAGACTGCAGCAGCTCGCCCGCAGAGTTGCATACTGGGATTCCCTGACACAGGAGAAGTTGCGGGAAGAGAACAACTACAGCGCCCCAATAACCCACAATCCTTACACCTGCCCTGGGGACCAAAAGCCTGCCCGTGGAGGGCTCATCATCCCGGCTGCCACCTCCACCATCATCCCTAGTGGTCTGAACGGCAGCGGTGGCCCATTTTAGCCACAAACCACGGGTGGTGTCACGTTTATTCCTAAAAATCAGTTCCCCTTTTATTGACCCCCCAGGGCCACCGAGCCGGGTCTCGACCCCCATGACTCCCACAGCAGAACTGCGGCCTGGTTCAGAGTACCCCATGGCCCTGGTGGGTGAGTCATAACGATTACACTCACTCATCACTAGCCCTTATACATACTATTCTGTATATAAGTGGCGAAGCTTATCTATATAATAGAAAAAAAGCTATTATACTTCCCTAAAGAGCCTTCCGGTCTGAGGGGTGTTGCCAATGTTGATTAGGTGTCTCCTCTCTGCTGCGATCGCCATCCTCTTTCCCTGCTTCATGTGGATGACATGTGCTACAGCATCCACAGTGTCCTCCATTGCACTCCTGCACACACCTCTCTCTGCCCTGCCAAGAGCAGAGTAAAGTATTGTACAGCATGCGGGTGGTTGTTCTTTGATCTCTGCCTGCCCCTATGCATTACAGTACTTTACAAAATGGATGGGATTTATAGAAATCTCCTGCCAACTGTGTGGCTTTCTTACTCAACTTAAATAGACCTGTGGTGAATGTTTCAAATCCACAATGTGTCAGTTTCTCTTGCAGGTACACTGAGCTATGTGCAAATTTTACCTTTAGATTTTGATTAGAAGTGGAAAATCTAAAGGTAACAAACATGCATTTTATTGCATTTACGAGGTGAAATGTATAAAAAAAAAACACATTTAATCTGCACCCAGGTATATATAAAAAAAAAAAAAAAAAAAAAAGTTTGCTCAAAACCAAATACAAAATCAAAGGAGCCTTTTATAAAACTATGACAAACGAAAAAGACAAAAAATGCAGCATTATCAAAAATCCATGTTAAAAAAAACGCAATAAAAAACACAAGCAGCCTAGTTTAATTCATAGCCGCGGAAATTCTGCAACATTAAAAAAATCACCAAAAGTTCATCATACAAACTAACTCACACATTGTAGCATGTCAATTCCTAATGAATATTTACTTCAGTTTTTTCCATTTGAGATAAAAATGGGCTAGTAGTCAGGGGTGTGGAGTCAGAGTCAGTGTTCATTTTGGTGGAGTTGTAGAGTCAGAGGTTTGGCTTACCGATTCCACAGTCCTGCTAACAGCTAAAACTATTTCCCATGCAGTTTTTTGCCCAAAAAAATTTTCATGCAGAAAAACACCACATCAAAAAATAATGTGTGAATAAACCCCAAAACAATCAAAACCTTGTCAGCCCGACATTGCAATATAATAACATATCACAAGAAAATAACCAGCAAATAATATGTTATTTACTTATCATATTTTTCGGACTATAAGATGCACTTCTCCCCAAGGAAAGTGGAGGTGCGTCTTATAGTCTGGATGAATCTGGCTGTAGCTAGGTGGAGTAGCGGCAGCATTACAGGGTCACAGGAGGCCGGAGCAGGGTCACATAAAGCAGAAGCCAGCACTGGGGCTAGCACGTGTGCCCACTGTTTAAGCATATGATTATTCACTGCTACACATGCCAATAATCTCTCACCCACCTCTCTATACTGAAGCTGACGCTGAGCGGTAGGTGGGATAATGGGCGGGAAGAGCACAGCATTGTGCTTCTGCAGTCTGACCGTCTTTAATAAAATAGCTCCAGGGTGACGTGTGCGCAGACCGCGATCTCCAGTGTCATTTTAGTGAAGACAATCGGCAGAATCCTTTGGTCTTTATCTAAATGGCGCCGGTGGCAGCACATGCACAGTTACATCTTAAGGCCTAGTCTTACAACTGCACGTGTTGCTGCCAGCCATTTTGGTAGAGACCTGAGGATTGTACAGATTGTCTTTAATATAATGGTACCAGAAATTGCGGCACCATCATATTGAAGAGCATCAGACTGCAAAAGCAAAGTGCATATACACTGCTACCACACCCATAATTCCAGGCAGGGAGCATCTAATATTTCGGCATCTGATGTTGATGTAAGTAGGCAAGCATGGCGGCGACATCATGCACTGACCTGCTTACATGCTAAAGTCAGTTGCTGGGATCAGAGGAAGACACCATGCACTGAAGGGGGGGGGGGGGGGGTGGGAAAGTGAGTAAAATCCTTTACTACTTTATATGTCTGTGGCATGAATGGAGCCAAATATACCATTATGGAAGCCATATATACTAGGATGGGTGCTATATATACAAGGATGGGGCCCACATATACAAGAATGAGGGTCAAATATATCAGGATGGGGACAGGGATGAGGACCCCATGTATCAGGATGGGGCCATATATACCACTATGGGCCCAGAATGAGGACCACATATAACAGGATAGGGATCATATATACTAGGGTGTGAGAAGGATGGAGGACATATACACCAGTATGAGGGACATGTATACCCGGAGGGGCCCAAAATGGGGATATTAGTATAAAATTGGGGAACATTACCCCCCGTAACGGCGTCAGCAGAAGATCCACCCCATAACAGAGCATCATGACTATATTCTTTGCGTCAATTTTTTTTCTATTTTCCTCCTCTAAAACCTATGTGCGTCTCATAGTCCGAAAAATACAGTATGTTCATATACATATAGAATACAGTCTACAAAAAGGAAACATCAGCACAAGAATTCTCTATTGTCATCTGTTTTTTTACTATGAGTCATTTAAAATTCAATTACGTTAGAAAACGTGCAACATACCTAAGTTGAGAAGCCTTCATCATTGGGTTGCTAGCTACAGTAAAAAAAAAAGCAAACAAAGAGATAAAGCTGTTACTTTTCATACAATATAAATTAAGATGAATATTTAAAAAAAAAAAATGACTTAACTGTAAGGAATGGGTTTTCTGGAACTATGGCTTATCTTATAGAGGTGTAATAAACTAAAGAACAAAAGGTTCACATCCACAATAGACTCATTTACTAAAGGGAACCTGTCATGTTCCCCAAATGCTATTAACCTGTAGATATGGGGTTAAAGTATCGGGTAATAGTGTTTTGACATTGGAAGCCCCACTACTGGATGTAACTTTGCCAGAGCACTGCCGAGTGTTTAACCCCTCCACCCCCAGTCAATTTTCCGTTTTCCACTCCCCTTCCTCCAAGAGCCATAAAGTTTTTAATTTTTCCATTAATGTAGACATATGAGGGCTTGCTTTTGCAGGCTGAGTTATACTTTCTAATGAAACAATTTATTTTACCATACAATGAACAGGAAAATGGAAAACAAATTCCAAGTGCGGTGAAATTGCAAAAAAAAAAGTGCAATTACACAGTTGTTTTTTTGTTTTTTTATTCACCATGTTCAGTACTTGGTAAAACGGATGTGTCAGTATGATGACTCGAGTCGGTACGAGTTCGTAGATACCAAACATGTACACTTTTACTATTACCCAAGTGGTGAAAACAATTTAGAAGTTTTTAACCCCTTCCCGACACTTGACGTAATACAATGTCAAGGGTCAGGTCCCGGTGTTTGATGTGAGCTCCGGTGCGGCACATCAAACACCCGACATCTCAGCTGATCTCATCATCCGGGATCTCGGCAGAACCCCTGGCTATCACTGATCACTTCCTGTAAGTGGTTGGCAAGCGCTGCCAACCACTCACAGTGTCAACTAGAAAAAAAGGGAGATACAAGAGGCGCAGTTTGTGCCCTATCAAACAGACACTATAGTTCTTATGTGGCTTTTAAGTGTATCCACTCACCTTTTATGGTTGTGCGACCCACAACCAGTTTTAAAAGCACGAGGCAGCTGCTGCAGAACCTCCAACGCCACAAAACCGCGGGAAATCAGGAGATAAAACTGGAATGGTAACCACGGTCCGCGCTGCTGCTCTTTATCCAAGGAATCCACAAGAGGTTATTACCATCAAAAGTTCTTTATTTCATCACACTAACGCATTTCGGTGCTGTCCCAGCACCTTCATGCCCTGAGGAAGGTGCTGGGACAGCACTGAAACGCGTTGGTGTGATGAAATAAAGAACTTTTGATGGTAATAACCTCTTGTGGATTCCTTGGATAAAGAGCAGCAGCGCGGACCGTGGATACCGTTCCAGTTTTATAACCACTCACAGTGCGCATTTGTGACAGGTCCCGATGTGCTACAGCTTATTGGGACCTGTCACAAGCGATCAGACTGTGCAGCAGTGTGCCACCCTATGGCGGTGTGTAAAATAATGAATGAATTAATAAATAAAGTTTTTACAAACATAAAAAAAGAAAAAAAAACTACAAGTTCAAATCACCCCCCTTTCCCCCATTCAAAATAAAAGTATTAAAATTTTTTTAAAAAAAAACATATATTTGGCATTGCTGTATTCAGAAACGCCCAAACTATCAATATATAAAATCAATTAATTTGAGCCGTGAACTGCTGTAACGGAAAAAAAGGTCCAAACACCAAACTTGCGGGGTTTTTTGGTCACCGCAACATTGCTATAATGGGCGATCAAAATAGTGCATCCACCCAAAAATGGTATCATTAGAAACGTCAGCTCAAGCCGCAAAAAATAAGCCACCACACAGCCCCAGATCCCAAATGATGAGAACGCTACGGGTCGCAGAACATGGTGCAAAAAGTGTAAATTTTTTTTTTAAACTTCTGAATTTTTTTTCACCATATAGATACCAGTAAAGGTATACATGTTTGGTATCTACGAACTCGTACCAACCTGAGGCATCACACCGTCACATCAGTTTTACTACATAGTGAACATGATGACCAAAAAAACCCAAAAAACAAATGCGTAATTGCCCTTTTTTTGCACTTTCACCGCACTTGGAATTTTTTTCCACGTTCTCATTTTTCTGGATCTGGGGCTGTGTGATGGCTTATTTTTTGAAGCTTGAGCTGATGTTTTTAATGATATCATATTTAGGTAGAAGCAATGTTTTAATCGTCTGTATTTTATTGCAATGTTGTGGTGACCGAAAAAAAAATGGAATTTTTGACGTTTGGACTTATTTTTCCGTTACGCAGTTTACCGATCTGATTGATTTTATATGTTGATAGACCATGCATTTCTGAGCACAGGGATACCAAATATGTGTATTTTGTTTTCAATATTATTATTGTCAATGGGACAAAAGGGGGGTGATTTCCACTTTTATGTTTTCTTATTTTTCCTCTGTGTTATACTACCCCCTAGGAGGCCTCAACACTGCGTAATCCAACCACTTTTGTTGTTCAGAGACATGCAGCGGCACGTCTCTAAAAAGGACTAATGAACATTTTCTGTGGATGGCGGCTCTCGCCAGGCATCCACAGAAAGTGACTGATGACAGCATCTGAGGTCACCACTGGACCCTGGGCTGTCAAGGTAACACACTGAGGTCCTGTGATCGCATCATGGGACCTCCAAGGTCAGTGAGGAATGGTGCGATCTGCACTGTAGTGCTTAGGATCATGCTGTCTGTGACTGACACCACAATTCAAAGGGTTAACAGCACCAAACTGTGCTGTTAGCTTCACATGTTAACTAATCAGCTGACATATACAGGTAATGGTGCGAGCTCAGCTCAATGTTAAATGTTACGTACCAGAAGTAACAAATAAATACAGCTCTATAGCGACTTGTGACTAGTGATGGGCGAACCCTGAAAATGCTCGCTAAAGGGAGATTTGCCCAGATCTTTTTGTAAAGTCCAAGATCAAGGCTGGACGTAAAACGAATCTGCGTCCGAATCCCAAACTTGGACTTTACAGTTATGGGATGATGCGGGAGGCTGTAAAATAAAGTATATACCGTATTTTTCGCTTTATAAGACGCACTTTTGTTCCCCAAAATTTTTGGGGAAAGTGGGGGGTGCGTCTTATAAAGTGAACCTAGTAGCTGTGCTGAATTGGAGGTGGAAGGTGGGGGGGAGCTGTGGTGTCTGGGGGATTTCAGGAGGCTGCAGCAGCGGCCCCGTGGTCACGTGGGGCCGCTCATTATCTCCTGTAATATGCACTGCATCCCGCTGTCAATCACCAGCGGGAGCAGCCCATGTTACAGGAGTGTATGGAGCGGACCCGCAGCTCACCGGCTGCAGCCACATGTGAACTCCCCATTAGCAGCCCCAGCGCGTTATCTGCCCCAGCCATTGTGCCCTGCTGGCCTCCATAGCCACCACGGTAAGCTTCTCTTTGTCCCCGCCGCAGCCGCCCGTGTGTCTCCGGGGCCGTTTGTAAGATGACAGGTGAGGGAGTGGGTGAGGGGACCGACTCTAACCTGGTTAAGGTTGTGTCGCCTCCTCAGTAAAAACACGTCATCGGGGCCTCCTGGTGCTTGTACCCTGTGCTGGATGCAGCTCCTGCCAACTTACACATTCAGCCCGGTCACATGGGCTTACGGTCATGTGATCCGGGGTCTGACATCATCAAAGGTCCTCAAGCTCCACAGGCTATTCAGTGTGGGAATTAAACTAGTGAATCCCACAGCTCCTGGGACCTTTGATGAGCCGTGAGTGTTGTTGCTGCTGCCCAAAACAAACAGGTGGTGAATGAGGAGCTGAGAGGAGATTAAGTCATTAAGTCACACTGTCATTAAGTGCACCTTGTGCCTGAGTTGGTGGTGCTGCTGCCACACAAAGAAGAATGGTGGAGGTGCCTTCTCCCTGCACTGCACTATGTGATTGAATACTGTAAGTCACAGCTTATCCTCTCTACATAAAAATAGTGGGAATGCGTGATTTACACCATCTCAGTCCCACCCTCTCCAGACACAGCTAAGGTGGCACCGTGCCATAGAACACTGAGATGACATTCTACACGGAGGTGCCATATATACCACACTGAGGTGCTGTGCTGCACAGAGGTGCCATATATACCACACTGAGGTGCTGTGCTGCACGGAGGTGCCATATATATCACAATGAGGTGTTGTGCTGCACAGAGTTGCCATATATACCACAATGAGGTGTTGTGTTGCACAGAGGTGCCATATATACCACACTGGGGTGTTGTGCTGCACGGAGGTGCCATATATACTACACTGGGGTGTTGTGCTGCACGTAGGTGCCATATATACCACACTGGGGTGTTGTGCTGCACGGAGGTGCCATATATACCACACTGAGGTGCTGTGCTGCACGGAGGTGCCATATATACCACACTGAGAAGACATAGTACAGTGAGATGCTATAATAGTACACTGAGGTGTTGTACTACAATGAGATGCAATAATACTACTAGACAGAGGTGCCACACCGCACTGAGGTGCCATAGTACTAAAGTGAGGTGTCCTACTACAATAAGGTGCCATAGTTCACAGTGAGGTGTCCTACTACAATAAGGTGCCATAGTACTACAGTGAGGTGTCCTACTACAGCGAGGTGCCATAGTACAGAGGTCCCCAACTCCAGTCCTCATATACGGTATATGATTTGTAAGACGGACACTGGCATTATAAGACAGACCCCATTTAACATTAAAAATTATTTTTTTCTCTGATCCTTCACCATATTTGGGGGTGCGTCTTATAATCAGGCGAGTCTTATAAAGCGAAAAATACGGTAATTAAAAAAAATCATCATTATACTTACCGGGTCAGCACCGTGTGTCCTGCAGTCCCGCTGTCCTGGCCACTTCCACTTTTGGGGCAGCTCATTAACCTGCGAGGTTATTCACTGAAGGGCTGAGAACTCAGAGGTTTTTGGTAGCTTTCGGCTGTATTCGCAGTAATGTCAGAGTTCACCCGAGTTCATTGCTCAGCTATAAACTCAACTTGAACTCTAAGGGTACTGTTACACGTCGCAACATTGCATGTAACTTCATGCAACTGGCAATTTGCTGGTTGCAGTGAAATCATGGACACATTGTTCTATTTTGTTGCAGTGTACAAATGGAACAATGTTTCCATGATTTCACTGCAACCAGCAAATTGCCAGTGAAATTGCATGCAATGTTGTGACGTGTAATGGTACCCTGACTGTCACTGTCAGTCTCAGCCAGCTTGTCGCTCTTAATAGACGCTTGTCTGCTCAGAACAATGAAGCAGAGCTGACATTGCTCTCCTTATGTACTAAGTCTGATTGAGGGTTTTTTTTCTAATAAGGATGGAGTCCCTAAATGTGTTTTGCATTTTTTTTCTAATAAATAAATTTTTTCTCTGTGTTGTATTTTTTTCTTTTTACTGTTTAATAGAAATTCATGGTTGCCATGTCTAATTTGGCATGATGTCATGAATTTCGGGCTTGGTACCAGCTGAGAATACAAAGCATGTATTAACACCATTATTACCCAGCATGCCACCCTCCACCAGGGCTGCTGCAAGAGCTGGGTAGAGTGCCTGGAAATGGGGCTACGATGAATGTGCAATTTTCAGGGTTGGGTGCAGGTTGCAGTTTTCAGTGTGGGGAGCCCAGAATGCTTGGGCTTACCACACAGACTCCCCATCCCCAGCTGTCTGATTTTACCTGGCTGGCAATCAAAATAAGGCAAGAGCCCACACATTTTTTTTTTTAATTATTTATTTAAACAATTTAAAAAAATATTGGGGTTCCCTTTATTTTGACTACCAGCCAAGGTAAAGTCAGGCAGCTGGAGGTGGCAGCTGTCTGCTTTATCTGTGCTGAGAATCAAAAATACTGTGGAGTGCTATGTCATTTTTTAAAATTATTTGTTTTTACACTACTATATGTGTGACGGACACAACAGCCAATCACACAAGTTGTCACAGAGAGTGGGCGTCTGTGAGTGGCTGTTTTGAGTAATCTGTAAAGACTGTCACAAGGGCGTCTGTGGAGGGGAGTGGCCTGACTGCCTAAGGCGATGGTCGCATGATCCCAGAGCTCCGGTCCCCCCAGGCATAAAGTGACTTATATTTAGCACAGCAGCTCCGTTCCCGACCTCCACCTGACTCCTCACCTCTGTTAACCTCCGGTGAGTGCATGGGGCGAGTTAAGCCCACACTCCCTCCACCCTCAAAGAGGGTTTCAGATTTCTTCTCCTCTGCCCCTCAGCATACAGGGCCTCCAGCTAAGATGGCGCCGCTGTCCCCTCGTCTGCCGCGCTCCAGCAGGCGCGATGCACATGCTGCTGAAGCTATTAACCCTTTGCTGGGAGAAGCCCCTCTTAACACATGCAGGGATGAAGAGACATTAGCTGCCCTCCGGACTTCGTTTTCGTTACAGGAGGATATGCGAGGCATGATGTCTGAGCTTAGAGGGGAGGTGGAAGATCTGGGAGCCAGAATTGATAGACTGGAAACTAAAATGGCGGAGATGGTGAAATCGCATAACTCCCTATTAGACTCTCATGAACTTCTACAAGAACACATGATTAAAGTACAGGCTAAAAACATGGAGTTGGAGGATCGTTCACGCCGGAATAATATCAGCTTGAGGGGCATTGAGGAAAAGCTGATGCCCAGTGAGCTTAGGGCATACGTGCAAGAATTTATGCAGTCGATCCTGCCTGATGTGGATACCCGTGACCTTATAATTGACAGGATTCATAGGCTTCCAAAGCCCTCAACGGTCGAGCGCCCTCCCTCCCTAGGGATGTATTAGCACGTATACATTTCTTTGAAACGAAGGAGGATTTTCTGGGGGCTTTAAGGGGGAATGCAGAGATCCCTGCCAAGTTTACCCACATTGAAGTGTTTCCGGACTTATCGCCTGCTACCTTAGCCCTGAGACGAGACTTTCAGCGCTACACTAAGCTGTTACGAGAAAAGGACATTCAGTACCGATGGGGACATCCGCGAAAGCTTCTTATAAGAAAAGATGACAAGACCCATGTTTGTCTCACACCCAAAGCTGCTCCTACTCTCCTAACTGAATGGGGTATGGAACCCCCTCGTCCACCGGATTCGCCTCTGCCGGAAAATGGAGGGCTGGCCGCCTCCCAGAATTGATCCTGAATGGTGGTCTGTATGAACTTTCGGTGTTCATCTGAGGTTATATATATGCCTGGGGGTTCCCTCTCCTATGGATCTCTCTTTATCCTGTACTGTATCTCGGACTAATCTCCTGTACCTTTTTCTAATCTCTCTCTCCCTGTATGTTTCCACTCACTAACTTCCCTTTTCCCTCTACCCCTTAATCTTTGACTCACTCCTATCCTATCCTCTTACTTACTATTGAATCCCCTGTGACCCCACTACTGCCCCTATACTTCTGACTCTCCCTTCCTCTTTCATACAGTGTACTCCACTGTTCTCCCTGCTCTTCTTCGCTATATAAATATCTTTTTTTTGCTATAACACTTCTCCAAACTAACTTCATTCTAGTAGTTGTGATTCTCTCTGTCCTCTTTACGGGATACTATGCTGCCCTTGGAGTGTGATTTAAACACTCATTTGGACTCTGGACATTTGCCCTCTCTTTTTTTATTTAGAGGGTATGTTAATGTTAATGATTGTGTTTTCTTTGTCAATAAACGGATAAAGAAGATATCAGTCTATCAACACCTGCACATTTTAATGAAAATACTTCCTGCATGGTCATTATCATTAATATTTTTGTCCTCAGGAAATCACTTTAATTCTTTCATAACTAAGGGCTTATAAACTAAGTTCTTACTTTAACCACTTGGTGGGATAAAAATATGTGTAGAGCATACATGTTAATCACATATTTAGGATACGCTCATATCTGTGTATGAATCGGACAAGTGTTATCCAATGTTTTATCAGATAGGACTTGCTCTAATATTATACTATGGATCAGGGTCGATCAGCATATTTTTTTTTTTTCATGTCGATTCGGCATGAAAAAAAAAAAAAGATGCATGCTGCCAATCACGGATCTTATGCACTCATACAAGTCTATGGGTATGTGCATAACATCGGACTGCACTCAGATGTCATGCAAGTGCAGTCCGATATATATGCAGATACATACAATGGAGAAATTAAGTTTTCCATCTTTTCCACACCTGTGATACCATTCTCGCATGTGAAAGAATCAGATCAGAGTAAAATGACACTTGGTTCATGCTTGGATCAGACTTTGAGCCAAGTGACATTAGCATAAAGCATCAGATTCTCTTGCATTGGATACCCCAGTGTTACCCCAGCCACAAGTACAAATTGTTCCCCAATTTCAAACAAATGCTAAACCCGAAATGCTGCTTTGATGTAATCTTTTTGTGAGTTGAGGGGAAAAAAGCAGAAAGAGACATTGGGAAGAAACTGTAAGGGTATGTGCCCACAGGAAGGCTTTGCTGCGTTTCAGATCAGGTTTTGCCTTGGTTTTATGTAAATCTATGCTAATCTAATCCTGAGTTTTTGGTTTCCATTAAACCTATGTGATCAGGGAAAAGCTTTCACACACACACACTGTTTTTTCTCTCTACAGAAAATGGAAATACCACAGGTGTTTTCACATTAGCAAAAGTGCAGCAAAGAATTGACATGCTCATTCTTTCTAAAACACAGCAAAACCTGAGGTGTTTCCACCCTCTTCACCAAACTAAAACCAATGTGTTGGGACAGCTAATCCTAGAATCATAGGTTTTGCTGGAAAACAAAAATGCAGCAAATCCTGTGATGTTTACACTGTCTCAGAGAACAAAAACCAATGTGTGTGAAAGCTTTTCCCTGCACACATAGGTTTTGATGGAAACCAAAAACTCAGGATTAGATTAGCATAGATTTACATAAAACCAAGGCAAAACCTGATCTCAAACACAGCAAAACCTTCCTGTGGGCACATACCCTAAGGGTTGTTTATGCCTGCTGACTGATGTCCCAAATCGACCATTGATTAGCTATTTAATAGTCTTTTTACCAAGGTAGTTGTGCACTACACCATCTGTAATGGTTTTGAGCCATAGGCTGCCATTATTCTCAGCAGCAATTGTCCTGATTACGCAATATGACATGCTGCCGAGAATGATGATCTTTCATAGGCTGGCTTCACACCACGGCAAGACTAGATCCAAGACTGTCAGGGATGAACCTGACAGCCCCGGACCGGATCAGCACACAGAATCGGAGGGCTAATATGCCCTCCGGTCCGGTGTGCAGCCGGACACAGCTGCTGCTGCTGATGAATTAGGACCACGGCTCGCAGGGAGCGAGCCGCGGTCCTGAAATAACAGCGGCGTGCAGCAGTCGGTATCCGGTTCTCGGATCCTCCCGGATCGGGGCAATCCGGCCCCATAGGCTCCCATGTTAGAGAGCGCCGGATTGCCCTGGATCCGGGAGGATCCAGGGGAATCCGGGAGACTCCAATTTGTGGAGATTTTTCTCCCTGGACGCAAAAACGTTGCACGCAAAGTTTTTGTGTCCGGGAGAAAACTCTGAATTCACCCGGATTCTTCCGGAGAGATGGAAACCGGATGGCAGATAGCTGTCATCTGGCTCCATCCGGCCCCATAGGATACTATGGGCCAAAATCCGGTCCGGGGCTGTCTGGTTTACACCGGACAGCCCCGGATCGGATCTTGCCGTGGTGTGAAGCTAGCCATACAAATCAAAAGATCATTTCACCTGAGAAGCAAGCGTTTTCATTGTTTGTTGGGCGATCAGCAGCTTGTGTTGTCACAAGCATAAATTATTTTTTTTTATTTTAACACAACATTATGCTTTAATGTGCTTGTGATTGTAAAGTGTTAAGCAGAATTTTAGTAATATGCCTGGTGTCTTTCAGAAAATATTTGGACATGGGGATAAATAGCATTTGTATTTCTAGTGTGAAAATTTGTTCTGGCAGCAATAGGGTTAGTGCTGTCCAGAAGTTGTGATGCTCTAGTTTATACATGTAAAAAGATAGAAAACCTTTATATGTAGACTGCCTTCTTGAAGGATATCGTTTGCTGGGACGCCTTTCAAATGTGCTGGTTCTTCTTAATCTTCCAGCATGGGTTGCCTGGTATTCTGTTCTCCCACTTGAAAACAAACATTTATTACATTCTAAAATAAGCATCGCAAAATTCTAAGAAAATATCTAGATATAACATGAATTAACACAATTATTACAATCACTAGCTGTGAGCCCGATTCTAAAGAATCGGGAGTCTAGAATCTGTATATAATTTTTTTAAGAGTTTTAAATAATAGACTTAAACACCAAATATATGACTAAGGGCGGCTTCAGACTGCGGCAGCGTCCGGTCCGGGGCTGTCAGGAGTGACAGGCTGGAGCGGAGTTTTTCTGCATAGAATCCTGTCGGGCTGCACGGAGCTGGATCGCGGCGGGTGGTAATTAGCTGCTATCCGGCTGCCAGCTCGCCAGATGTATCCTGCAGAAGTGGGGATTTGTCTGCCGATTCCAAAAACGGTGCATGCACCGGTTTTGGAATCGGCAGACAAATCCCCACTTCTGCAGGATACATCCGGCGAGCTGGCAGCCGGATAGCAGCTAATTACCACCCGCCGCAATCCAGCTCCGTGCAGCCCGACAGGATTCTATGCAGAAAAACTCCGCTCCAGCCTGTCACTCCTGACAGCCCCGGACCGGACGCTGCCGCAGTCTGAAGCCGCCCTAAGTAGGCGATGTAGGCAGAACTGTGAGGGTAGCAATATAGTGGAGGTGTAGAAAGAGTTAATGTCCGACTAACAGGACTATAACAGAATAGGAACTTATAATGATATCAAAAATGTTATTGAGGGAGTTAATGTCCCACAGGCACTCCCACAACAGACACAGCGCTGTAAATTATATCCAAAATGGTGTTCAAGGGGTTAATGTACCAGTGGCAGTAGTTATAAACACTACCAAATATGCAGTTAATCAGTGAATACTGAACTGGTATATAATGGGTTAATTTCGCAGTGTCATTACAACTATACACTGCGTAATAGAAATAACAACAATAATGGAATATAAGGGGTTAATGTTCCTACTGGCAGTAGTAATAGAGACTACAAAGTATGGAGTTAAGGCAGAAATGGTATATAAGGGGTTAACTTCGCAGTGGCAGTACAACTACACACTGTTATAGAAATTACAGATAAAACGGAATGTAAGGGGTTAATGTTGCTACTGTCATGAGTACAATGAGAGAAGCGCCTCACTGGCCATTGAGATACATGGAGGACTTTGAGTTTCAAATTTAGCGCTGTAAGTGAGGCGCGAAGCTCATTGGTCGCTGTGTGCTGGCGCCGACCAATGAGAATAGCGCCTCACTTACAGCGGTAAATTTGAAACTCAAAGTCCTCCATGTATCTCAATGGGAAGTGAGGCGCTATTCTCATTGGTCGCTGTGTGCTGGCGCTGACCAATGAGAATAGCGCCTCACTTACAGCGGTAAATTTGAAACTCAAAGTCCTCCATGTATCTCAATGGGAAGTGAGGCGCTATTCTCATTGGTCGCTGTGTGCTGGCGCCGACCAATGAGAATAGCGCCTCACTTACAGCGGTAAATTTGAAACTCAAAGTCCTCCATGTATCTCAATGGGAAGTGAGGCGCTATTCTCATTGGTCGCTGTGTGCTGGCGCCGACCAGTGAGAATAGCGCCTCACTTACAGCGGTAAATTTGAAACTCAAAGTCCTCCATGTATCTCCATAGGAAGTGAGGCTCGAAGCTCATTGGTCACTGTGTGCTGGCGCCGACCAATGAGAATGATCTTTAGGAGAAAAAAAAGTATATTTCTTCCTTTTAAAGCATTACTGTTTTAATTTCATTAATAGTACACATGAAAATAAACAATTGTGTCATCTATTTTATCAGACAAATTTTCTTCTTTCTCTGCCAGAATTGATCAGTCATTATCAAAATTCTCAATTGAGGTAAAATCTGTACTCAGTGAAGACTTTCCAATAACGGAGATAAAAGATTGCAGCTGTTACTGTTAGTCCCCCCCTCAAAAATCAAGCATGTAACAACTGTATATGGCAGATGACACCCACAGGCATCCGCCCTGTCCAGATTTGAAACAAAAAAAAACTGATTAGCCCCTTAAAGAGAACCTATACACCCCCCCCCCCCATCCCTGGTGTTTTCCAAACTGAAAGCACCACTGAATGCAGCGTGTATGCTGCATTCAGGGAAGGTGTGTCCCATGTCTGTACCCCCCCCCAGTACCCTGAAAAAAGCAGTTTGGAAAGTTCACAGTTAAGGGGTTCGAGGGGCTCATCTCAGTTTGCAATCCTGGCCGCCAGCATTGTCCTCTCTGCCTCCTCTTGTGTGTGGCCCCCTCATCTTCTGTGCCTGAGGCTAAACGTGTCAATTCACACAGAAGCACAACGAGCACTTGGTAGGAGCGGGTCCCGGCTGCTGTGATAGCGCATGTGCGTGACACTAGTGCCAGAGCCCGCCCTGCTAAAGATTATGCTGTATGAAGGGACGGCTCTGGTTCTTGTGCCATGCGCATGCGGCGTTACAGTAGTCAGAGACCGACACCAGAGGAGGCGGAACAAAGAGGCAGCAGGCGGAGAGCACCGTGCTGGCGGCCAGGACTGCAAACTCAGATAAGACCCTCAGACTCCTTAACTGTGAACTTTCCAAACTTTTTCAGGGTACAGACATGGGACACACATTCCCTGAATGCAGCATACACGCTGCTTTCAGCACAGTGGTGCTTTCAGTTTGGAAATCACCAGGGGGGTGACAGGTTCTCTTTTACCACTTTTGACAATAGCAACAGTGGTATCTTAAAGATTAAAAGAGGGTTTCAAGACACCCTGTGGCAGGATTGGCCCACCCACGTTCGTAATCATGGGTCCTGATTGTTGCTGTGGTACCCTAGGATTATCTGATGACCCCAGGGTACAGTGGCCCATGATATCCTACTATAAGCTGGGTCTTACAGGCAGAGTCAGCAAATCACTGACAGGTTTCCTGCTGCTGTACACTAGTACAACAGTGCATGAGACCAATGATCAAACTAAAAAATATCAATGTTCCACAACGGGCCTAAGTGAAAAAGGAAAAAAAGTGAAATAAAATGTGTAATGAAATACACACAAAAAAAATGAAATCGCATTTTGCTACTAAAAACGCAGTTTGCGTTAAAACAAAAATAAAGTATAAATAATTGGTATCGCTGTGCCAGATCATATAGTGAACAATAAAAAAACACACCAAACATGTCGCTTTCTCATTATATTGACATACAAAAAAAATGAATAAAAAAAGCAATCAAAAAGTTATATCTAAAAAAAATAAATAAATGGTATAAATGAAAATGACAAACTGTCCTGCAAAAATCAAGCCCTAATATGGCTCATTCTGAAAAACAACTATAGCTCTAAAAATATGGCCATGCAAAACCAAATACATTTCTTATAAAATATAATTTTCAGTGTGTAAAATAGTAAAGCATAAAAAGCTATACAAGTCTAGTATCGTAACCATACTGACTCAAAGAATAAATAGTTTTTATCACTTTTACGTTTCACTTTTAAGGGAATTGCTTGTTTTCGTTAATTTTGCACCTGGAAAAAATCTAAATAAAAAGCAATACCATCACAGACAAATCATGGTGATGAAAAAACTATTACAAAAAAATATTTTACTTGTGTGATAGCTACAAAACAAAAAAAAGACAGTTGTATAGTTGTGAAAGCACTGACCTGAAGAATAAAGTCATCTTACCACCAATACCACACAATGAAGTACGCAAAAATAAACATCAGAACTATTCTTGTACTGCTTTCTATTTATTTATTCTACCTCCCAAAATCAGAATAAAGGTACCGTCACACGGGGCAACATCGCCGGCAACTCAGGGGCGTGGCGACGTTGCAGCAACATCGCTGGTGAGTTGCTATATGTGACAGGGTGATTTCAACGGCGATAAGTTGCTTGAGCAGAGTTGCCAGGTTTCCCAACATGTTGGGAAACCAGGCGATGTTGCTCAGGCAATCTGCTAGCATCACTCTGTGTGACACCGCAACAGCAATGTTGAAAGCAAC
This sequence comes from Allobates femoralis, assembly GCA_033576535.1. NCBI lineage: Eukaryota > Metazoa > Chordata > Amphibia > Anura > Aromobatidae > Allobates > Allobates femoralis. The sequence continues at coordinate 325,214,007 of JARQOC010000005.1, read as the reverse complement.
TTCCCCATTCACTGCAATGTTAAATGATCGCTGCCTGGGTTGAGTTTAACCCTTGCAGCGATAGTTGCTTTCAACATCGCTGCTGCGTTGTCGGCGATGTCTCCTCGTGTAACATCTCCACAGCGATCTTGGCTAAGTTCCCAAAATGTGCGCGGTACCTTAAGGTTCAGTTCCCATTTATCCTGCGCTTTCTACTGATCACTTATAGTACCGTCACACGTTTCAACATCGCTGGCAACTCACGGGCGCATGCACGTTTTGGGAACGTTGCCAAGATCGCTTTGGCATTGCTACATGTAGAGAGGTCTCTTTCAACTTCGGGCGATGTGGCGAAACAGGAAACACCTGAGTACCTTGGGAGTTGAAGTTGCCGGTGGATGTTGCTGCGTCACACAGGGCAACTACATGAGCAATGTAGGGGTTTTTTTTGGGCGCGGCTAGGAGGTAGGCGTGCCTCAGTGTGTTTTAAGACGCCCACAGCACTGTGATTGGTCGCTACAACTGCATTTGAAGCGTAGCTCTATCGTGTGTGTCAAATATGGATTTTAACCAACACATGTCTGTATTAAGCCAATTATGGTTATAGGTATGTGTTTAGTTCAGCTACGTCTCGTAGTCACAACACTCTTGAGATCTGTATATGGATACTGTTGGAGCCTGGATTAACTATGTGTGTGCAGATATATTTGTGTCTGGTCAGTGATGTGTCAAATATATAGTGTTCCCATGTTTGTGTCGATATTAATACACAGAAGATGCGCACATATACAGCCCACATCAATGGCCTGCAGACTTGTATTGACTCTCCTTGTTACAAACCTTTCAGCACTATTGGAGGTGAGTCTGCTGATGGACACACAGATAATCAAATATGGCGCCTTGGACAAGGACTACCAATCGGAACGCACGAGCTGCCACCAATCCCCACACACCGGCCCTGGTTGAAACTACGCCCAGACACGCCTACAGGATTGTTTCAGCGATGTCTGAAGTTGCTTTTATCATCGCTATTGCCATGTAACAGAGCGATTACAACAGATCGCCTAATCAACATTGCCAGGTTTCACTACATGCACTGGAACCTGGCGAATCGACTGAGGCAACTTATGGGCGTTGAATCGCCCTGTTACACGTATCAACGCAGGAGCGAGATCAACGGCAACAGCAATGTTAAGTCACTTTCGGGCGATATCGCCGGCGATGTTGAAACGTGTGACGGTACCATTACATTTGGGTTTTCATGTAAATCCAAGAAATCACAAATCAGACAATACCCTGGAAGGAACTACTTACTATAAATGAAGCAGATCGAGACACTTTGGACTCCGTCTGGTCTCGGTTACTGCTGTGTCTTATCATTTAGACATCTTATTAGCACACAAGTGTTGGCGACCACAGTTATGTGCATGCTTGAGATGATGGATACCACGGAACAGACGCCAAACAGAGTCTAAAGTGTCTCCATCTGAACCACTATAGTGAGTGGCTTTGTCTGAATCACATTTTTGGGGAATTTACCCAGCTCAGATGTACATGCTCAGCGTAGAACACAAGAATCTGATAACAGCCCCAGGTCAAAAAATGTTCTGTACCCCAAAATGTTTCCAATAAAATTGCTAACTTTTCCCACACAAACCCAGCCTCCACTTAGGTCAGTCATCTGCAGGGACGGCTCCAGGTTTCTGTGGGCCCCGGGCGAAAAAGTCTCAGTGGGCCCCCTTTAGTACATATCGCGGACTATAATTATATATATATATATATATATATATAACAAGAAACAGAAAATGCTGGGCACTGATGCACATGTAGCATAACCCTTGCGTCACATCTGTGACTAAAGCCTGTAGCGTAATCGTGCGGTGCCGGTCATAGACAATTCCATAAATGCTCAATGTAGATAGAAAAAAACCGCACTCACCGATTAGTGATCTCTTTCTTTATTCATAGTCCGAGTCCATATTACAAGGCTTTGTATAGCAAGGAAGGGAGTGCAGGGGAGGCGGACGACGGTTCACCGTTTCGCGGTCGTATACCGCTTCTACGGGTCCTCTACCAGAGGTAGAGGACCCGTAGAAGCGGTATACGACCGCGAAACGGTGAACCGTCGTCCGCCTCCCCTGCACTCCCTTCCTTGCTATACATAGCCTTGTAATATGGACTCGGACTATGAATAAAGAAAGAGATCACTAATCGGTGAGTGCGGTTTTTTTCTATCTACATTGAGCATATATATATATATATAATCTATAGCCGCACACTTACCGCAAGCCCCATAGACAATGCATGGGGCTTGCCGCAAATGTGAAGCAAGTGCAGCCGCTAGACGGAAAATGCGGCAGATGCAGGTTTTTATTACCGCAACTGGCACATTTTTAAAAAAACGCCTTTGTGAAGGCAGCCTTACAGGAACAGTGACTGCCGAAACCAGTAAGAGCTTTTTCTGACAGTGAGTATATTACACGTTGTTAGGAGCGGGCTAAAATGCGTTTGCATTCACTTGCGCTTTTTAAAAATACCCTTCAAATGCAAAATGTTGCATTTTTGTGCATCTGAGGATGCTTGGTATATACACAAGCATCCTCAAGCGCACAAATAATGCAAGCAGCTCAATGGAGCCGCAATGCAATATGGATGGCACCACAGCCAAGCGGAGTGTCTGGCCATCCGGATCTCTCTTTCTCCTCGCCTTTCTTCTCGCTACTCCGGTCTCCTCCGGTCGCTCTGCACATATCAGCACAGTGATGACAACATCGTGCCCCTCCATACTGAGCTGCAGAATGCAGACAGCGGCAGAAGAGTCTCTGGAGAAGAATGCTGCTGGCAAAGGTGGCTGAGACTATAGGAGCGGAATTCGCGGGGGGCTACCACAGGTACACATACCTCGTACATACGCGGCTCTGCTCCATACACCTTGTACGCACGCGGCTCTGCTCCATACACCTCATACACACGCGGTTCTGCTCCATACACCTCCTACCCACGCGGCTCTGCTCCATACACCTCGTACACACGCGGCTCTGCTCCGTACACCTCATACACACGCAGTTCTGCTCCATACACCTCATACACACGCAGCTTTGCTCCATACACCTCGTACGCACTCAGCTCTGCTACATACACCTCGTACGCACTCAGCTCTGCTCCATACACCTCGTACGCACTCAGCTCTGCTCCATACACCTCGTACGCACTCAGCTCTGCTCCATACACCTTGTACGCACTCAGCTCTGCTCCATACACCTCGTACGCACTCAGCTCTGCTCCATACACCTCGTACTCACGCGGCTCTGCTCCATACACCTCGTACGCACGCGGCTCTGCTCCATACACCTAGTACACACTCGCCTCTGCTACATTCACACTGTAAACCCCTCCTGACCCCACACAAACTTCACCTAATTGAGTCTCATGATGGGCAGCACAGCAGAGTCCTGCATACTCGGAGATGCTGATCATGTGATCCCTGACTCCTCCCCTCCATGTGACATCATCACAGGTCCTGTAAGCACACTAGCACAGTGTGTGCTGCTCTGTCGGCTCCCATGGAGGGGGGAGGGGGGAGACCTCCGATGCTGCAGGAGGCCGAAAATGACCCCCCAGCTGCCCCCTGGATATGGCCCTGGCTGTGGGGGCAGTGTGCTCAGGGGCCCCTGAGGCTAGGGTCACACCTGCATTGTGACCCTAGCCTGATGCAAGTATTTTCGGCAGCAGAGCATAGCGTTTAATGCTATGCGCTGGAGCCCATAGAAACCCGATATTTACCTTGACAACCACTGGTTGTCAATATAAACATCGGGTTTCTATGGGCTCCGTTGCTGGCAGCGCATAGCATTAAACCCTCTGCGCTGCAGCAGACAATACATGCGTCAGGCTAGGGTCACAACACAAGTGTGACCCTAGCCCTCAGGGGCCCGGTGGTCCCCCTCCAAGCAGTCAGGCCCCGACACTTGCCCGGGTACGTGCATGCCCTGAGGAAGTGGCTTTGTGCCACGAAACACGTGTAGGCAGAATAAACGGAGTGGGTGATTTACTCTGTTTTTATCCTTGTGGTCAGCGCGGCATTTGATTCCAGCTCTTTATTACTGTTTTCTGGATTCAAAAAAAAGTGTGGCATAATCACTGCAATCATAAATAAATTCACTGAGAGGTGCATAGGGTCATTTTAGCAGGTTTTCTGCTGTTCTGATACCTTAGGGGCTCTGCATATGTCCAAAGTTTAAGTTTTAGGCTACACCACCCAGTACTCGCCAGACTCCACTGGCTTCCAGAGTGAGTGACCAGCTGCACCCAATTAGTTATAAGGAAGTGAAGTTACTCCGGTGCCAGGATACGGTTTGTTAGCTAAAGAAGAAGGAGCATGACTCCAAAACGTGCCTAGCATACCCCACCTGGGGCATCTGTATGATTTTAACAAATTTATAATAAAGAGTTGAAGAACCGTATCATGGCACCGCAGTAACTTCTCTGCATATGTCGCTTGTAAACTACAGGGCGAGTCATTTATATGGATACACCTAAATAAAATAGGAATGGTTGGTGATCTCAACTTCCTGTTTGTGGAACATTAGTATATGGGAGGGGGAAAACTTTTCCATATGGTTAGTGACCATGGCGGCCATATTGAAGTCGGCCATTTTGGATCCAACTTTATTTTTTTCAATAGGGAGAGGGTCATGTGACACATCAAACATATTGAGAATTTCATAAGAAAAACAATGGTGTGCTTGGTTTTAACGTAACTTTATTCTGTCATGGGTAATTTTCAAGTTTATAAAGCGTATAAAAGTGAAAACATTGGGGCTAAAGGAACATGTTAGAGGTAAACTTATTTTTACCTTATTACAAAGTTTTTTAAAACAATGAAATATTGCTGATAAACTTAACAAAACCAGTGATCACCCGCTCCAAGGGAAGGAGGTTGAGAGTGATTGGAATACTGGTATTTTGCACCTGTATTGCCCTTCCTATATAACTAGGAGCCTACTGCATCCTGCTGAAGTGCATTGGTTATAGACCATATAACTGCTAGTGAGTTTTTTTTAACTTATGTTCCTTTTTGCTTATTATTCTTCATGAATTTAGTGTTTAGGAACTTCTAAGCATGAGGTTCCGTGACATCGATTACAAGTTTATGTGTTTTGGTGTAAAATACCAACCAATACCTCACATTTTAATGTTTTGCATTGAGTTTTGTTTTTTTTTTGCACCTTTTTTTCTATTCAGCAGGATGCAGCTGGGCAAAAAGGGTGTGTACTCCTGCTGGTGTGCATTGATATAGTGCCTAACAGCCCGCCTAATCTAATAGTAACGGCAAACGTTATAGGCTGGGCACACATTGCATGACATGTGTGAATGGCGTCCTATGGGAACTTTATTCTGTGTGGAAGGAACAAGTAATCACCCCCTCTAAGGGAAGGAGGCTGAGAGTGATTGGAATGCTGGTATTTTGCACCTGTATTACCCTTCTTACATAACTAGGGGCCTACTGCATCCTGTTGAAGTGGATTGGTCATAGACCATATAAATGATGTGGTGAGGTTTTTTTAACTTATGTTCCTTTCTGCTTATTATTAAACTTTTAACATCCTAACAAAATAAAATGATGTTTGAAAAATAATGCACATGTAAAGTAGAGATATGGGAAATGTTATTTATTATTTTGATCATCATGACTAACGAGTTAAGGATATAAAAGGTGAAAGATCAAAACTTGTGATTTTTTTTTTGGCTAAATTGTAGCCAAAATGTTTAAAATTTTCACAAAAAAACACAAAAAATACCTAAATGTACCAATAAAGTACAATGTGTCATAAAAATACCAGTAAGTTCCCAAAATTAGTACTTTTGGGTTTGATGTAATAGATTTTTTTGCAGCATTGCTGCACCTATTAGTTAAAATAGTTTACTTGTTTTTGTAATTTTTTTATATCTGTGGTTTAGTCTCTTTTTGATAGGTCACATTTTAAGCCATTAACGACCCATGACTTAAAATGTACATCATGGGTTGGGTCGCTTCCCTGCCTTTGATACTGGCTCACACAATGATTGTGCATCTTTTCCCTGCACATAGCTATTTAATCAGCCGACATGTGTCTCTAACAGATCCGCCCATGGTTGTTCACTAGTTAAAACCCTCTGAAATAACACTCAAATCCTGTAGTGTAGCACGTCATTACTTGCTTCCCCTGTTGCTTCTGGGACGTAATCACAGGGCACTGATGGGTTCTCATGAGAGCCAGAGGTCAGTTGAGGAACCATATGTCTGTAATAGCAATCCTGTTGTGGCACTCATTGGAGATCGTTATTTCTGCAAATCACCCCTCTTTTGCCCAATTGAAAATTAATAATAATAAAGAATACACTGCGTTCAGAAGTTTTTGATCTATTAAAATCTAAAAAAAAATGAATCTGATTGATAAGTTAGTTTATGAAAAAAAAATATGCAGGTAACATAAGATTTCTATAAATTCATTCACTGTGAGAAAACAATAAGAAACAGTTTTTTGTGTAGCAAGAAAATGCATCTAAAGATCAGTAAAACTCATCGTGGTATGTTAAAGCACCACTCCAGCAAACCGTCTTTCAGTGCTGGAGTGGCACTTTAAAAGTCAGAAGTTACATCACAAGCTCCCAATGCATCTCTATGAGAGCCAAAACGAAGCTTCATAGACTTGCATTAAGCTGTGACCTCCGGCGCGCTCCATAAAACACAATTCGCCGAAAACCAACCGCTGCAGTGGCGATACAAAATGAAGCCAGTGAATGGTGAGTGTGTAAGACATGGGGAAGGGGACTTACATTTAAAGCACTACTACAGCAAATAAAAAACAACAATGGAGTGATGATTTGACCTAACACAAAAACTAAAGAGAATGTAATCTTCTCTCAGGATCTCCATTTCTGGCACCCTTCCTCTAACATTCTGTCTTCACTAAGGCTAGGGTCACACTTGGAAGGCTCATTGTGATTACCGCATCCAGATCCGGATGCGGTAATAGCATGAGCCTTTAGACACATATTGTGTTCAAAATGTATCTTTAGAACCGGATCCGGTAACTGGATTGCTCATAATGTGCCGCAGCGCACCACCATAGAACTAATGTTAAAGCTTTCAGGACCCTGGATAGTGGCAGATACAGTACGCACATTACGTACTGTATCTCCTCCACAGCGAGCAGCCGCCGGCTTTAATTAATAAAATAGTAAATGCCGGCGATACAGTAATACACCTAATTAACCCTTCATATGCTGGCCCATATGGTCACCATGTCTCTAGGGAGGGTGGACACCCCTGGAGACATGGTGCCCACATCTATTATTAACATTAACCCTTTGTTATCCCTGCGGCAGCAGGGATGAACAAAGCATTCAGCTACCGCAGACATTCACATGTGCCTTGCGGTAGCCGGATGGGCTCCCATAGGACCTTAATCAGCTGACCGGGAAGTAGGGGGGGGGCAGCCCGATCAACTCGTGTGTCACATGTCCGTATCAGCTGAGCGGTTAAAATCACCCGCCCGCTGATCAGTTTTGGCGGGCAATTTAAACAGCTCAGCGGATGCGGTCATGTGACACATCAGCTGATCGGGTTGTCCGCCCCTTCCCGGTCAGCTGATTAAGGTCCTGAGCCATCGGAGGTGGATGCCTCGCATCGCGGGACACTCGGCAGCGAGGTGAGCATTTATTTTTTAACCATTCCTTTCTTGCATGATCAGTACACTAAAACCAAATCCGGGAAACAATCCGGATCCGGCGCCGATAGTCTCCCATGTTATAGGCGCTGGATCGCCCCGGATTCGTTTCTGTCCGGTTTGGTCCTGTTTTTTCACCAGAGCCCAACATTGGAACAGTCTTCGATTTTGGGGCTAGGTAAAAACAGGACAGAAACAAATCCGGGACTGAACTGGCAGAAACAGATGGCCATTTATGACCAATCCGGCACCATAGGGATACATGGGAGGCAAAAACGGATCCTGGTTCTGTCCTTTTCAAAACGGACAGAACAGGATCCCAAAAAAACGTGGTGTGAAGCCAGCCTAAATACAGATTTTACCCATGAATTGAGAATTTTGAAAATGGATAATCAGTTGTGGCAGAGATAAGCAGATACCTCTAGTACAAAGGTTATTTTCACATTTACTATTCGAATTATGAAATAAAAATGAAAATGATGGTTATGCGTTAATTTGACTAATTTTTTTTTTAGATTTACAAATGATACAATTACCTGAATCTGAATCTTGAACCCAATCTAATAAATTCAGATCGAGCTGGTTTAGCATTTGCTGTACTTCGCAGCCTAAAAAATGCGTGATGCTCCACTGCACATTTCCACAAATGTTTACAGGCTTTTGAGTTATCCAAGCGGAAAACAAAGGTATGTTCTTGTTCTCTACCCTAGAGTAAAAAAAAAAAAGGAGGGAGACATTAAAAGTCATTATGTACATAGCTTGTACTTACGGTACTTCATACACAAATTTATTATACCCACCTGCTCATCGTCCTCTACAACAATAAGAGTTAACTTGCTTTTCTTAAAGTCCATTTTAGTAATTTTAGGCCTAATAAACAAACACAAAATTACCAAACATAAACCAACATAGTTTAAAAAGAGATTCGAAATGACATTTGGAATCAAAGTTTGTGTGCGTATGACGATTTTCTCTCTCCTAATATGTAACAACACATAACTGGGTGCTGCATTTATGATATATCTTCTCCTAGGGGCCTTATTAGGGTGAGTGCCCACAATCAAGATAACAGCATAATGGACGCAGCTTGTTTTCACTTCTGCGTTCTGCAGTACTAGCACAATTGATGTGATTTAGAAAATCTCATGCCCACTGCGCTTCTTTTTGCACAGCATAAACTGACATGAGGTACGGCTTCCCAAGCTGCAGCATGTCAGTTTGTTCTTGCGGAGATGCAATGTTCTCAGTGAAAATACATTGCGTCCAGGACCCTGATCATCGGCACAGACCGTGCATTCTCCGGCAGAGAACACGCACTTTTCCAGAAGAGGAATGGCGCTGCATTAGAACACAGCGTCTCCTGATCAAGGGCACTTACCCTTAAAGGGAACCTGTCGCATTCTTTTTTGCTATCAAACCACCCCAGTGTTATTTAGATCATGTAGTGCATTCATCCCAAAAAAGCATTTAAACAACTTAGGGCCCTTTCACATCAACGTTTTTTTAAATTTGCGGCAGATGCGGTGAAAAAAACGCATCTGCCGCAATTACCGCATACCGGCTGCACTTGCGGCGCGGTTGCGGTAAACGCCATGCAAAGTATAGGCGTACTTGCGGCAGGTGCGGCAAGTGCGGTTTTGCACTTGCGGCAGGTGCGGCCGCGAAAAAAACCGCGGCTGATCGCGCTTTTTTTCGCGGCCGCACTTGCTGCAAGTGCCGATACCACACTTGCCGCACCTGCCGCAAGCCCGCATAGACATTCTATGGGGCTTGCCACAAATAAACCGCAAGTGCAGCTATTATGCGGTAATCGCGGCAGTTGCGTTTTTTTCACCGCAACTGCCGCGATCAGCGCCAAACCGCTGATGTGAAAGGACCCTTACATATTTTCATTAGCTAGATGGACAACAACAGTCAAGCAGTTATCCGTTAATAGGTTAACAGTTCACCCCAAGTTCAGAAAATGCTGACAGGACCTGTGTGATATCACGACCATGTGACTACAATAGGTGGAGCTCAGTATGCATAGCTTTTGATTGCTTAGCTCCGCCCACTATGGTCACATGGTCATGACATCAACAAAAAGAAAAAAAGCTTCTGTCAAGCAGACATGCACAACCAGAAAACAACAAGCAACAACCTTTATTACATAACTAAAAACAAACACAGCAATAGTGAATAAAAACAATTAAAACAAGTGTACATACAGAAACCAAACAACGTGACGCAAGCGTAATGAAAATACACTACACAATAGAGACATGCATAATACAGATACATCAACTATACAATAATGGGTCATAGCATATGTATCACCACAGTTGTCAATTATTTAAAAAAATGAAGCAAAAAAACCCCAGAGATACAATGACAATAAATCCAAGAAGGTAGAATACCAGTAGTACTAATGTAGGTGGAGCAATAGTAAGATAAAAGAATATACGGTAAATAAAAATTGAATCAAAGATCGTGATGCTCAAAAACCTTAGTGATCTAAGACTACTGTTCCCACAAAGTGCAAAAGTGATAGACGTATGGGTCTAGGTGCCGAGGGGAAAAAGCCCGGCTGTGCTAAGGCAATAATATGTGTCTGAGGGATGCATGGTACCCTGCCATGGGAGAGAACACTGCGCGAAGTAGAGGCAGGCAAGAGTGCTTGAGATATATGTGGATACTTCAAAACATTGCACCACTTTGAACTAATAAAGCTCATATTTTTCTGAATTCTTTTGAGTGCAGCCTATTTTTTGGTTAGTATATTCCACTTGTGTTGGACACCGCATTTTCGCAACATTTTTTTGCACCTGCTGTAACTTCATAAATTTGTGCTGTTCCTACATTATTTCTTTTTAGATTTATAAATAGATGGTCAATTAAGGATTATCACATGAGTGTGAAGTGCAGTAACCTCTCTGATGGTACTGCTCGTCACACTAGCTGTCTCCTGTGGGTACCACGAGACAGCGATTGTGGCGTGCAGTGACGTCACGGAGGTTACTGTAGCTCAGACTCATGGAATATCCTCTGTTTGACTCTACGAGTGTGAACTGCAATAACCTTTGTGACGTTACCGCATGTCACAATGCCTCGAGTCAGGCAGTGCCTGCTCTCCCAGCATATGGGAGATGCAGTCTCTCAACATGGCCCCCATATGCTGGGGGAATGAGACGTGGAGGGGCCTCCATGGGACTGCGTCAACTTTTCTGGAGTTAGGGAATAAATTGGTCAATGAGGGTGTCTCCTGTCATTTATTTACCAATTTTCTCTTTTGGTGTCTTGCAGGTTCATTTTTTTGGACTAGGTTGGATTCATTGGACTACGGCAGAAACCACTGACTACTGCAGGATTTTTTAGTTAATTTTCTGTGATTTTTTTATTTTGGGGGGGATTTCTTTACATTTTTTGGGATTTTGTTTCAATAAATTGGAGAAGGAATGGGTTGGGGAGGTTTTTTCCCCAAATAATTTTTTTGGTGGTTATTTTTCTTATTACTGGCTGAGGTAGTAATCTTGGGTATCTGATAGACGCCTCAACATTACTAACCCCTGGGCATGATGCCAGCTTGGCATCAACCCCACATTCCATTAAAAAACTTGCCAAAGCACAGGAAGACCGAGGGCACTCTATGGAGGCTCCCGTTCTGGGGTGGCCGCAGACCATTTTTAGGCTGGGGCGGACCCATTAACCATGGCCCTTCCCAACTCTAGAATACCAAAGCCAACTGTCAGCTTCACCTTGGCTAGTGATCCAAATTAGGGGGACCACACATTTTTTTTAATTATGATTATTTATAAATAATGGAAAAAAAAATAGCATGGGGTGACCTCTGTTTCGGATTACCAAGCAAGAAAAAGCTGCCAGCTGCGGACTGCAGCTTTCTGCTTTACCGTAGCTGGTTATCAAAAATAAGGGGGACACCATGTCTTTTTTTTACATTGTTTATTTTTGGGCTAAATACAAGGCTAAATACCCTTTAGTGTTACATGAAAGGCACTAAAGGGTGCAAGCTTACAATACATAGAGCGTGGAACAATACATAGCTGTCTGACAGCCATCTATCCATCTATCTATACATTTTTTCCATCTATCTATTCTATGCTTTCAATCTATTCTGTCTACCTATCCATCTCCATCTTTCTATCTTTTATCATTCATTATTTATTTATATGTGCAAATCGTTTACACAAAAAAAATATATTCACTTCAGGGACATTGGTTTTCCTCAGGTAAGTGTCACACGGATGGCAAAAGGATGTCACACACTGACAGCACCAAGATGGCACACGAATAACACACATGAACACCCAGATGGCCATACGGATGTCCAAAACGGACCGTGCAACACGTGCGTTTTTAAGACGGACGTGTGAAGGGGGGCCTTAGTCTACAGCAACAATTATACCATCATGCACATGCAGCATAAGGGCCGCTTTACACACACCAACTTCTGTGTCCAACTTCTGAACAGATCTCTGGTCACAGTGAAATCATGGACACATTGTTCCATTTTCTGGCTGTGTACAAAAGGAGCAATGTGTCCATGATTTCACTGCAACCAGAGATCTGTTCAGAAGTTGGTCACAGAAGTTGGTGTGTGTGAAGCGGCCCTAAGACTTAAAGGGTGAATGACATGTTCCAGACTTTGCTGCAGAATATTGCAACTATCTTTTTCAAATGAAATGGAAAAAAAAGGAATGTCCCTAGAGATGAATCTCTAGTAACAACCTAATGGGCCAATCATAAATTATAACCTAAAGATTACTGTCTTATTATCTTCACAAAGAAGGAAGAAGAAAGAAGACTACTTCTTATTCAGCTCTGCAGCCTTTATTCCATACCTGTCCCTGCAGCCTCCTACTACATCCCTAAGCATCCCTGTCTGTGCTAAATGTGAAGTATAATGGTTGTAAAAATGTTGTTTATAACTTACATTTTTCCCCATTGTCTAGACGGGTTGGCGACGCGTGGGCAGTCTCTCCTCGCTCCATGGAATCATGCCCCAATGGGTGTGAAAATTAATTCAGAAGCGCGGTTTTAAGCTTTAAATCTGTGAGCGTCTCCTTCTGGGTATGACGCTCTGCCGCACGTCATTCCCAATCCTGTGCAGTGTGGGGGTGTATTGTTTATACTGGCCAGTTACGGACCATGTGCAGTGCGCCTGATAATCCGCCACAATGCCCCAGACTAGAAATTACATGCAGCCGTGCATCATACCAGGAAGGAGTCACCCACAGATTTGAAACTTGGGACTGCACCTCTAAATTATTTATCATGCCCACAGGGGCGTGATACCACGGAGAGAGGAGAGACATGGAGGCTGAGAGACCTCCCACACGTCGCCTACTCATGTAGACAATGGGGAAAAATGTAAGGTATCAACAACATTTTTACAACCATTATACTTCACATTGATCACAGACAGGGATCCTAAGAAATGTAGTAGGAAGCTGAAGGGACAGGTAGTGATAGGTCATTTATGCCCCCAAACCTAACAGGTTCCCTTTAACATGCTTCAACTGGTAAAAGATCCTCTTTGGTGACCAAACTAATTTTGACCTTAATGTCCAGATCAAACTTTGCAAATCTTACCAATTTATCTAGTAATAATTCTGGGATGCCTCAAAGAATTCCAGTGCTGTTAATTTTTGTTTGTGACACATTTTACTTTATAGAAAAGCATTATAATCTGAGAGTCCTCGTGATTGATACCTTTTAATGGCTAACTGATAAGGGTGCTTTCACATCACGATTTTGTTGGATCCGTGGCTGTCCGTTGTAAAACGGACAGCCACGGATCTGATTTGGTCCCCATGTTATCCTAGGGGGGTTGGATCGGATCGGATTTGGCGTAATTACCATCCGATTTTGTGGGATCGGATTTGTGTCCGATTTTTTGCTGTGCCCAAAATCGGAGACTGCTCTGATTTTGGGCACAGCATAACATCGGATCCCACAAAATCGGATAGTAATTAGACCAAATCTGATCCGATGCTCAGGGCTGAACATGGGGGCCTATGAGCGCAGGTCCGAGGAAACAGCTGATCGTTCCTTGGACCCGATTTTAGTGTACTGAGCATGCTCAGTACACTAAAATTGCTCCTAACCCCCTAATTTCACTTCTGCAATGTATATACATACATTGCAGAAGTGAAATTAAGTAAAAGAAAGAGTTACAAATAAAAAATCTATATGATCACCTGTCCGCAATCCACCACTGCCTCCCAGCAAGGTCTAGGTGATTATAGGACCTGCCGTGATGTCACAACCCGACAGCGTCATCGGGTCACATGACCGCAATTACCGCGGTAACTGTGGTCATGTGACCCAATCAGCTGATCGGGTTGTGATGTCACCACAGGTCCTATAAGCACCCGGACCTTGCTGGGAGGCAGCGGTGGATCCCAGAGAGGTTAGCATACAGATTTTTTATTTTTAACTCTTTCTTTTTTTACTAAATTTCACTTCCACAATGTATATTATATACATTGCCCGCTGTGTCCGGATCCGTGATAATCACGGACCCGGACACAGAATAGGTCACCCCGTGTGGGTGACCTTTCCTGTCCGTGGGGTCCTACAAAAAGTAGGATCCCACGGACAGGGAAAATATCGTTATGTGAAAGCAGCCTAAGATGGTAAATAATCGCAAGCTTTTGAGATTGTAAGGTCTTTTCATCAGGCTAATAATGACACATTCTAAATGTGCACACATATTTACACACAAATAGAGGGTTGGCTAATGCAGTAAATAAACAAGGTGTCTTGAACCATAACATAGGACAGTCAGAGTTGGAAAAGGAGAGAGCGCATCTGGGGCAGTAAACATCAGCATCCAGAAATAAGAAGCAGATAGCTTCATTGTCCTTTGATTAGTTATTGGTCCAAGATTTGAAGATTCCTCAATTGATGTAAAAATACATAAATCCATGCGACACATTCATTCCCGCTTTGAATGTGTCAAAGTTCATCATAGGTTTATATACCCATACTCTCCTGATTCTTTGAGATTTGAAGTTACCCTTCAAAACTATTATTTTCATATCTATATGGGTACCTTTACACGCCGCTACAGCATGGTGGAAACAACCGGGTTGATGAGACAAATGTATCTTGCACTGCCAAATCAACCCGAGGTAGCGGCGTGTAAAGGCGGTTGTTTCCACCCGTCACTTGCGGCACCTGTTTCAGAGCAGTGCTCTAAAACAGGTTAATTTCAACCCAGTGGTAACGGCGTCTAAACAAGCTAAGATAAGGTTGTTTCGCCACCTAGATAACTCCCTGGGGCGTGACACAGCCTCCGTGAAACCACCCCCCTTCAGCGATCATTGGTGGAAGCTCCTGCGTTACGATTGGTTCTCGCTGCATAGGGCGGCATATTTAAGGAGCTGACCAGTCACACTACACAATTGCTCGAGCGTCATGTATTAATTAGCCTCCTGCGCTACCTGGCCAATCATGATGCTATTGCATTGTCCTATCAGCGTACGAACGTCTCGTAATCCACAATTCTGGCACGCCTATGTGTTGTCCCTGCTGCACCAGGTCCACCCATATTACCTTGTTGTAGTGGCGTGTAAATGAGGTAAGGTGCTCTACAGAAGGTAACTTTAGGCACCCGGCGCTGCATCCAGAGATAGATTCAGCCTTCTGTAAAGCACCTTATAGCGGCGTGTAAAGGCGGTGCGGGTACCGTTTGTAACCGTTGGTGCGTGCTCGTGCACGTGAAGCACCCGGTTGTTTCCACCTTGTTGTAGCGGCATGTAAACGTACCCTTATGGTGTGAACAGGGCTACAAAAATGATTGGCCACAGGTAGATCCATTCTTTTTTCCTTAATTGTGTGGCGATGAGAATTCATTCTTGTTCTAAGATTCTGCCCTGTCTCCCCTACATACAGATTCCCACTCACAAATTTTGTACATATAATTAAATACACCAGATTGGTTGTGGTACAACTGAAGTTACCTTGGATCTTGTAGTCCTGATTCGTGCTGAGAATCTTTATCTTCTCCGTCATTAATCCCTGGTTGCAGTGAAATGTTCCTGTTGTTGGAGAGGAGAGGGAGCTTCTGACAATGAGGTTGTTTAGATTTGGGGGCTGCCTAAACTATAGAAGTGGGGAGTCTGGAAATATAGATTTTAGTCGGGCATCTTTTGTAGCAGTGGTTGTAGTGTCCGTGCAGCTCCTCTTAACACCTCCAGATTTGGATTGTAGGTAACTACGAGGGGGACCCAGTTGTTTTTTTTGTTTAGATTTGTAATGTAGGAGATGATGCCTTGATATTCTGGTGGCTCTTGTAAACTGGTTTCAAATGCTCTTGAATGGTACCCTGCTTCGAAAAGGTCTTTCTGAGGCCTATAAGGTGGTTGTCTCTATCTGTAGAGTTGAAACATATCCGATTGTATCTGATGGCCTGACTGAAACAATAGACTATGTTTTTAGATTAAAACTGTCCCATTGAAGATATGTTGACATTTCAATTTGCTTCCGGTAAAGGAATGTCTCTACTTGATTGTTCTGTAGCTTGATGATGGTGTCCAGAAAGTTTATTTCAGGGCAGGTAGTTGAGTGTTAAGTTTATGGTGGGATGAAAAGGATTAAAGTGTTCATAGAACATCTTCAGCTGTTGCTCAGACTCAATTCAGATGATTAAATATCATCAATGGAGGAGGAGCCGGCTATGAAAAAGAGTGAGGATGCTTCCTGTGTGAGCTTCATAAACCACCCCAGCTAAAAGAGCAAAAAACAGGCAATTTTCACCTAATGTCACCATGGACGATTCTGAGAAGAGGGGATGGCGCAACAACTTCATAGTGAAGGGCCTACTCAAGTAAATTGAGTCTAAAGAGCTACTATCTACCTTGCATCAGAGTACACAGAGCCCTGGTGCCAAGACCAACAAACCCAGACCTTCCCCTGGACATAATCTGCAGAGTTCACCATTATCAGCAGAAAGAAGCCATTATGATTAGTCTACGGGAGGGAGCAAAAGCAACAAGGTGCAGGTCCTGTCCGATCTTTCCCATCTCAAGTTGATGAAAAGGAAGGCTTTGACACCCCTCTTGGAAAAATCTAAGAGCCAACAGGATCCCATATACATGGAGGTTCCCATTCAGTCTTCAAGTAAGGAAGGTGGGCAGGATGTTTGTGGTCCGTTCCCCAGCTGACGTACAGTGGGCAAAAAAATGTATTTAGTCAGCCACCAATTGTGAATGTTCTCCCATTTAAAAAGATGAGAGATGCCTGAAATTGACATCATAGGTAGACCTCAACTATGAGAGACAAAATGAGAAAACAAATCCTGAAATTCACAGTCTAATTTGAAAATATTTTTTTTTTTAAATTTTGATGGAAAATAAGTATTTATTCACCTACAAACAATCAAGATTTCTGGCTCTCTAAAACCTGTAACTTCTTCTTTAAGAGGCTCCTCTTGTCCTCCTCTCATTACCTGTAGAACTGGCACCTGTTTGAACTATCAGTATAAAAGACACCTGTCTGTAACCTCAAACAGTCACACTCCAAACTCCACAATTGTGAAGACCAAAGAGCTGTCGAAGGACACCAGAAACAAAATTGTAGCCCTGCACCAGGCTGGGAAGACTGAATCTGCAATAGGCAAGCAGCTTGGTGTGAAGAAATCAACTGTGGAAGAAATAATTAGAAAATGGAAGACATACAAGACCATTGATAATCTCCCTTGATCTGGGGCTCCACGCAAGATCTCACCCCATGGGTCAAAATGATCTAAAAAAAGGTGAGCAAAAATCCCAGAACCACACAAGAGGACTTTATGAATGACCTGCAGAGAGCTGGGACCAATGTTGCACAGACTACCATCAGTAATGGTATTGTCACACGCCGCAATCTTATCTGGCGATATGAGGCGATCTAACGTGCGCCGCAATCTCGCTCTGAAAGTAAGGCAATGTGTTGCTCCGGAAATCGCCTCACCAACAGCGGAACCAATCTTGCCTCATTCCATCGCCGCTTCACACGCAGCAATTCCAAAGACAATGTGGGCGTACATGTTCAGCGCGGTGAGGAGATAGGCATGCCACAGTGGTTTACACCGCGCCCCATACTCGCTCATTGGACGATTGGTCAGCCTGCTTTGGAAGGCTGGCTAATACATGACGCCATTGTCAGTCGGAATTTGGCACAAATACATGCTCGAGTCGTCAATTGTGGCTCCTGCAACACACTTTCGATGCGCAAAAGTGTCGCACAGGAGCGGTCTTGTGCATTACAGTGAATTACAGTAACAATGGCTAGGTGTGTGTCTGTAGGTGATTGCAGTAAGCTACAAACAACACTATGGACATATGTACCTGAATTGGTCCACGCCATGGCAGAGCTGCCATGGCTGAACTGAACTGTGTGTGTGCATACATCTTTGCGTGTGTGTACTGAAGTGTACCTACATCCCCCACAAACACCATTGCATTCTCCATGTGTGGCGATTGTAGTGCGTGGCCCATGGCACCCATCTATGATGTGTAGGCCAACATCTGAGCTGTCATGTGTGGCCCTATACTCGACACAGCGCTACTTAATACACGCGGACAACATAACTAGCGCTATTCAATGGTGCGCCTAATTGCACTGATTTAGCGGACAGTTGTGTAGCTGAAGATGTGTGTGGTGCTGAACGGACAGCTCTTCAAATATGGTGCCCTGTGAACTGACAGCCAATAGGAACACAGTAGCCAACACCAATCATCGCAGACGGGGCGCGGACTACAGAACAGTTGAACACTTACCAATAGATCAGCTGCACACCACGCTATATCCTTAAAGGAAATGCCAGAATGGCTTATGATTTCATGGCTATGATATCAACTAATGCTTTCACATTTATTCTTTAGACCAGGGCCAGCTTTCAGTAGCTTTATAAATATTTCCTTGATTCTTATTATATGATGCAATAAATTCACACAGCCATTCTGGCATTTCCTTTAAGGATATAGCGTGGTGTGCAGCTGATCTATTGGTAAGTGTTTATATGTAAATTTTGAAGCTTGCACCCACCATAAGAGGTGTGCGCCCATACTGATTTATACAGAACAGTTGAGGCACGCCTACGGGAAATCATCGGCAATGCCTTTCCATCATTATCGCCCTGTCACACGCCACAATACGGAAATCTCACCTTAAGGATTGTGGCTGATTACTGAGCACTGTTCAGGAATCAGAGGCGACGGCCGAATGGCGATTTATCGCTGCGAAATCCCAAATCACACGTCGCAACCGTGAGGCAATTTCACGGCGATTGCTCCGGGGCGATATATCGCCTTGATGATTTCCAGGCGAGATTGTGGCATGTGACGGTACCTTCACACACTAAGGGACCATGACGATTGATCTGTGTACATGAAAGAATGAATGGGGTCATGTATCGTGAGATTTTGAGTGCCATCCGCCTTCCATCAGCAAGAGCATTGAATATGAAACGTGGCTAGGTCTTTCAGCATCACAATGATCCCAAAGACACTGCCAGGGCAAAGAAGGAGTGGATTTGTAAGAACCATTTCAAGGTCCTGGAGTGGCCACTCTCCAGATCTAAACTCTATATCCCTTTGGAGGGAGTTGAAAGTCTATGTTGCCCAGCAACAGCCCCAAAACATCATTGCTCTAGAGAAGATCTGCATGGAGGAATGGGCCAACATACCAGCAACAGAGTGTGCCAACCTTGTGAAGACTTACAGAAAATGTTTGACCTCTGTTATTGCCACAAAGGATACATAACAAGGAATTGAAATGAAGTATTGTTATTGACCAAATACTTATTTACCACCAAAATTTGAAAAAAAAATTCTTCCAAATCAGACAATGTAATTTTCATTTTGTCTCTCATAGTTGACGGCTACCTATGATGTCAATTACAAGCCTTATCTTTTTAAGTGGGAGAACTTGCACAATTGGTGGCTGACTGAATACCTTTTTCCCCACTGTTGGCTCATTTACGGCAGCCTTAAACCTTACTTGGGTGGACATTATGGAGTAGCCCGTTGTTGGTGTCAGCAGTGGGTTTACCCGGCCAGAAGGATGTCCGAGGGGGCTGGGTAGTATTGAGAGGAGAGGTTTTCACCTCCTTGAGGACCATGCATAGTTGCCTTATTGTTTTGATTTCCCTAGCTGACTCTGGAAAGAACTTTTGGTAACGAGACTCCCTTCGGATCAGTTGATCTGATCAAATATGTAAGTCCTGCGATTATTTTGAAAATTCCCCCCCCACTTCTTTTTTTTTTTCTTCTCTATAGAGGTCAGTTTTAGCTGGGAGGTGGCACGTTCCTTCCCCTTATATTGCATGCATGTAAATATGTTTTCTTCCCACAGGTCAGCCATGATACAGTAAGCAGGGAGCGGTGGGTGAGGGGAGTTCGGATGCGGGAAACACAGGGGTCTATTTGTTTTCAATCACTTACACTCTCTCTATCACAGGGTGATGTTGGAGGTTCCCTCTCAAGGTTACTTAAGCACTGATGATTAGTCCGGGTGGGGTGTGATGTTTCTCATCACTAATGCAAAAGAAAAAAAAAAAATCTTTTCCCCACAAGAGACTACTAATCTCGGCGAAAAGACGCTAATAAAATCCCAGAACCAAAAGGGTAACTTGCAGGTTTCCTTTTCATTTGGCCTGTACTGTTCTAGTACTTCACTGACCTTCCAGCTAACCTTTATCTTGCCCGCAAACACCTTCACTTTCTTTTCTTAGTTACTTCTCCTCTATAGTTATTTCCCCTCCCTTCTATTCTAATGTATCCTAAGTCTTCCCATTTGTTAAGAGGTTCCTCCCTCAGGATGGCGCAGGTTAACTTGGGGTCCCTCAACGCCAGGGGGCTCAACATCCCGCGTAAAATGTCCCAGATATTATATACTATGCATAAGAAAAGAATCCATATACTCTGACTTAAGGAGACTCATTTCAAGACCAGTCACATTCCTGCACTCAGAGACAGTTACTTTACCACCTAGATACACAGTTCTAATTCTGTCTGAAAAGCCAAGGGGTTATCTATAGCTCTGCATTTGTTGCTAAACCATTCCATCATTGATCCCTCTACATACCATATTCTTGAAACTATCAATTCCATCGTGTTCAAAATTGTTAACTGGTACCTTCATAATAGAGACCCCACAGGGTTCAGCTCCGGCATACTAACATCTTTGACTGATTTTGCAGAGGGTATTTTAGGGATAGGAGGGGACTTTAATTTTATGCTTGACCCCAGGGTTCATGATTCTTCGGGTCACCACCTCCACTCCTACAGGAAAATAATTGCATTTAGGAGATCCATCCAGGGGCATCACCTAGTAGACGCATGCCATGCATTGCACCTCGCAGAGAGGGATTACACTTACTATTAACCCGCACACTCCTCTCACAGCCGCATTGATATATTTTTAATCTAACAAGGGGCATTGTCTTGGCAGATCCAGGTGTATTGGTCAGTGCCCATGGTCGGACTACGCACCCATATTTCTAACACTTACCATTCCAGATGGTTCCAGGACACCGTGGATGTGGTGTCTCAATGATAACCTTCTTAGAGACCTTAATTGCACCTCAGACGTCCAGAATGTTATTGATGAATTTATTCAAACTCATTCAGCTGATCCCACATCCCTACCAACATGATGGGAAAGTCTTAACTGTGTGGAACGGGGATAGTGTTAATTAAACACGAGGCTAGGCTTCAGAGGGAGAGGGCAGTAGAGGTGGATATGTTCCTCTAAAAATTGCTGACCTAGAGAACACAAACAAGCAGCACGTATCACCAAATACTTTAACAGACCTCATTAAAAAAAAGGAAACGCTTAGGGAGTTAGTAGATCTGAAATACCTGCAACACAGGACCAGATTTCAGAAGTATTTATATGAACACTCTGAAATATGTGGCAGTCCACTAGCTAGAGTCCTTCACCCTAGGGGTGATCCAAACCATATGCCCCTGATTTCCCGACTGGGGGGCATACCCAGTTCCTGACTCAAATAACAAATGGTTCATGAATTTTATAAATAAAAAACAAAAAACTTTATAATATTAAAGGGCAGAGTGAAGTGAAGTCCCTGGGATCCATAGAAAAAAAAATAGATGCTTATATCAAAGCCACTGCTCTTCCTGGTCTCTTCGAAGAGGTGACAACACCTTTGGAGGATGATTTTTCAGAGGAAGAAGTCTCCTTCATAATTAAGACTCCCTGTTGGGTAAGAGTCTGGGCCCCGACGGGTTTAGTCCAAAAAATTTTTAAAACCTTCTTGTCTAAATTGTCCATTCCACCTGAGGAAGACGGTGTGTGACCGTTGAAACATGTTGTGGGGAAGGAGGTTTTGCTAATAAAGGATTTTCAACTGGACCGGAGTCCGCGACTGTGATTTGAGCGCCCACGAGAGACCGTGCTGTATATTAATTCATTCTTGTCTAAATTGACACAGTTTATGACTAAGGTGTTTAACACCATATTGCCCCATGCCCCTTGGCTCCCCCAGGCTCTGGAGGCTCATATAAGTGTCATCCCAAAGCCAGGCAAAGACCACATGGTAGCAGCCAATTACAGAGCAATATTCTTGATTAATGTCAACATCAAACGTTTCTCTAAAGCTTGGCCGACAGGCTTAGTCCTTTGCTACATGGCATAATCCATACAGACAAGGTGGGCATTGTGAAGGGCAGAAAGGCCAGGGACAATACAAATTAACTATTCTTCCTCTTAGATCGAGCGAGGGCCTGTTGTTTCCCCATGTGTCTTATCTAAGGATGTAGAGAAGGCCTTTGATCAAGTGGATTGAAAGTTTATAATGGCCTCTCTGCACCACATTGGTCTGGGAGATAGGTGCCTGGGGAAAATATCTCCCTTTTATGGGTGCCCGATATCAAGGGTTAAGGCAAATGGTCTGTTGTCTTCCCCATATTACATACATAATGGTACCAGACAGGGTGCCCTCTGTCACCCCTGCTGTATGTAACCACCATGAAACACTTGGTAGGGGCAATCAGGAGAAATCTCAATATTCATGGAGTACTGTGTCCCGATTGCCATTGGAAGGCGATTCAGTTTGCTGACAACCTCCTCTTTTTCGTCTTGCAACCTCAAAGTTCTTTTCCCTCTTTGACGGAAAAGTTCAAGCAGTATAGTAATGTTAATAATTTCAAGGGCAACATCACCAAATCCGAGGCATTAAAGATAACACTATCACAACAAGAAGTGTCCTATATTACAGAAAATTTAACTTCAACTGGCAGACATTTCCACTGAAATATCTTTGGAGTCTGAATCCTAGAGACCCGTCACAGATTTTTATACTTAATTACGTGCTTCTCCTTGAAAAAACTGTAAGAGATGTAGACAAATGAGACAAGTGAACATTATCCTGGTTTGGAAGGATCAATACGTCAAGATGAATATCTTGTCCAGATTTTGTATCTATTCCAAACAGTTCCTATCAGATTGTCCCCATTCTTCTTGATCAAAATCCACTCAGTCCTGACAAAGTTTATTTAGGGAAATAGCAGACCCAAAGTGTGAATTAATACCTCTTTAGACATAAATTTAAAGGGGGAGTGGGGTTCCCCAACTTTAAATGTACTATAAATCATCCATCCTGATGCAGCTTATTGACTGGCAAATTCATAGACACACCAAGCAATGGATTAAACTGGAACAGAGTATTTCAGGAATTCCCTTACGTAATCTACCCTGGATATGCTTTAATAAAAGAGAGTTCGGGCCGTTCTCCTATTTTTGATGGGTTGCACTTAAAGCTTGGAATATTGAAACTAGGAAAAGGGTAATTTCCCATGGTAGGGGCGCCCTTACACCCCTTTTTAATCACCCGGATTTTCCTCCAGGTATGGATGTTGGGTAAATCTTATGCTTGAATATAAAAGATGAACCATGCTGCCACCACATCTTAAAAGGCAATGCCCTGGTGCCATTTGATGTCCTTGTCTGGTTGATGGGCCATGTATCCTGGATAGACTGCTCTCAGCTTAGATCTTTTCTATGCCCTGGGGTTAGAGGGATTGATTATTCTCCCCACTTCTCCCTTTAAGAAATTATTCACAACGGAATCACCCCCTGCCCACAGTCTCTCGACAATATGCTCGCACTTGAACCTGAGTGATGACAAACCTAAATATACCAGGAGGTGGGAGGAGGAACTGAAGATGAGTATCTCGGGATCTAACTGGAATAAAACGTTCATCATATCGCATAGAATGTCTATGGCATGTCAAGCTCAAGAGAAAAATTTCAAGATCCTTACCAGATGGTACAGATGCCCTGCAGACTTGCACACTGTGTTTCCAACGATTTCTAATAGATGCTGGGGGTGCCATGGAGAGAGGGGGACAATGACCCATACATGGTGGAAAATGGTTCCTTCTGGTAGAGGACCTATTGCTGATAGTTTTGTCAATAGGTCTGTTGTGTCCTGAATGTAGCTGAGTGTCTCTTTTACCAGGGGTTTGAGAACGCCCTCTACCCATCCAGAATTATTTAGGTGAGGGTAGAGGGTGTTCTCAAACCCCTGGTAAAAGAGACACCCAGCTACATTCAGGACACAACTGACCTATTGAATAAACTATCAGCAATATGTCTTCTACCAGAAGGAACCATCCTCACCACCATGGATGTAGAATGTATGGACAGCAATATCCCACACCAGGATGGATTAAATACCTGCAAAACCTTCCTGGAAAACACAGGGATTAGGCTACTTTCACATACCGATTTTCAGGGAGCCGATGCTGCCCGATATAAATCGGACAGCATCGGCTCCCTTCTGATGCCTGGAATCGGGTGCCAAATAGGCACCCGATTCCGGCATAAAATCGGCGCCGGGCTGCAAAAAAAGAAAAAAAAAAAAAAGTTTATTCTCACCTCCCCCCGAGCCCCCGCCGTCTTCCGCCATCTTCCTCTAGGTTCCCGGTGGCTCTCGCAGGCTGCCGGTGTCAGCAGAGGTGTACCTCTGCTGTACACAGGACCTGCGATGATGTCACAGTCACGTGACCGCGGGTTCACCATGGTGAACCCGCGGTCACATGACTGTGACATCACCGCAGGTCCTGAACAGCAGAGGTACACCTCTGCTGACACCGGCAGCCTCCGAGAGCCACCGGGAACCTAGAGGAAGATGGCGGAAGACGGCGGGGGCTCGGGGGAGGTGAGAATAACCTTTATTTTTTTTTTTTTAACACTTGTGCTCCTAGTTAGGAGCAGTTTTACTGTACTGAGCATGCTCAGTACAGTAAAACGGGGTCCGAGGAGACATAGATGTTTCCTCGGACCCTTCTCCATAGGGCCCCATGTTATAGGGATCGGACCTAATCGGATGTGCACTAAATGCCATCCGATTTGGTGCGATCCGATTCTGTCCGATTTTATTTTCGGTGCTAAAATCGGAGCAGGCTCCGATTTTAGCACCGATAATAAAATCGGACAGAATCGGATCAGACCAAATCGGATGGCATTTAGTGCACATCCGATTCGGTCCGATCCCCATAGGGATACATGGGGTCCGAAAATCGGTCCGATGCTGTCCGATTTTTTTCGGACAGCATCGGAAATGCGAAAATCGTTATGTGAAAGCAGCCTTAATGCTGATTCTGTGGTGAAACTTGATCCTCACCCACAATTACTTTATATTTGATGACAACATATATTTATTTACAGGAGACTGGCACAGCAATGGGAAGCAAAATGGCACCGCAACATGCAAATCTTTTCATTGCCAAGTTTGAAGGTGACTTTTTATTCTCTTGTCTTAACAGGTCTCTGGCCTTTTACCAAAACAAAACGAAGGAACAGCGGATGTAGCGGGCGCTTAGACAGGACTGCAGGAGATGTAATTAATACTCCAAGGATTTAATAAAAATGCAATAAAAATACTGGTTATTTCCACAACATGTTTCGGCGATTTGCGCCTTCCTCAGGTGGTCACCTGAGGAAGGTGCAAATCGCCGAAACATGTTGTGGAAATAACCAGTATTTTTATTGCATTTTTATTAAATCCTTGGAGTATTAATTACGTCTCCTGCAGTCCTGTCTAAGCGCCCGCTACATCCGCTGTTCCTTCGTTTTGTTTTGATCCTTGTCCTATTGAGAGGAGCGGTGCTGCTGGTTACAGGAAGTTACAGGAAGTTCGTTATGCTGTTCATTTCCTGGAGCGGCGAGAACCTGCGGTGACGTGGAGCCCAGCTGACAGGTCACGTGATTGGGGGAAACCCCGGAACGGAGGACTTCGGTGGCTGCACCTACGCAGCAAGGCGCTGATCTGTGGTTATGCCAGCAGCATAACCACACCAGGTGAGCAGCAAAAGATTATAAACCCTTTCTCCCCTTAATAACACCGGATCCTACACAAGGAGCGCCTCCCTTTTCTTCATTTCTTCACTCTCTGGCCTTTTACCGATACATTGATGATATTTTAATCATCTGGACGGAGTCGAGAAACAGCTGAAGACGTTCCATGAAAACTTTAATCAGTTTCATCCCACCATCAACTTAACACTCAACTATGGTACTCCTGCCCTAAAATAAACTTTCTGGACACCATTCATCAAGCTACGGAACGATGAAGTAGAGAAATCTCTGTACCGGAAGCTAATTGACCATAAAACATATCTTCAATAGGACAGTTTTCATCCAAAACACAAAAAAACTCTGTTGTGTTCAGTCAGGCCATCAGATACAATCAGATGTTCCAACCCTACAGATAATCACCTTAGAGGATTCAGAAAGACCTTTTTGAACCAGCGCTACCATCCAAGAGCAATTGAAACACGTTATTACTTATCGGTAATGTGTTTTGTTTTTTTTCGGAGTGAAAACATGAAAGCACCCAAGGGATCCGCCCTCCAAGGACAGGGAACCATCAGGATTTAAAAGGGGCGGTTCCTCTTCCATGTCAGTTGGTTACAGAGTCTGAAAACAGACCTCTGGAATATCGTTAATCCATCACAACTCCGAACACCACATGCAAATCAAAAAACATCAAGAGGAGAAAAAGAAAAAAGTGACTAACCCTCAACAATTGGAGGGAATAAGAGGATGCTGTCATGGACTCGGAAAAAACACATTACAGGCAAGTAATTACGTGTTTATCACTCATCCATGACAGCACCCAACTGACAATTACAGAGAATGTGAAAATTAGGGAGGTACCACAGCAGCAGAACCCTATTTCCAAAGCTAATATTAGAACCAGAGAAATCCAGTCTATAGTGCCTATAGAAGGTAGAAGGCAAAGACCATGTTGCTGCTCTACAGATTTGATCAATAAACATGCTTGACCTTTCTGCCCAGGTAGTAGCTACATCTAAAGGGTTGAGAATGAGCAATAGGGTCTTATCTCTTAGACAGAATCAAATTTATGATGTCAGAATTGCTCACCTGGTGGGGTTGTGTAGCACACAACCAGCTTGATCGCTCAGAAAGGTTGAACCTTATACAATCCCTGATGAAGGAGCATAGCAGGCTCTTAAATGCGTCGGATAGATCCAATAAAGGTGTTATAATTTGAAGCCTTCGATTACGTGTTTTCTGTGGCAGCGAGGACCAACAACACATTGTTCCTGGGAATCTAAGGCTACTAAGAGGACTGTCTTAAGAGAAAGGGCTTTAATAGGAACATTCTGTAAGGGCTCAAGGGGGGGGGGGTTCTGTTAAAGCAGAGAGTACCAGGTTAAGATCCCAAGGGGCTGAGCTAATGGACCAAATAGGTTTAGATCTGGCACATGCTTTTATGAAACACAAAATCCAAGGGTCCCAGCAAAGTTAAAATTAGAGAGAGCCCTGAGCAAAGCACACTCCCGGTATGCAGGCCGTAAGAGATCCGAAGAGTGACATAGCGCATCTCAGAGTCATAGTCGGTGATTCTATGGCTTTCGGAACTCGAGTCTGGATCTTCAGTATCCTGTCTGGTGGCAGACGACACTCTTGAATGTACAAATCTAAAAGGAGACCTAGAAAAATCTGAGATGTTGATGGAGTCAATCCTGATTTGTCCAGGTTGCGGAGACAAATGTGATTCCTTAACATTCCAAGAACCTGATGGATCTGGTCTGAACAGTGCTGAGCAGTCCTTCCGATTATCAAGATATCATCCAGATATGCACAAACAGAATTTTCTTCTCCTGAAGACGGGTCATTACCCCTGATATTTTTTTGGTAGGAGCGCCCTTCTTATCTGGCTTCAAGCTTCTACCGCCCCAACACTCCAAACATTAAATCCAGTTAGGATGGTTGCGTCTTCTCCTCCTCAAGACCCATTGTGGATCAAACGGCTTTGACCAGATTCCCGACCACTTCAATTGGGAAACAGTGGTGTCTACTGATCATCATTGGACGAGGATGCAGAAGATGCCTCAGAGGACCCACACTCTCCTTCCGATTTGAGTCTTCTAAGGGATAATAAGAATTCTTTATTTATATAGCGCCAACATATTCCGCTGCGCTTTACAATACAGTGGTTCATTAACGAAAAATATACAATACAGTAAATAATTACAGTAGAGAAATAATACAGCACAATAATTGGATACAATACAATAAGCATAGAATCAATGTAAAAAATACAATAAATAAAACAAAAAATAAAGGTGACCCTGCTCAAAGAAGCTTACAATCTACAACAGGATAGGGGCTACACAAAGTACAGGGGCTTATTACACTGATGGTCCAGGCATCTTGAGGAAATGGGGGATAGAAATAAAGTTGCATGAATAGTCATCAGACAATCTGTGTAGAGCTTTTGGGTTTGGTGGAATTTGAAGAAGAGTTATGTCCAGAGAGATAGGGAATGGGCTATATACAGTACAAAGGAATTTTATTAGGGAGCATGATAGGCCGCCTTAAAAAGATATGTTTTTAGTGAGCATTTGAAGCCATGCAAATTGTGGATAGTCCTGATTTCTTGGAGTAAAGCATTCCAGAGAATTGGTGCAGCTCGGGAGAAGTCTTGGAGCCGGGAGTGGGAGGATCAGATTAGTGCAGATGTTAGTCAAAGGTCGTTTGTAGAACATAGAGAACAGGTGGGGTGATAGACAGAGATGAGGGAGGAGATGCAGGGAAGAGCTTTGTGGGTGAGAACAAGCAATTTGAATTTGATCCTGTAGTGTACAGGCAGCCAGTGCAATGACTGGCACAGAGCGGAGGCATCTGAGTAATGGTTGGCCAGATGGGTGACCTGGCTGCTGCATTAAGGATGGACTGAAGAGGGGAATGTTTAGAGAGGGGGAGGATAATTAATAGAGAATTGCAGTAGTCAAGGCAGGAGTGGATTAGGGCCACGGTGAGGGTTTTTGTTGTTTCCATGGTGAAAAAGGGGCAGACTCTAGAGATGTTCTTCAGGTGTAAGGGACAAGAGCGGATAAGAGATTGTGTATGGGAGGTGAAGGAGAGATCAGTGTCAAACATAACACCCAGACAGCGAGCCTGCTGCCTAGGCGTTATCGTGGTGCCGCACACAGAGAGAGATGTCAGATTTAGGGAGGTTAGTGGAGGGCGGGAGCAAAAGAAGTTCAGCTTTGGAAAGGTTGAGTTTAAAATAGAGACTAGACATGATGTTGGAAAATGCAGCCAGACAGTCATTGGTGTTCTTTAAAACTGCAGGGGTAAGGTCAGGGGCTGAAGTGTATTGTGTGTCATCAGCAAAGAGATGGTACTGGAAGCCAAATCTGCTGATGGTGTGTCCAATTGGGGCTGTGTAGAGAAAGAGGAAAAGAGGTCCGAGGACTGAACCTTGAGGGACCCCAATAGTGATAGGAAGAGGAGAGGAAGTGGAGCAAATGATACACTGAAAGAACAGTCAGAAAGATAGGAAAAGAGCGGTGTCCTTTATGCCAATGGAGTGCAGAATAGAGAGTAGGAGATGGTGGTCAACAGAGTCAAAAGCTGCATAGCGGTCGAGAAGAATAAGCAGAGAGTGGTCACCATTACGTTTTGCCGTCAGAATGTCATTGGTCACTTTGATGAGGGCAGTTTCTGTAGAGTAAAGGGGGTGGAAACCAGACTTTAATGGATCTAGAAGAGAGTGAGTTGAGAGGCAACAGGTGAGGCGGGTGTAGATCAGGCGCTCCAAGAGTTTAGAGATGAAGGGGAGATTAGAGATTGGTCTGTAGTTACTTGTGCAGGATGGATCAAGAGAAATTTTCTTTAATAATGGAGTAATGATACAGTGTTTGAAGGAGGAGGGGAAGATGCCAGAAGAGAGCGAGAGGTTGAAAATGTTGGTTAGGTGAGAAGTGACGACCGGAGAGAGAGACTGGAGTAGGTGTGAGGGAATGGGGTCAGTGGTGCATGTAGTGGGATTTGACGGATGGGAGAATAGTTTAGTAGAAGTTGGCTGCTTTACCTGAGTGGGTGCTTTAAAGGTATTCTCTACTTCGGACCTAATTAGGGACTGCAAGTTTAAACCCTGGCGAACCTTGGCGACTGCACAATTTCAGGACCTGCACAATTTCTTAGCCCAGGTGACTGGGAGCTCACACTGCAAGTGCTTAGACTTAGCCGCTATAGGGGGTGAGACAATGCACAAATAGGATCTTATCTCCTTACAGATATCGGCAAGAACCTTATTGAAAGCTGCTCACCTGGAAAAGTTGTGTTACACACAACAAGCATATGCACCTGGAAACAGCTGCTGTAGGACCAACACATCCACGATCGATGTGGCGAACAATAGTTGTATTGGGACGGTGTCTCAGGATCCGCGCTGCTGAATGAATGAAAACAGAAACTGGAACACTAGTTTCAATGGGTGTTTTATTCCTACGCGTTTCGAAGCGTTACCATGCTCCTTCCTCAAGGACTAACGGTTTGTCAATGAGGGAGGAGCATGGTAACGCTCCGAAACGCGTAAGAATAAAGAACACCCGTTGAAACCAATGTTCCAGTTTCTGGTTTCATTCATTCAGCAGCGCGGATCCTGAGACACTTCGTCCCAATAGACTTAGCCGCTGACCTCCCAGATTTTTCTGGAGTCTAAGGACAAGAAAACACAGGAAGAAAAATTCAATAAGAATGCTTTCTCAGAGCTCTCTTACGTATCAAATGTGCTGAAGAGATACTGAAGCCGGAGGAGGACCCTTGTCTTGAGACTTCTCCTCTGGAGGTCTCATGGGAAGAATGGCTGCTGCTTTGATGCTGCTTTTCTTCTGAGACACAGCAGTCTCTGCTGGAGCCTTGGTCCCACTCATGACTTCAAAAGTCAGTACTGAAGGCACCTCCACCATGCTCTTCCTGCCTTTTAATAAGACTGGACGTGCCCTCAGCTCCTGCAGCCCGCCTCCCACCTGAACCCAGAAATCCAGGTACGTCACATGACCAGCTAACTTGTCATCGGGAAACCGCCCCCGGATGTGAGCAGACCCGTAACATGCTAGCCACTGAATAAGGAGGCGCCGCCATGTGTGACATCATGGGTCGGGCCCCCAGAATTCCCGCTCACTCAGCAACTGGACCTGTCACTTCCGGCTGGTCCGGAGCATGTGCAGACCCAGATGCCTGGCAGCACCAACCTCATAATGGCCACCACCGGGCCACATACCCAGAAAGCCCCCTGAGCTCCCCGCCTCCGAGAGCCTGCAACCCTAAAAAAAAAAAAAAAAAAAAAAAAGGAGTAAAATTCATCTGGAACCCCCATTCTTGAGGCTCCCCGTTCAAGAACAGGAAACAAACTGACATGGGGAGAGGAACCGCCACTTTTAAAGCTTGATGGTCCCAGTCCTTGGAGCGCGGATCCCCATCTAGTTGGGTACCGTCATGGACGACCAATAAAACCAGATTAAAAGAGCCACCAGAATATCAAGGAATTATCTCCCACATTACAAATGTAAACAAGAAAATAACCAGGTACCTCTCGTAGTCACCTACACTCCAAATCTGGAGGTGTTAAGAGGAGTTGCATGGAAACTACAATCACTACTACAAAAAAAATGCCCGACTAAAATCTATATTTCCAGACCCCCCACTTCTATGTTTTAGGCAGCCCCAAATCTAAATAACATCATTGTCAGAAGCTCCCTGCCCTCTACAACAACAGGAACATTTCCCTGCCACCAGAACAGGTGCAAAATCTGTCTATTTATAATGACAGCGGACAAGATAGATTCCTAGCACAGATAAGGACTACAAGATCAATGGTAATATACACCAAAATTAGGCAACACAGAGGATGAGAGTAATATCATCATCCATCAATTGCATGGAAATAAATGCTCACCCAATATAAATATATCAGAAAATATACGGTGATTTTTTTGCAAAATGTATAAATTTTATTGATCATATGATATTAAAAAAATATAAATAAGGTTTTAGTACAGAGTACACAATAATATTACATACAAGTCTATATTAATATAAAAGATAATAAATATAAAATCTATAGACAACACCCTATAAACTAGGAAACCCGTGATCTTCTTATGTGATGTATTAAACCATAAATTAAGCATCAAACAGCAAGCAATAAGTTTCCAACATTCACCTATCTCTCACATAGGGGAACAAGGAAATAAAAGTAGTGAAACCAATAAATTATCTATTAGTCACCTATCTCAACATAGGAGACCAAAGAGAAAGTGAAAAAAGGCCTATGGCAAAAAGTGACAAAAAAGAAAAACAACCAATGAAAATCAATCTAAAGGGTGATTACCTGGTGTATCTACAGACTCTGCTGACTCTACATGCACGTTTCGGCTTGGAGTCCTGGATGAAGGCGCAAGCCGAAACATGCATGTAGAGTCAGCAGAGTCTGTAGATACACCAGGTAATCACCCTTTAGATTGATTTTCATTGGTTGGTTTTCTTTTTTGTCACTTTTTGCCATAGGCCTTTTTTCACTTTCTCTTTGGTCTCCTATGTTGAGATAGGTGACTAATAGATAATTTATTGGTTTCACTACTTTTATTTCCTTGTTCCCCTATGTGAGAGATAGGTGAATGTTGGAAACTTATTGCTTGCTGTTTGATGCTTAATTTATGGTTTAATACATCACATAAGAAGATCACGGGTTTCCTAGTTTATAGGGTGTTGTCTATAGATTTTATATTTATTATCTTTTATATTAATATAGACTTGTATGTAATATTATTGTGTACTCTGTACTAAAACCTTATTTATATTTTTTTAATATCATATGATCAATAAAATTTATACATTTTGCAAAAAAATCACCGTATATTTTCTGATATATATAAGATCAATGGTAATGTCAGCTGCACCACAACCAATGTTGTGTATTTAATTATATGTACAAAATGTGTAAGTGGGAATATGTAAGTAGGGGAGACAGGGCAGAATCTTAGAACAAAAATGAATTCTCATCACCACACAATAAAAGAAAAAAGAATAGATGTACCTGTGGCCAATTATTTTTGCAGCCCTGATCACACTATAAAGCCCCCGTCACACCTGGCGACGGGGCTAGGGATGTCGGCGGTGACTGGCGGGTGCACTCACCGACAGGTCGCCGGCGCCCGGTTACATGGGGCGATGTGCACACATCGCCCCATGATGGTCGCCTGGTTTCAGAGCACTGCTCTGAAACCAGACGACCGCCCGGCACATGAGGTGATGTAGGGGCGATGTGGCCCCGTGTGACGGGGGCTTAATTGATATGAAAATACTAGTTTTGAAGGGTAACTTCAAATCTCAAAGAATCAGGAGAGTTTGGGAATATAAACTTATAATGAACTTTGACGCATTCAGAGCGGGAATGAATGTGTTGCATGGATTTATGTCTTTTTACATCAATTGAGGAATATTCATGTCTTGGACCAACAACTAATCAAAAAACAATGAAGCTATATGCTTGTTTTCTCTGGACCCTGATGTTTACTGCCCCATATGCTCTCTTCCCCCTCCCAACTGTGACTATTATGCTTCACCTCACCTGGTTTATTTACTGCATTATCCAACTCCCTATTTGTGTGTATATGTGTACATTCAGAATTTGTGTCATTATTAGCCTTATGAAGAGACCTTAGAGTCTCGAAAACTTGCAATTACTTACCATCTTTTCAGTAAGCCACTAAAAGTCATCAACCACTGAGGACTCTCAGATTCTAATATTTTTCTATCTAATGGCTAACATGGTACAAACATTTTTTACCTTATTGTACTCTATGTTACTTATAAATTTTGAGTGTTACTTTGTGTTTTTTTTTTTTGTAAAAATATCAGAATTTGTGAAAATGTTGCAATTTTCAAACTTTCAATTTTTATATTCTAAACACAGTTCATACATGCTGTACAAAATAATTAATAAATAACATTTCCCACATGTCTACATTACATTTGCATAATTTTTCAATCATCATCTTATTTTGTTAGGATGTTGGTAGGGTTAAGAGGTCACCAGCAATTTCTCATTTTTTGAAGTAATTTCCAAAAACTGTTTCTTTAGAGGTCTATTCATATTTAAATGGAGTTTGAGGAAACTCCCTAAAAGTGATACCATTTAAAAAAACGCACCTCTCACAAACTTCAAAACTACGGTTAGAAATTTTTATTTTTTTAAAACTTTCAGGTGCGACATTTTCACTCTTAAAATGTAATGTTGCTTTCATACCAACATTTTCACTTTTACAAGGAATAGCATAGGAAAATGAACCCCACAATTTGTCACCCAGTTTTGTTCTGAGCATGCCGACACTCCAACATGGTTAGAAAGCACTGTTTGGAGAAACAGCAGGGTTTGGAAGGGAAGGATCACAATCTGAATATTGGAACACATATTTGGCTGAATTAGGCTGTGGATGTCATCTCACATGTCATCTTGCATTGCCAGAGTCCATAAAATGCCTGAACAGTAGAATCTGCCCACAAGGGACCTCATTTGAAAACCACAATCCTCAATGATTTTACACAGTGGTATAGTGAGCATTTTCAATTCACAGATACCACAAACTATTTGATCGTCGTTGTATTGAAACATTTTTTTTGTTTTAATGCAAATGCTGCATTTTTAGACTTATCTCAGTAATTGGTAAATCACTATTTATTGAAGACATTTTTTACCTTTGATTTGATACCACTGAGAATGAAAGATTAGTGTAGAAAAAAAAGAAAGAATATCTATTGAGTAAGATACATGACAAACTTTCTTATTTTTATGTGTACTACTGATTTATGAAAAAAATAAAAAAATAAAAAACATTCATCTTCCATAGCTTTTTAAACGGTAAGTAAAGGTGTGACTATTACCAAAAGAATAAGCCTATCTTGTTTGAACCTTCAAATATTAATATTCCGGTTGGTGTTAATCCAAGCGCATAATCACAGCCATCTTTACCCTAAAAAATAAAAGTAGCTAGAATTAGTGTATTAGAGAATGAAAAATCCATGCAAAAGGCGTCCGTAACCTGGAGTTGTTTCTTAAATGCAAAATAAAACAACTTTCTAAACAGACTGCACACAAAAGTTTTTCATTTTGCTGTTATAGAGTGTGTATTTCATGTTCCTACTGGTTCTCACATAGATCTGCAGTATATTGCTCCTGGCTGTTTCAGATCTCTCTGTGTGCATTCCCCTCCCTTTCACAGTATTAAGGTGGCTATACACCTAAAGGCCCAGTTACACACACAGATAATTGTTCAGAGATTGTTCACAGATCTCTGGTTGCAGTGGAATCATTGTTCCATTTGTAGACGGCCACAAAATGGAACAATGTGTCCATGATTTCACTGCAACCAGAGATCTGTGAACAATCTCTGCACAATCATCTGTGTGTGTAACTGGGCCTTTAGACAGATTTCATTCATGTGACAAGCTTTTCTCCAAACACAGACATGTATGGTTTGTTTTTTTTACCATGACATCTGCCATCAGACCACAGTTGGATGGTCATCAACTTCAGTAGAATTTGGCAAATTCAGCAACCTGATCGTTTCAGGATCCAGTTTCTTGCACATTCACTTTAATGGTGTCAGGTAGCAACCTGAAGCAACAGGATTTTACTAGACACCATTAAAGTCAATGTGACGAGTAATGAGTTTATGGCTCTCAAGGGCACATCAGACGCTTCAATGTCGTGAACGATATCGTTTAAGCGACCCGGTTTTTTGATCGCTTAAGCGATATCGTTTGTGCATCGTTGTGTGTAACCGATCGATCTTCCAACGAAAAATCGCTTGATTGTTTGGAGGAAGGTTTGTGAGCAGGACCTCAAATCAAGTGATAATCCTTTGAGCGATCTGCAGCATCGTGGTGTGTGACACCGCGATGAACGATCTCCCAGGGGCACAGCCTATGCTGGGAGCTCGTATCCATGGTAAATATCGAGTTACTAAGCGCTGCACGCCACCTAGTAACCCGATGTGTACCATGGTTACCAGCGATCTCGCTGGTCCACATCGCTGGTGAGTCTGCCTATTGTGACAGCTCACCAGCGATGTGAACGGTGTTTTGAGCAATCGCTCGTGCATGTGATCGCTAACAACATCGTTCATCAAATTGAAGCGTCTGGCGTGGCCATCACTGACCTTGCCCATGATGACACCATTGTGATAAAGGTGCTGACAAAGGTGATGTGGTTTTCATCATGGACAAGGTCAATTGTATAAAAAGAGGTTAAACGACAGTTGGATGGCCAGGAGATCTACAAGAGACTTACTTATAATCCTAAATTTGATATATCAAGGTATTATTATTCTTATTATTAATAAAGATTTATATAGCGCCATTAGGTTCCATGGCGCTTTACATGTGTAAGGGCAGACAAGGACAGGAACGTAAAATGACAAATCATACGGGCAAAGTAGGGTAGAGGATCCTGTCCACAACGGCTCATATCTATAGGTGATGGGTGGGGAGACAATAAGAGGGGGATGGGTGAGGGTGAGACAGGTGCAGCGGATTAGGTCTCAGTGTGGGCTGTAGGCTTGAAGGAAGAGGTGGATCTTCAGGTTTTTCTTAAAGGTACCCAGGGTAGGGGAGTGTCTGATGTGGTGGGGGAGTGAGTTCCAAAGTATGGCGGATGCACGAGAGAAGTCTTGTATGCGGTTGTGGGAGGAGGAAATGCAAGTGGAGAAGAGGAACAGCTCTTGAGAGGAGAGCAGATTGCGTGAGTGGAGGTGTTGGTAGACCAGGTCGGAGATGTATAGAGGGGACGGGTTGTGTATGGCTTTGTATGTTAAGGTTAGGGTTTTGACCGGGATCTTTGGGAAGTGGGTAGCCAGTGAAAGGGGGACACAGGTGGATGAGTCGGGCAGCGGAATTGAGAATAGTTTGGAGAGGTGCAACGGAGGTAGCGGGGAGGCCGTTGAGCAGGAGGTTGCAGTAGTCAAGGCAGGAGATGATGAGGGCGTGGACAAGTGTTTTAGCAGCGTCTTCATCAAGGAAAGAGCGGATTCAGGTAATGTTTTATGAGCTGGAGTCGTCAGGCGGTGGCGAGGGCTTGGATGCGGGGTTTGAAGGAGAGAGAAGAGCCGCGGATTACCGTAAGGCACTTGGCACGGGGGACGGGGTGAGAGTGAGCAGTCATTGACAGTGATGGATAGGTCGGGTGGGGGGGGGGATGGAAGACGATGAACTTGGTTTTGTCCATGTTCAGTTTTATGAAGCGAGCGGAGAAGAAGTATGAGATGGCGGACAGGCATTGCGGAATTTTGGATAGTAGGGAGGTGATGTCAGGGCCGGACAGGTAGAGCTGGGTGTCATCGGCGTAGAGGTGGTATTGAAGGCCGTGGAACTCGATGAGTTGACCTAGGCTCAGGGTGTAAATGGAGAAGAGTAATGGTCCCAAGACCGAGCCTTTGGGGGACTCCAACAAATAGGGGGTAGGGTGAGAAGGTGTGGGAGTGGGTGACGCTGAAGGTCCGGTCCGTTAAGTAAGAGGAGATCCAGGATAGGGCTAGGTCAGTGATGCCAAGAGATTCTAAAATCTGAAGTATGAGGGAGTGATCGACTGTGTCGAAGGCAGCAGAAAGGTTAAGAAGGAGGAGGATGGAGTAGTGTCCTTTGCTCTTGGCGGTCAGTAGGTCATTGGTGACTTTGGTTAGGGCTGTTTCGGTGAAGTGGTGGGGTCGGAAACCGGATTATAGGTGGTCAAAGGGGGAGCGGGAGGAGAGGTGGGAGGACAGTTTGGAATACGCGAGTTGTTCAAGTAATTTTGAGGCGAAGGAGAGGAGAGATATGGGGCGATAGTTGGAGACTGTTGCAGGGTCGAGGGAGGGTTTTTTGAGGATGGGTGTGATTGAGGGAGTGTTTGAAGGATGAGGAGAAGACACCGGTAGTGAGTGATATGTTGAAAAAGTGGGTAAGGGCAGGGATGATGACTGTGGTGAGGTTAACGATGAGGTGGGAGGGGAGTGGGTCGAGGGCACAAGTGTGAGATGTGATCGTGCTAGAAGGAAGGAGAGATCTTCTGTCATGGGGGAGAAACTACTTTTGGATGAGGGGAGTTGGGCGATAGAGGGGGGGCCAAGGGGGACTGTGGATCGAAGCTTTCTCTGATTTTGTCAATCTTTTCTTTTAAAAAGGTGGCGAAGTCATCAGCGGAGATGAGGGGAGAGGGAGGGGGTGCGGGGGGACGGAGTAAAGAATTGAAGGTTTTGAATAGTTGCTTGGGGTTGTGGGACAGGGTCATTATTAGAGAAGAGACGTAGGCTTGTTTTGTGGTGGTGAGTGTGGTCTTGAAGTCAATGAGGGCCTGTTTGTACAAGGCGAAGTGTGATGGGGAGTGGGATTTCTTCCATCTCCGCTCAGCCACTCTAGACGTCTGTCAAAGTTTTTTTGTGAGGGTAGTGAGCCAGGGTTTTCTATGTGCACGGGTTTTGATGTATGAGAGGGGGGCGGCTTGGTCGTGGGCTGTGGCGAGAGTGGTGTTATAGAGGGTGGCGGCTGCGTCAGCGTCTTGAGAGGAAGCCAAGTCAGAGTGGGAGGAGGGACTCGGAGAGTAAGTCAATGAGTTTGAGCTTTCTGCGGAGTGAGGTAATTTCCAGAGAAGGGGAGCAATGTGGGAGGGCGGAGAAAGTCAGAAGGTTATGGTCAGATAGTGGGAGGGGTGACTTTGCAAGGTCGGAGAGGGAACAGAGGCCAGTGAAGATGAGATCTAGTGTGTGGTGGAGGACGACGTTGGGAGAAGCCGAAGGAGGAGGTTAGACATAGGAGTCTAGAGGCAGCGGTGTAGGGGGTGTTAATGGGGATATCGCAGTCGCCCATGATGATGGTGGGGATATCGAAGGAGAAAAGGTGGAGAAGCCAGGTTGTGAAGTGGTTGAAAAAGATGGAGGGGGATCCTGGGAGTGGTAGATGACAGCCAGTGGGAGGATGCAGGGGAAGATGATATGCACGGAGTGCGCCTCGAAGGATAGGAGGGAGGCAGTGGGGGGGCAGTGTAATTGGGTTGAAGGAGCAGCTGTTGGACAGGAGAAAACAAACACCACCGCCGCGGGTGTTGCTGGGGCAGGGTGTGTGGGAGAGAGCGAGTCTGCCATAAGAGAGGGCAGCGGGGAAAGGTTGTGTTGGAGGGGGTGAGCCATGTTTCAGTGATGCCAAGGAAAAACTTTGTTGGAGATAAAGAGATCGTGGGTGAGAGTTTATTGCATACCGAGCAGGCATTCCAGAGTGCACCGGATAGGGGGATTGGGGGAATGGGTGTGAGGTTGTGGGGGTTGCAGGTGTTAGTAGTGGGGTGTGGGTGTGGGCTAGAGGTAACTGTGGGGATGTGGTGGGGGGGGGGGACCAGGATTGGGGGAAATGTCACCAGCAAGTAGGAAGAGGAGGAGGGAGAGGGTTAGGAGGTGAGGGCAGGAGAGTTTACGTGGCGGGCGGGTGTGTTTGAAGACAAAGGATTGAGTGTGGAGGAAAAGTTCAGAGAAATGGGTGAGATAGATGGTTAGGTAGGATGGAGGAAGAGAGTGTTATTGTGTTGCCAGAAGGAGGGATTGGGGAGGACAGTAGGAAGTGGAGTAGCATAGAAGTGAGAGTGAAGAGAAGAGGAAATATTGCATACAGGTGACAGGGATATGGGGTGCAGTGGGGATGAGAGGTGAAGCAGGGGGGCGTGATGCAATTTGGGATCAGGCGTAGCGAGGAGCCACAGCTGCAGCGGGGAGGAGTAACAACGTCTGCGAGGAGGTGGTGAAGCCAGGGAATGAGATGGAGGCAGAGGTCAGGAGCAAGGGGGAGGGGGAGGGGGGGGGGGAAGTCAACAGGTGTAGCAGGAAGGTGTGCAAAGCGAATGAAGACCAGTCAAGTTCAGGCGATTGCAAAGCACGTAGGAGTAAAATGGATGCCAGGAAGTGAGGTAGTACACAAGGCTGCAGGACACTCCCAAATCCTAGAAAAAATGTAAAAGGAGGAGCGAGGGAGTGACACAAAGCTACTGGTCAGCAGGTGGCAGCAGACAAGCATGAAACAGGTAACAATGAAACAGTGGATTGAACTATATGAAGATATTAAGGGAACAGCACACAAAGTTCAAACAGATGCACAGTACATGGGGATGGGGTGGAGGAGGTTGATGAGATGCAGCCAGGGTTCAGTTGCAGATGGAGGCATGCAGAGTCCAGATGAATGCATAGCTCATAGGGATGATGTGAAGCAAGGTGATGAGATGCAATCAGAGTTGAGTTGTAGATGGTGTCGTGTAGAGCCCAGATGAATGTATAGCACATGAGGATGGGGTGCAGCAGGGTTCAGAAGCAGCAGGGGATGTGCAATATGAATGAAGATGTACCCAGTCTGGGCGGCACACAGAGGTGGGGAATGAGATGCAGCCAGGGGTCAGGTGCCGCCAGGGGTCAGATGTGGCAGGGGGAAAGTGCAGTAGTGGAGGGTTGTTGCAGGGAGCAGGCTGATGGTGGATGCTGGTTGGGTAGCCGACAGTGCAAGGCAGGCCCGCAGACCTGATTTGCTTGAAGTCTCCGCATCGTGCAGCGGGGTGGAGGCAGGTCGCTGGGGCCAACTCGGCCTGTGGAAGTTGGCCGCAGGACGGTCCCAAGGTTGAAGCTTGACCTGGGTGGTGGGACCTTGGTGTATGTCCTCGCGGGTACTGGCGCTGCCAGGGGGGAGGTCACATGGGCTCTTAGACTCGATCTAGATGGCACGGGGCCACGGACGCCTCCGTTTTTAGGGGGCCAGAGGTTGCGGTATACACAGGGGTGCAGGCCGCAGCCAGGAAGCGGCATCTAGATGTGGTGGCCACCTCACGTGCCACCGCATGGCACAGTGAAGGAGTGTGCTGGGCTACCGCGGTTACCGGAGTTGTCGCAACTAGAAAGGGGCGCCTTGGATGTGGAGGCCTCCTCATCTGTCACTGCAGGGCAGCCTCAGTGGTGAGTGGGGGTCACCGCGGGCACCAGGACTGTTGTAGCCAGGAGGCGGCCCTTGGATGTGGAGCCTCCACACCTGTCACTGTAAGGCACGATGACAGGGGTGTGCGGGGGCCTCCTGCAGCCAGAAGGCAGTATCTTGAGTGAGGTTCCCTCCTCGCCTGTCACCGCAGGGCACTGTGATAGTGGTGTGCAGGGGCCGCTGCAGGCACCGGGGTTGCTGCCGCCTCCTGGAGGAGGTGGCGAGAGTTTGGATATGTGGTTTGAAGGACAGGGCAGAGTAGAGAGTTACTCCAAGGCAGTGAATTTGATGTGTGGGAGAGAGCATGATGCCATTTACCACAATAGATAGATCAGGTGGTGAAAATGAAAGATTAGATGGAGGAAAGATGATGAGTTCGATTTTGTCTACGTTGAGTTTTAGGTAGCGAGAGGAGAAGAAGGAGGATATGGCTGACAGACATTCTGGGATTCTGGACAGCAGGGAGTTGACATCTGAGCCAGAGAGGTAGATCTGAGTGTAGTCAGCCTACAGGTGGTACTGGAAGCCATGGGACTGTATGAGTTGTACTAGGCCAAGGGTATAGATGGAGAAAAGTAGGGGCCCCAGGACAGAGCCTTGTGGAACTCCAACAGAGAAGGGGCAGGACTGAGAAGGTAGTCTGGGTGTGGGAAACGCTAAATATGCAGTTGGAAAGGTATGAGGCAACCCAGGACAGGGCAAGGTCTTTGATGCCAAGGGAAGAAAGAATCTGAATTAGGAGGGAGTGGTCGACTGTGTCAAAGGCAGAGGACAGGTCGAGGAGGAGGAGGATGGAGAATTGTCTGTTAGCTTTGGCTGTGAGCTACTCGTTGGTAATTTTGGTTAAGGGCACTTTTGGTGGAGTGGTGGGGCCGGAATCAAGCAATTCCTTTAACTGTCAATGAGACTTCTGCACCTCTCGACAGGTATTTTGGCCCACTGCTCAAGAGCAAACTGCTCCAGTTGTCTCGTGTTTGAAGGTTGCCTTTTCCAGATGACATGTTTCAGCTCTTTCCACTACACCGTGACATCCTACTGTGCAGTGTCACTGCACTCCTACTGTGCCATGTCTCTCTACCACCCTACTGGGCTGTCTCTCTGCCCCCTACTGTGCTCTCTCTCTGCCCCCTCCTGTATTGTCTTTCTGCCCTGCTCCTGTGCTGTCTCTGTGGCCCACCTTTGGAGCTTGGACCGGGCTGAGGTGAGCAGGCTGCTGGAATTGTGGAGCAGGTGGTGGTGGGAATATGGACTGGGGTGAGCGGGATGCTGGGAGGATGGACTAGGTGGGGGTAGGAGTGTCGACCGAGGTGTGCTGGCTTTTGGGAAGATGAATTGGGTGGGGGTGGAAGTGTGGATCGGGGTGTTCGGGCTGCTTGGAGGGTGGACTGGGTTGGGAGTGTGGATCAGGGTGTTCAGGCTGCTGGGAGTGAGGACCGGGGTGTGCGGGCTTGTTGGGAGGGTGGACCGGGTGGGAGTGTGGAACTGGGTGTTCGGGCTGCTAGGAGGGGGGACCAGGGTGGGGGTTGGAGTGAGGACCCGGCGGGGATTGGGAGTGTGGACCAGGGCGAGCGGGCTGCTGGGAGCATGCTAGACCGGGGTGGAAAAGTGGACTGAGGTGTTTGGGCTGCTAAGAGGGTGGACCAGGGTGTGGCGGTCTGCTGGGAGCATGGACAGTGTGGGGGGGTGGGAGTGTGGACCAAGGTGAAAGAGCTGCTGGGCACGTGGAACGCGAGGGGGTGGGAGGGTGTACCTGGTTGTATGGGCTTCTGGGATGGTGAACCGGTGGGGGTGGGCGTGTGGTCCGGGATATAGAGGCTGTTGGGAAGGTGGACTGGATGGAGGTGGGAATGTGGACCAGGGTGTGTGGGCTGCTGGGTGAACCGAGTAGGAGTGTGAAAAGGGGTGAGAGAGCACTAGGTGGGTGGATCAAATGAGGGTGGGAGTGTAGTATGCTGGAAGGGTAAATCAGGTGGGAGTGTGGACCTGGGTGGGGGTGGAGTGTGGATTGGAGTGTGTGGGCTGCTAGGTGGGTGGACCGGGTGGGGGTGGGAGTGTGAACTGGGTGGCAGTGAGGACTGGGTGGGGGTGTGGACCCGGTGAGAGTTTAGACCGGGTGAGAGTGAAGACAGGGAGGGTATGGGAGTGTGGACCGGGGTGTGCGGGCTGCTGGGTGGGTGGACCGGGTGAGGGTGAGAGTGTGGACTGTTCGGGGGTTGAAGTGTGGATCGGGGTGTGCAGGCTGCTGGGTGGGTGGTGAACCAGGTGTGGGTGGGAGTGTGGACCGAGGTGTGTGGGATGCTAGGAGGGTGGACCGGATGGGGGAGGGTTGGTATACTGGATGGGGGTGTGGACTGGGTGGGGGTGAGTGGGATTCTGGGAGGGTGGACCGGGTAGGGATGGGAGTGTGGACTGAGTTGAGGTGTGGACTGGGAGGGAGTTGGAAGCGTGGACCGGCGTCAGTGAGGTGTGTAGGCTGCAGTACCTGGCTGCTGACTGTATAGCATACTGCAGGATCTGTGATGATGTCAGAGTCATGTGATCAGTCACCTGCACCTGATCAAATGACTGATATCATCACAGGTCCTGTATGCAAATTGAAGCACAGAGGTGAGTTGGGGGGCGTGCAGGGGGGCGGCGGTGATGGTTGCAGTGGGGGGACTGTTGGGCGGCGGCGGATGCAGAGAGTGGGGGTGTCTGGCGGCGGGAGTGCGGCCATCGCCATATTGGCATACCCATCAATTGGGTATTTCAATATAGCAGTCGGCGTACTTCTGGTCGGCGCTTGAAATTGTGGGATTCGTATACATCTAGAGTTGGAGACGGATGTCAGACAATATAAGGTAAGTATATATTAGATAGATCATAGCAGGATATGCAAAAGGTATAAAGAGAGGTTAGTCTTAATCAATAGATTCATTAATATACAAGTTCTGTGTGAAAGTTTTGATCCAGGGAAGCCTGTATTTTTTATAATTCTTCTCCCTTCGCGCCAAATTTTATTCAAATGCATTGTGGAGGGAAACTGCCCATTAAGTTCTCCATCTTTGGGTAGGGGGACACTTGTTTCTATCTGGATGCCATCATGTGTTTTAGGTTTATAAAATGT
This sequence comes from Allobates femoralis, assembly GCA_033576535.1. NCBI lineage: Eukaryota > Metazoa > Chordata > Amphibia > Anura > Aromobatidae > Allobates > Allobates femoralis. The sequence continues at coordinate 325,169,901 of JARQOC010000005.1, read as the reverse complement.
GACAGATGATTGGATATCCTGAAGACCCATTATGAGCAGAATTAGCTGGGGGGTGAGCAGGATATTTAGATGAGTAATTTTTAAGATGAGGCTGTGTGTATCCATCGACAAATTATCAAACATTGGGCAGTTCCAAAATACGTGGATTAGGCTGCCTTTTTCCCCATAATTCCTCCAGCAGAGGGGTGATTTTTCTGGTTAAACCATGTTTAATTTTTACATTGTAAAATACCACTTGGAGAGTACCTTATAGCAAGTTTCATGAAGGGTAACAGAAGGGGAGTTGGTGTATATCGTACCTATTGTTTTCAGAAACCTCTCCTCTTCAATTTTTATTCCCAGGTGTTTTTCCCATTTTAATACATTGGGCCCTTTGTAAAGGTCTGAGTCTTCATTGAATACCTTATAAATATAAGCTTTCCATGTCAATGTATTTAGGGGGTTGTTCAGTAGATTGACTTCTTCCGTTATAAAATGTTGATTATTGCGTAGCAATTTGCCATATTCTTTGTTGGGGAGACCAAATTTGAGTTTAATCTCACCAAAGGTAACCAGGATGTCATCTGTAAGGATATCTAATAGGTTTATTATACCGTGTTGCTTTCAGGTTGCTAAATTTATTTTGGGGATAATAAATTCTATGGTTTCTATGGGTATGAATTTTGGGATGTACGGTAATTTGTTTTGCACATCCAGGTGTTGAGGAGGAGAGATTTCCAGGTCGTGATGGTATACACAGTAATAGCAGTATATTTTGGGTTAGGGTTCTTGAATGATCCATGAGATGAGTCAATAATAGGGCAAGAAGAGATTTGTGATTGTTTAAACTTTTTTTACATCATAACCAAGGCTGGGTTGTCTCCATCTTGCAGCTATTTTTGGCTAAGCTTTGTAATGCTTGCTGAATAGTAAGCTGATACGTTGGGGAGGCTTAGACCGCCACTCTTTTTATGTTTACTAAGATGGATCTTGCAATCCTAGATTTCTTAGGCTGCATGCACACGATCAGTAGACACAGCGTTTTGGATGCAGCGTCTTGCCGCTGCATCCAAAACGCTGCATAGTACAGTACTAGCATAGTGAATGGCATTTCAAGAAATCCCATCCTCACTATGCTTAACCCAACCGCAGCGATCTGACAGCTGCGGTGCGGGTTGCCGAGAGTCCGCTCCTCCTCCGCATGTTCATTTCATGCTGAGGAGTTGGAAGCGGCTCCTATAGAGTGACTGCAGGGAGAAGCCGCCCTGCACCCGCTGCACATGGGGAGTACAGGGCGGCTGCAGTCTCCCTGCGGCCACCCGCGGCTTCCCTTAGGTCGGGAGGAGCTGCGTACAACACGCAGCTCCTCCGGACCGTAATCACACAGCCTTATTGTTCCAAATGTATTTGACTTACTGGTGTTGGCGCGTTTGAAGCCTTGATTTGGGAATGATTAAGGGGATAGAGTGGAAAGCATATGAGTTTAGGCAGTATTGACATTTTGTTTGAGATTACTCTTCGACCCATGAGAGTTCAACTTTTGCAAAATTCAAGAGGTCTTTTTGTATAGATTGGTATATGGTTAATTTGAATTATATGTGATAAGGGTTTTGTGAAGACTCCTAGGTATGACATTTTTTCTATAGTTTTGTGTTGAAAAAATAAATTGTATACAAATTACACAGTAATTAGTGATTAATTTATATGTACCCCAAAGCAGTGATTTAAAAAAATGCCATTTTTGTTCAAGATAAAACCAAAGCCTCATACAAACAAGTCAATAAAATAATAAAAATTATGGCTGCTTAAGGAGAAACACAGAAAAAAAATTGGACAGTCATTAAGGTCAAGTGACTAAGGGACTCTTCAGATACATGTGAACTATTAAATGATTATATGTACCCAAATCTATAGATTACCAGGGCTGTGAAGTCATAGTTGGAATCGGAGTCGTGGAGTCAGAGCCAATTTTAGTGGAGTCTGAGTTGGTATAAAATGACCGACTCCCAAAATATATAATTGATTGGCTAAAGTATTTCAATGCAATATATGCTGAATATTATTATGAATTGTTATTCTGTTCCATCTAAATATCTTGATTACTGTATAATAATAATAATGATTAAAGCCTGGTGATCGATCACATTGTACTACAATACATTCATGACATAAACACGAATCATGGATGAAGGAGTCAGAGTCGTGGAGTCAGATTTAGGGAAACTGAGAAGTCCAAGTTTTGGTTAATCGACTCCACAGCCCTGTAGCTTACCACATAAACAACAAGCCCTCATACAGTTTAATCAAAGGAAAATGAAAAAAAAATGGGACTAAGAAATTGCCAACATGAATCAATAGTTTTTTTTATTAAGAGTTCTAAATTTTAAAAGTAGAGATAAAAGGGTATAAATTTGCCATCACCATATATAGTCCTTCAGAATAGTTTTTTTCTTCTTTTTAACTCACTTTGTATTTTTTTTACCCAGATTTTATACCACTATATGGTAAAGTGAATGGCGCCATTGAAATTACAACTTATCCCACAAAAAAACAAGCCCTCAGACAGCTATGAACATGGAAAAATAAAAATAAAAAATAAGTTATGGCCATTGAAATAAGAACAAGTGTGCAAAAATAAAAAGGGTGTGTTGTATGTCCTTAAGGAGCTAATATAATAAGCATGGTATCAAATGCATTTATTCTATAGGAGAAAATAAAAAATTATGTGGCACTTACCTTTACTACATGCATATCCACGCCATACATGTCCAGCCACTTGGCTTTGTTCAGATAACAGAGCTCTGCCTGTGCTGGTGTTTTCCCCCTAAATAAATTAAATAAAATATTAATTATTCATAAAAAGTCTATCCCCTTTCAAACACTTATCTCTCTAGATTATTGGTTTAAAAAAATGACAACATATTATAGTGCAAAATAATAAATCATCATGTTTGTATGATGTTAGCTAGTACAAGGGTTGAATGAAAAGTAATGCCTCCACCTTCAAAACCCCTCAGCAGATGGCAGTACTGGTATGCAGCCGGTACTTTACGTTCAGATGACTCTACAGCCCCAGGTGGTGGTAAGCCTTAGCAGTGAACAGTTGTGTTGTTACGGTGTCAAGAATGGAACCATAAGCAGATGGTCGGTCAATGTGATTTAAGCAATGTGCGGTTATTGAATTCTTGACAGCAGAAGGTGTCACCCCAAAGAATATTCATCAGAGAATGTACCGTAAGTAGTTTATGATGATTGTGTTGATGTGAGCAGTGTGTATGGTTGGGCCAGTAAGTTTAAAGATGGTGAGGCGGGAAACATCTGACTTGCGAGGCAAAGAAAGAGTTGGACATCTTGTGACAGCAACCCTGAGTTAAATATGCAAAAGGTTGACAAACTGATTCTGGATGATCGTCATATCACTCAGAGAAAACGCAAGCATAATCGTCATTTCACAAGAATATTTTGGTCACATTATTGCTTTTTTTGGTTATTGGAAGACTGTGCACGATGGGTACCTGGATGCTGACGTCTGAAATGTAAGTGCACAGAATATGAAGGAAGAAAGGAGAGCCAGGCTCTAAATCCCACGCAAACCAATAAACATCAATCCAGTATCATTCATTATTCTTTATTTCCACCTGAAGGAAATAAAGAATAACGAATGATATTGGATTGACGTTTATTGGCCTGCTCAGGATTTAGAGCCTGGCTCTCCTTTCTTCCTTCATCTTCATCCCACAAGCGAGGCACCTGCATTGTTCCCGAAGTATCTTCAGTTGGTTGTGACTTACACAACCCAAAAAGGTGAGTCTAACCATTGAGGGGCGATTACCATACTAAAAAAAGATAAAACCCTATGTGCACTCCCTTTTTCTTTCTTTTAGTGCACAGAATAGAAATTTGCCAGGAAATCTTCTCAACTTACGAGAATGAAGGTGACGTCTTTCTGCATTTAATTGTGACTAGAGACAAAACTTGGGTACACCATAACTAACTAGACATGAAACATCAGTCCATGCAATATAGAGACAAAGGCTCGCCCCAGAAAATTAAATTCAAGATACAGTCCTCAGCTGAAAAAATCATGGCATCAGTGTTTTGGGACGCAGATGATGTTATCAATGATGATTGCCTTGAATGTGAAACAATCAATTCAGAGCTTTACATCACAAAGCTGTGAAACAAACAACAACTAACAAGGGTCTGAAAGGAAAAGGGAAATGTTTTCCTGTAGCATGACAATGCCAGACCACACACTTCACATGTCACCACAGAAGAACTTCAGAGACTGAAGCTCACCACTGCCCGGCATCCTCCATACAGTCCAGATTTGGCACCATCTGACTTTCATCTGTTCCTGATAATGAAAGAAGATCTGCAGGGACATCATTATGTATGTGATGAAGATGTTGATAGGACTGTGATGGTACCTTTACACGCCGCGACGGCAGGCTGGATACATCGCGCTACTTCACGTGCACGAGCACGCTCAAACGGCTACAAACGGTGAACGCATCTCCTTTACACGCCGCGACAAGGTGCGCTACGCCACGCTACATCTGTAGCTAGCTACATCGCCGGGTGTCTCAAGTAGCCAGCTGTAGCTCATGTACACACCGCTACAACCAGCTACTATGGGAGGACCTGGTGCAGCAGGGACAGCACATAGGCGTGCCACGATCTTGGATTACGAGCCGTCCGTACGATGATAGGACATCGCAATATCATCATGATTGGCCAGGCATCGCAGGAGGCTGAGAAATACAGCACGCTCGAGCGATTGTGTAGTGTGACTGGTCAGCTCCTTAAATATGCCGCCCTAGGCAGCGACTACCAATCGTCATGCAGGAGCTTCCTCCAATGATCGGTGATGGGGCGGGGTATCCCGGAGCCTGGGTCACGCCTTAGCTACATTGCAGCTACAGCGCAGGGTGTCCAGAGTTCCCTTCCGTTGCTTCTTTACACGCCGATACAGCTCGCTACCATCGGCGATATAGCCATCTGTTTTCGAGCAGAGCCCATAAACAGATGTATCTGTCGCCGGCTGTAGCGTCGCGTCTTCAGACGCCGCTACGACGGGCTACATTGACGCTACAAGCTACATTTGTAGCCTGTAGCGGGCTGTATCCAGCCTGCCGTCGCTGCGTGTAAAGGTACCATGAGAGTTTGATTGCTGACACAGAGTGTCTACTTCTTCCATGACAGCTTCAGAAAACGTTCATCGTTGGCATAAGTGTATCCAAGTGTCTTATGATTATGTAAAAAAGTGAATATTGGTAATTAAAGATCACATTCTAAGGATTATTTCTATATCTGATTTATTAAAATATCCCATCAAAAGTTTTGAAGGTGGAGGCATTACTTTTCATTCAATTCTTGTAGACAGAAAAAAGTAAAAATTGAGAGCCCTCAATGGTTAATAACTTTTAAAGACTATTTGAAAAGATGTAACAAATATCAAGCTTTCGAGACTATTCAGGTCTAGGGATGAGTGAACCGAACTTTAAAATTCAATGTTCGTACCGAACAGATTTTACAAAAATTTTCAGTGTTTGGGTTTGGAGTTCGTACGAAAATCATTGGAGCGAGCATCACTGTGCACACATATGCTCAGTGTGAGCTGCTAGTAATGTTTCAAAGGCTCGTACTGGGGGTATTGGATGTAGTGTGTACAAAAAAAAAAAATGACAAATCCCTGCTTTGCTTATGTGGCTGGCTGTATGGGGGCTGAGAACCAAACTGTCCAATCAGTGACTTCCAATGAGATCTGGGTCAAGTTTGGGTCCAGAAAAGAATCTTTTATAAAGTCTGATTGAACATCTATGGGTCCACTCATCTCTACTCAGGTTTCTTCATCAGGCATGGTATAACACAAAGCCAGAAGAGTCATATTTATACACCACAGGACATAGAATAGCACTGTAAATTAGACAAGTGATGTGAAGAAGAACTAGTAGTATAGGAAGGGGCAAAACTGTTGTGGCAGTAGGTATTAGAGCAGGTCTTAGATAAGGAGTGTAAAAATGATATTGTCTAATGACAGTTTTTGGTCCATATTTCAGGATCAAAAAAATGCAAGAAATAAAAAAAAAAAAAAAAAAGAAGCCTGCAAAACAAATCAAAACAAAAATCCACCAGGTTGAGGAGATTTAATCTCGATGGAACTGAGGAGTCTACAGCAGATCAGAGGCTACCATTTGGTAACAGCATTCAGGGAACACTCATACATTACAAGACAATCAAGGGGAGACATGCCTCAAAATGGAGAAGCAGCACTTTTAAGATCTGAAACAGTTAATGGGATTGTCTCAAGAACAAAGAACATTTTAATCACTAGATCTTTAAATAAAACTAGGTTTCACAATTGGATGCCTAAAAAAAAAGTTCCTGTGCAGAGATAATCATATATGTGCCCCTGCTTTGTCCTTGGTAATGGCTGTTGCTAACCATACAGGGATATGGTCTGATCATACCACATCTCCTGGCCAGACAAAGTCAGCTATGATCCCGTGCTGTAATGTCTTTATACTTTCTTTTGCTTCCTCCCCTGCTCCGGAGATGTGGTCTGAAAGGTGGAGATGAGCAAATCTATTCAGGGCTGGAGTTCGGTTGAATTCCATCTTCTACGTACTGGAAATAGGGCCGCTGTTAGGGTGTGATCAGCTCGCACTGGGGTTAAATACTGCATTATCGTATTCCCCAGAAAGTCTTACTTATGGCTAAGCTGTATGTGGGTTCAGAGCCAAACAGCCAATCAGTGACTTCTGAGGGTGTACAGAGTCACAAGTGGGTCCCAAACAAGTAGCACCCGAACTTATTGCTTAAAATATAGTTTGCTCATGGGAAAATACGTGAGAGAAATAGGCAAAAAAATAGGAGAAATTGGGAAGTGTCAAATACTTTTTCACTACACAATATTTGATACTTACCGTAAATATCACTTCTGACCAATGTTCATTTGGAGCAATTATACAATGCTGGCTTGGACGGTCTATAGGCATCTAATCCTGTAGTGAAAATCCCCTTACCTGTGTGGCAATCCTGTGTTGAACTTGTTTTATATATTTTTTTGTTTTACACAGCAGCTATTCTAAAGTTTAACAATGCCCCAGCTTTATGGTGTACCTGCATTCTGTCCACTTCTGAAAGATGTCAAGCTCCATAGCTTCAGTTTGGTTTGGAATAAATCGAAATTCAGACACGAGTTCTGGTGTGTGCTCTGGATGTTCACACTCGCCGAGCTCAGCTGTAATGAGAAAACCAGGTATCAGAGGTATCAGGAAATCTACATCTGGACATTAAGTGTTGAAGAATATTTACTGGACTTTGGTCCTGCCTTAGAAACAAAACATTATTACCGTATATACTCGTGTATAAGCCGAGTTTTTCAGCACAAAAAATGTGCTGAAAAGTCCCCCCTCGGCTTATACACGAGTCCATATACGGTACCAGGTTGTATACAGCCCCCCCCCCCCGTGGTATACCGGGCCCCCCTTGCTGGTGGCAACCTGTAAAGGAAGAGATCATTATACTTATCGTGTCACTGCCGCCGCCGCTCTGTCACCGTGTGTCACCGCGCTCCTCCTGGTCTTCAAGCTTCCTTCACCGGCGCACAGGAAATGACGTCATTGTCTGTGCGCCGGTGAAGGAAGCTTGAAGACCAGGAAGAGCACGGTGACGGACTGTGACAGAGCGGCGGCGGCAGCGACACGATAAGTATATGATCTCTTCCTTTACAGGTTGCCACCAGCAAGGGGGGGCCCGGTATACCACGGGGAGGGGGGGGGCTGTATACAACCGGGTACCGCTGTATACAGCTGGGGCTGCTGTATAACCCTCTGGGGCTGCTATATACCCCTGCGTCTGGGGCTGCTGTATAACCCTCTGGGGCTTGGCTATATACCCCTGCTACTTGGGGCTGCATTGTTACAGCTCTGGGGCTGCTATATACCCCTCTGGGGCTGCTGTATACAGCCGGGCTCTGAAGGGGCTGCTGTGTACAGCTCTCTGGAGGGCTGCTGTATACCCCTCTGGGGCTGCTGTATACAGCTCTGGGGCTGCTGTATACAGCTCTGGGGCTGCTGTATATACCACTGGGGAGGCTGCTGTATACTACCACTGGGGAGGCTGCTGTATACTACCACTGAGGGGGCCTGTATACCACACTGCTGGGGGCTGTATACCTGTGCTGGGGTCCACCCTCGGCTTATACACGAGTCAATAGGTTTTCCCAGGTTTTGGGGGCAAAAGTAGGGGGGTCGGCTTATACACGGGTCGGCTTATACACGAGTATATACGGTAAGTTATTTTTTATAAAAAAAAAAGAAGAAGAGCGTTTATTTAACCCCTTTACTACCCAGCATGTTTTCATCTTCATACCAGGCTATTTATTACAATTCTGACCAGTGTCACTTTATGATGTAATAACTTAGGAATAACTCAGTATCCCAGTGAGTCCAAAATAGTTTCTTGTGACATGTTGGACTTCACGTTAGTGGTAACTTTAAAACAATATTTTTTTGCATTCATTTGTGAAAAAAAATCGGTAATTTGTCAAAAAATTTTGAAAATGTAACAATTTAAAAATCGTTAACGAACACAATGTTGCATTTGGAGATCTCCTTATATACCGAAACAGTGAAAACCCCACACAAGTGACCCCATTTTGGAAACTAGATTCCCTTGCAAGGAATGTATCTAGATGTGTTATGCACACTTTGTACCCCCACAGGTGCTTTGCAGAATTTGATGCAACAGGAGAAGATGGACCCCAAAATGTGTTGTGGAGCTTCTCCTGAGTACACAGATACCCCATATGTGGTGGAAAAGCAAAGGTTTGTATGCCTCCTTTAGTCATGACTGTATCCTAACTACCTGACCTACTGCAGTATGCTTTTTTTAAAATGAAGAAATAAATTGATGTTTTAAAGAATCTCGGATTTCCTGGATCTTTTGTCCTTAAGAGGCGCTGAATGTTTACATCTTGCATGAATTTAATTCAGACTAACATCGTAACAAAATAAAAGGAAGTTTGAAAATGACTATGACATTAAGCACACATGTGGGATATGTTATTTAATAACTGGCAACATGGTGGCTCAACGGTTGACACTGTATGGTGGTTCAGCGGTTGACACTGTATGACGGCTCAGTGGTTGGCACTGCAGTTTTGCAGCACTGGGACCTGGGTTTAAATTCCACTAAGGACAACATCTACAAGGAGTTTGTATTTTCTCCCCGTGTTTGTGTGTCTTTCCACCAGGTTTTCCAGTTTCCTCCAGGTTCTCCAGTTTCCACCAGGTTCTCCAGTTTCCTCCCACTTCCCAAATACATACTGATGGGGAGTTTAGATTGTGAGCTCTAATAGGGACAGTGTTGCTGATGTATGAAAAGCGCTGTGGAATTAATAGTGCCATATAAATGAATAAATATTATTATACTTCATACATTAAGTATTTTGGGTGGTTTGACTAAAGGCCACGTCATACGCTTCAATATCGTTCACAATATCTCTTAAACGACACGTTTTTTAATTGCTTAAGCCGATATTATTTGTGCGTCGTTGCGTGTAACCGACCGAATTTTGGATGAAAAAAATCACTTGATCGCTCGTCGCAGATTTGTGATCCTGACCTCAAATCCGTCATGCGTCATTCAATTAATCAGCGTTCAACCTGCTGAATTTGTTGTGTGTAACACCGTGCAAACGATCTCATTGACGATTTCGCCTATTCCTGACACTGGCTGGCCTCGATCTCTAGGTTGTGCGCTGGATCACTAGCGCGTTGCCTAATATCAAATCGTTAACAAGATCTATGCTTGTGACACCGACACAAGTGATATCGCAAAATTGTTCTAACGATCCCGATCACAGGACTTTGCAGGCGATAATGTGATCGATATTGAAGCGTGTGATGAGGCCTTCAGGATAATTGCACTGAATGTCTGAAAATTATTCATTTCAAAATTTTCAACAAATTTCATCATTTTCAATAAAAAAAAAAAAAAAGTATCATCTTAAATTTACTGTTTACAGAAAGTAGAATGTGTCAAGAAAAAACAATAATATCAGATTCAGCAGGATATAGAGAAGCATTCCAGAATTATTACCACAAAGTGATAGTGGACAGATTTTAAAAAATGGGGCTTTGTCATTAAGCTTAAAATTGGCTGGGTCAAATGGGGCTAAACTTGTCCAGAATTACTTTTTTTAAAATTTTTTTTTTACTATTCCCACCAAAAAACAAACAAAAACCTGCAATTACCGCACTTAATTAAAAAACAGCCATATTGCAGGTGTCGGTAAACTAAAACTGCACATACAGTGGGTACAGAAAGTATTCAGATCCCTTTACATTTTTCACTCTTTGTTTCATTGCAGCCATTTGGTAAATCAAAAAAGTTAATTTTTTCTCATTAATGTACACTCTGCACCCCATCTTGACTGAAAAAAACAGAAATGTAGATATTTCTGCAAAATTATTAAAGTAGAAACACTGAAATATCACATGGACATAAGTATTCAGACCCTTTGCTCAGACACTCATATTTAAGTCACATGCTGTCCATTTCATTGTGATCCTCCTTTTCTGGTAGATTGTCCAAAATCCTGAAATCCTTACAGCGCTTCCAGGAGTGATCCAATACCCAAATGATAATACCGGTTTAAAATTTTTATTGAAAGATAATAAGTCTCAAGATACATATACAAAGCGTTTTGGCTATTAATTTGTACAGATAGCCTTCCTCAGGTAATAACAGAGAGCTTAAACAGTTGTCTTTATATAGATCTACTCTCAAAAGCACTTCCATCTTCTTAATTGTTAAGATCCCCGGGTGAATTAACAACATCCAGGTCAGGCGTGGCCACTCCAATTGTTTCTACAGAGATTTTCATCATATTTTTGTATAATAACTATTAAAATTAAAAAGCTTTTTATAGTTGATCACTATATACTATACATTATTTCCTTACTAATTGTCATGTTATTTTTATAAAATTCTGAAGTTATAACATTAGTATAAAAGGAATAAAGCTCTAAGCTAATTCAATAGTTACATGTTCAAACACAATTCTTAAATCTTTAAAAACTCTAAGTAAATTTGTCTGGTAGCTGCACTTGATCGCCTAGGTGCACATAGTATGTGTAGTATTCTAGTATACAATTTTGGTTCAAGGTTGTTGAGGGATAACAAAAGAAATTTTAGTAATAAATAGATCAAGACTCCAATCATTATTTTATAATTCATTAGAATTATTGGAAGCATATTTCTCTTTGTCTTATTTTAAGGTAACACCCATCAAAATATGTGGGCAATTGTAATCGTTCCTCTGAGGGTCACTTATTTAGACTGCTCCAGTCTTCTTCCCTATGTATTAGACCACAGGAGAGTTGTGACTGCAAGGCTATCTGTCGGGAGATTGCATTGATTCTAATAACTGGATTCAGCAACATTGTTCTCTGCTAGTTCCTGTTAGAGAAGCAGGGAAGGCTTTACTGGTGTTAAAGAGGACCCGTCACCCCCCTGGTGCTATGCAAACTGAATGCAGCACTGAATGCAGCATGTTTGCTGCATTCAGGGAAAGGGTTCCCCATGTTTGTACTTCCCCCCTGTAAGCTGTTAAAACACTTTAGAAAGTGCATAGGATAAGGAGTCCGGAGGGACTTACTCAGTATGGAGTCCTCGCTGCTCCCTGGTGTCCTCCCCTCCTCCAGCTCTCTCTGTGCCCCCTCCAGCCACCTATGTGCCATCTTCTTCATGTGTCTCCCCACCTCGCCCACTCACGCGCCTCATTGGCTTAAGTGACACAGGCGCAGAGTGAGCAATGGTGGGAGCGGTCCTGGCAGCTGAAACGCCTCCAGCTGGTGACATGAGCGCCGTATCCCGCCCAGCTGTATGAATACAGTGTAATGTGCAATAGCATCATGCTATGGGGTGTTTCTCAGCTGCAGGGACAGGACGACTGGTTGCAATTGAGGGAAACATGAATGCTGCCAAGTACAGAGAGATCCTGGATGAAAACCTGTTCCAGAATGCTCTGGACCTCAGACTTGCCTGAAGGTTCACCTTCCAACAAGACAATGACCCTAAGCACACAGCTAAAATAACAAAGAAGTGGCTTCAGAACAACTCTGTGATTATTCTTGACCGGCCCAGCCAGAGCCCTGACCTAAACCCTATTGAGCATCTCTGGATAGACCTGAAAATGGCTGTCCACCAACGTTCACCATCCAACCTGACAGAACTGGAGAGGATCAGCAAGGAAGAATGGCAGAGGATCCCCAAATCCAGGTGTGAAAAACTTGTTGCATCATTCCAAAGAACACCCATGGCTGTACTAGGCCAAAAGGGTTCTTCGACTCAATACTGAGCAAAGGGTCCAAATACTTATGGCCATGTGATATTTCAGTTTTTCCCTTTTAATAAATTTGCACAAATATGAGGGATGCAAAGTGTACTGTACATTAATGAGATAAAAAATGAACTTTTTGAATTTACCAAATGGCTGCAATGAAACAGAAAGTGAAAAATTTAGAGGGGTCTGAATACTTTCCATTCCCACTTTAAACAATGCAAATGATGAATAGGTGATTGATACAAGGTATAGCTAATGGTACATATGCAATGAACTACAGAATCAGTTATGATAAACAAGCACAGGGACCTGGGTATTCATGAAACAGAACAGTACACTGTAATCCTATATAATAATTGCCAGTTGCTGGCATCCGGCCACTGTGCCACTATTCCGGCATGCACCGCGGCCGGATGCCAGCGCCGCGAGCGATGGCGTGCATGCGCCATCGCGAGCCGCTATGTCCCTGCAGCCTCAGCTGGGATCTGTGCTCTGTGATCGGCTCCCAGTGTCTTCAGACGTCCAGAGCAATAGAGCACAGAGCACAGATCCCGCCTGAAGCTGCAGCTGCAGGGACCCGGGACCTCATCTGCCTGGATAGCAGTGGTGAGCACAGACAGGGTGAGAGGAGGGGGCACGGAGGGAGCATGGAGGGGGCACATATCCCCCTGCTGCACTGATACACTGTGCCACATTGCTTGCACAGCTGCAGTGTCGGCACTTTGTATAAGTGCACAGGGAGTGGGCACATGACAGGGGGCCACACAAGACATACAGGGGGCCACAAAGGGGGCCCGTGCAGGACACGACGGGGTCCCGCGCAGGACACGACGGGGTCCCGCGCAGGACACGACGGGGTCCCGCGCAGGACACGACGGGGTCCCGCGCAGGACAGACAGGGGGCCACACAGGACAGGGGCACACAGGACAGGGGGGGCCACACAGGACAGACAGGGGGGCACACAGGACGGGGCACACAGGACGGGGGCACGCAGGACGGGGGCACGCAGGACGGGGGCACGCAGGACGGGGGCACGCAGGACGGGGGCACACAGGACGGGGGCACACAGGACGGGGGCACAGGGGCACACAGGACAGAGGGACACAGAACAGGAGCAGAGGACTGGGACACAAGGCAGAGGACAGCGAGACACTGTGCCAAAGGACAGCGAGACACTGGGCCACAGGACAGTGGGACACTGGGCCACAGGACAGCGGGACACTGGGCCACAGGACAGCGGGACACTGGGCCACAGGACAGCGGGACACTGGGCCACAGGACAGCGGGACACTGGGCCACAGGACAGCGGGACACTGGGCCACAGGACAGCAGGGCACAGGACCAGAGGACAGCAGGGCACAGGACCAGAGGACAGGGCCAGAGAACACCGGCACACAGGGGCAGAGGACAGGGAGACACAGGGCCAGAGGATAATGGGACACACAGCTAGAGGATAAGGGGACACAGGGCCAGAGGACAGGGGGACACAGGGCCTGAGGAAAGGGGGACACAGGGCCAGGGAAATATTGGGGACTGGTACTTTACATGGAGATTGTGAAGAAACCAGAAATCCGCCAACACTAAAGTACAAATATTTTATATCAAACTCCAGTATTCGGCATGGTGAGGACCCGAAAACGATTTGAGGTCATTCACAAATTTTTACATTTCAGGGACAATGCGGACAGCCTTCCCCCATGATGACCTGAATTTTGATAGGCTGTTCAAAATTCGGCCAGTCATCGAACACTTCATCAACAAATTTGCTGAAGAGTACGTTCCCCAAAGGGAAATTTCTGAGGATGAATCCCTCATCCACTTCTAAGGGAGGCTTCAATTCCGACAATACCTGACCAGTAAGAGGGCGAGGTACGGAATAAAACTTTACAAGCTGTGCGAGAGAACCTCAGGGTACACTCTCAGCTTTAGAGTGTACGAAGGAAAGGACTCCAGGATCCAGCCCCCAGAATGCCCACCTGCTCTGGGGATAAGTGGGAAAATAGTGTGGGATTTGATCCACCCACTGCTTGGTAAAGGCTATCATCTGTATGTTACACAAGCATCCCACTATTTCAGTCCCTCTCTGCCAGAACTATAGCCGCTTGCGGTACTTTTCGCAGATACCAGTGGGGTCTCTCTTTGATGCTAATTCGGCAGCCTCTCCCAAAGGGTGAGAGCCGAGCCCAATGTAGCGGAAACATGGTTGAGGTCAGGTTCAAGGACAAAAGGGACGTCTTTTTCTTGACACAATACACGGTCCCGGCACCACGGCCACCACCGTTAGAAGTACCCCAGCACAGGTCCACAAACTGGACTGTGCTCTGGGGTACAACAAACACATGGGGGGAGTTGATCTTTCTGATCAAGTCCTCCAGCCTTACAGTGACATGCGGAAGGCGAAGGTTTGGTACAAAAAACTGGCCGTGCATATCATTCAAAAGGCACTGTATAACGCATAAGTGCTATCACGATATGCAGGCCAGACTCCCAACACTTTCCTTCAGTTTCAGGAGGCGGTGATAAAGGCCCTGATATTTGGAGGTGAAGAAGAAGAAGCAGGCCCCAGCACCCCTGGAACTGAAGTTTCCCGTATCGTACCAGGGCAACATTTTCCCGGTCACAGCAGATCACAAAAAAGGTGCTACAAAAGGGGGGTAAGAAAGGACACACATTTCCGATGTGATACTTGTCCTGACAATTCCGGACTGTGCATGAAAGACTGCTTCAGAATTCATCACACGTCCATGGAGTAAAATCCTGACCTTCCTTACACAACTGTGCTTATAATGTGTGTTAGGTACGCTCTGTGAACTTCCACCCATCTATCCAGCTTTGCAAATCTCTCTGCTTAGATACTGTGCTTATAATGTGTGTTAGGTACGCTCTGTGAACTTCCACCCATCTATCCAGCTTTGCAAATCTCTCTGCTTAGATACTGTGCTTATAATGTGTGTTAGGTACGCTCTGTGAACTTCCACCCATCTATCCAGCTTTGCAAATCTCTCTGCTTAGATACTGTGCTTATAATGTGTGTTAGGTACGCTCTGTGAACTTCCACCCATCTATCCAGCTTTGCAAATCTCTCTGCTTAGATACTGTGCTTATAATGTGTGTTAGGTACGCTCTGTGAACTTCCACCCATCTATCCAGCTTTGCAAATCTCTCTGCTTAGATACTGTGCTTATAATATCTATATATGTTGATACTTTCTTACCTTTCATGTGTCTGCTTTTCACCATTCCTCATGATCAGTGTAGCATGACCTAGAGATAGTTCTCCAGCCCCTTCCCATGTTTTATTACCTCTGTGTAACCCCCATCATCCAGTCACTCCATCCACACCCAGGCAGCAATCAACACCTGAATCCTATTCAGCTACAGATATATGATGATGCATAAGTCTGATCCAGACTTAGTCTAATCTATGCATCTTCCAAACTACATCTTTCAAAGTACATTTTCTAAGTACAATACTTAGAAATAGACTAGAAATGGACTGGAAAAGACTGGCAGGTAAAGAAATATAAATCCCCCACAATGTTTCCCTTCTAATCTCTACCACCCTTACTACTTCACTTCATATTAACTCCTGCAATCCCTTCCACAAGTAAGGAACTAGTCATCAGTCCACCCTCCCTCCCCAGCCATCTGACCTCCTCTTGACTACTATTTCTCCCCATACTGGCTGCACCACCTTGTCCTCGGCTCCACCATCCTGTCCAGGACTGCTAGATCTCATCCCCATCCACATCTCCCCTGGACTATAGCTCATACCTTGGTGGCATCCCACCCCGGACTGACCCCTGCTGCCACACTCACTCCCTGTTCTCCGTATGCAATGTTCCCGCTACTCCTCACTCTCACTCCCATCCTTCTCCACTTCCTACTACCCCCACTTATCCCCCCTCCCAGCAACAAAATACTACTCTCACCCTCCATCCTGCCAAACCACCTCACCCACTTTACCGACCTTTTCATTCACTTTCAATCCTCAATCACCAAACAAGCACGCCCGCCTCGCAAGCTCTCATGCTCCCACCTGCTAACCCTCGGCCTACTCCTCCTCCTTGCCGGCGACATCTCCCCCAATCCTGGCCCCCCCCGCAACATCCCCACAACAACCTTCATCCCGCGACCCACCACCAACCCTCGCAACCTCATGACCACTAGCTCTCGCAACCCCACCAACATCAGACCCATTCCCCCAACCCAGGCCCCACCTACCGCTCTACCCGGCGCACTCTGGAATGCCCGCTCAGTGTGCAACAAACTCCCCGACATCCATGATCTCTTTATCTCCAGGAAACTGTCATTCCTTGGCCTCACCGAGACCTGGCTCACCCCCTCCGACACGGCCTCCCCTGCCGCACTATCCTACGGCGGCCTCAGCCTGTCCCACACCCCCCGTCCCTCTGGCAAGCACGGCGGTGGAGTCGGCATACTGCTGTCCAACTCCTGCACCTTCAGCCCCATCCCCCAGCCCCCATCCGTCACTGTCCCCTCCTTCGAAGCCCACTCAGTCCGAATCTTCTCCCCCTGCAACCTCCAAATAGCCATCATCTACCGCCCCCCCGGACCCACCGCCTCCTTCCTTGACCACTTCACCACCTGGCTACTTCACTTCCTCTCCACTGACATCCCCTCCATCATCATGGGCGACTTCAATATCCCCATTGACACTCCCCGCCCAGCCGCCTCCAACCTTCTTTCCTTGACCACTTCCCTAGGGCTCTCCCAATGGTCCTCCTCTCCCACCCACGAACAAGGCCACACGCTTGACCTCATCTTTACCCGCCTTTGCTCCCTCTCTAACCTCACAACCTCAGTACTCACACTGTCCGACCACCATCTCTTGACCTTCTCCGCCCTCTCCTCCCCTGCCACACTACCCCCTCTCCGCAAACTTGATCACCCTCGCCGAAACCTAAAAGATCTTGATCTTCCTTTATTCTCTGAATCACTCCTCCCTCTCACCGACCTACTCTGCGCTGACGACATTGACATTGCCACCACCCTATACAACACCACCATAATGAACGCTCTCGACCTAGCCGCCCCCCTCACTCTCCATGCTCCACGCATTAACAGGCAACCCTGGCACACCACCCTCACTAAAAACCTGAGACGGGCGTCCAGAGTCGCCGAGAGGAGATGGAAAAAGTCTCACACCCCCGAGCACTTTGCTCTGTTCAAGCAATCCATCACTGACTTCAAGACGGCACTCGCTACAGCCAAGCAAGTGTTCTTCTCATCCCTTATAACCTCTCTGTCCCGCAACCCCAAACAGCTCTTCAAAACTTTCAACTCCTTACTTCGCCCACCTGCTCCTCCCCCTTCTCCCCTCATCTCTGCTGAAGACTTTGCGACCTTCTTCAAGGAGAAGATCGACAAGATCAGAAGCAGCTTCGGTCCACTATCCCCACACCTCCCCTTCCCACCTACACTGCCCTCCTCCTCCATCAGCCACTTCCCCCCCATAACTGAAGACCAACTTTCCTCCCTCCTGTCAAAATCACACCTCACCACCAGCGCCCACGACCCACTCCCATCCCACCTCATTCCCAACCACACCTCCATTTTCATCCCAGCCCTCACCCACCTCTTTAACCTTTCACTTCGCACTGGTACCTTCCCCTCGGCCTTCAAACACGCCCTAATCACGCCCATCCTAAAAAAACCCTCACTTGACCCTACCTCTGTCTCTAACTATCGCCCCATATCTCTTCTCCCATTCGCCTCTAAGCTACTTGAACAACACGTCCACTCCGAACTGTCCTCTCACCTCTCCTCGTGCTCCCACTTCGACCGCCTACAGTCCGGCTTTCGACCCCTCCATTCCACCGAAACAGCCCTGACCAAAGTCACCAACGACCTACTGACCGCCAAGAACAAACACCACTACTCCATCCTGCTACTCCTTGACCTGTCTGCCGCCTTCGACACGGTTGACCACTCCCTTCTTCTCCGGATCCTGGAATCCCTTGGCATCACCCACCTTGCCCTCTCCTGGATCTCCTCATACCTAGCAGATCGGACCTTCAGCGTCTCCCACTCCCACACCTCCTCCTCACCCTACCCCCTTTCTGTCGGAGTCCCCCAAGGTTCCGTCCTGGGACCCCTACTTTTCTCCATTTACACTCTCGGCCTAGGACAACTCATCGAGTCCCATGGCCTCCAGTACCACCTCTACGCCGATGACACCCAAATCTACCTGTCCGGCCCTGACATCACCTCCCTACTCTCGAAAATCCCTCAATGCCTTTCCGCCATCTCATCCTTCTTCTCTGCTCGCTTCCTTAAACTCAACATGGACAAAACTGAATTCATAGTCTTCCCCCCAAGAAATTCCACCCCACCTCCCAACCTATCCATCTGCATCAACGACTGCGCCCTCTCCCCAGTCCCCCAAGCCAAGTGCCTCGGGGTAATCCTTGACTCCTCCCTATCCTTCAAACCCCACATCGAGGCCCTCACCACATCCCTCCGGCTCCAGCTCAAGAACATCTCACGGATCCGCTCCTTCCTCACCCACGACACCGCTAAAACACTCATCCATGCTCTTATCATCTCCCGCCTTGACTACTGCAACCTCCTTCTCAATGGCCTCCCGGCTAACTCCCTCACACCTCTCCAGTCTATCCTCAACTCCGCTGCCCGACTCATCTATATGTCCTCCCGCTACTCCCCTGTCTCCCCCCTCTGCCAAGCCCTTCACTGGCTCCCCGTCTCCAAGAGATCCCAATTCAAAACACTAACCATGACCTACAAAGCCATACACAACCTGGCCCCACCATACATCTCCGACCTGGTCTCCCGATACCTACCCTCACGCAACCTCCGCTCCTCCCAAGAACTCCTCCTCTGCTCCCCCCTCATCACCTCTTCACACAACCGAGTCCAGGACTTCTCCCGGGCATCTGCCTTACTCTGGAACTCCCTACCCGAACACGTCAGACACTCTCCTACCCTGAGTAACTTCAAGTGTCACCTGAAGACTCACCTGTTCCGTCAAGCCTACAACCTGCCATGAGACCCAGGCGAACGCCCCATACATGACATTCCCCCATCCTACTGTATCCTTACCCACCCCTCATAGACTGTGAGCCCTCGTGGACAGGGTCCCTGCCCCTCCTGTACCTGTACGTCCCGATCGCCTAGATTTAGTGTACTTGTTCTTGTCTCCCTCATCCTCATGTAAAGCGCCATGGAACCCAATGGCGCTATATAAATAAATAATAATAATAATAATAATAACTCACCCACACCAGCCTGACAGACACAACACCACACACAGCAACCTGACTTACACTACACCACACCAACCTGACGTACATTATGTCAGGTTCATGTGTGGTGTGGTGTAGTGTACATCAGGTTGGTGTGTGTGTGGTGTAGCATACGTCAGGATAGTGTGTGTGGTGTATACTACACCACACACACGCCAACCTGATACGCACTACACCACACACCAACCTGACATACACTACACCACA
The DNA here is from genome assembly GCA_033576535.1 of Allobates femoralis. Taxonomy (NCBI): domain Eukaryota; kingdom Metazoa; phylum Chordata; class Amphibia; order Anura; family Aromobatidae; genus Allobates; species Allobates femoralis. Next base: position 325,150,071 of record JARQOC010000005.1, on the reverse strand, counting down.
TACACACCAACCTGATGTAGTATATGTCAGGTTGGTGTGGTGTAGTGTGCGTCAGATTGGTGTGTGGAGTAGTATATATCACACACACAAACTTGACGTATACTTCACCTCACACCAACCTGACATACACTACACCACACATGCCAACCTGACGTAGTGTATGTTAGGTTGGTGTGTGGTGTGGTGTAGTGTATGTCAGGTTGGTGTATGGTGCAGTTAACACTATACTAAACTACACATACCAACCTGACATACACTACATACTCTCCATATGCGACATGGTGTCCGCTAACAATTGGAGCTAATTTTCCATTCAAATTGTTAGCGGACACCATGTCGCATATGAAGAGCCCCTGTGTGCCTAAACATTGGAGCTCCCCATAAGTGACCCCATTTTGATCTAGATAAGTTCCTTGGGGGACTAGTTACCAAAACGGGGTCACTTGTGGGGGAGCTCCAATGTTTAGGCACACAGGGGTTCTCCAAACGTGACATGGTGTCCGCTAACAATTTATATGGAAAATTAGTTCCAATTGTTAGCAGACATCATGTCACGTATGGAGAGCCCCTGTGTGCCTAAGTGACCCCATTTTGGAAACTAGACCCCCCAGGGAACTTATCTAGATGCATAGTGAGCACTTCGAACCCCCAGGTGCTTCACAAATTAATCCGTAAAAATGAAAAAAAAAACTTTTTTTGTAAAATAATTACTTTTTCATTTTTACAGATCAATTAGTGAAGCATCTGGGGGTTTAAAGTACTCATTATGCATCTAGATACGTTCCTTGGGGGGTCTAGTTTCCAAAATGGGTTCACTTGTGGGGCAGCTCCAATGTTTACACACACAGGGGCTCCCCAAACGCGACATGGTGTCTGCTAACAATTTGAATGGAAAATCAGCTCAAATTGTTAGAAGACACCATGTCGCGTTTGGAGAGACCCTGTGTGCCTAAACATTGGAGCTTCCCCATAAGTGACCCCATTTTGGAAACTAGACCCCCAGGGAACTTATCTAAATGCATAGTGAGCACTTTGAACCCCCATGTACAGTCATGGCCAAAAGTATTGACACCCCTGCAATTCTGTCAGATAATACTCAAATTCTTCCTGAAAACGATAATACCAAAGAATTTGTGATTGCAATCTTCATTTAATTTGTCTTCAATGAAAAAACACAAAAAGAATTGTCCTAAAGCCAAATTGGATATAATTCCACACCAAACATAAAAAAGGGGGTGGACAAAAGTATTGGCACCCTTAGAAAAATCATGTGATGCTTCTCTAATTTGTGTAATTAACAGCACCTGTAACTTACCTGTGGCACCTAACAGGTGTTCGCAATAACTAAATCACACTTGCAGCCAGTTGACATGGATTAAAGTTGACTCAACCTCTGTCCTGTGTCCTTGTGTGTACCACATTGATCATGGACCAAAGAACTGTCTGAGGACTTGAGAAACCAAATTGTGAGGAAGCATGAGTAATTCCAAGGTTACAAGTCCATCTCCAAAGACCTGAATGCTCCTGTGTCTACCGTGCGCAGCGTCATCAAGAAGTTTAAAGCCCATGGCACTGTGGCTAACCTCGCTAGATGTGGATGTAAAAGAAAAATTGACAAGAGATTTCAACACAAGATTGTGTGGATGCTGGATAAAGAACCTCGACTAACATCCAAACAAGTTCAAGCTGCCCTGCAGTCCGAGGGTACAACAGGGTCAACCCGTACTATCCGTCGGCCTCTGAATGAAAAGGGACTGTATGGTAGGTTACCCTGGAAGACCCCACTTCTTACCCCGAGACATAAAAAAGCCAGGCTGGAGTTTGCCAAAACTTACCTGAGAAAGCCTAAAACATTTTGGAAGAATGTTCTCTGGTCAGATGAGACAAAAGTAGAGCTTTTTGGGCAAAGGCATCAACAGAGAGTTTACAGGAGAAAAAAAGAGGCATTCAAAGAAAAGAACACGGTCCCTACAGTCAAACATGGCGGAGGTTCCCTGATGTTTTGGGGTTGCTTTGCTGCCTCTGGCACTGGACTGCTTGATCGTGTGCATGGCATTATGAAGTCTGAAGACTACCAACAAATTTTGCAGCATAATGTAGGGCCCAGTGTGAGAAAGCTGGGTCTCCCTCAGAGGTCATGGGTCTTCCAGCAGGACAATGACCCAAAACGCACTTCAAAAAGCACTAGAAAATGGTTTGAGAGAAAGCACTGGAGACTTCTAAGGTGGCCAGCAATGAGTCCAGACCTGAATCCCATAGAAAACCTGTGGAGAGATCTAAAAATGGCAGTTTGGAGTAGGCACCCTTCAAATATCAGGGACCTGGAGCAGTTTGCCAAAGAAGAATGGTCTAAAATTCCAGCAGAGCATTTTAAGAAACTCATTGATGGTTACCAGAAGCAGTTGATCGCAGTTATCTTGGCTAAAGGTTGTGCAACCAAGTATTAGGCTGAGGGTGCCAATACTTTTGTCTGTCCCATTTTTGGAGTTTTGTGTGAAATGATCAATGTTTTGCTTTTTGCTTCATTCTCTTTTGTGTTTTTTCATTGAAGACAAATTAAATGAAGATAATAATACCAAAGAATTTGTGATTGCAATCATTTGCAGGAAGAAACTGAGTATTATCTGACAGAATTGCAGGGGTGTCAATACTTTTGGCCATGACTGTACTTCACAAATTGATCTGTAAAAATTAAAAAACACTTTTTTTTTTTGACAAAAATTTTCTTTTAGCCTAATTTTTTTTTCATTTTTCACACGGGTAACAAAATAAAATGCATCCTAAAATGGGGTGTGGCTTGGACATGGAGCTGTGAGGCCGCAGTTCCAGAGAGCTCCAAGCTTTCCAGGGCCACTTTAGCTTATAATCAGCAATTACTAGCCTCACCTGGCCTCCGGATGAAGGGTAGGAACAGTCTCCGCTCCCAGGCGTCCATGGAGCCTGCCGCGGATCCCGCAGGCCCTAATATTACCAGGTATCTGTCGGCACCCAGCGGCGCAGGAAGGAGTGTAGCACCTGCAGGGATGGCGGCTAAAGATGGCGCCTCCTCCTCACCAACAGCCGGCGGGGAAGCGCTCACCGCTGTCCGACCCAGACCAGCAGTAATGCAGCAACCCCTCTGCAAGGAGAGCAGAGGGGAGACAAGCAGCTGCATCGGTGACCTCAGAGGGATCTCCACGGAGGTTGGCAGGAAACAGCACACTGGGTGGCAAAGGAGAGGTGACAACTGCTTCACATTCCTCCCTGCTTAAGCAAACTTTGCCAAAGTCTGCAGCACAGCGAGAACTGTCTCCTCCTAAGTTGCATTCATGTATGTCCCCTTGGACTGAGGGAAGCTCACCTATAACAGGAGATGGGACCTCTGTAGGGGCTTCCCCTAGTGGTTCACACATGGCACTACATCTCCCAGCAGGGAGGATATCATGTCCTGTATACAGGAGCATTCTACACCTGTGGCACCCGTAGATCCCATGCTCCTGCCTATGAATACTTATGACCTAAGAGCCCAGTTAAGTGCCATCCCTACAAAGGCAGATATGGAGGGCTATATTCAGAGATTGGAGGCAGTATGCAGAGGAGAAATAGAGCCCCTTAAGGAGGATGTGTCCCGTCTTAACAGTACGGTCACTGCATTGGAGACCAGGGTGGAGAAGCTTTCTTCCCAATTAAACACCCAACAACAGATTCTCGATGTACATACTGAGAATTTCCATCTGATTCTAGATATGCTGGAGGATTCAGAGAACAGAAACAGGAGAAACAACATCAGACTCCGTGGGATCCCTGAGAACGTGGCGCCACGTGATCTATCTTCGGCTCTTCATCACATCTTTAATTCTATGCTGGGGGGATCCTCTGAGGAACAATCGAAATCAACAGGGCCCAAAGAACTCTGATGCATCTAAGCCAAGAGACGTTATTTGCAGAATCCATTATTTTCAAACTAAAGAGGATATTCTGCGCAAAGCCAGGGAACCGATGCAATTGTCTTTAATGGTTTGGACATTTGTTTTTTGACTGACCTCTCGCGCTTTACCCTAGCTAAAAGGCACGCCCCCTCCTTGGGGTCCTCCATGAAAAAAACATCCCGTATAATTGGGGCTATCCTTTCCAGCTCCAAGTTATAGGCGACACTGGGATGACGATTCTGCGATCCCCACTGGATCTTCAGGACTTCCTCTCTGCTCTGGACTTACCACTAGTTGTGCTGGGAGAATGGCCTCATCTATCCTCATTTGGACTATGTGGTGGTGTGGTAGTGGACCCCCCGCTGGCCCTAGGAGAAAGAAGAGACGGGGCCCTCGTCGTGGACGTGATTCTGCTGACCTGATAGAGGATACCTGAATGCTTGGAGTTGATTTGGTGATTTCTGTTGTTTGATCCCAGTCTACTACATAGACACCCCCTGCCCTGGACAAGCTCAATTGAGGAGATCAATTGGGGGATATGTTCATGCTTATGAGTTCCTGTAGATTTATATACAAGTTTGTGAGATTAACTGTTCTTAGTTTATGTTTATACGGTGCTCCTTTGGGTGTGGCTTGGGCTTATGTTACAGTCCTGGGGGCGGAATATTGGGACTTGTTTTATTTCTTATGCTTGGTAAGCTTATACTACTCCAGTTATATTGTAATTTGGAGGTCCATGGTGTTTATCTATATGGACAGCTGTGGGGGCCTGTCTGGAAGCTCTGTGTTCAATCACCTCCCACACATTAGGGTGTGTCGTCGACACTACTCTTCAGAGATTTCTCTGATACATTTTGTAACTTGGAGGTTTAGTTGCCTCTTGGTCTTCCAGGTGTAAAGTAACCCTGTCTTCCACCTGAATAGTTTTTTCCCTTTTTTTATTTTTTTTTTTTTGTGTTTTTCACCTCTCTCTCTTCGCACCCCTTTCCTTTTGTGTGCGTTACCTCCCCTTTCCCTTTCACTGACCCAGCTATACCATACCCTGGGACTCTAGGTCTTCATGGCGACCATACAATTCTATTTGCTGAATGTGAGAGTGTTTAATACCCCCGAGAAGCGTTCACAAGTGCTATATAATATGCACAAGAAGCGCGTGGATGTTCTCTTGATACAAGAGACACACTTTAGATCAGATAAAATTCCTTCACTCAGCCTCAAATATTATTCTAAATGGTTCCATTGTAGTAACCCAGACTCAAAATCTAAGGGGGTCAGCATCACACTGCACAAGTCCTTACAGGCTCAGGTGCTTGCTTCTAAATCAGACCCAAAAGGCAGATATCTGTTCTTGAAGATTAAAATGGTCAATGACATATTTACCATCGCTAACCTCTATCTACCCGACCAGGATCAGGCTCAGACAAGTTGAACTTACTTAAGAAATCTCTCGACCTGGCAGAAGATTATGTGATCGCGGGTGGAGACTTCAACATGGTATTGGACCGCACCTTGGACTCATCTGCGGGTAGGTCAGAAGTGCCCCCCTCACAGCTGGAGAGCCTGAAGCAGGTACTAGTGGAACTTAGACTGGTGGATGTTTGGAGACTGGTGCACCCCACTACCCGTGACTACACCTACTTCTCTACCATACAGAACTCTCGTAGCAGGATAGATTATTTCCTTATTAGTCATGGGCTTCTCTCACGGAATCCGTGGGCTCTCATTGACACAATGGTTTGGTCAGATCATGCTCCGATTTTGCTGGCCCTACAGCTCCCAAGCCTCTCTCTGAGAGAGTGGACTTGGTCCTTAAACCCTGGGCTCCTTAAAGATTCCATTTGCCAATCTGCTGTTCAGACAGCAATAGCGGATTTTTTAGACATCCATAAGGATGACCCTACTGTTCTTCCTTTTCAGTGGGAGGCATTAAAATGAGTCATTAGAGGGATGTTTATTCAACAGGGGGCTAGACTGAAAAGGGATAGGACCGCTAAAATTGCAGATTTGCTGTCACGTGTTCAAGCTCTTGAATTAGACCATAAACGGACAAGGGGAGCACAGGTATTGGCTGAACCTCTTACGGGCACGTAGTGATCTGGCCATCCTATTAGATACAGCATTAGCACGGCAACGCGACCGTTTCCACAAATTTTTATGTTCAATATGTATTTTTTGGATGGTAAACCATAATACAGTTCTATAGTCTGAAACAGCATTAAGTCACACTATAAGCTTAAAAGGCAGCTATATCAGTAAGTTTTAACTTTTACACTAGGCCAACATGGCCTTTTGAAAAGTTGGTAAAGAGGAACAAAACTTTGAAAAGCACATTAATAAGGTTAATCCAGTAAGAACAGTGTTAAAAAAACCATTGTAGTGGAACTGATAAAAGGTGTAACACCAATAACATGTAATACAGCACATTTCTCCTGGAGCCTTCTGTGAGGGTCGGTGTCTTAGAGATGAGCTTCAACTCTCCAGAAATCCCGGGATGCCTCTGTGCAATTCTTAAAATGTGCATGAAACAAATAGAACCGAGAGAGAAAGAAAAAAGAAAAGAAAAAAGGAAGATAAAGCAGTAGAGCAATTTATAGACAGAAAACCTCCTCTTCTTGATCCGGACAAATTTCTATTATTAAACACTGGGGTAAACTGGTTGTTAGGCCCTGTTTTCTAACTTAGCGGATCATACCGTAGCTGTGGGCTCCACTGCAACATATTTCAACCATCCAAGTACTAGGAGAGTAGGAAAGAAAAAAAAAAAAAAAAAAAAAAAAACAGCTAGAAATTGGGGGGTGAGGGGGGAGGTGAGCTGGGAAAGTAGGGGGGGAAGTAATGGAGAGGAGAAGGAAGAGCCCAAATGGGAAAGGAGGGCTAAAGCTCAAAGAGCCTCTCTCGAGAAGCAAGGTCAAATGAAGCCCCATACCTTCCACAAATTTTTATATGAGTATTCTAACAAGCCCTCAACATACATCCCCACCATAAAATATAGGTCAGGGGGACGGTCCATTCCCCCACGGAGATAGTGGACTCTTTCAGAGAATATTATGACTCCCTTTACGGTCTTAAGGGCCCCTTATCAGATATGTCCTCAAAGGATTTCCAAAAGAAAGTGGATGACTATATCCAAGATACCCCGCTTTCCCCTCCATCATCTGAGGAGACAGAAACTCGAGAGACGCCATTCAGAACAGGAGATTCTAGATACAATTAAGTCATCAGCAAAGGGCAAAAGCCCTACACCAGACAGTTTCTCGGCTCACTTCTACAAGTTGTTTGCGAGTAACTTAAAACCCTTTATGACCAGGCTTTTTAATTCTATTTCGGCGACCTGCCCTTTTGCCCCCCAAACATTAGCGTCAACAATCATTGAAATCCCTAAACTGGTTAAGGATCCCTTACTGTGTGCAAATTTCCGCCTCATTTCGCTCATTAATCTCGATGTGAAGGTGTTTGCAAAGACAATAGCCGGCAGATTGGGCCCTATGCTCCCCAAGTCTATTCATAATGACCAGGTTGGATTTGTGCAGCACAGGGAGGATAAGGAGATAATACTGTGAAGACATTGCTTCTTACCTCCTGTATGCGCACGGTAAAGGTCCCAGCTTGCTTATTGTCTATAGACGCCGAAAAGTCGTTCGATCGCCTAGGCTGGACCTTCTTAAAAGCCTCCTTGAGTCAACTTGGGCTGGGGTCAAAAATGCTGGAGAGGATCTTCACCCTATATCATGAACCCACGGCACGCCTTAAAATTAATGTCACCTTCCCATCTTCCATTAAAATACATAGCGGTACCCGACAAGGTTGCCCCCTTTCTCCTTTACTTTACATACTTGCTATGGAACATCTTGCAGTAGCATTACGGAAAACACCGGACATAGGGGGCTTTCAGATCGGCCATTATCATTTTAAGTTATCTCTTTATGCAGATGATTTATTATTATATCCTGATAGATGTAGAAAGCTGGGCACCAACAGGTTAATCTAATTACTGTGTAGTGCACCTATATTCACCTCCAGTTCAGCAGGTGTTGCATGCTTCAAAAGCAATCATTAATATTATCCATGTGTAGACAGAAAGAGAAGCAGGCACTCACCATATAGCTGTTAATGTTCTTTATTTCATCTTAATACATTGACAAAGATAAATACAGCGGGGAGAGGGAGTGGGGGTCGGCAGACGACGGCTCGCCGTTTCGTGGCTCAACATAAGTATAGGTTTTCCAAACCATAGTGTGTCCAAACACTTTGATTTAGTACATAATAGGGACCCTTCTAAATTAAAATTGACGGTTATTGAACAGATAGGCGATAAAGTCATAAATAGAACACACACTCTCAACAGAAGAGAATCCTTCTGGATATTTAAAATCGGCACTTTACAGCCAGAAGGTCTCAATAGCATATTGGAAAGCACTTTTTAAATAGTAGTTTTTAAATAGTAGTTTTTATTGTCTTTTTTATAAATTTTAATATATATTCATATATAATAATTTTTATATATATTTTCTCTTCTCATGTATTTTTATGTCATTTTTAAATATTATATTATTGATAATTTACCACAATTTTTAACTAATTTTGGAATTATATTTGAAGTGTATTGTAATTGCCTTTTTGTATTATAACTACTCCGTTTATTTTGTATATAATGTTTAGTGCAATATAACTATGGACTGTATGGGGATTTCTTGATCCCTCCCAGGATCCATTACTTAGATTGCAATATACCGCTGTAATACTCCCTCCCCTGTTTGATATTGAGTGCATATAAGGAATTACAATTGAGGATCCCGGTAATCACTTGATAAAGACGCTCTTTGCATTGAAACGCGTTGTGGAGACTGGATTCCCATACCGAACTAATAAAGCCTAAAGGTAATTTATGATAAAGCGGTGTCCTGATCAATGCTTTGAGCGCTGATATAATATCACTTTTTCGTTTGAATGGCTATTCCTTCCTGTAATGGCTAGGTCCACATTTTTGTGTTGGAGCGCGAATGATCGGGTGGAGCGGGGTCAAGGTGGACAGGCTATTGGGCTCTCCTGCATGAGGGGTTTGCAGAGAGAGGACCCTGGGAAACCAGTGTCGTGTTTGGAATATATTCAGCTACGGGATTTTCTTTCAGGTGTCTCCTTCACTGTTTGAGTCCTTGATGCTTCTAGCTGAAAGCCCTTCCCATGTGGTCTCAACGCTCTATAGCCTGATCCTGGAGTTACCACCTGCCACTCTTGGATATGTAGAGGCCTGGGAAAGGGACCTACGGACCACCTTCTCTGAAGCTGACAGCTTGAAGATCTTCACACTTGCACATAAGATGACGGTCTCTTGTGGTGCACAGGAAAGAAACTTCAAAAAACTAATGCACTGGTATAGATGCCCCACCTTTCTCCATAGGATCAACCCGACTGCATCAGACATTTGTTGGAGATGTGGTTTGGACAAAGGCTTTATGCATCATGTTTGGTGGTCCTGTGGTCTCCTTCAACCGTTCTGGAGGTCGGTCTTCAAGGCCTTTCATCTGATGTCTGGGGTCTACCATGAACCCTCTCCTAAGATTGCCCTTCTATCCCTGATCCCTGGTTCAGTGGCTAGCACAAAGAAGGGAATTTTTAGATTTTGTTTAGTGGCGGCTAGAGAGATCATCCCTCAGCATTGGAGGTCGTCTGAGGTTCCCTCTGCGGCGGAATGGGTAGCGGAGATGGATAGACTGAGCCGTTTAGAATCACTTATGGCACAAGACAACAACACCATGGCTGCACAGGGAAGCATGTGGTTTCTTTGGCAATCCTTCAAGGAGTGTTCGGGGTTCCTGGTTTGGTTAAATGAATCACCGTGATCTTGGGTGTCTTGGGGTATGATTGCCGGGTTTCCATCCCCCCCTCCCCTCTTCGAAACTCTCTTTTTCTCCAAGTCTGTTTTAATCTTTATATACCATTATTATATTTGGTTAAGATGGAACGTCCAGAGAATAGCCAGCTGGACACAATATAGTTGTCTAACATTACCATATAAAACATGTGCCCTTGTGATATATAAGGTACCGTATATACTCGTGTATAAGCCGACCCGTGTATAAGCCGACCCCCCTACTTTTGCCCCCAAAAACTGGGAAAACTGATTGACTCGCGTATAAGCCGAGGGTGGACTCCAGCACAGGTATACAACCCCAGCAGTGAGGTATACAGCAGCCTCCCCAGTGGTAGTATACAGCAGCAGCCCCAGTGGTAGTATACAGCAGCCCAGAGGTATATACACCCCAGAGGTATATGCAGCCCCAGAGGTATATGCACCCAGCACCCAAGTATATGCAGCCCCAGAGGTATATGCAGCCCCATATGCAGCCCAGAGGTATATGCACCCCATATGCAGCCCCAGAGGTATATGCAGCCCCATATGCAGCCCCAGAGGTATATGCAGCCATATGCAGCCCCAGAGTATATGCAGCCATGCAGCCCCAGAGTATATGCAGCCCAATATGCAGCCCCAGAGGTATATGCAGCCCCATATGCAGCCCCAGAGGTATATGCAGCCCCAGAGGATATGCAGCCCATATGCAGCCCCAAGTATATGCAGCCCCAGAGGTATATGCAGCCCCAGTGGTATATAGCAGCCCCGGGTATGAGGGTAGTATCAGCGCCCAGGTAGTAAGCAGCCCCAGGGTATGCAGCAGCAGCCCCAGGGTTATAGCACGCAGCAGCCCCAGGGTAGTATACAGCCAGCCAGCCCCAGGCGTATACAGCCAGCCAGGCATCACCAGGGCTGTATACAAGCCGCAGTTCCGCACCCCGGGCTGTATACAGCGCAGCCCCAGCTGTACAGCGCAGCAAGGCGTTACAGGCCCCCCTATAAGCGCGGCAGCCCCGTAAGGCCAATCAAGCTACCAGTGTCCGGCACCGTCGCCGCACCTGGTAAGAAATCCTACCAGGCTGTCATTCGACGCGATCCCGGCTTCGATTCCTGGTCTTCGGCTGACTCGTAGCACAATGACGTCATTGCCCGCGACTAAAGGAATGCGGAAGACGCGGAATGAAGCCCGGGATCGTCATGTCGGCAAGCTGCGGACGGCGCGACAGGACACTGGTAAGTATGATTTTCCTTTACAGGCTGCCGCGCAAGGGGGGGACCCTGGAGCTTGATGGGGGGGCCTGTATACCTCCGGGGCTGCTGCTGTATATATACATATATGATGTATATATATGTATATATACTGTATACTCGCGTATAAGCCGAGGGGGGACTTTTCAGCCCCAGAGGTATATGCAGCCCCATATGCAGCCCCAGAGGTATATGCAGCCCCATATGCAGCCCCAGAGGTATATCCAGCCCCATATGCAGCCCCAGAGGTATATGCAGCCCCATATGCAGCCCCAGAGGTATATGCAGCCCCATATGCAGCCCCAGAGGTATATGCAGCCCCAGAGGTATATGCAGCCCCAGAGGTATATGCAGCCCCAGAGGTATATGCAGCCCCAGAGGTATATGCAGCCCCATATGCAGCCCCAGAGGTATATGCAGCCCCAGTGCTGTATACAGCCGCAGCCCCAGGGCTGTATACAGCCCCAGCCCCAGGGCTGTATACAGCCGCAGCCCCAGGGCTGTATACAGCCGCAGCCCCAGGGCTGTATACAGCCGCAGCCCCAGGGCTGTATACAGCCGCAGCCCCAGGGCTGTATACAGCCGCAGCCCCAGGGCTGTATACAGCCGCAGCCCCAGGGCTGTATACAGCCGCAGCCCCAGGGCTGTATACAGCCGCAGCCCCAGGGCTGTATACAGCCGCAGCCCCAGGGCTGTATACAGCCGCAGCCCCAGGGCTGTATACAGCCGCAGCCCCAGGGCTGTATACAGCCGCAGCCCCAGGGCTGTATACAGCTGCAGCCCCGGAGGTATACAGGCCCCCCCATCAAGCTCCAGGGCCCCCCCCTTGCGCGGCAGCCTGTAAAGGAAAATCATACTTACCAGTGTCCTGTCGCGCCGTCCGCAGCTTGCCGACATGACGATCCCGGGCTTCATTCAGCGTCTTCCGGCTTCCGACTTCCTGTAGTCGCAGGCAATGACGTCATTGCACGCGACTAAAGGAATGCGGAAGACGCGGAATGAAGCCCGGGATCGTCATGTCGGCAAGCTGAGGACGGCGCGACAGGACACTGGTAAGTATGATTTTCCTTTACAGGCTGCCGCGCAAGGGGGGGGCCCTGGAGCTTGATGGGGGGCCTGTATACCTCCGGGGCTGCTTCTGTATATATACATACATGATGTATATATATGTATATATACTGTATACTCGCGTATAAGCCGAGGGGGGACTTTTCAGCCCAAATTTTGGGCTGAAAAACTCGGCTTATACGCGAGTATATACGGTACTTTAAATGGAGGCTCCATACATCGTTTATTTGCCACTACTGATCCAATCTGTTATGGACTTGCTTTTTATGCTGTACTCTGGACTATGATACGGTCATGGTTATGTTTGTTTGAAAATTAATAAAAATTAACAAAAAGTTATTTACTGGAAAAAAAATGCATCCTAAAATATGTTGGGCAATTTCTCCGGAGTACACCGATACCTCATATGTGGTCATAAACCACTGTTTGAGCATACGGCAGGACTCAGAAGGGAAGGAGCGCCATTTCCCTTTTTGAATAGAAAATTATCTCCAAAAGTCAAATTGCGCTCCTTCCCTCCTGATCCCTGCCGTGCCCCCAAACAGTGGTTTATGACCACATATGAGGTATCAGTGTACTCAGGAGAAATTGCCCAACAAATTTTAGGATCCATTTTATCCTTTTGCCCATGTGAAAATGAAAGAATTGAGGCTAAAAGAACATTTTTGTTAGAAAAATTAAAATGTCCATTTTTTCCTTCCACGTTGCTTTAGTTCCAGTGAAGCACCTGAAGGGTTAATAATCTTCTTGACTGTAGTTTTGAGTAGCTTGAGAGGTGCAGTTTTTGGAATGGTGTCACTTTTGGGTGTTTTCTGTCATTTACACCCCTCAAAGGGGCTTCAAATGTGATGTGGTCACTAAAAAAAATGGTTTTGTAAATTTTGCTTGAAAAATGAAAAATTGCAGATGAACTTTGAACCCTTATAACTTTCTACCAGAAATTTTTTTTTTTCCAAAATTGTGCTGATGTAAAGTAGACATGTAGGAAATGTTATTTATTACCTATTTTGTGTCATATAACTCTAGTTTAACAAAATAAAAAAACTGCAAAAATTTTTAAAAATGTTTGCCAATTTTTTATCATTTCATAAATAAACACAAAAATTATCGACCTAAATTTAATACTAACATGAAACCCAATATGTCATGAAAAAAACGATCTCCGAATCGCTAGGATCCGTTGAAGCTTTCCAGAGTTATTACCTCATAAAAGGACACTGGTCAGAATTGACAAAAATGCCAAGGTCTTTAGGGTCAAAATAGGCTGGGTCCTTAAGGGGTTTAGAAGAAAAAAGGAAAGGAAAGAAGAACAATAGTAGTGCGCAGTCATCTAGCCCCTGGTATACAGCAGGAGGCCGCACAAGGCCCTCGGCCTACAGCAGGAGGCCGCACAAGGCCCTCGGCCTACAAAAGGACCTGCACATGGTCCTCGGTCTACATCAGGACGTCGCACACACTCCTCGGTCTACAGCAGGAGACCGCACATAGTACCCGGTCTACAGGAGGAGACCGCACACAGTCCCCAGTATACAGCAAGAGACATCATGCAGCCGGCAGTATACCGCAGGCAGGGGCGGGCTGGTGCACTTTGCCCCAGGAGGCAGTGTGATGTTTCAAGCCCTTGCAGGTGAGGAGCGGGGGGTGTATGGGACAAGGGGCTGCTATCGGACGAGTAGAAGAGCCGGAGGGGGGGGTGGGGGGGGTTTGTGCTATCAGACGAGGTGAGGAGCGGGGGGTGGAGTCTGCCGTCGGCCAAGTCGACACTTCTCGGCAGGTGCGTCTGTAATTCGGCTGCTGCTGTGATATAAGCACCTGCCGCCGAACAGCAGAGCCACTGGCCCGTTTCAGTACGGGGGCGGCACTAGGTGAGGGCAATACCACCCAGATTGGGCCAGTCCGTCCCCTGACCGCAGGAGGCCTATTTACTTTGTGACTTATGTGCAAAATAATTTTTTTAAACCATTTTATCTTGTTACAATTAAGAACAGTTAGTTACTATCCCGGACACAGCATGGCAGACTTAAAAGTCCTAATATTGAAAGGTCATTTTAAAAATGATAGAGAAAGAAAAATCTGGGAACTAAAACTCATAAGAATGTTCCAATCTCTAACAATGGGACTCAATTTGACACCTGGATTCATGACTCATTACATGGACACAGTTCACACCTCCACAAGAATGTCTTAAAATCTCTAAGAGACCATTTCCACCTAATCTGCATTAGTAACAAAGACCTTAATTTAATTTCCTTAGCCCCTCTACTTAGCATCACCTCATGTCCAGCTGTAATTCCTATGTAAATGTCTCAGTAATTCATTTGCAATATTGTCTGATGCAAGGACCGTGTGAGCTCTGAAAGCTTACAAATATAATTTTTCTGGTTAGTCAATAAAGGTATTGTGGCGCACCAGCGGTCTGATCACCACTGAGGGGTACTGCACCCACACCAGGAGGTAGTATTTCAGTCTGCGGCAACCAGGGTTGGTAAGTCTAGTCACCCACAAACACACCTGGTCTCAGGGATAGCGATTGAACCAAGGTAGTGGGACAGCTCAGACAGCCCGTGGAACGGTGGGGGGAGAAAGGTGGTGGGTGGAAAAGTGAGCAGGAAGCGGTCAGGGAAAGGAAGAGAACAAAGGGAAAACACAACAGGAAGTAGGAGTCAGTCGAGGATGTCAGTTGGAGAAAGAGACCAGAGTGGAAGCACCTGGAGGACTTGAGCAGAGATGAGGCTTGTCCCAGGGTCCCAAGGCCACGAGGAGAAAGAGGGAGCCCTAGGGCCATAGACAGTAAGCGATCCACCCGTGTGCCCGAATCTGAAGAGAAGTGGCAGGGCGAGCACCAGGGACCCGGCCCTGAAAAGTGGCGAGGAGACTCCAAACTCCAACCACAGAACTGGTGGCCACGAGATCTCGAGGAGCTGTGGCCAACTCCCGGCACATCCACCGAGAACGCAGCTGTACTAGGGCCAGGGGATACAGCTGGTTGCCCGAAAAGGCCCGTGGCTGCTGGATTGGGACTCTGTGTGCGGAGGCACGTGCAGGAAGGAGAGCAGGCAGTGCTGAGGAAGAGAGGCCTGTGAGGGAAGGAACACGAAAGGGCTGTACAGGACAAGCCATTTTGGTTGCTAAGGACTACCCGGGACTGCAAATGTGATTGAGCTTTAACCTGTGGTGCGTGCAAAGAAGATCTCAGTAAACCAGGTTTTGGAACTCAGAATTGTGTGAGGCTGTACATTTTTTCCTGAGGAGCGGTAGACTGAAACGCCACGCAGGCAGCAGGAGCCTGCCTGGGAGATGCCCTGATCTCACCCCGCAGCCAGCTCAGCCCCGCTGGCTCTCCAAGAACTCTAACAACCCCTTCCTCCGGATGCTCTGGGGACCCGCTCCACCAGTGGGGAACAACACCATCACTGCTGCCAACCCATCATCCCAAGAGGTCCCGGTCTGCAGCAGGGGCCACTAACGGCCGCATACGAAGGGTGGCGTCACGACAACCACCCCCAAATCCCCTTACTCCAAAAACTCTTTCACCCTTCTTTTATTGACCGCCCATCCGGGTGGCCATGGACCGGGTCACGCTACCGTGACAGCCCTAAGACACTCAAGGACGTTGAGAGAGGCCCTGCTCCGAGTACCCCTCGGCCTTCACTGGAGCAAGTCAGTATCACTCCTAGAATACTTTTATCAAAATTTTTGGGGGACTTAAGTATTTACATCGATTTTTCTTGCTAACAAGGTACCACAATATTATTTTGTACTTCGTAACATCCACAGGTAAAATACGAAGTACGGTAGTTATAAATCATAACGGTACTTAACAGGGCCGGACTGGCCATCTGGCAGTTCTGAAAAATTCCGGATGGGTCAGTTCCTGCAGTAGGCTGCTTATCCTCTTCCCTAACATTCTACTACCCCCCTGCAGTGCCACTTTATACTGGGGGACAACACACTTTTTTAAATATGATATTGCTTGTGTGGTAGCTTTTGCATGCTGGGTTCAGCCATTCAAAAAGGGGTTGTGCCCTGCATGAGAAGAACACTGGCCAATAAATGATTTCACATCAGACTGATAGAACTGCTGATTGGCCATTGCTCCTGTCCTCCTGTGTGGCATGTCTCTCAAGGGAAGAAGTGAGAGCCAGCAATCAAGATCAGAGGAACTGTGTGCTCAAAATGGAGGAGAAGCAGCTCCACACAAGGTGACAGATCTGCTCTGCTGAAAGATAGAAAGAGGCACCGATCACCACAGGGCTGGATAGAATATGAAGCAGCTGCAGCTGCCGGCCATCGGGGGTGCACTTGACTCAAAAAATCATCAGCATACTTTACCTTGGAAGAAGGAATAAGGCACTCACCCGATTGTCTTTAATTACGTGCAGACGGTTTTTATTCCACGTTTAAGTACAGGGTGCAAGGGAGGGGGTGGAGGAGGGTGCGGACAACGGCACTGTTTCGGACCTGTTGATCCTTCGGCTGGTCCAAGCTCAATGGCCACATAGGCTCCACTTCCTTAATAGGAGGAGCCATCTGACGTCATATGTGAGCCATGGAAATGGTTTACTCACATTCACGTTCACCATTTCCATGGCTCACATATGACGTCAGATGGCACCTCCTATTGAGGAAGTGGAGCCTATGTGGCCATTGAGCTTGGACCAGCCGAAGGATCAACAGGTCCGAAACGGTGCTGTTGTCCGCACCCTCCTCCACTCCCTCCCTTGCACCCTGTACTTAAAAGTGGAATAAAAACCGTCTGCACGTAATTAAAGACAATCGGGTGAGTGCCTTATTCCTTCTTCCAAGATAAAAGATCTGCTCTACTGTCCTGCCATGGAAGGAGAGCGCAAGGGAAGGGCTGGGACAGAGGTGCTGTGTCCAGAAGCTGCACATCTATGCCAGAACTGAGGAGTGCGTGTTACCCGGGCGTGCGTGTCACGTGTGTGTATACAACTGTCCAGCATGAGTGTGTATGTTCTTGTTTTATACATTATGCAATATTCTAATAGTGTATGCAATCTAACCCCTTCGCTACCTTTAAAGTACATGCACATCATTGGTCATATCCCTGCCTTTGATGCAGGCTAGCACAAAACATTACCCATGATGGCTAATTTTATCAACCATCATTTACCTCTAACATCCACAGGTGGAGCGGCTCATGTTAAATTCCACTGTCAATCTCTGATCGCGGTATTTAACATGTGCTATAGGGGAGCAGTTATTCCTCCCACACATCAGTGATGTGATTGCAGGGTACTGACAGGTTGTCATAACAGCTTAGGGTCAGCTGATGACCTCTGTGTCTGTCATTAAGATCCTCTTCGTGATTTTAGCTATACTTAGCAGTGATGTAGCATTGCTGCATGTATCACAAGCAACCAGACGAATAAGGTTCAAATTCAAAAAGTTATGGCTCTTGGAAAAAGGGAAGGAAAAAACAAAAGCGCTAAAAATTGTAAAATTGCAAGGTTGTGAAAATAGAGGGGTATTCGCATCTCCCACATCCTATCCCATTATGAAGTAGGTATAATAATAATATTAGCAAATACCTTCCATTAGAAATGTAGTCTAGTTCTCTGGATTAGTTATGTCCATTACCTCATGTGCAGGGTATTACAGCTTAGTTATCCATGGTTACGACCATGAGCAACTAACATAACTGTCACTATATAAAAGTTGTCATAACCATGGATATCTAAGCTGCATTGCCCTGCACATGATCTAAGTGACATAGCTAATCAGGAGAACTATACTACATTTCTAATTGGAGGAATTTGCTATTATTATTACACCTCCTACATATTGGAATAGGGTTGGAGATGGAAATACCCCTTTAATGATACCGTACATCATAGCCAATTCATCAAAATGTTTTCTGCCAGAAATCTGGCAGAAAACTATTTGACAAGTTGCAAATTTTTGTAGAACTTGAAGTTATTTAAAACTATTGCGATTTTAGTCATCTTCAATCAAGTTTTATCCAACTATGCCATGATGGGAAGGCTGAATTGAAACAATTGTAAGATGCTGAAGCTGAACTAATTCATGACAAGCTCCAGCGTAGAGAATGCCAGAGATTTACTCCAGTCCACACACAGTACTTGTAGGACACACCAGAATTCAATAAAATGTGTGTGCCTCCTAATGAATCCAGCAACTCTGATAACAGCGCACCCCCTCATCAAGCACTGCATGAAGACTATGGTCTTGATAAATTAGGACTACCTGGCCCTAAAGGGGTTATCCACTGTTCAAACAACCCCTTTTATATCCCTATGTTCTACCAAGTAAAATTATATTTATACTTCCCTCTGCTGCTGGATGACGTCCAGCAGTGTCAGCACTGGCTCTCCAGGGAATCACGTGACCTTGTCATGTTAAGAATTCCTACACCCAGTCACTGCTGGCTTCACTGTCCCCTCTTTTGGATGTAATTGACATCTAGAGGAAGTGATAGAGCAGCTGCAGCTCTCACTACCTTCAGGTGTCTGATTTGTCCAAAGGAGGGGGACAGTGAAGCCAGCAGTGCCTGGGTGTAGGGATTGCGTAACATAATAAGGTCATGTGACTCTCTGGAGAGCCAGTGCTGACACTGCTGGAACGTCATCAGCAGCAGAGAGGAGTATAAATGTTATTATTTTAATGGGCAGAAATCGAGGGATTCACAAGGGTTTGTCCGAGTAGTGGATAACCCCAATAAATGAGTTAATCTGCAGGATAATCGTGTTTTAAAGCTTTCCCGCCACCTCAATGACAGTCCAGCTACCAGAGAGAAATCAACTTTATTCCTCTCGATGGCCTCCAGCTTTGAGCCATAGAAATGAGGCCACAGTAGTTTCAGTCTCTGCTCAGTATGTAGCGAGGGGCAACTTTAACCACGCTCCGCAACAGACAGCTATGAAATGATTTACTGCAAAGAGAGCTGTCAGTTAATTTTGGGGTTTGGTTATACAACCCCTGGCAAAAATTATGGAATCACCTGGCTCGGAGGATGTCCATTCAGTTGTTTAATTTTGTAGAAAAAAAAGCAGATCACACACATGGCACAAAACTAAAGTCATTTCAAATGGCAACTCTCTGCCTTGAAGAAACACTTAAAAGAAATCTTGAAAATGAAATGTGCTAGCCAGTAACTGTTACTTTTGTAGACCAAGCAGGGGGAAAAATTATGGAATCACTCTGTAAATTATCATTCGCAAACTAACACCTGCATCAAATAAGATCTTTTTAGATGCAGACTAACGAGCAGGAGTGATCATACCTTGGAGAGCTGTTGCACCAAGTGGACTGACATGAATCATGGCTCCAACACGAGAGATGTCAATTGAAATAAAGGAGAGGATTATCAAACTCTTAAGAGGTTAAATGAACACGTAATGTTGCAAAGATGTTGGTTGTTCAGTCAGCTGTGTCTAAAATATCGTCCAAATACAAACAACATGGGAAGGCTGTTAAAGGGAAACATACTGGTAGACCAAGGAAGACCTCAAAGCTTCAAGACCGGAAACTTAAAGCAATAGGTCTCCAAAACAGGAAATGCACAACAAAACAAATGAGGAACGGATGGGAGGAAACTGGAGTCAATGTCTGTGACCGAACTGTAAGAAACCGCCTAAAGGAAATGGGATTTACATACAGAAAAGCTAAACAAAAGCCATCATTAACAGCTAAACAGCAAAAAGCAAGGTTACAATGGGCTAAGGAAAAGCAGTCGTGGACTGTGGATGACTGGACGAAAGTCATATTCGGTGATGGATTGCAAATCTGCATTGGGCAAGTGATGATGCTGGAACTTTTGTTTGGTGTCATTCCGATGAGATTTATAAAGATGACTGCCTGAAGAGAACATGCAAGTTTCCACAGTCATTGATGATATGGGGCTGCATGTCAGGTAAAGGCACTGGGGAGATGGCTGTCATTACATCTTCAATAAATGCCCAAGTTTACATTGATATTTTGGACACTTTTCTCATCCCATCAATTGAAAGGATGTTTGGGGATGCCGAAATTATTTATCAAGATGATAATACATCGTGCCATAGAGCAAAAACTGTGAAAACATTCCTTGAAAGAAGACTGATAAGGTCAATGTCATGGCCTGAAAATAGTCCGGATCTCAATTCAATAGAAAATCTTTGGTGGAAGTTGAAGAAAATGGTCAATGACAAGGAAGCTCCAACCTGCAAAGCTGATCTAGCAACAGCAAACAGAGAAAGTTGGAGCCAGATTGATGAGTACTGTTTATCACTCATTAAGTCCATGCCTGAGAGACTGCAAGCTGTTATTAAAGCCAGAAGTGGTGCAACAAAATACCAGTAATGTATTTGAGCGTTGTTTTGTTTGTTTGTCTGTCACGATTCCATAATTTTTCCCTCACAATTGAGTTATTCCATAATTTTCCCCCTGCTTGGTCTACAAAGTAACCATTACTGGCTACCATATTTTTTTTTAAGATTTCATTTAGTGTTTCTTCAATGCAGAGAGTCGCCATTTAAAATAAATTTAGGGGGGGCGTGTCCAGCAGCTGATGGCGCCGGACGCATTCTGAGGAGGCTCCGCTGCACAGACCGGAGAAACGGCATAAGAACGAACCTCCCGAGCCTCCTGAACGCTGAGTGACAGCCTAGCACCCGACTTATACACTGGCCATGCCCAGAACGGGATCCCGCCGTCGGGAAACGGAGAGCAAGCTCACGGACTTCTTCACTCCGGAGCCCCACAGAGAATCCAAGATGGCGCCGGCCGGGAAGAACGCAGCGTCTCCCTCCAGCACCTCTACACGTGCTTCGCGCTCTCCCAGATGCTCGGAGGAGCGCAGGGGAAATGTGAGTAGAGAGGAGTCCCCTCTAACTAAACGTTGCATGAGAGACATGCTAGGCTCAATGAGGACGCAATGATGGGGGAGATGCGCTCCATGATGGCGGACATGAAGGCTGAAATGGCGGCGCTAGATGAAAGGACATCCAAAGTGGAGTCCAAAATGGCTGAATATGCCTCGGCTCATAATAACTTAGCCGACAGCTATGATATGATGGACAGGGAGATGGGATCTGTACGTGCAACTCTGTGTCACCTGGAGGATGGGTTGCGCAAGAATAATGTAAAACTAAGAGGAGTAGCTGAGACGCAGGATGGAGAGGATCTCCCTGCGGTTGTCTCAGCTTTTCTATCGGCAGCACTCCCGGACGCGCCACCTGAGTCACTGGAGGTAGTAAAAGCTTACAGGCTGCCAAAGCCTATGAAACTTCCCAAAGAAGTCCCTAGAGACATTCTAATCTCCTTCCTGCACCCCAAAACGAGAGACATCCTTTTACAGGCTATGAGAACGAATCCCACTCTCCCTGCACAGTTTGAAAAAACGGCGGTGTACCCTGATCTTTCACCGGGAACATTAGCTAGAAGACGCGAGTTTGCACCCAGTTGTCTCCTTTTGAGAGAAAGGGGGATTTTTTACGCCTGGGGCACCCCTGTGGCTGTGAATTTCCACTACAGGGGAACTAGACACTCGTTCTCTTCTCCCACTCTGCTGCGCAGAGCATTAAACTCCTGGAACTTAGGATCATCAGGTGCAAACTCTCCACGCTCCCCGGCGGGGGGATCTCATAGACCGTATCCCTGTGAACAAAATTAAGGACGAGGAGGACTAAATGGATTTAGTTCCGGTCTGCGTGGATCAGCCTTTTCCTCTTTTGGACATCCCCACAGAACTTCCACGCCAGACCCCGCTCCAACGAGGGTCTGGGACGCACAGGGGTCTCCCTGCCGACAGCCCCAGTGACCAGGACAGTCTTCGGTCGCGCTGTAGGGGGATCCCTGCGTGGTTTTTCTGACTTGCCCCCGATAGTCCAGGCACTTGAGGCCTGACTTTGTTCGGATTTACATAAGTGTTCCCCATTTCCCCCCCCCCACCCACTCCTCCCACCCCCTCTACCCCCCCTCACCCCCCCTCTATGCTTCTTCCTCCCCCCCACTACCCACCCTTCCTTCCCCCCCAGTTCCCTTCCCCGTGAACCACCACATTCTCCTCTTCCCCCTTTTCTCACTCTTTTTCAACTTATCTAATCCTTCTTTCCTTTTTCCGAAACTCTCTTCTGAGCCTCTTGACCTTATCCTTTCTACGGTGACCTCTACCCTTGGTTGATAGGAGTAAGAAGGCACGCACAAGATGCGTTCGGTTCGGTCTGACGTTACCTCCTCGCTAAATGTGGTCTCGCTCAATGTCAAAGGCCTGAACTCTCCGGTAAAACGCTCTTTCCTATGGAGAGAGACCAGGAGACTTCATGCAGATGTGATGTGCATCCAGGAAACCCACCTTTTAGCTGAGGACAATTTTCGTGTAAAAAACCCCTCCTTCCCTAACATTTACTTTGCAAATAATAAGGTGAAAAAAGCTGGGTATGCGTGATGGTAAGCAGCAGAGTCCAGTTTCAACTGAATTCAGTAGAGGCGGACCCATTGGGGAGATACCTCATCTTGAAGTGCCGCATATCCGGGGAGCTGTACACTTTGGTTACGGTATATGCCCCAAATGTTGGACAACTAAGGTTTCTAAAACTCCTGTTTAAAAAACTCAACCAAACAAAAGAGGGGGCCCTGGTGATTTGCGGGGACTTCAACCAGGTCATGGAGGTGAGACTGGACTCTTCGGCCCCACACGCGAGAAGGGGAAGGGAATTGGCAGGTCTGTGCCGAGAGTTCAGACTCCACGACGTTTGGCGATATGAGCACGCAGAGGAAAGAGACTACACCTTCCTTTCCAGCTGCCACAACTCCTACTCCAGGATCGATTTTTTTTTGGTCGGAGAGGAAGCTTTGCCCTGCTGTATTTCAGCCACGATAGGTCTGATCACGTGGTCAGACCATGCCCTCGTGTCACTCGGGATCAGACAGGGTCAAAGAGGAGGGTCGCCACGTCGTTGGAGGATGAACGTCGGTCTCCTATCAGGCCAACAGGCACTTGATTCTTTGGGTGGGAACTTGGAGGAGTTCTTCCGGTTCAACGATAATGGCGCTATCTCTGACGACACCCTATGGGCTGCGCATAAGGTGGTCCTGCGGGGACTCCTTATCCAGAAAGCCTCCCAACAAAAGAGAGAGAGAGAAACGCTGGAGGGACTACACTGAACAAATAGAGGCACTGGAGAAATTAAATAAGGCGAATCCTTCCCCCCAACTGGCCTATCAGATCCTAGACCTGAGAACAAAGCTTAGAGCCCAGCTACTTTACCAACACGAACTAGGTTTACAAAAACTTAACACTCAGTTCTACGCTGCAGGAGATAGAGCGGGCAAACTTTTAGCCAGGAGACTGAAGAAGAGAGTAGCTCACTCTATGGTGACATCCATGAAATCCGCTGACGGTAAGAGAGTTAAAGACCCGACAGAAATAGTGGAGGTAATGGCTGACTTTTATTCTAAACTCTATAACTTCAACTAGAAAAGAAGGGAGATACAAGAGCGCGATTGTGCCCTATCAAACAGACACTATAGTTCTTATGTGGATTATAAGTGTATCCACTCACCTTTTATGGTTGTGAGACTCACAACCAGTTTAAAAGCATAAGGCAGCTGCTGCAGAACCTCCACCAAACGCCACAAAAACCGCGGGAAATCAGAAGATAAAACTGGAATGGTATCCACGGTCCGCGCTGCTGCTCTTTATCCAAGGAATCCACAAGAGGTTATTACCATCAAAAGTTCTTTATTTCATCACACCAACGCGTTTCGGTGCTGTCCCAGCACCTTCCTCAGGTTGCCCTGAGGAAGGTGCTGGGACAGCACCGAAACGCGTTGTGTGATGAAATAAAGAACTTTTGATGGTAATAACCTCTTGTGGATTCCTGGATAAAGAGCAGCAGCGCGGACCGTGGATACCATTCCAGTTTTAAACTCTATAACTTGGCAGAGGACCCCCTGACTCACCAATCCTCGTTAGATGACATACGGGCTTATCTAGCGAAAGTTGACCTCCCGACTGTCTCATCCGACGTTCTCTCTAACTTGAATAAGCCTTTCACCCTCAAGGAGGTCTCAGACGTTATTAAGACACTTAAATGTAACTCCGCTCCGGGCCCAGATGGCTTTGCCAACGAATATTATAGAGTGTTCTCCCTCCACTTGGCACCCTACCTCCTTCGATTGTTCCAAAAGCGGCAGACTGAGGGGAAGCTCCAGGCTGATGCCTTGGAAGCCACGATTTCTACCATCCTGAAACCTGGTAAGCCCTCGGACAGCCCAGGCAGCTATCGTCCCATCTCGTTACTAAACACGGATGTGAAGATTTTTGCCAGACTGCTTGCCTCTAGACTCTCGAAGGTGATTCCCCTTCTGGTGGACTCAGATCAGGTGGGCTTCGTGGAGGGATGACAAGCCAGAGATGGCACCAGACGTATGCTGGACCTGGTGGAGATAGTGGAAATACGGGGAGTCCCCAGTGCATTCCTGTCCCTGGACGCGGAAAAAGCGTTTGACAGGGTGCACTGGGGATACCTGCGCATGGTCCTTGAGAGGTTTGGCTTCTCGGGACCAATATTGTCGGCCATTCTAAGCCTTTACTCTGCGCCCGGGGCTCGGGTTTCAACGTCAGGTTATGTCTCTCGACACTTTAACATTACCAACGGCACAAGACAGGGGTGCCCTTTGTCACCCCTGATCTTTGCCTTAGTCATGGAACCTCTCGCGACCTCCATTAGGTCCAACCCTGGGATTACTGGCATTCACGTGGGAGCAAAACACCATGTTATAGGGCTATACGCGGACGATGTTATTATTACATGTACTGACCCTGCTAACTCTATCCCAGTGATACTTAAGGAACTAGATGACTTCTCAAGAATTTCATATTATAAATTAAACATGGGAAAATCTATGGCAGTACCCATCAACCTGACGGAGACGGATCTGAAAGTCCTCTCCTCCAAATTTACCTTTGCCTGGGCCCCAGAGGGCATTTCCTATTTAGGAATAACTTTGTGTGCCTCGAAACATGTGGCACGTGTAAATTTAAACAAGTTACTGGCATCTTTGAGGAGTGTTTTAGATTCCGGTCCACTTCCTCTTCTGTCCTGGATGGCGCGTATTCAGGCCTTCAGGATGCTCTGGCAACCAAAGCTGTTGTACCTATTTCGTAGTGTCCCGCTGGAGTACCCAGGCAAACTTCTAACCCAACTACAAAGGCAAATTAACACATGCATATGGGCGGGCGGTAAGCCTAGAGTTCAAGGGCGCACGATGTATTTGAAGATGGGGGAAGGAGGCATGGGGGTCCCAGACGTGATGTCTTATTACAGGGCCACGATCGTGGAGGCCTCCAGAACATTGTGGAGACAATAGCCCGCACTAGGTTGGGCTCAGTTGGAGATTGAGCTAGCCCCGGGGGTTGCACCTGGGAAGCTCCTGGCAGGGGCGGCTCTTGGGCCGGTCAAGGTGTTTCATCCCTTGGCCACGATCCGTGCTCTCCAATCAACGTGGGGAAAAATGCCAGCCCATTGGTCTAAACTACCTCCAGAGAAGGTGCCGCTGGAGGCTTTTCAGGTGCACATCCCTTCTCTGAACCTTGTTCCCTGGCAGGACGCGGGAATTTATACCCTAGGGGACCTGGTGAGAAATGGTAGGCTCCTTACATTTGACAGCTTTGGTAAGGACTGTCAGGCTTTGAGACGCTCCTTCCTGCAATACTCTCAAGTACGCCATTTCCTTAATTCATCAGAATGCCTACATGACCTGAAACAGCCCTCCCCCTCTCCACTTCAACGTTTTCTATTTGTAGAAATCGCGATTCCGAAAGGTCTGTCCTCTTTGTATGACGGCCTATTAACACAAAATTCTCCTCCTAAGCTTGCATATATGGAATCGTGGGAGGCAGACCTGAATTTTCAGGCAGATTTGGATGACTGGGAGGGAGCAATCAGGTGTGTATCCCAGATCTCAAGATGTATTAATCATCTGGAATCCCTAAAAAAGGTGCACTTACGCTGGTACACTCCCCCAGCCAGACTAGCCAAATTTGCACCGGGTGTCTCCCCCTTGTGTTGGAGGCAGTGTGGCCATAAGGGGGACCTGGCACACATGTGGTGGCAGTGCCCCAAGATCACCCAATTTTGGGTGCTGGTAGCTGGTCTGATGGGGACTGTAACAGACACGAGCATTCCTCTGTCCCCTCAACTAGCAGTCTTAAATATAGGAGCGGAAACCTATCCACCGGTCACACGCCATGCAATTACTACATACTAATTGCTGCGAGACTATGTGTTGCAGCTTCATGGAAAAATCTATCCCCTCCATCTGTCAGTGACCTCATCAACAAGCTAAACATAATCTTTGGTCACGAATATCACCTGGCAATGGATGCTCCGAGACGTCGTTGCGTTCTTGAAGCCTGGTCACCATGGGCAACACATCCGTCAGCCATACAACCACCCACTTGAGACCATTGGGGACTTGAGGTCACCTCCCTCTCTTTCCTCTTCCCTTTTAAAACCTTTTCTTTTGCCTTCTTCTCTTTACTACGTCTACATCTCACTTTCTTCCTCCTGACCCCCTCTACACCTCCCTCCCTAAAACACCCTTATACCTCTGCCCTTCCCTTCCCTCTCCCCACACCTTCCTTCTAGTCCCCCCCCCTAAATATTGTTGCAAGGTTTGTTCCCTTTCCCTTTTCTTTCCTACCGTCTATGTCATTATTCCTCCCCTTCCAGCACTCAACTTGGCCACGGATCCACTTATAGACTAGAGACTTGGAGAAATACAGCCACCGTTGATTCATACATCCTATATACAATTTAAGATGGGGCTCCCACACCGATTCATCGAAGAGTTGCGGTCCCCCCCGGAAGACTTCTCTTTTAGCAGCGACTTAGCTCTCCAATATGTGGTTTCCCATAACCCACAATTTAACCTTCCTCTCCAGGAGAATCATTATTGTGGCTGGCTTGACAACATCTGAATTCACCCCCCCCCCCATTCTTCCCTACTCACCCCTTCCTACCCCACTTCCCTTCCCACCCCCCCACCCCCCTATCCCTTCTTTACTTGATTATGTGTTATGTTAATTTTGACTATACCTACGTAACTACCATTCCTGTTGGTGTAACTTCTTTGTTGATAATAAAAATATATTGAAGACTAAAATAAATTTAGTTTTGTGCCATGTGTGTGATATGCTTTTTTTTCTAAAAAATTAAACAACTGAATGGACATACTCCAAGCCAGGTGATTCCATAATTTTTTCCAGGGGTTGTAGCGGTCACTTACGAACTGAGCGGTAACTGAAGCTCTAAACTATGTTGAAAGTTGTAGGTAGCCAAGAGGAATAAAGTTAATTGTCTCCTGGTAGCTGCATTGTCAGTGCAGCTGCCTGAAGGCTTTAAAACGCCATTAACCTGAAAATTAAGGGTGCCTTCACATTTGCGTATGTGAACGCAGCGTATGCTGCGTTCCCATACGCAGTCAAACGCATGCGCACTGCGTTCCTATGTTTAACATAGGAATGCATAGTGCCTGCGTTTGCTGCGTTCGGGTGCGTATGCGGAAGATATCTGCTCCCTCCAGGGTCTTCCGTCCGCACCCGGGACGCAGCGTGTTGCATTTTTTGTGCGCTCGGGGACCTTGGAAAATCAGCAAGCTTCCCCAAGCACACAAAAAATGCATTGGCGTCAATGGGTCTGCAGTGTTCTGCGCTTGGCAGCGCAGGAGAACGCTGCAGAGCCATTGAAATCTCTCCCAGTGGCCGCCAGTGATGTCACAGGAGATCACCGACGGCCACTGGGAGATCAGCTGAGCCACTGATGATCTCCTCCTCCCCGCCGCCGGTAAGCTCCTAGCAGTTTCGGCGGGGTTAAACAGCTGATGTGACAGCTGTTTGAATCTTCCCGCGCCGACATCTCCTCTCGGTGTCGGCGCGGGAGATTCAAACAGCTGTCAAATCAGCTGTTTCTCCCCGCTGACACGTCCCGGAGCTTACCGGCGGCGGGGAGGAGGAGATCTCCGCCGCTGATCTCTGCCTCCGGCCGCCCCCGGACAACGCCGATTGGCTGCCCGGGCTCCACAGTGATGTGTCCGCAGGCGGAAATTCTCCACTGCGGACACATTAGACCCTGCGTTTCACTGCGTTTGTGTCTGCATGCCATCAGCATGCATACACAAACGCAAATGTGAAGGTAGCCTAACTCTGTATCTGCAGATTATTAGCATGAAAAATTTCAAATGCAATATGTATCACTTCAATAAAGTGTATCAAAGACCTAACTAACAACTAGGCATTGCTATTTGCAATGGTATATGTTCTTACACAGCCTGATATCGTGAGCGATAATGGTACACTGCCAGATGGATGATACATAGGAAAAATAGTGACAATTTATTCCATTAAAACTTCGTTCACACATCTGTGTGTTGCGGTCTGAGTACAGAATGTCACTCATGAAAGGCCACAGGTCCCTTGACCCCAAATTGACCATCTCATAAGCATATATGAAGCTGTAAAGTTCAGGTCAAGAGACCCACTGCTGGACGCTGAACAGCTGTGCTAAGACGATAACAAACAGATTATTTATTTATTTATACAGCACCATTAATTCCATGGTGCTGTACATGAGAAGGCGTTACATACAAAATTATAGGTATAGTTTACAGTAAACAAATTAAAACAGGGCAGAGTCCTCTCCCCTCTGTACCAGTCTGTCATAATGGGCTTACATTCTACAGGACAATGGGGTGGAGACAGTAGGTCGAAGGGTGAAGCTCCAGTGGTGATGACTTGGCAGCTCTGGTGGTGGCGAGTCAGCAGCTCTGGTGGTGGTGGGGCAGCAGCATGGTCATTGTAGGCTGTAAGCTTTCCTGAAGAGATGGGTTTTTACGTTCTGTCTGAAGGATCCGAGTGTGGTGCATAATCAGACGTGATGAGGTGCAGAATTCCAGAGGATGGGGGATAGCCGGGAGATATCTTAGAAGCGATTGGGAGAGGAATGAATAAGTGTGGAGGAGAGGAGGAGGTCTTGGGAGGATCGAAGAGTATGTGAGTGAAGATATTGGGAGAGTAGTTCAGCGATAAAGGAAGGAAACAGGTTATGGACGGCTTTGTAAGTCAGTGTTAGTTTTCTGAACTACATTCTTTGGTGGAATTGAGAGCCAGTGTAGGGATTTGCAGAGGGGAGAAATAGGAGAGTAGCTAGAAGAGAGGTGGATTAGTTGGGCAGCAGAGTTCAGGACAGTCTGGAGAGGTGCAAGAGTGTTAGCAGGGAGGCCACAGAGGAGGATGTTGCAGTAATCAAGGCCAAGATGACGAGGGCGTGTACAAGAGTTTTAGTAGATTGAAGGCAGAGGAAAGTACAGATACTGGAAATATTTTTGAGCTGGATAGATGCAAAGTGGAAAGAGCAGATAGGGGTGGGCCCACCAGTAGGGGGCTACCTCAGGCATCCCAGACATCTCAAAACCCCAGGAGAAAGGCCCAGAACTCCCAAAAGATTAGACAAGTCATAGCTCGTTACTTAGACTTTAAAGACAAGGAGAGACTTTTGAGAGCGTTCAGAGGGAGGAGACAGCCCCTAATATTAGAGGGACACAGAGTGGTCCTTTTTGGGGACTTTTCCCCGGAGAGACGAAAAAACGCAAGGCTTTCAGTAAAGTGTGTGGCCTCCTTTTCAATTGGCACATCCAATTTCAACTTCTGTACCCGGCATTGTTTAAAGTCAAACATCAAGACGGAACCTTCCAATACTGGAAAGACCCAAGGGAGGTGGAAAGACCCAAGGCTGTGAGCATACATGACACCCTCTGCAAGCTCATTCCCTAGGAACATAGACAAGGACACAAATAAGAGCAGGGAAGAGAGCAACGGAGGCAAGGTCACAGGAGCCCGTACGCAAGCTACTCTTCTACTGAAGGATTCCAGACTTGTCCAGGATGCATCATCGTGATTGAGACTGGAGAATTACAGAGGACCAACTCCTGCAACTTAGCCATTAGCTGTGACTTCTAGGCTGGAACCCAACTGGCAAAGCTGGCGACACAGGATAGTTATGTATATTTTTTTTCTCTTCTTCTGGACTTTGGAGTCGTTCTTGAGGCACATAGTGCTACAGGGGCGCAGACTCCTGCGACTATTCTACGATGAGATTTTGTTTTTGCTCCCCTGAACTCATATATGAAACTATGGGGTCCGGTTAAGGTAACGATTTCTTAGAGGTAGATCGGTGGGAGCGAGGGAGAATTTTACTCTGGAAAAAATGGAAGTAATTGCATTGTTGTTGGGGGGAAGGAGGGGGATAGATTCACGCAGTTATTCCACCATATTGCTACTAACAGACTGATACACCAAAAGTCTCATGGGGCGCATTTATGACATCTGATGAAAATATAACTGACCAACAAGGAACCACGCGCGAACTTGACCGCTCCCTCTGGTGGCAGCCCTGCTAACATTTGATAACCAATGTGACAAACTCTCATTTCGTAACTATGGTTAAAATTATATCAAGGAATGTGGAAACCTCAGATCCCAGGAGAAACGGGCCATGATTCTTAGACATCTCAAACGATTAAGGGGCGACATAGTGCTTTTACAAGAGACACACCTTCCCCAACAAGATATGTTCCGTATGCATAGGGATGGGTGGGGGAAGTTCATGGATCGGGATCAATGGGGAGACACGCCGGAGTCATTATACTTATACACAAGACGTTCGCCCATAAAGTGCTGTCATTTACATATGACGACCAAGGTAGATATGTACACTTATTATTGGAAACACAAGGAGGCACTCTAAATATCCATAACATATAAGCACCTAACACAGCACAAGAAGCTTTCTTTCAATCCTTCCGCTCTACAGTCCTGATGGATAGAGATAGTGATTTGATAATAGGAGGAGATATGAATGATGTCATGAAAGTGATGGAAGATAGGACAGGACACCAAAGGAGGGATCAGAGACTCGACTTTCAGGAGCAAGGAACGTCGTTGATAGAATTCTCCTCTGACCTAGGGTTGTATGATGTATGGAGACTGCACCATCCACTAGAGAGACAATTTACCCATGATTCACATCCTCATGACATATGGTCCGGGTTTGATCTATTTTTGGTGGGCGAAAAGATGGTTCAAAAGATAGAGAATAACGACATAAGCGACCTAGTGATCTCAGATCACAGCCCAATCACATTGACGATCAGAAACTTCTTATCCAAAGGGGAAAGATATTTTATGGCACTTTCCCGATTTCTTACAAAAAGACCAAGACTTTGCAAAATGAATGGGGTAATGGTGGACGGATTACTCTGAGCTGAATAAGGAAGCACGAGATGACCACATTCTTTTCTGGGAGACAGCCAAGGCAGTGCTTAAAGGCAAAATCATAGCTCACACGGCCGCACTGAAAAAAAAGACCAAAGCATAGTTTCTGAAAATGAGTCAGGCGGTTAGACAGGCACATATGACATTCCAGACACACCCCACCATCCCCCAAACATGAGATTATGGCAAGAAGCAAATCTGGAGTTCGAGGCATGGGCAAGGAAACGGGAGATTTTTGGGAAGTCATTACGAGACGCCAAAGTATATAAATACGGAGACAAGGCGGGCAGACTGTTGGCCAGCTTAGCAAGGGGAAAACGATACACTAAAACATTAACGACTTTGAAGAAAATAGACAACACAAACATGACCAATCCTAAAGAGATAAACGCTATCCTGGGGAATTTTTATGCGAGATTATACAAATCTAGACTGACAGACTCTCAAGCTGGGAAAAAATTGGATACGAGGGTTGAAACTCCCAGAGATTTTGGAGGAGTGTCTGAACGGTCTGAATGGGGAAATAACAGAGGAAGAAATATCCACTGTCATTCAAAACCTTAATATACATAAGGCACCAGGCACACATGGATTCGGGACGTGCTTCTACATAATTCTGAGAGAACAGGTCCTACCTCCTCTGAAAGGGCTATATAACAACTTTTTAAAAGGTGGGCCAATCCCAGACCAGATGAACATTGCATATATAAAACTCTTACCTATTGCGGATACACCATCTGACAATACGGCTAATTTTAGACCTCTCTCACTTACTGTATTATTTAATACCTCAAAATATAAAAAATCATGGCGGACAGACGAATTCATACTCCCAGGATTAGTGAGATGTGAACAAGCAGGCTTCGTAAAGGGAAGTGGGGAACATATGCAGATCAATGATGGTGATAGAGTTAGATTGAAGAGAGAGAAAATATGAGGGACTCCAGCCATGGTCATGTTGGACGCAGAGAAAGCTTTGACAGCATCAAATGGCTATGGGCTGGAACTAGTACTAGATAGGATAGGGTTAAAAGGAGCTTTCCGGACTTTCTTGAGCTCCCTGTACAGATCCCCAAAAGCAAGAGTCCATACACCGGGCTTTTTGTCAGATGTAATCCACCTGGAGAGGGGCACTCGTCAAGGTTGCCCTCTCTCACCACTACTTTTTGACTTGGCATAGAACCCCTAAAACGGGCCATTAACGAGAACAAAAGCTTCCAAGGCATACAGGTGGGCAGCAAAAATATAGATCTAGCTTCTTTGCAGATGATTTTTTACTATATATGGAAGACCC
This sequence comes from Allobates femoralis, assembly GCA_033576535.1. Taxonomy (NCBI): domain Eukaryota; kingdom Metazoa; phylum Chordata; class Amphibia; order Anura; family Aromobatidae; genus Allobates; species Allobates femoralis. Next base: position 325,117,405 of record JARQOC010000005.1, on the reverse strand, counting down.
TCACAGAGATCTTTTGGGTCTTTTGCATCAATTGGAGGTCTTTGGGGAGTTCTCTGGTTTTAAACTAAATAAAAATAAATGTGAGGTGATGTTTCTCCAACATGTGAACAGAAGCGGAATGGGGGAAAGAATTACCAAGGGAACACTATATCTATATATCTATACCTATAGCCAACAAGGCGATTAAGTACTTGGGTATATATCTAGGGAAAGACAACAGAGACATCTATAGATTGAACTACGGCCCATTGATAGTTAAAATAGAGCAAGAACTAGACAGATGTAGAGACCTGCCAGTATCACTAATGGGCAGATGTCACCTAATCAAAATGTCTAGCTTGTCGAGGGCTGTTGTACCCACTTCAGACGTTCCCCTTCTTCTTTGACATGTTGATGTTAATCGACTCAATAGGACTTTTCAAACTTTCTGTGGAGAGGCAAACGGCCTAGAATAAAAGGTCGCACTATGATGTTCCCCAAAGATGAAGTGGGGCTGGGGTTCCCAAATATTCGAGGCTACAACTTGCCTGTATAACATGCCATATACTAGATTGGTTAAAACCTACTAGCAGATATTCAGATTACCGTCTCGAAGAAGAATGGTACAGCCCGTGGGACCTGCTGGATATCTTACACTCGACTAGTAAAAACATAGATCCTAAGATAAAAATGTCAGTAATCTTTACGACACAATGGGGGGCATGGAAGGCAATACGGTGTAGACTTGACCTCAAATGGAAAATCTCCAGATATTTAAATCCCTGGAAACACCCCGACTTCCCCCAGGGAAGAGAAAATGCACTTTTCAAAACATGGCGAGTAAGAGGGATAGACACCTTAGTGGATTTAATAAACTTACAGAATCGAGAAGGCTGAGAGCTACGGAAACTTTCCATAGGTGGGGTTGGACTCAACGCATATCTTGCAATTTGAACAATTAAGACAACACATATTCACTATTATACGGGACTTAAGGAAAGAATGTCTGGTGAATGGACTGGATGACCTAATGTCCAGGGACATAACAAATAAAAAATATATATACCTTATATTATTCCCTAAGACGTTATCTAGTACCCTCAGGACCGAAGGACTTGTTTAAAAAATGAACATCTAAGACTACAGGATGAAGAGATAGGGGATATCATTATGGGGGGTTGGAGGGAACTGCGCAAAAACATGCGAAATGAGAGATGGTGTGACATACATTCCAGATTTAATGCATAGAGCAATACTGGGCTTCAATCTACCGACTTCGGCAAAATGCCCTGAAAGAAGCCAAATCAATCTGAAATGTGGGCTAGCCAAAGTAGACATGTTTCATGGGTTATAGGAGTGTGAACGAATTGCAAGGGGGTGGAGCAGAGTTAAGAATTGGGTATAGAGATGGTTGAAGGACACATCCCACTTTTATACAGAATATGGATCTTTCAGAACAAGGGAAACCTGAATACCACTAAGCCCCAGAAGGCATTCATCCACTATATTGCAATTATATACAAGCGATTGATACTAAAATATTGGTTGGAATCCAGACCTCCAACGCTGACTGATCTAGTAAAGGATCTGAAGGGGGTCATGCTGCTAGAAAGGATAGAGGCGGAAGGGGACAAGGATACTAAAACAGCTAAATTCTTTACAAAATGGAGAGAGTTCATCGCCTCACACCTTAACAGAGAAGACATCAATAAATTAGTTTATAATTTTCGTAACATGACACAGTATAGCCTTGAAGACCAACAAGGTACTTTGGGAAAGTTGAAAATCATGGGCATGCCCCATTAGCAGGAAAGGGGGGGGGGCAGGGAAGGGAGTAGATGATGTAAATTTTTCTTTCTTTAAAAAAAAGGGGGAGGGAAGAGAGGAAAGGAGGAAAGAAAGAAGAAAGATAATAGAGGAACTTTTGCGCTGGCAAAGGTGGAATTAACTGGGGCGAGAAGGAGGGAGAAAGGAAGGGAGGGGGGTTGGGGATTATTGTTCAGCTTACTGTTCTTAAAGTGAACCTGTCACCCCCCCGGGCATCAAAAGCTATAATAGCCACTTTCTGCAGCACTAAGGCTGCATTCTGAGAAGGTGGCTATAGGCTTTTGATGCCCTTTATAGTATGAAATATTAAGTTAGTAAATACTCACTCTTCTGAAGACCGAAGACCGGGAGGCGGGGTTTCACGCTCCTCCGGCCCGCCCCCTCTTGTCAATCATTGTGCGCACCTGCTGCTGCCTCCCCTCAGTGTGGAAAATGAACGCGCGTCTCCGTTCTCATGCACGGAGCCGCGCATGCGCTGTGCGCCCGGTGTCGACTTCCTGGACACCGGGCGCACAGCGCATGCGCGGCTCCATACAGGAGAATGGAGACGCGCGTTCATTTTCCACACTGAGGGGAGGTGGCAGCAGCAGGCGCGCACAATGATTGACAAGAGGGGGCGGGCCGGAGGAGCGTGAAACCCCGCCTCCCGGTCTTCGGTCTTCAGAAGAGTGAGCATTTAACTAACTTAATATTTCATACTATAAAGGGCATCAAAAGCCTATAGCCACCTTCTCAGAATGTAGCCTTAGTGCTGCAGAAGGTGGCTATTATAGCTTTTGATGCCCGGGGGGGGGGGTGACAGGTTCACTTTAAAGCACTTGTGGATGCTGTTCACATGTATTGTATCATTTGGAAAGTTAATAAAAATTCTTATGTTAAAGGACAGGGCAGAGTTGAGAGTTACTCCGAGGCAGCGGATTTCAGGTGCAGGAGAGAGCATGATGCCATTTACCATAATAGATAGATCAGGTAGTTAAGGTACAGTGGGGAAAAAAAAGCATTTAGTCAGCCACCAAATGTACATGTTCTCCCACTTACAAAGATGAGGCCTGAATTGACATCATAGGTAGACCTCAACTATGAGAGACAAAATAAGAAAACAAATCCTGAAAATCATTGTCTGATTTGGAAAGAATTTTTTTAAATTTGGTGGAAAATAAGTATTTGGTCACCAACAAACAAACAAGACTTCTGGCTCTCACAAACCTGTAACTTCTTCTAATGAGCAGAGGAGAGAGGCTCCTCTGTCCTCTACTCATTACCTGTAGTACTGGCACCTGTTTGAACCTGTTATCAGTATAAAAGACACCGATCCACAACCTCAAACAGTCACACTCCAAACTCCACTATGGCAAAGACCAAATTGTAGCCCTGCACCAGGTTGGGAAGACTGATCTTGCAATAGGCAAGCAGCTTGGTGTGTAGAGATCAACTGTGGGAGCAAGAATTAGAAAATGGAAGACATACAAGACCACTGATAATCTCCCTCGATCTGGGGCTTCACGAAAGGATCTCACCCTGTGGGGTCAAAATGATCTCAAGAACAGGGAGCAAAAATCCCAGAACCAAACAGGGGACTTAGTGAATGTCCTGCAGAGAACTGGGACCAACATAACACAAGCTACCATCACAGGCTACCATCAGTAACACACTACGCCACCAGTGACGCAGATCCTGCAGTGCCAGACGTATCCCCCTGCGTAAGCCATTACATGTCCGGGCCCGTCTGAAGTTTGTTAGAGAGCTTTTGGATGATCCACAAGAGTATTGGGAGAATGTCATATGGTCAGATGAAAACAAAGAACTGTTTGGTAGAAACACAACTCGTCATGTTTGGAGGGGAAAGAATGTTTAGTTGCATCCAAAGAACACAATACCTACTGTGAAGCATGGGCGTGGCAACATCATGCTTTGGGGCTGTTTCTCTGCCAAGTGACTATGGTCGCATTATCGTTACATCACACAGGTCCTTTAGCCATGCAGCTTAAAAGTGAGTTAACTATTATCCTGCCAGACCGTCTCCCTCCTCCAACACTATGAGCTCAGACAGGGATGATTAGACTGCTATTATAAAGCTGCAGCTACAGACAGTGATAGCTGGGGGGGCATAAACTAGCTGACAGGTTCCCTTTAAAGACCTGTGATGAAAATGGATGTCATATGTCATTAAGGACTTATTTAGGGCTGTAGTGTTCAGCTCCAATCAAGATTTACATCTTGATGCCGCTAATAGGTAGTCAGATGGTGTGCCAGGACTCTGATCCATTGATTACATATTGCCGACCTATCGGAAAATAGCTTATCAATATTACATGCTCAGTTATATAATCCAGAATTACATTAACAATAGGTGGAAATCTTTACTGTTGAAAATGTGTCTCTTGCTGCTGTTACCATGACAACAATACAATACTATTTCTGTAATTTATACGGAGACATTTTATTTACAGAATTAGCTGCCGTGTTACCTATTAAATTATGAAGGAATCACAACTTTAAGTAAGTTGCTCTCATAATTATATTAGTTGTCTTTGTTCCTCAGTCTACAGTTTGTGCGGCCTTCAACTTTGTATGTCAATATGCTCTGCAAAAAAACTGCACTTCTATTTTACATGTAGTAAATGGTTAACTGTCACAGGCAATATGCAGGAGCACCATGTCCTAATAGGCAAGTAAAGCACAAGAACTGTAGAAGTATGTCAGGGAAATGTAATATATTCTCATCTTTATCTTTGGCAATTGTCTTGAAAACAACTTCCCCTATAATAGTGTAGTCTGACATATCTGTTTCCATATTACAAATATTGGGTTTCTCAAAATGATTTTTAAAAGGAGGTGACATCAATTTTCTGGAAGCTGAGATAGAGTTCAATCAGATCAAATGGCCTAGCATGGATATCTGACTAGTCCCGTGTTTGAGACCCTTAATCGAGGCTCCACGGACTCCATTTGCATATAGCAGGGACCCTGCCACTTGAATTATGCAGCCAAAACCACATGATGGAGCTTAAGGGCAAACACAGCTTGAGAAGCTGCTGGGAGCCTTAAGGGAGAGATCTAGCTAGAACAGAGCCACCCCCAGCTAGTAGTCATGTTCCACTCCAGCTACGGTAATTGACAAGCCACACCATACACATTTGTTGACACTGCCAATTCCTTAGGTCCCTGCTTTTTTCTTTGCAACGGGTCATCCAAAACCTTTAGGCTACGTATCCTCTCTGTGTTTTTGCTACGTTTCTGCACCAAATAGCAGTACCCACAGCTTTATCACTGAAGTCAATGCGATATTACAAAAGCTGTGGCCTCATGTGCATTTTTGGGTGCTGCGTTTTTAGTGCAGAAATCACCTGTGTTCTCATGTGTCTGCAATTCACTTTCCCATTTTTGGGCTGCATTTTCCCCATAGACTCCATTCTAACACCTAGAAAAAAGCACCACATACGGATGGGTATTCACAGTCCATCTGTGGTGTATTTTTCCTGCGATCTCCAAAACAAAAACACACCTATACTCAGCCTACCCAGCTATCCCATGGCAATCCCCAGTAATATCTTCATTCCAGGAAACAGGGAGAAGTGACTGAAGAACCTGCGCCGCCACATGTGACTCAACCAGTCTCATAGCCAGCCTCTGATTGAACGAAAACCACATTTCGTTCAGCTGCCCGTAAGAAGACATCACCAGTCAACATGGGCCTGCTAAGTGAGAAATGGTGCGTTTCTGTCTCTTTGTGTTACCTTATTTGTGTTGCATTTGTATGTGCACAAACACAGCACAAACATAATAGTTTGTGCTGCTTTGACTGCATTTGTGTACATACAACCTCAATGTAGACACAACCGAACTCCATCTCCCACACCTTCCTTACCAGATCTATTTATCACAATAAATGACACCACACATTGCCCTGTACCTGAAGTCCTCTGCCTCTGACTAACCTTGACTCTGCGCTGTCCTTCAAACCGCACATCCAAGCTCTTGCCACCTCAAACTCAAAAATATTTTCCAGAATTTGTCCCTTCCTCAATCCTCAATCTACTAAATTACTAGTGCATGCCCTTATAATCTCCCGTCTCGACTACTGCAACTCCTCCTCTGTGGCCTCCCTGCTAACACTCTTGCACCCCTCCAATCTGTCCTTAAGTCTGTTGCCCAACTAATGCACCTTTCTCCTCACTATTCCTCCACTGACTCCCAATTCACCAGCGTATCTAATTCAAACTACTAACACAGACTTACAAAGCCATCCACAATCTGTCCCTTCATATATCTCTGAACTAATCTCCCGATATCATCCAACTCGTAATCTTTGATCCTCCCAAGACCTCCTTCTTTCCTCAGCACTTGTACATTCCTCATCTAACCGCCTCCAAGACTTCACGCGAGCATCTCCCGTTCTCTGGAATTCTGCACCCCAAAATGTCCAACTGTCCCCCACATTTGAAACCTTCAAGTGGAACCTGAAAACACATCCCTTCAGAACAGCCTAGAGCCTGCAATGACCACAGTGCCACCTCACCACCACTGGACCTAGCGCTCCACCACCATCGGACCTGGCGCTCCACCACCATCGGACCCCGGTGCTCCACCACCACCAGAGCAGACCAAACCTACTGTCTCTCCCCACTGCCCTGTAGAATGTAAGCCCACAAGAGCAGGGTCCTCTCTCTCCTCTGTATCAGTTGTAACTGTTAGGTTGTTCATTGTATTTTTAAGTTGCTTGTATGTAACCCCTTCTCATTTACAGCACCATGGAATCAATGGTGCTATATAAATAATAATAATAATAATAATAATAATAAAGGTTCAAAATGAGTCACACACATCTGTGTGTGACTCATTTTTAAAATAATTTGGCATATTTGCATTATTTGCTTTGTTGGTTGGATTTATCACCATTAAGCTCTCGCCCTAACCAACTTGCCGTTAATTGCTATTATAGATGGATTTTAAATGGATAATGAGTGTTTTTTGGGCTGCAAATGGTTTATTATATAATTGTGTACAGATACTGCAGGGCTAAATTGTGTATTATTGAAAACACTTCCACATCTCATCTCACAACAGTCAATGAGGGGGGAAGGTTCAGAGCTGACAACAGACAAGACCTGGAAGTGTTTGTAATGAGTGATGGTTAAGTTATATGTGCTGCAAAACAGCAGATCTATGAGCAGATGCTGTGGTTATGTTATCTCCTTCCTCCCCTGTCAGATGTTTATCTGAAGAATCTCCCAGGATAAGCAGTTATGAGAAGCAGCGACAGTCCCAGAGGTGGGAATATTTTTTATTCTATAACCCAATTTAGCTCATTAAGTCTAACTGTTATAAGCAATCAAAAGAAAACTTCTTTTTTTCTTTCAAAAGAACCAATGTGCCACTCATTTTTTTTTTTTAGTATAGAAGCCATATACAAATAGGCAGTCAGTGGATTGGGGGGGGGGGGAAGGGAGTCAATTACTTGCAAGAAGCCGTCCAAGTGCATTAATATGCCATGCCTCATTTCATTATGGCTTCCACAATACTACCATTGAATATGTTAAAAGATGGAGACAATTTCCCTTTCCCTTCAGTACTTATTCCCACTTATAAGCTGAAAGAAGAAACCTTAAAATTGTATTGTCTGGACATTACATAATGTTTAATTCAGGATAGTGTGGTATATGTATATTTTAAAATATGAATTTAAAATTGAAAGCTTACAATGTCCACACCGGCTACTGGGGTAGTTTGGACTCATATTTCCTGTTATTTCAGAGAGTACACATGCACACAGGACACTCATAAATCGGATAATATGTTAATTATAGTACATGGTCATGACTATAAAAAATATGACTAAAAGATTTCAAATAAGGTAGTTTTCTTTTCCTTCAAGAAATAGATGGAATAAAAATGTAATAAAGAAGTTGTATATACCCCAAAAACATACAAGTGAAAACTTGTTTCCTGCAAAAAACAGACCTGCCAGTAGGAAATAGTTCTGGGTCTATGAATACCGACAACAAGCAAAAAACATTTTTGAAGACTTAAGGCCCTGTCACACAACAACGCTCCAGTGATCCGGCATAGATAATGACCTGCCGGGATCGCTGGAGCGTCGTTACCTGATCGCTGGCGAGCTGTGAAACAGGCAGATCTCCCCAGCGATCAGGGCCATGGGAACCACCTCCCACATTGCTGAAGGCGATGTCAGCGTCCTCCGTGCTTAGCGCTGCCTTACAGGCAGCACTAAGCAGGGAGAATGCTGGTAACTATGATAAACAGCAGGTATCCAGGCAACGTGCGCTGCCTGGATACCCGCTGTTTTCATAGTTACCAGCGTCCTCCCTGCTTACAGGCAGCGCTAAGCACAGAGGACACTGGTTACCAGCCAGTGAGGTCACTGATCGCTGGTTTCTAGAGGTCACACGCAGCGATGCGTGCTGACCAGCGGGAAACCAACAATCAAAAAATGACCCGCAGCACTTTGCAGCGATCAGCGACCTCACAGTAGGGGCGTGATCGCTGCTAAGTGTCACACAGAACGACATCGCTGGAGAGATCGTTGTAACGTCACAGTTACAACGATCTCTCTAACGATATCGTTATGTGTGACTGGGGCTTTATTCTGTGCAAAAGAAGTAAAATAAAAAATGATTCATTTGGTATAATTGTAGTTCTATGGTTTTGAAGACTAAAGATTACATGTCAATTATCACAGTGAATGGTGATCATTACAGTGTATATAGAAAAAAATGCTTAGTCTGAAGGACCAAATTAGGTCAGGCCTGAAAAGGGTAAATAAGCAATAGTGTGACTATGACGCGCCATACACATTTATAAGCACTAACCTTGCAAGCAGAAAGCAGCCAATTCTACAGAGGTTTCATAAGGACATTTCAATCTACAAAACAAAGAAAAAAACACAAATATTCATTTGTGATGCAAATGAGAAGCGTGTAGGTTCAGACTCACAAAGCGCTGGATGGTAGGTGGTGTTTGGACAACATGGTCATGCAGTTCAGGTAAAAAGTCAACACTGCCATAAATCACAAACCAACAAAATATCTAACAGCAGAACATTATGACATGATAAGAATTCCTGCATTTAAAGGGAATTTGTCAGGTCATTTTGCGTACCATAGTAATAGTATCCTGAGTGCTTGGGCAGCCCTTTCAAGATATGTAACTTTTATTCCTGTACATTGACTCATTGTGTTGCTGTAAGTCCTGGAATATTTATTATGTGTCAGCTAGTCAAGTGTATGTAAATGTCTAATAAACCATTTCCACAGCCCACCCATCTGTACTGGCATCAGTGATTGGTACAGTCAGAATGCCAGTATTACGTCATTTGTTAGAGCAAGTGAACTTAATCCTGCAGCTGTAACGCCCATTCCCATAGCAGGACACCATTAGTGTATTGTCCTGCATTTGTAGTTGTATCAGATCTTCTGCTTCATGTTGCCACATTACAGACCTTGTGTGTTGTGCTCCTTGTTCATGACATTGAGGTCTGCAGTGCTCATCTCAGCCAAGCTCCAGTGGGTGGCCGCCAGCTCAGATCTCATGCTAGTCATCTCCTTGATTACAGACTGGATTACAGTGTTCTATGCTACAGTATTATAATGCAAAAAAATGGATGCCACTAGGATAGTCTATGTAACATCCGCTTTTTATTCTCGCACCCAGACTTACATTGGCATATCTCGTACGATCTACATGGCCAATTGTAGCATTCTGCCATTTTTTTAGTACGGAGAAAAACAAATTGCAGATCAGCACTGTCTCATTAAATAACATTTGTGTGAGAGCAATGCCTTTTTTTCCCCTCACACTGCACTCTTATGTATATGCTAGTGTGAGTGAACCCTAAAGGACAGTGTGACAGTAATGCTGCCATTTTACCCAAGGTTTCAGCTTTACTTTCTAATTGCTCATTTAATTTTGGTTTCTGTACACATAATTATGGAAGCAAACTTCTTCCCCAGATGCTGCTCTGCTCTATAAGCAGAATTAGAACATATGCCTTAGGCTAGGTTTACACTGCGTTTGTGCTGTCCGATTAACGGATCTGTTAAACATATCTGTTTTAACTGACATCAAAAGTTGCATTTTATGCCTTTTTTGTACATCAAAAACATATGCGTTAACACATGGCATTGAAAATTTATGGTGTCCGTTTCTACCCATCAAAAATGTATACTTTTTATATATATAGATATGGATAATATATTCAATGACTTAGGAGCAGCACTCCTTCTTATTATGGTGCTCGCAACTATAAGCTGTCCCAATAATAGCTATTCATACATACATTTCAATGAAGTTGCGGCACTCAAATCCTTTTTGTGTAAAGTTTCCCTTTTATTGCAGCATGGACACACACTATAGAATGGTGATTAATAAATGGAAAATAAGAGGCTCTGTAAAAACCAAACCACGATCTGGTAGACGAACAAAAATTTCGGCCGCAACTGCCAGGAAATTATTCAGGATGCAAAGAAAAACCCACAAATAACATCAGCTGAAATATGTGTAGAGAAGGATTTCCAGTTTGTCAAGGAGCGCTTCCAGATGGTTCATTGATTACTCCGATTATTTCAAAGAAATTCCGATTTATTATATATACAAACACAACGCGTTTCGGCTATACATAAAATTAGCCTTCATCAGGTAAAATATGGGATTCACTGAAATCTAACGGTGTAACTGTTTCAAGGATGCACAATAATGAGGCACGTGAAGAAAAATGGGCCGCATGGTTGAGTCGCCAGAAGAAAGGCATTAGAAATTCCACAAAGTATCTTGCCTACAATATGCTAAACAGCACAGAGACAAGCCTCCAAACTTCTGAACAAGGTAATTTGGAGTGATGAGACCAAAATCGAATTTTTGGCCACACAACAGAGGCACGCTATGATGAAAGGAACACCATTCCTGTTGTAAAGCACTGAGGTGGATCACTGATGATGTGGGGCTGTGTGAGTTACAAAGGCACTGGAAACTTGGTCAAAGATGAAGGAAAGATGAATGCAGCATGTTATCAGCAAATACTGGAGGCAAATTCTCTCATCAGCCTGGAAGCTTCGCATGGGACGAACTTGGATGTTCCAACATGACAACGATCCAAAACACAAGGCTAAGATGACCTGTCATTGGCTACAGCAGAACAAAGTGAAGATTCTGGATTGGCCAGCTTAGTTTCAATATCTTTGAGGCACTCTGGGGAGAACTGAAGCTCACAGTTCATGCAAGAAAGCCCAGGAATTTACACCAGCTGGAGGCTTTTTACCAAGAAGAATGGCAGCTTTACCATCTGAGGAAATAAAGAGCCTCATCCACAACTACCACAAAACACTTCAAGCTGTCATTGATGTTAGAGAAGGCGGTAAAGGTTAAGAACTGGGGTATGTGAACTTTTGATCATTTGGATGTTTTCGGTTGTGATTATGATTTAAAAAAGAAAACACAGTAGTCTGACAATAAATGGCTTCACCCAACCACTAACCATGAGTGGGAAAAACGATTTTGTGTTATCATTCATATTCTTTGAAAAAAGGACAAAAAAAAAAAGCAAAAAATCTGCTGGGGTATGTATACTTTTGAGCACAACTGTAAGTGAATTGTAAGATATCTCATGACCAAAAGAAGCTGGCTCTTACCACTTTGAAAGAAACTGATGAATTAAAAAAAAAAAGAAAATAAAATAGGATTCTTAAAATTTCGTGACTTATGACCTAAGAATCATGTCCTGGCTGGTGGTAGTGGTACACACTCAGTATGCCCATGTACAGCATACCAGAACACTAAACCTATGATTGAAAGAAGTAAGCTGAAAGATACTTTTGGCGAGTCCAGATTCGGTGATTACCAAGTATGTTTGTCTCAATGTGTCCAGAGGAGTTCAAACTATTGCCTAAATATCTGCAAAAAAGGTTCTCCAGTAATGGCTCTCAAATAAAAAATATGAAATCATTTCAAAGAGGCTATGGCAGATAATATAATTTATAAACAGTGGATATCTGTTAACAGATGTACTTTTGACACGGTTTCTAAAAGTACAGAAAAGCTTTGTCGAATGTTTGTGTGAGCAGCTAATAGTCCTTAAAGGGGGTGTGCCACAAGCAATTGTACATTTAATTACCGTAATAGAACTTAGAACACAAATATGTTCCACAATTGGTCGTGTTAAAAATCATATTTGCAGTCTCGAGATATTCTTATAAATGTACCCTAGTGTAACGTATGCAGGAACTAGTCAGATATACTGCAGCTACCTGGGCAGGGGAGGAAGTAAAAGAGTTTATGGACAAAACAGCCAGGGATCACAACTGATTCTTTCTGTGATATTAAATAAGTTTTTAAACAGGCAATGAAATGTTTTTTTTATTACAGAAAGAATCAGCAGCAATCCCGGGCTGTAATGTCTGTATACTCCCTTTTACTTCCCCCCTGCCCAGGAGCTGTGGTATATCCAACCTTATTCCTGCATGGTCATACACATCCATTACATATGGGCACATTGATAAGAATATCTTGGGATAGAAATATTTTTCTTTTTAAACACTCCCAATTGTGGAACTTATTTTTTATTCTAAGATCTATTAATTACAATGCACAATTTGTCATTTCACAACCCCTTTAAGAAACACCCATATATATCTTGTCAACAGTCATCTCAAAGACGACCTCAAAACAAATGAAGCAGTATTAAGCTTCGACTTTTCAGAAAAATATTCCTTTGATATTTTGGATGTAGCACAGCCATTTCCTTGAACAATGAACAAGCAACTGTCTAAGCTTTTGTGGTCTATCAGGATGAGAATGGAGAAATAAAATACAAAAGTGTAGTTATGATTAGAGATGAGTGAACCCCGCCAATGTTCGGGTTCGACAGACCCGGCTGGACATTTTGTTTTTTAAGTCAAAGTTCAGGACCGGACTTGACCCAAACTCTAAAACTATGAAATGGGGGCTATAAAAAGAAAGAAAAGTTGATTAAACATCAGCTCAATTTCCGGGCTTGTACTTCTGGGGCTGCTAATTAATTTCCTGAAAGATCACTGCAGTAAACTGGAAACAGCCCATACATTCTAGCATCTACCACAGTTTCCAGGTTACTACACTGGCTCCAACAGCCAATCACAGACACCCACTCTTTGTGACAGTGTCTGTGATTGGCAGTGGTGCCCCTCACCTATTGTGCTTGTGTCTATGATTGGTTGCCATAGGCAACCAACCTGATGTCATAGTATTATAAAAATGCTAGTTGGTGGCCCGATTCTAAAGCATCGGGTATTCTAGAATACTTTGTAAACAGGAGTGAAGTGCGTCACACTGACTGACAGCCTTGTAGACAGGAGTGAAGTGTGTCACACTGACTGACAGCCTTGTAGACAGGAGTGAAGTGTGTCACACTCACTAACAGCCTTGTAGACAGGAGTAAAGTTTGTGACACTGACTGACAGCCTTGTAGACAGGAGTGAACTTCGTCACACTGACTGACAGACCTTGTAGACAGGAGTAAACTGTGTCACAATGAATGACAGACCTAATAGACAGGAGTAAGGAGTGAAAATGAGGAGGCTGTGAGAATGGAGAGTCTGTGAGGATGGAGGAGACTGTGAGGATGGAGGAGGCTGAGGGGATGGAGGAGGCTGAGAGGATGGGAAAGCTGTGAGGATGGGGAGGCTGTGAGGATGGGGAGGCTGTAAGGATGGAGGAGGCTGTGAGGATGGGGAGGCTGTGAGGATGGAGGAGGCTGAGGGGATGGAGGAGGCTGTGAGGATGGGGAGGCTGTGAGGATGGGGAGGCTGTGAGGATGGGAGGCTGTAAGGATGGAGGAGGCTGTGAGGATGGGGAGGCTGTGAGGATGGAGAGGCTGAGGGGATTGAGGAGGCAGTGAGGATGGAGGAGGCAGTGAGGATGGAGGAGGCTGTGTGGATGGAGGAGGCTGTGTGGATGGAGGAGGCTGAGGGGATGGAGGAGGCTGTGAGGGTGGGAAGGCTGAGGGAATGGAGTAGGCTGTGAGGATGGAGGAGGCTGTGAGGATGGAGGAGGCTGAGGGATGGAGGAGGATGTGAGGATGGGGAGGCTGAGGGGATGGAGGAAGCTGTGAGGATGGAGGAGGCTGTGAGGATGGGGAAGCTGAGGGGATGGAGGAGGCTGTGAGGACAGAGGAGACTCAGGGGATGGAGGAGGCTGCAGGGATGGGGTTTGCATTCAAACTGCTCGCCAAGCCGCAGTACGCTTCTGATTGGTCGCCGCGGCAACCAATCAGAGAAGTAGCGTGGCTTGGCACGGTTTGAATTCCGCTCCTCTGGTCGAGCGCGGCGACCAATCAGACGTGGAATTCAAACCGCGCGCCAACCTGCGCTACTTCTCTGATTGGTCGCTGCGGCGACCAATCGGAAGAGTACTGCAGCTTGGCGCGCGGTTTGAATGCAGCATCTCTCATTGGTCGGCGCTGAACGCGGCGACCAATCAGAATAGCGGCGCGCGCTATGCCGTCATATTTCAAATACACTGAGTACAGTGTATTTGAAATATGGCGCCATAGAGCGTGCCGCTATTCTGATTGGTTGCCGGTCATCTCCCGGCTGGCTCGCCACGGACCTCCGTGCCGCAGGTAGCCGCGGCTGAGCTCCGGTTAGCGGCTTGCCAGCCAGGAGACGACCGTCTAACGCCGGGTCGTCTGCCGGCTGGCTTGCGCTGGGTCCACCGTTTGCCGGACCGTGCATACCTGTGGAAGTGGCGCTCACGCGTCGCTTCTGCCGGGCTGCGAACTGGCGCGAAATTCAAATGTTCAGCACTCGCTATCTGCATACTCTGAGCTCCCTCTGTGTGGTGCACGGTTTTGGTTACAGACAGACTCAAAAAACCCTTAGACAATTATATAGTAGAAATACATTTTTTTTAAAAAATTACATAGAGCTTCACTGTATTTTTGCTTCTCAGCGCAGATAAAGCTGTCAGCTACGGGCTGCCACCCCGAGCTGCCTGGCTTTAACTTGGCTGGCAAACAAAATACAGTGCAGTGAAGCCCATTATTTTTTATTAGTTATTTCAATAAAAGATTTAAAAGAAATGAGTGGGCTTTGCCCTATTTTTGATTGCTAGCTATGGACCAAGCAAGATAAAATCCAGGTAGCTGGGGGCTAGTATTATCAGCGTGGTGAGGCCTATAGTTATTGGCCCCCCCAGGCTAAAGAATTGCAGCTCGCAGCTGACCCACAAATTTGAGTTAATTAGAAGCACCAATTCCTGATGCTTTACCTGGCTCTTCCCAATGCCCTAGGGCGGGTGGCATCAGGGTGATAGAAGGGGTTAATGACAGCTGATGATTGACAGCTTGTCATTAAACCCAGTTTGATAAAGCTCAGGTCTTTATGAGACCCGCACATTTTCAATCCTGTGAGGAAATAGTTAAAAGATACAGACAGAGAAAAATCCTATGTTTGAAAGCACCACAAAGTAAAATCCTTTAATTGAAATAAATCAGGCACATAATCCTCATTTTCCAATTTATTATTACCCCACACACCCCTCCAATGATAATCCACAATGATGGTCCCACAAAGCTCACTCACCTCTACTGCATCCAAATTTTGCATAAGAACAAAAGTGTCCTCTCCCTGCAGACTCTGCGGTCACAGTGACTGCTGTGAGGAGCTATGATATCATTCACAGGAGGCCCTGCAGTCGGCAGCCAGGTCACCTGACTTCACTGCCAATGGGAGCTCCGAGCAACTTGGTGAATTACATCAATGCTCCTCGCGGCAGTCAGAGTGATCGCAGAATCTGCAGGGAGAGGACACTTTTGTTCTCTCTCTGCAGAATCTGGATAAAGCAGAGGTGAGTGAGCTTCGTGGGACCATTGTTGACGATTATTGTCAGAGGGGTCTGTGTAGGATAATAAAATCAGGGTTGTCTGTCTGATTTATTTCAACTAATGGATTTTTCTCAGTTATTTTTTTTTAATATATAACATTGTTTTTCTCCAAAATTGTGCATCAAAATTTTGAATTTGACTGCTCAAAAAAAATATCAACAAATAAGCTTTTAAAACAGAAAAGAAAGAAGATGTTCATGTGTAGATTCCGCAAAAGATATAGAATCAATGATAGGGGGTGAGATACACTCACCGTTAATGGTTGTGCCGATATAGGCACAACACTACGAAGCATTTAATCGATGCCCAAAGGCTAGGGGTTGGTCTTGCACCAACGAATAAAACTTTGTATACTCTCCTTAATATTCAAGAATCTCCAGCCCAGGAAAAGATATGAAAAATACAAAAAAGGTGCACGGACCCCAGGGCCCACAGAGGAAAAATCTGTTGCAGAATCCACTCTGCATGCTGTGTTCCAGAGTCCTGTAAAGCCGTGTAGTCCGAAGGTGGCACAATGGTATAGAAAAATCCCACAAGTCATCGGAAGCAAGCAGCCAGGATGAAAGTGTACGTACACAGGGAGCCCACATAGCCATGCCCACTTTACATACACCTGTCCATTCCAAATAGCCCTGCCCCGGGACTATGAGGAGAAGTGGAGCTATATTCAGTGGGCATGGCTATGTGTAAGGACAGAGCTATGAAGGGACACAGTTACCTGGAGGGGTGGAGCTTGGATACACACATACACATAACCAGACATGTGTGTTTTGCTAAAGCAAGTGTACGAAAGGGAATAGGGATAAGGACTGTAGGGATGTTAGGTTGGGGCTGTAGGGAAGGTGGATGGAGCAGATCCAGAGTGGGGGCAATTGAAGTCCATGGAATATCATAGTCTCTTTTTTGCAGTCTATGACATTCGCTCGCATACCGTGTGACACGTTGTGGAGGCCAGGGTAGCAAGGAGCGGGATGTTGGGGGCATGGGGAGCGTACTCTGGCCCCGATACTAGGGTCCCTGGCTCGCCCTGATCTTGAAGGTATCTCTGAAGGTGAGGAGATTCGAGTCACCGACCTAAATCCCTGACTCCTAAGAAGCCCTAGGTATAAACCTCTACCTCCACCCACGGACAAGGAACCCAGCAACTTCCAATGGAAAATATTACAGCAGCTCAGGATCAGCTTCTGCTCATGACAGGTTACAGTCCAGAAGTGAACTGAATCAGCGACAACAGGTGGATGTGACCTGATCCATTTAAGGCCGAGGGGTGGAGCGCAACCAGCCCAAACACGTCCCTCAGCATACCTAAGGATTCACACACACACACCTGCTACTACATACTCCGCTCATAAGCCTCATCTACTCACACTGAGCAGGGGAAAAAAGGCTTCATTTAAACCTACAGCAGCAGCACTTCCATACTACAAGGCGGTCAATACGTAACACCATGCTGCTATCTCCACTGTGCTTTCTTCTTCTTCCAGTAGGATATGTTTTTTCTTCTTTGTTCATGGTGGTGAAATCTGGAAGAGATGTGAAAGTCTCCTGAAGTGAGTGTCCCTCACTGCTGAGTATTTGGAGCAAAGTAGCAGGAAGTGGGTTTCGTCCTCCAGGGCTTCCTAATCACAGTGTTGGCACATTCTTTCCTTCCTTGGCTTGTAGCTCTACCTGTGTCAACCAGATTTGATGACCAGACTGTAGGCACCGAGTCTATATCGGCTCAGGGTCTTGCGGTCCCCGGGATCCATGAGTTTCTCCATATATGGGGCCAGTCTATAGTCTCTTTGTAGACGCTGGTACATGGTCAGTTTCGGTGAGCTGATGATATCGTTCTTCCAGTCACTGACATACCTTCTCTGGCCTTCATCTACCATCTTCCTGATTCTGGCTTTTGTCAGGTTGTTGTGATTGGTATTCTGGTCGGGTTTGAGTGGGCTGTTCCGAGGGTCCTGGTTTTCCTGTTTCACCTACATGTATCAGGGCTTTATGGTGATGGAACTTGGATTGCTCCTATGTAAGTGAGCCTGGAATGACAGCACCCTCCTAAGGACCATTAGGTGTAGAGGGAATCTGCCCAGCTTGGCCCAACAAGCACTGTTGGAGGTGCTCTGATAGACTTGGAGAAGATTCTTACAGAATTCCAGGTGGAATTTTTCTATTGGGCTGGAATCCCACCTTGACCAGTCTGGGTAGGTGAGAGGACCCCAGACTTCGCTGCCATACAGGAGGGTTGGGGCGATGATAGAGCCAAAGACTTTTATAACCAGACCCCGCACTAGTTGCTTCAGATGATAGAGACTCCTTCGGATGGCATAGAAGGTTTTGCAGGCTTTGTCTTTCAGGGTTTCTATTGCTTATTTGAAACTCCCCGATCGGTAAATTTCCTTGCCCAGGTAGGTACATTTGTCCGTTCCGTAACGGCGCAGTTGTTGAGGATACATATAATAACATATAAGAACCCTTTTGCAGCATAATGAAATTACATTAGTGACTAAATTTTTAACGGATAACATAACACAGCAGTTTATTTAACGCCATAAACCACTGGTAACACCCAACACCCTTTACATTTTCACATATAATAACACTGTATTTACATTTTCATATGAAATAACGTACACATTGTTACATCACATGACATTACATTCATATGAGAATCAATGGGACCATATCATGACCTATTGTCGGTCCCAATTGCGGTTACCTCCGCCTAACACCCTGACAGGGATCTTTCCCAGTCCTGCTGTAGGGATCCTCAACCTACTCCTAGGGAGTTTCAACCCACACTGCATCATACACATCATACACAGTCAACGGGACCATATCACGACTAGCACAGTCAGTCCCAAAGTCGGCTATACCTATGACCGCCTGACCCTGGAGCCGTCCTCGGTCCCTCTCGCCGTCTATATGACCGCCTGGCCCTTGAGCCGTCCTTGGTCTCTCGCCGTCCATATGACCGCCTGGCCCTTGAGCCGTCCTCGGTCTCTCATATTGCACATATGACCGCCTGGCCCTTGAGCCATCTTCGGTCTTCATCACTGGCTGGCATGCACACATCAGGTGCACCGGCATGGAGCTGGAAGGCTCCCTTCACTTCCCCCACTGGGGACGGATCACTTCCAGCACATCCTCACAAGGTAGTGGTCTGGACTGCTCTGATTCCCATCATCCTCTCTCACTCAGACACCTGGCAGGTTCTTATCCAGGCTGCCTCTCCCACAGCTGCAACACAGTGAGTCAATCAGCACATCTCATACACACAGACCTGAGATGTGATTAACCCCCTGTGCACCATTCAGGTTTAGCCCAGCAAAGCACTCATACACACAGGTTCAGCCGCACATTAGGCTCATGAATCTCTCAGATCTTCAGCACTCACACTCAACTGTTTTACTCAGCTCAGGAAAGCCCTTCAGCTGTTAACCCACTGTACACCGGACAGTTTCACACAGCGCACACACACACACAAGAATCGCCCATGTAACCTGCAATGCCTACCTTGCAATATTTCAATTGCTGGACACATATAAAAAGAAATGAAGCAGGCGGCACTCTCAAAGAGGTTTAGCTATGGACCTTTATTAGCCCTGGTGGCTTGAAAACAATTCTGTATAAATTAAAATGTTGCCATTGAACCACCAGGGCCAATCAAGGTCTGTAGCTAAACTTTTTTGAGTTTGCTGCCTGCTTCATGTTTTTTTTGAATATATGTATATTACATACATACATATACACACACAGTTGTGCTCAAAAGTTTTCATACCCTGGCAGATTTTTTGCTTCCTTGGACTTTTTTCAGAGAATATGAATGATAACACAAAAACATTTTTTCCCACTCATGGTTAGTGGTTGAGTGAAGCCATTTATTGTCAAAGTACTGTGTTTTTAAATCATAATGCCAGCCAAAAACATCCAAATGACCCTGATCAAAAGTTCACATACCCCAGTACGTAATACCATGTAATGCCCTCTAACATCAATGACAGCTTGAAGTATTTTGTGGTAGTTGTGGATGAGGCTCTTTATTTTCTCAGATGGTAAAGCTGCCCATTCTTCTTGAAGCCTCAAGTTCCTGTAAATTCCTGGGCTTTTCTTGCATGAACTGCGCGCTTGAGTTGTCCTCAGAGTGGCTCGATGATATTGAGGTCAGGAGGCTGAGATAGCCACTCCAGAACCTTCATTTTGTTCTGCTCTAGCCAATGACAGGTTGACTTGACCTTGTGTTTTGGATCGTTGTCATACTGGAACGTCCAAGTACATCCTATGCGCAAGCTTCTGGGTTGATGAGTGCAAATTTGCCTCCAGCATTTACTGATAACGTGCCGCTTTCTTTTCTTCAACTTTTACCAAGTTTCCTGTGCTTTTGTAGCTCACACATCATCAACGATCCACCTCCGTGCTTTACAGTAGAAATGGTGTTCCATTCATACTAGGACTTGTTGACACCTCTCCAAATGTAACATTTATGGCTGTAGCCAAAAAGTTCGATTTTGGTCCCATCACTCCAAATTACCTTATTCCAAAAGTTTGGAGGCTTGTTTCTGTGCCGTCTAGCATATTGTTGCGAGATACTTGTGGCATTGTGCAGTAATGGCTTTCTTCTAGTGACTCGACTATGCAGCCCATTTTTCTTCAAGTGCCTCCTTATTGTGCATCTTGAAACACTGACACCGCCAGTTTTCAGTGAGTCCTGTATTTCAGCTGATGTTATTTGTGGGTTTTTCTTTGCATCTCGAGCAATTTTCCTGGCAGCTGTGTCCGAAATTTTACTTCGTCTAGTGGACTGTGGTTTGGTTTATACAGTACTCCTGATTTTCCATTTGTTAATCACAGTTTGAACACTGCTGACTGGCATTATCAATTCCTTGGGTATCTTTTTGTATCCTTTTGTGTTTTATACAGTTCCACTATCTTTTCCCATAGATCCATTGATAATTCTTTTTCTTTCCCCATGACACACAATCCAAAAACACCAGTGGCTGGATGAAAGATTCAGTGGTCCAATACATGCATTACCATGTCACTCCTCTTTCCCAGTACTAAAACAAACAACAAAAAAAAAGATAAGGACAGATCCTCAAATAGTGCAGAGGAGGTTTTGCTTATGTATGTGTCTTCATTCTTGGAAAACAGGACAACTTTTTTGTTTATCAACAAAAAGTATTTGTTTCTGGACTGCAAAGTGCTCATATGTCACCTTTCTCCATTCAGGAATGACTGATCTCCAGTATACAAAGCAAGGTCCATTAGGAATGATTGAGTGAGTTTGGTGTGGAAGAACTTATCGGTAACATCCAGATCTCTGGCATCAACCCAATCACGCACCATTAGGCTATGTTCACACAGGTTTTTTTGCAGTGTTTTTTTACATGGTTTTATACAAATTCATGCTAATAAAATGCTGTATTTTACAGTACCAGCAAAGCCTATGAGATTCCAGAAACTTCCTGCACAGGCTACTTTCACATCAGCGACTTTTGCCATTCACGGCAGATCTGGCCATTTTGCCACATTTGCCACATAACGGCTCACTTGTGGCAAGCCTGCGTTTGTGGCCAATTCATTCCCTATGGCAGTGTTTCCCAACTCCAGTCCTCAAGGCACACCAACAGGTCATGTTTTCAGGATTTCCTTAGGATTGCATAGGTGATAATTTAATCACTTGCACAGGGGATAATTCCATCATCTGTCTAATGATAAGGAAATCCTGAAAACATGACCTGTTGGTGTGCCTTGAGGACTGGATTTGGGAAACACTGCCCTATGGGACTTGCGGTCATGTGCGGCACTTGCAGTTTTGCCGGATGCAGCAAATCTGGCACTTGTAGCAAGTCAAAAAACTGTTGCTAGCAGCTTTATTTTTCCGTTGCCGCAAGTGCCATATTTGCCAGATCACGGCAAAACAGCAAATGCCGCACATGAACACAAGTCCCATACGGATTGAATTGACCTGAACACAGTCTTGCAGCAAGTGATCCGTTATGCAGCAGATGTGGCAAAAGTGCCGGATCTGCCGTGAATGGCGAAAATCGCTGATGTGAATGCAGCCATGCACAGACACAACTGCAATTTTTTTCCCCGACTAAAATGGTATACTGCTTGGTTTTTGCTTCATTTTTAAAAGAAGCAGCATGTCAGTACTTTCAGCATTTTTGCTGTTTTTTCCAACATTGAAAGTAAAGAGTGAAAAAATGCACAGCTGTGTTTTCGCTGTATTTTAGTGACAAAACACAACAAAAAACGCAGGTTTCTGACTGTCAAGAAATCAGGTTTTGCTGCAGAAAAAGACCCCAGCACATTGTGTTAAGCACAGAGTTGTGTATGTAACTACATTATCTGAAATGTATGTACCCCCCCTCTTTCTTTTTTCTGCGATAATAAAAACAAAACTGAAACAAACAAAAACTCCTTGTGTGAACATAGCCATAGGAAAAATGAAAAGGGAGACTGCGAGCCAGGCCCCCTTACTTAAAGTGAACCTGTCACCCCCCCAGGCATCTAAAGATAACATAGCCACCTTCTGCAGCACTAAGGCTGCATTCTGAGAAGGTGTATATAGCATTTATGCTCCCTTGAGGCACTGAAACAAAGACTTTTATCAAATTTGTTTCAAACCTGACCCAAGACCGGGAGGCGGGTTTTCAAGCGTCTATCTCCCTCCTCTGTGGTGTCAGTCATCTCTCTTTGCTCTCTGTGCACCTCCTCCAGGGCCACCTCCCTGCACTACAGAGCTTTGTCAGCTCTGCTACAACATAGAGCTGCTGGTATAAGAGACCCCACAGTAGTAAATCTAGCAGGAGGACCCTGAGCAGACAAAGCACTGCCTGCTACATACTTGTGATACCAATGTGATAAGAATGGTGTGTGGATGTGGATAGAATAGGTATAGAACAGATAATCATAATTAAAATAGTGACCACAGGCCTTATCATTCATTCCATATAAATGATCAGTACTTGGTTGAAAAACAAAAAGGGTGACTTCCTCTTCTTGACATTATGCCATTATGATGAAACCATGAGCTTAGCTGAAATTAAACCACAAATGCCATTATGATGAAACCATGAGCTTAGCTGAAATTAAACCACATCCTCAGCCAGGGAAACAGATGGGGGTATTGCACAGGAAAGAAGTGAATATCTTGTGGTTGATGGTCACGGATGGATCATGCCATCAGCACGTGATCAAGGATAGTATAAATGGAGCTGGTCACATTCAGTGAGGGGGCAGGAAAACCTTTCCAGAGTCCAACATGAATAGATGTCTCTGTGAAGCAAGCCGTGGTCCCTTCTCGCTGACCGTGACTTCCCCGATGAAGAAGGTGACGCAGCTACAATACACGGTGAACGTATTGATGCTTATTCGCTATAATTAAGTCTAGGTATAATTAGTATACTTTATGTTAAGCCTGTATTCAATTGATGACAATTCATGTGCTACTTTGTAAACAAATAAATTTAATCTTGCTATAAAGAATATTATTATTCACGCCTGATTTGTAAGTCAGTGAGTGCTACGTAAGTACGGGCTCTGCCCCGATCCAGGTAAATTTAGCAAGACATTAATTGGCGTAGTCTGGCAGGATACCCCACAGTGGGGTATTTAAAGAACACATTTCTTAGTAATATTCTCTTATTTGGCATTTTTCCAAATTTCTTGATCTTTTGGCAGAGTAGCAAAATGTTCAGAAAAAGTAAGGAAACCGCTAAGGAAATTGTTATGGAGGTTCCCGGCTCGACCGAGGCTCCATATAATATTATAGCACATGAATTGGTCAATTGTGGACTGGCGGAAAAATGGCAGGATAAGTTGAAAAATTCTGAACCCTATAATGTTGTTTATGTACTTATAGGGACCCCTGCAAAGGTAGGTGATGTGGTAACCCCTCGATGTTGTGAAGTTACTCGACGGATCCCTGCTGCAGAGGCAGGTGATGTGGTAACCCCTCAATGTTGTGAAGTTACTCGAGAGGGGATCCCTGCAAAGGCAGGTGATGTGGTAACCCCTCGATGTTGTGAAGTTACTCGAGGAGGGATCCCTGCTGCAAAGGCAGATGATGTGGTAACCCCTCGATGTTGTGAAGTTACTCGAGGGACCCCTGCTGCAAAGACAGGTAATGTGGTGACCCCTCGATGTTGTGAAGTTACTCGAGAGGGGATCCCTGCAAAGGCAGGTGATGTGGTAACCCCTCGATGTTGTGAAGTTACTCGAGGGATTTCTGCTGCAAAGGCAGGTGATGTGGTAACCCCTCGATGTTGTGAAGTTACTCGAGGGATTTATGCTGCAAAGGCAAGTGATGTGGTAATCCCTCGATGTTGTGAAGTTACTCGAGGGACCCATGCAAAGGCAGGTGATGTGGTAATTCTTCGATGTTGTTAAAATTACTCGAGAGGGTCCCTGCAAAGGCAGGTGATGTGGTAACCCTTCGATGTTGTTAAAATTACTCGAGAGGGTCCCTGCAAAGGCAGGTGATGTAGTAATAATGGGGAAGCGAAACTGGGCGCTAGCCTCAGCTAGGACAGTTCATAGGAAACATTCTCAGCTAATTAAGGTAAATTAAGATAGATAATCTGTTCATATTGCATTTGTGGAACATTTGTTTGTTGAATAATTGTGTGTGAAAGAACGTGACTGGTATGAGACTCCTTGACTGAACTGAATGACCGTATGCATGTAATAAGGATTTAAAAATAAAAATCCTGATTGTATAAAGGAGTCCACTCAGTCCAATTAGTTGTGATCCCTTGTCAAATGGCATCCGGGATACAACGGAGGAACATTTAGCAAGTGAAAAAACACATAGTCACACGTGTGAGAATGAGATAAGCTGAAACCAAGTATTTTGTTAACATTGCGAGATTAAGCAGAAAGACTGAATACACGTAGTCGGGCTTGTCCTGTCCGTGCTTTGCCGGTGGCCTATGGTTTTGCAGTAAACTAACTAATATTTGGGGAGGCTGCAAGTGAAGTGATTGTGTTGAATGTTCTGCAGATTTTGTGTGGGTTCTGCATGTTTCAGAAAAGTTGGATGTCCGAGGCTGGTCCGAGGCTCCCTACAATATCATAGCGCAGGAATTGTTACATAGTAGATTAGCTGATGCTTGAAATAATAAGATCAAGGGTTTATAACCCCTCGATGTTGTGAATATACTTGAGGGAATCCCTGCCAAGGCAGGTGATGCTATACAGTTAGAAGGTGAAATTGGGTATTAGCTATTTTCTTAGCCCAAAAAATATAAATATGAACAAGGTATAAAATAATATTTGTTCACTGATTCATGGTTTGTAGTTAGTGGTTCAGCTACTTGGATTATAGGATGAAAAATAAAATGATTGACAAATTCATAGGAAAGATTTGTGGGGGAAAGAAGTTTGGCAAAATATTGAAGAATATGTCCAAACAACCAAAAATACTGTTCTTATGTTGATGCACATGTTCCTCTTGACTCATTGAAATGTTTGTTTAATTCCCAAGCAGATGTGGCAGCCTCAATGTCTGTCGCAGGTACTGAACCTGATAAAGAGAAAGAAATATGGTTGCAAGGTATAGCTGTCTGGACGCATCAGAAAAGTGGGCACTTGGGAGAAAATGCCACTTACAGGTGGGCAAAAGACAGAGGAGTGCCCTTAAGTTTAGACGTTATAAAACAAGTTATTGTACAATGTCTCATATGTCAGCATTCACAGAAAAGGGCATTACCACACACAGTAATGGGACACACAGGTGAATTGCCAGCTTAGATGTGGCAGATGGATTTCATCGGTCCTCTGCCACAGAGTAGAAGTTGTAAATCTATCTGTACAGCTGCAGACACATACTCAGGATTGATGGTGAGGTTTCTTTGTAAATCTGCCACCCAGTGGGGTACTTTGAGAACACTAAAACTGATCACACAGTATTATTGCAAAAAATAAGAGGGTGGGGGACAAGAGGCGCAATAGTGCCCTATCACTAGTGACACTAGAAAGAGTGATGCTGAGGAGCCACTCACCTGGTTCAGTTGTGGACCCCACAACTGGTTTGAAGGCGTTTTGAGAAGAATCTCTCAGCTGCTGCAGGACCTCCACCAACTACTGACCAGTAGTGAAATTCAAGGAGATGATGGGAGTACAGGTGTGACACGGTCCGCGCTGCTCCAATGTAAAAACTCACCCAAAGAGTCACAAAGTCATCTGTAGGTTTTATCTTTTTAATCCTCCTTCCTCCTACGTGTTTCGGCGCCCCACCTGGCACCTTCCTCAGGGATATATCTTTGAGGAAGGTGCCAGGTGGGGCGCCGAAACGCGTAGGAGGAAGGAGGATTAAAAAGATGAAACCTACAGATGACTTTGTGACTCTTTGGTGAGTTTTTACATTGGAGCAGCGCGGACCATGTCACACCTGTACTCCCATCATCTCCTCACATAGTATTAGGTACTCCATTACAGGTTTAAATGGACAATGGAGAGATATAATTTGAGTGAGGCGCTCCAAATAATTAAGAACAGACCTATCACCGATTATACATAACCTGAGCATACATAAAGTACATATAGATACACTGATCCATTAGAAATGGAATGAGGAAGCACCAATTCCTTTCAGAGCTATGGACCTCTACTCAGTAAAGGCAGTGCTCATAGCACCAGGTAAGGTAAGTACCATTTCTACTGGTTTTGCATGTAAGATTCCTAAAGGACATTTTGGTGAAAATGCAACAAGATCTAGTTTTGCTTTAAAAGGTGCAATAGTAGTAGGAGATGTTATTGATCCTGATTATCAAGGAGAAATCTTTTATTGTACCCTAGGTATGACTGTTAAGTGGAATCCTTGGAAGCGAATTTTTAGGCGTAGCTGATGGATGGAGCAACCTACACCGAGAGGGGCCGATAGCCAACAAGTTCCTGGTGCACCATCAAGTGACGGAGGCGTTGAATAACACTCAACCCACAGATTGTTGGATTTGTACTCATTCGCCTGTGACATCGACCAGTATTCCTTTCCTGGCTATACTGGTAACAATGGAAGAAATCCTGATGTGGGATAATTGCTCAGACAGTTTGAAATCTAAGCGGGACAATTAAGAATTTGCATTATATGGCCTCTAAAGGAGGAGTTTGGGGGCCGAGAAATTGAACTGGGTTGACTGATTTGGACAATATACAAATACAGCAGATGCTTTCAAACCTAGTTTGCTTAAAGGACAATTCATGATGTATTCTGGCCTTATGCCACTATGTTTATTAATGGAACTAGTGATGCTTGTAGCAATATACCAGGAGATTTAATGTGTAATGAATCTTCTGAATATTAAGCTAATGAACCAAGGTGTAGTAACCCTGATGCAGGATATTGAAGTCCTACTGGGCAAAAACCGGGGTGGTGTATATTAACCAATGTGAGTATCTTTGTTGATTTAGTACACCGATTAGTTTTACAACACTCAGCTTTATGAGATCTCTCCAGAGGGATGTAGTGGATATGTGGGCAAAATGCTTATAAATATCAGAAAGATAATAATAGCCACAAAGATAGCTGGTGGGCCAATGCGTTCTCTTTCCTGAACCTGGCAAATTGGTTTAAAGGAATTGGAGGATGGTTAATGGGACTTCTGCAAGGGGCCTTCCAGGTCATATTGTTTTCAGTTTTAATATATGTATCAGTTAAAGTGATAGTATTTTTATTTCAATGTTGTTTGAAAAAAATCAAGGAAGTTGAAATCAGATGTAAAAGTGATTTCTTATTGATGTATTGATCACATATACCGTATATACTCGTGTATAAGCCGAGTTTTTCAGCCCAAAAATTGGGCTGAAAAATCCCCCCCTCGGCTTATACACGAGTCACTATACGGGGTGAGTGGGGTGGGGGCTCTGTCCGGGTGCTGGGGAGGCAGGAGGAGGCGGGGGGAGGCTGCTGTATGAGCGGCCCCGTCACGTGGGGCCGCTCATTACATATGCACTGCATCCCCCTGTCAATCAGCGCCAGGGGGAGCAGTGCATATATGTGTATTGCAGCCCCCAATCTGCTGGCACACGTCCCCCCTGTTGTAAGGCCCCCCCCTGCTGAATACTTACCATCCCTGGTCTTCAGCAGCACCCCGGCGCCGGTCCTCTGTGCTCCGGTCCTACGCGATCCCGTCCTCTGTGCTCCGCTCCACGGCTGCATCCGGGTTCCCCGCGGTCGCCGACGCGATGACGTCATTGCTTCTGCGACGCGCGGGGAACCCGGATGCAGCCGTGGAGCGGAGCACAGAGGACGGGATCGCGGAGGACCGGAGCACAGAGGACCGGCGCCGGGGTGCTGCTGAAGACCAGGGATGGTAAGTAATCAGCAGGGGGGGCCTTACAACAGGGGGGACGTGTGCCAGCATTTGTGTGGGGCTGCAATACCACTGGGGCTGCTGTATACTGGGGCTGCGATACCACTGGGGCTGCTGTTATAGGGGCTGTATACTGGGGCTGCAATACCACTGGGGCTGCTGTATATAGGGGCTGTATACACCACTGGGGCTGCAATACCACTGGGGCTGCTGTATATAGGGGCTGTATACACCACTGGGGCTGCAATACCACTGGGGCTGCTGTATATAGGGGCTGTATACACCACTGGGGCTGCAATACCACTGGGGCTGCTGTATATAGGGGCTGTATACACCACTGGGGCTGCAAGACCACTGGGGCTGCTGTATATAGGGGCTGTATACACCACTGGGGCTGCAATACCACTGGGGCTGCTGTATATAGGGGCTGCTGTATACACCACTGGGGCTGCAATACCACTGGGGCTGCTGTATATAGGGGCTGCTGTATACACCACTGGGGCTGCAATACCACTGGGGCTGCTGTATATAGGGGCTGCTGTATATACCACTGGGGCTGCAATACCACTGGGGCTGCTGTATATAGGGGCTGCTGTATACACCACTGGGGCTGCAATACCACTGGGGCTGCTGTATATAGGGGCTGCTGTATACACCACTGGGGCTGCAATACCACTGGGGCTGCTGTATATAGGGGCTGTATACACCACTGGGGCTGCAATACCACTGGGGCTGCTGTATATAGGGGCTGCTGTATACACCACTGGGGCTGCAATACCACTGGGGCTGCTGTATATAGGGGCTGCTGTATATACCACTGGGGCTGCAATACCACTGGGGCTGCTGTATATAGGGGCTGCTGTATACACCACTGGGGCTGCAATACCACTGGGGCTGCTGTATATAGGGGCTGCTGTATACACCACTGGGGCTGCAATACCACTGGGGCTGCTGTATATAGGGGCTGCTGTATACACCACTGGGGCTGCAATACCACTGGGGCTGCTGTATATAGGGGCTGCAATACCACTGGGGCTGCAATACCACTGGGGCTGCTGTATATAGGGGCTGCTGTATACACCACTGGGGCTGCAATACCACTGGGGCTGCTGTATATAGAGTGCAATACCACTAGGGCTGCTGTATATACCACTGGGGGCTGCTGTATATACCACTGGGGGCTGCTGTATATCATACTGCTGGGGCCTGTATACCACTGCTGGGGGCTGCATACCTGTGCTGGGGTCCACCCTCGGCTTATACGCGAGTCAATAGATTTTCCCAGGTTTTGGGGGCAAAAGTAGGGGGGTCGGCTTATACACGGGTCGGCTTATACACGAGTATATACGGTAGTTGCAGATGCAATTTCTCATCATTAGAATAATATTCTCATGGAATGCTCACCCTCTGCTGGAAGAATTTTGGATTTCTTGATTCACCTTGTCTTGGTGATTGCTATTATGGTAATTCCACTTTTAAACTGGAATTGTTATATAGCATACAAAATGTTCTGTAGAAGGCCAAAAGTACTGATGTTTTTTTTTTTTTTATGGAAAATGAAGATAATTCCTGTGGTCAAGGACTGATTGTAATACCAATGTGATAAGAATGGTGTGTGGATGTGGATAGAATAGGTATAGAACAGGTAATCATAATTAAAATAGTGACCACAGGCCTTGTCATTCATTCCATATAAATGATCAGTACTTGGTTGAAATACAAAAAGGGTGACTTCCTCTTCTTGACATTATGCCGTTATGATGAAACCATGAGCTGAGCTGAAATTAAACCACATCCTCAGCCAGGGAAACAGATGGGGGTATTGCACAGGAAAGAAGTGAATATCTTGTGGTTGATGGTCACGGATGGATCATGCCATCAGCACGTGATCAAGGATAGTATAAATGGAGCTGGTCACATTCAGTGAGGGGGAAGGAAAACCTTTCCAGAGCCAACATGGATGGATGTCCCTGTGAAGCAAGCCGTGGTCCCTTCTCGCTGACCGTGACTTCCCCGATGAAGAAGGTGACGCAGCTACAATACACGGTGAACGTATTTATGCTTATTCGCTATAATTAAGTCTAGGTATAATTAGTATACTTTATGTTAAGCCTGTATTCAATTGATGACAATTCATGTGCTACTTTATTAACACATAAATTTAATCTTGCTATAAAGAATATTATTATTCATGCCTGATTTGTAAGTCAGTGAGCGCTACGTAAGTACGGGCTCTGCCCCGATCCAGGTAAATTTAGCAAAACAATACTGTAGCATCCCTTGAGCTGAGCAGATTTTCACTTTCAGTTTCTTGTACCCAGCAGCATTGCTCCTCAGCCCCTGATCTAAAGCACAAACTCAACTCTGCTGCACTGCTGACAGCTCAGCTCAAGGGCTGCTATGTAGCAGGCAGTGCTTTGTCTGCTCAGGGTCCTCCTGCTAGATTGACTACTGTGGGGTCTCTTCTAACAGCAGCTCTATGTTGTAGCAGAGCTGACAAAGCTCTGTAGTGCAGGGAGGTGGCCCTGGAGGAGGTGCACAGAGAGCAGAGAGGGATGACTGACACCACAGAGGAAGTAGATAGACGCTTGAATACCCACCTCCAGGTCTTGGGTCAGGTTTGAAACAGATTTTATAAAAGTCTTTATTTCAGTGAATCAAGGGAGCAAAAATACTATGGACACCTTCTCAGAATGCAGCCTTAGTGCTGCAAGAAGGTGGCTATGTTATCTTTAGATGCCTGGGGGGTGACAGGTTCGCTTTAACATTAGGGTGACCTCACAAATACTTTGAGTGAATGGGGAAAAAAAGTTCACAGATATATCCCATACTTATAGAAAGCATTTCTAGAAATGTGCAGGCTATTTAAACTTTTAAACAGCATACAGTTGGTGGGGGTTGTGTTGTAGGGAGGTCCAACTGTTTATAAACCCCCTACCAACATATCACATACTGAGATGTTAGATTTATATGCTGGCCCCCAAGCCAAATGAAGAGGCTCACAGCCAAGCCTGCTTCTTTGTCTGCAGATGATGACTGTGATAATCAGCCATCATCTGCATCTAACAGCCGTGGGGGGAGCAGAAGCTCTGACCACAACTGTTAGCCTGTGAAATGCCGCTGTCAATCTCTGACAGCAACACTTACAGTGTGGGGGCAGAGGGGCTCATTAGTCTATGTGCTTATCGTGGGTCACCAAAGAGTTTCCATGACAGAAAGGGTTTGTGATTGCACGATATGGTAAGTTATATTTTACTGGATTTTACCAGTGTTGTTGCTATACTGTGTATTCTCCCCTTCCTCACTTCCTGTTTACTCATTATACTCCAGAGGGGACTGACAATTGATTCCTGTGGACATATCTGTACTTAGTCATTCCAGACCTGTCTGCCGGCCACTGTTTTGGATATTGGGAGGAGGTTCGGGGAAGGAGAGAGGAGTGCGATTTAAGTCTTTGTGTGGGACACTGATACAGAGTCCAGCTTCCCCAGCTTCCCCAATGAGACTTAGAGAAACCTGGATTACCTGGAGATACAATATACTGCTGGATTGTTTTTAAGCAATAAAGGTTCTCGGGCTGTTCATACATCTCTCGCTCTGTGGATTGTGCAATACCGGAGAAGAAGCCCGTTGCAACTAATAGCAGTGGTGGGATCAACAGAGCGCAGCCTAATGGAGAACCATCCACAGAGTGAGTACAGACACTAGACTTTATCCAGTCTACAGGAGAGAGACAGAGATCTGGGCCTGAACTACCATGGACTGACTAAAGAGGCTTTAATTGATCTACTGGTGGGTGTTAGCCCAACCACCTCCTCCCAGATGTCTAACACACAAGCTCTAAACCCCAAGCAATGGAGCTTGAAAGAGGGAGTAATGCATTTTGGAGTGTAATCCCAACGATCCAGGAGCACCCGGACACACTTCAAGCCATTTGATGAGGCTTCCGGAGAGGTGGAAGGGTTCTTTAAGGACTTTGAGCAGTAGTGTGCTGTGAGTGTGTCCCACTCTGGCGGGATGTTTAGTTAGTGGGACGCCTGAACTTTGGTGTGGTGGAGGCTTATCGATCTACTGACTCACAGTGGAACCGAGATTATAACTTTGTAAAACAGACTATCTTTAATTACAATACTATCACCCCAGACTCTTATAGGTCCCAGTTCCGAGAACTCCCCATGCACCAAGCAGGGATCGATTAGGATGTATGCCCATAAGATGTCCCAGGCATGTCGGAGATGGCTGGAAGCGGAAAACGCCTTAATTGTGAATGATGTTGTTCAGATATATCTTATAGAACATTTTCTTGCCACGTACCCCTCGGAAATACGGGAATGGGTCCAGCAACACATGCCGCTCACCTTGGATAGAGCTGCAGCCCCAGCCGATGAGACTCTTACTATCTGACCACAATGGAGGAGGCTTCTGGATGATAAATCACAGCCACCCCCATGCACCCCCACCTCGTAAAGTGCATCTTGTGAACTCCACTGTGCCTGAGGAGCTACCACCACCCCTACCAGAATTACACCACCAACCCCTACCCCGTCAATACCCCTTCTGGAGTGTATGGCCTCCAACCTTTGTCCCCAAGCTATTCCGAGCAATGGCAACACCACCTGCAGGATGTATTAATTGATAAGTTCAAAGTGTCAGGATTCAGAGACACGGGGGGCTTTCCCGACCATCGCTCTACCCTGTGTGCTGCATTGGAGTTATGGAAGGACTTCTGGGAAACGATATTGAGAAGTTACAGTGCCATTTTGTGGGAGCCGTCCCCAGACTACAGGCCATTCAAAAACCACATCATGACTTCCCTGGGGAGCAACCACCACAAACCCTGTCAGAGTCGGTAAGCCATTCTTCCCCTACTACTACATTGGAGAGTCTTGGGATAAACAGGAGTTTAGAAGAGAAACAGAGGAGGACACTACCTTGGCATCCCTTAGGCTAAGGGCAGAAACTGGGCACGTGGAAGTTATTGGAGATAATGCAATTCCTTTTCTTGGGTAAGACTATCATATAACAAAGGCAGCGGCAAGGATATCCTTCATGCGGTGACCAAACAACTCATCGTACCTCGAAAGTACAGAGCATAGCTACTCCAACTGACATCCCCTTGGCTGGGCATCAAGGAAAGAGAAGGACTGAAAAGAGACTCACCCAAAGTTTTTACTGGCCTAGCATCTCGAAGTCGGTAGCCCATAATTGCCGCACCTGTAATGTGTGCCAGCGAATGTTGCATCCAGGGACTCACCATAAGGTATCCCTGCAACCCTTGCCCACAATTGAAGAACCATGTTAATGTGTGGCTGTGGACATCACAGGACCTCTGGCCCAACCCAGCCAGTTGGGGATAAAACACATCCTGAACATGGTGGAATATGCAACTCTGTATCCTGAAGCCATAGCCCTAGCCAGTATTACAGCAGTAAAGGTAGCCGAGGCCCTTGTTACCATTTTTTACCTGGGTAGGGTTCCCCAGTGAAATATTATCGGATATAGGACTCAGTTCATGTCAGATCTGGTCCAGTCCCTCTGGCATACCTGTGGTGTTCGAGCTATTCACACAGCCTATTACCATCCACAAACAAATGGACTATGTGAATGCTTTAATGGAACCCTAAAAAAATATGCTGCAAGCTTTTGTTGTCTTTGAAAAGGACTGGGAAAAATACCTGCCACATCTCTTCTTTGCCTATCAGGTGGTTCCCCAAAAAGGCCACAAGGTTCTCTCCTTTTGAACTGTTTTGCCGGAAGGTCTGTGGGCCTCTTGCCATTCTGAAGGAACACTGAAGTGCCCATCATTCCATATGTCCTAGAATTTTGAGACAGTCTTACCAGCTAGTTACCTTGGCTTCAGAACATCAGCAAATGGCCCAGTCCAAACAAAAGACCTGGTTTGACCGTAAAGCCAGGACTCGGGAATTTATTGAAGGACAAGATTCCCCCGCCAACAAGGTTCAGGCAACATGGAAAGGCCCTTATCAGGTTGTCAGGAAAATAAATGTCACTAACTACATCACTGCCATGGATCCTAGTGTTCGAGGACAGAAGACCATCCACATCAACATGCCAAAAGAATATCACGATTGATCTCTGCCTGTTCTAGCCATCAGCCACCCCCCTAGTGATTACTCCAAGGATGAGTATCTTCCCGACCTTCTCCAGATCACTAAAGCGGGAGGGTTCCTAGAACAAGTGCCCCGGGTTCCCATTTATTGGACATACAAAAGAATGATATTTTCGTCTGTACTAAGACCAAAGGCTTCTGCCTTTTCCTCAAAGCCAGGGAGGACTACTCTCACCAGCTGCCATGTGGAAACACCCGGACAATGCCACATTCATCAGGATGCCTACCGGGTTCCAGAGGCTGTTCAAGGCATGATAATGAATGAACTGGAGGAGATTAAACAACTGTGGGATATTCAGCCCTCTTACAGCTCCTGGGCCTCTCCTGTTGTCCTGATCCCTAAAGGTACCTTTACACGTGGCAACTTTTCTAGGAATTTCACTGGCAACTTACTGGTTGCAGTGAAATCATGGAGACATTGTTCCATTTGTAGACAGCAACAAAATAGAACCAGTGAAATTCCTAGAAAAGCTGCCGCGTGTAAAGGTACCCTAAGAAGGATGGTACAGTGCAGTTCTGTGTCGATTACCGGAGATTAAACGATGTCAGCAAGAGTGATGCTTACTCCATGCCCCGGTTGATTGGATCGACTAGCCAGCGCCCGATTTCTAACCACATTAGAATTGAGCAAGGGGTACTGGCAGATACCTCTAACACCGGGTGCTCAGGAGCTCTCAGCCTTCATTACTCCATTTGGACTTTTTGAGTTCCTGGGAATGCACCCACTACTTTCCAGAGACTGGTAGATTGATTGTTGGAACAATTTCAGGATTTTTCCCGTGCTTACTTAGATGACATTGCCATTTTCAGCACAACCTGGGAGGTACATCTTAAACATCTGGGCATAGTGCTAGACCATATCCTGACTGCAGGACTGACCATTCATCCTGATAAATGCAAGTTGGGGATGGCTGAGGTGCAGTACTTTGGGCACAGAGTAGGGGGTGAGACACTAAGGCCTGAGCTGGCCAAATTGGAAGCCATTAGCAACTGGTGTAGACCCAAGACTAAGAAACAAATACTTGCTTTTTTGGGAACTGCTGGTTACTATCGAAAATTTGTTTCTAATTTCAGCGCCTTGACCAAGCCCCTAACTGAACTGACCCGCAAGAACTTGCCTTCGTAATGTGACATGGACAACTGCATGTGAAGATGCCTTTTCAGCATTAAAGACCCCCCTCCTCACTGCTCCTGTCTTTTCTGCCCCAGACTAAAAGCACAGGTTCCTTGTGCAGACAGATGCGTCCACATTCTGGATTGGAGCAGTTATTAGGCAGTTGAACGCTGCTGGGGAGGAACATCCCGTGGTTTTTGCCAGTCAGAAACTAATGCATAGGGAAGTTACCTATGCCACCATTGAAAAGGAGTGTCTTGCCATTGTATGCGCACCAAACAAATTCTAGCTCTATCTCTAAGGCAGAGACTTTACAATTCTGACCGACCACAACCTCCTTACATGGCTGAACAGTGTTATCAGGGGACAATGGACAATTGCTGCAGTGCAGCTTATCCTTACAACCCTACAGTTTCTCCATCCAATACAAACAGGGCAGCCAACAACAGAACGCTGATGGACTGTCCGGACAAGAACAACCTTAGACTCCTTCAGGCCGATGTGGACTAAAGTGAGATGGCCAAAGGTCTGTGTAGACCTCACAGCATGCTCACTTATTCAAAGGGGGAGAGGTTGTGATGGTTTGATATGGTGGGTTATATTTTGCTGGATTTTGCAAGTGTTGTTGCTATACTGTGTATTCTCTCCTTCCCACCTTCCCGTTTACTCATTACACTACAGAGGGTCTGACTATTGAATTCCTGTGAACATGTCTTTACTTGGTTATTTCAGACCTGTCTGCTGGCCCCTGGTTTGGATATGGAGAGGCTGTTAGTGGAGGAGACAGAGGAGCGCGATTTCAGTCTTTGTGTGGGACTCTGAAGCTGAGGCCATCTCCCCAGATGAGGCTTGGAGAAACCTGGATTACCTGGAGATACAATATACTGCTGGATTGTTTTTATGCATTTTTATGTTTTCAAGTGATAAAGGTTCTCGGGCTGTTCATACATCTCTGTTGATTGTGGGATATCGGAGAAGGACCTCAAAACTGGGTTAAAAAAATCTATATAAAATGATAAAAGACCGTAAGACCATAAGTCCTCAGTCCTCCCACCCCCTCTCTGCACTCTGTATGAAGTGCCTGAAATAAAAAGCTGCAGCCTGCAATCTGCTTGGGTGAGTGCTGATTTTTCTAAAGAATTCTATAAAAATATAAAAGTTCAGAAGTTCAAATCATCCCTTTCCACCATTAATAAATAAAAGGATACAAAATGGAAAAAAAAAAAAGCACGTTTAGTATCACTACTTCTGAAAAAAAGTTATTAAAATGTCAAATTCCCATCATAACAATACTCATGTTATAAAACATGAAAAAAGAAGAACATAAAATGAAAAAACACATATACATATGTATCACTATATCTGTAAATATCTGATCAAAATGTTAAATAAATCAATAGTAAATGGCATATTGACAAAAAAAATAAATGAATTATAAACACCTAAATTGCATCTTTGTGGCTGCTGCATCAACAAAAGAAAAATGTAATAACAGGTGATTAAAACATCATATATACTTTATAGTGATCTAAACAGAAACATTGGGTCTGGGCACAAAAATCAATCCCTCGCACAGCACCATATGCCAGAAACTCAAATCGTGACAGTCTGCGGGCAATGGCAGGACATGCCAAGTAGTTTTTTTTTTTTTAATACACGTTTCTGAATTTTTGTTCAACACTCAAATAAAACAAAAAACTATGTGTCACGGTCGCGCTCGCGACCCATGAGGTAAGGGGAATGTGGACCCACTGGACCACAGGGGGGACCCGGGCCTGCCCAGACTAGGGAAGAACAGCAACCGGGTTCTGTGGCAGCTGAGCATGTGGGCTAGATGGTAACCTGCAGGACAAGACGACACCGCACACTTCAGGTATAGCAAAAGTAACGTTTACTGAACAAGAACACACATCAAGGACACGGAACATCATGGACACGGAACATCACGAACACCAGGCGGGAACGTCAGGGTCATTTCGGACACCAGGCGGGAACCTCAGGGTCATCTCGGACACCAGGCGGGAACCTCAGGGTCATCTCGGACACCAGGCGGGAACCTCAGGGTCATCTCGGA
Source organism: Allobates femoralis (assembly GCA_033576535.1). Taxonomy (NCBI): domain Eukaryota; kingdom Metazoa; phylum Chordata; class Amphibia; order Anura; family Aromobatidae; genus Allobates; species Allobates femoralis. The sequence goes on along the minus strand of JARQOC010000005.1, from coordinate 325,080,103 downwards.
CACCAGGCGGGAACCTCAGGGTCATCTCGGACACCAGGCGGGAACCTCAGGGTCATCTCGGACACCAGGCGGGAACCTCAGGGTCATCTCGGACACCAGGCGGGAACCTCAGGGTCATCTCGGACACCAGGCGGGAACCTCAGGGTCATCTCGGACACCAGGCGGGAACCTCAGGGTCATCTCGGACACCAGGCGGGAACCTCAGGGTCATCTCGGACACCAGGCGGGAACCTCAGGGTCATCTCGGACACCAGGCGGGAACCTCGGGGTCATCTCGGACACCAGGCGGGGACATCGGGGTCATCTCGGACACCAGGCGGGGACATCGGGGTCATCTCGGACACCAGGCAAGACATCGGGGTCATCTCAGACACAAGGCAAGACATCGGGGTCATCTCGGACACAAGGCAAGACATCATCAGGCAGGACCTCAGGACCATCTCGGACACCAGGCGGAACCTCGGGATCATCTCGGACACCAGGCACGGACACCAGGCAGAACCTCAGGTCCATCTTGGACACCGACAGTCAGGACGTCTGGACTCCATGCAACGGACATGGCTCCAGACCGGGAACAGCAAGACACAAGCAGGAACAAGACAAGGACGTTGGCACCAACACAGATAAGACAGGTCCAGGGACACAGACATCAGCTTTCCCAGAACTGATTGCAGGCAGAACAGGAGCTGTAGACAAGGCAGACCAGGAGCAGCATGTTGGACCAAACACACAGGGCTAGGTCAAGAAACCTAATGCGAGGCTCTGGCGACGCCCAACAGGGAAGAGGAACTTTAAATAGGAGCTGACCCTCAGCTATAGGCTGGGGACAGCAATTCAAGCGCACACCCTCCATCTTACTAAACTGGGGAAGGTGTGGCGGCGCGCACCCTAGGCACAGTCAGAACCCATACAGCATAGCCAGCACAGGAACCGATGCCCAGAGCACCTGGCAGCGGCTGCAAGCCTAGACACACGTGGAAAGTCATGCACCAGCTGCAGAGGACCTCACAACCCGCGGATAGCTTCCACAGCGGGAGCCAGGGTCCACACATGAGAGGTAAACAGCGGAGCACTGACACTACAACACATGTGCAGCTACGCAGCGGAGCTGGGAACTGAGCAGAATCCTATCCAGGTAACATACTACAGTCTCCCAGCTGGTCAGGGGGGGGAAGGAGCATTGGGTGAAAGCGCAGTAACGCCGAGGAAACCAAGACACCAGACCACCTGCGTTACACTATGCATATTGGGGTCTCCATAATCGTAGTGAACTGAAGATTAATATTACAAAGATATCTTAAATCTTTCACTGCACTTGGACTTTTTTCACCTAATCAGGTAGATCATATAATAAAATGGATGGTGGCTCGTCCCACAAAATACAAGCCCTCACACGGCTTTGGTGACAGAACGACAATAAAGGTAGAGCTCTGGACTATTGATTTACAATGAATCAGAATTCATAAACGCTCTTCTAGGTGTAAGGTGTAGACGTCCCAATACTTCTGACAATTTACTGGGTTCTCGAGAGGTTTCTAAAATAATCTGCAGTGAAAACACTGCAAAATCAGGTTACATTATGACAGACACTAAGAATCTGGCACACAAAGGCATAAGCAGAATACATTTTATTTGAGAGACCATATAGAACTTATAGTTAATACTGCCAAACCGTCCAAACAGGTTACTTACTTTCCTGATAAGATGTCTTGCCTAAGCTGTAACACAAATAAGTACCTGAAAAAAAATGTATGAAAAAAGATAGTTAGAATAGTAGGACGTCAAGAACTTCAGAAATAAAAAATTAGAATTTGAGTTTTTTTAAAGTTTTTAAACTTTTTCCTCAAATACATATAGCTTATAGCATTTGTACATCATTGGTGGTAGCTGTGTGCTGCAAGAATTTGTTTCAAAATATTTGACCCAGCGTCCTTGCTAGCACCAGTTCACATTAGTCTGTGAGTGCTGTGCAGTTTTTTTCTTGTTATTTATGAAAAAAGATAGTTAGGCTACTTTCACATTTGCGTTTGTGTCTGCATGCTGATGGCATGCAGACACAAACGCAGTCAAAAGCAGTGTCTTTTGATGTGTCCGCAGCGGAGAATGTCCGTCTGTGGACACATCACTGTGCAGCCCGGCCAGCCAATCGGAGGTGTCCGGGGGCAGGCCGGAGGCGGAGATCAGTGGCGGAGATCTCCTCCTCCCCGCCGCCGGTAAGCTCCGGGACATGTCAGCGGGGAGAAACAGCTGATGTGACAACTGTTTGAATCTCCCGCGCCGACACCGGGAGGAGATGTCGCGGGAAGATTCAAACAGCTGTCACATCAGCTGTTTAACCCCGCTGACATGTCCCGAAGCTCACCGGCGGCGGGGAAGAGGAGATCAGCAGAGGCTCAGCTGATCTCCCGGTGGCCGCTAGTGATCTCCTGTGACATCACCGGCGGCCACCGGGAGAGATTTCAATGGGTCCGCAGCGTTCTCCTGCGCTGTCAAGCGCAGAACACTGCGGACCCATTGACACCAATGCATTTTTTGTGCGCTTAGGGACGCTTGCTGATTTTCCAAGGTCCCCGAGCGCACAAAAAATGCAACATGCTGCGTCCCGGGTGTGGATGGGAGACCCTGGAGGGAGCAGATGTCTTCCGCATCCGCACCCGAATGCAGCAAACGCAGGCACTATGCGTTCCTATGTTAAACATAGGAACGCAGTGCGCATGCGTTTGACTGCGTATGGGAACGCAGCATACGCTGCCTTCTCATACGCAAATGTGAAGGCAGCCTTAGAATAGTAGGACGTCATTTGTTTCCTGACAAGAGGAAAAGTAAAACTAATCTACTTATATAATCGGCAGTTTGGGATTCGGGCACTGTAGCCGAATCGCAAAATGCTTTGCGGCACTGCGAGCGATGACGCGTAGCGTCATCGCGAGCAGTCTCTGCTGCCCACCCGCCCCCGCAACTCTCCTATCAGCCATACACCCCGCAGCTCTCCTGCTGCCCCCGCAGCTCTCCTATCAGCCATACACCCAGCAGCTCTCCTGCTGCCCCCACACCTCTCCTGCTGCCTCCGCAGCTCTCCTATCACCCATACACCCCCACCTCTCCTGCTGCCCCTCACCTCTCCTGCTGCCCCCAAACCTCTCCTGCTGCCCCCACACCTCTCCTGTCATACACCCCTCACCTCTCATGCTGCCCTGTCACACTGGAGTCTCTCTCTGCTACGATCACCAAATCTAAAGGACCTTCGGTGATGTCAGAGTCATGTGATCTTTCACATGACTCACACATCACTCCAGCTCCTCTATTCATCGATCACTGCTCCCAAGAAGGGTAAGAAGCCACAGAGGGGGCAGGGGCAGCAAACACAGTGCAGGGGCAAATAGAGGCCAGGGGAAACACCGGGAGGGGGTTTGGGGGGGGTGGGAGGGCATTCTGCCCCTCTACATTCTACCCCTCTACATTTTACCCCTGCTCTGCCCCCACTCCATTCTGCCCCTAATATGCTGGGGTATACAAAGGCTGTGTGCTGGGGTATATAGAGGCTGTGCTGCTGGGGTATACAAAGGCTGTGTGCTGGGGTATATATAGGCTGTGTGCTGGGGTATATAGACGCTGTGCTGCTGGGGTATACAAAGGCTCTGTGCTGGGGTATATAGAAGCTGTGTGCTGGGATATACAGAGGCTGTGCTGCTGGGGTATACAGAGGCTGTGTGCTGGGGTATACAGTTACAGAGGCTGTGTGCTGGGGTATACAAAGGCAGTGTGCTGGGGTATATAGAGGCTGTGTGCTGGGGTATACAGAGGCTGTGTGCTGGGGTATACAGAGGCTGTGTGCTGGGGTATATAGAGGCTGTGTGCTGGGGTATACAAAGGCTGTGTGCTGGGGTATACAAAGGCTGTGTGCTGGGGTATATAGAAGCTGTGTGCTGGGGTATACAGAGGCTGTGTGTTGGGGTATACAGAGGCTGTGTGCTGGGGTATATACAGGCTGTGTGCTCGGGTATACACAGGCTGTGTGCTCGGGTATACACAGGCTGTGTGCTCGGGTATACACAGGCTGTGTGCTCGGGTATACACAGGCTGTGTGCTCGGGTACACACAGGCTGTGTGCTGGGGTACACACAGGCTGTGTGCTGGGGTACACACAGGCTGTGTGCTGGGGTACACACAGGCTGTGTGCTGGGGTACACACAGGCTGTGTGCTGGGGTACACACAGGCTGTGTGCTGGGGTACACACAGGCTGTGTGCTGGGGTACACACAGGCTGTGTGCTGGGGTATACACAGGCTGTGTGCTGGGGTATACACAGGCTGTGTGCTCGGGTATACAGAGGCTGTGTGCTCGGGTATACAGAGGCTGTGTGCTCGGGTATACAGAGGCTGTGTGCTCGGGTATACAGAGGCTGTGTGCTCGGGTATACAGAGGCGCTGTGCTGGGGTATACAGAGGCGCTGTGCTGGGGTATACATAGGCACTGTGCTGGGGTATACAGAGGCGCTGTGCTGGGGTATACAGAGGCGCTGTCGTGGGGTATACAGAGGCGCTGTGCTGCCGTATACAGAGGCTGTGTGCTGGGGTATACAGAGGCTGTGTGCTGGGGTATACAAAGGCTGTGTCCTGGGGTATATAGAGGCGCTGTGCTGGGGTATATAGACGCTGTGCTGGGGTATATAGACGCTGTGCTGGGGTATATAGAGGCTGTCCTGGGTGTATATGGAGGCTGTGCTGACTGTATATTGTGGCATATGGAGGCTGCTGCTGGGGTATATGGAGGCTGCTGCTGTGCTACATGGAGGCTGCTGCAGAGGTACATGGAGGCTTTGCTGATGTATATGGAGCCTGCTGGTGTGCTGTATATATAATATGGAGGCTGCGATGGGCTAAATATATATATATTATTTGGAGGCTGTGCTGTATATATAATATATGGAGCCTGTGCTGGGCTGTATATATTATTTGGAGGCTGCGGCTGGGCTGCCACAGCTTCCAAATAATATATACAGCCTGGCACAGCCTCCACATACTATATACAGGCCAGCACAGCCTCCAAATAATATATACAACCCGCAGTCTCTATATTATATATACAGCCCGGCAGTCTCCACATTATATATACAGCCCTGAACAGCCTCTATATTATATATAGAGCCCACCCACGAGCCTCTATATTATATATACACAGCCTGCAGCTTCTATATTATATTAATGTATCATGGTTTGTGCTAAAGAGGCCCACTGATACGGTTTCCCCCGGGCCCACAAAAATCTGCAGCCGTCCCTGTCTGCCCCCACTACATTCTACCCCTGATCTGCTTCTGTCTATTCTGCCTCACTCCACTCTGCCCCCACTCCATTTCTGCCTCTGTTCTGTCCCCACTACATTCTACCCCTCATCTGCCTCACTCCACTCTGCCCCCACTCCACTCTGCCCCCACTCCACTCTGCCCCCACTCCACTCTGCCCCCACTCCACTCTGCCCCTACTCTGCTCCACTACATTCTACCCTTCATCTGCCTCACTCCACTCTACCCCACTCCATTCTGCCTCCTCTCTGCCCCATTCCACTCTACCCCCACTCCACATATACTGTGCTAACCATTGACCCACCATATACTGTGCTAACCACTCACCCACCATATGCTGTGCTAACCACTGACCCACCGTATAGTGTGCTAACCATTGAGCCACCATATACTCTCTGCTAATCACTGACCCACAATATACTCTGCTAACCACTGATCCATCATATACTGATCCAGCATATACAGTGCTAACCACTAAGACACCATATACACTGCTAACCACAGAGCTATCATATCCTGTGCTAACCACTGACCCACCATATAATTTGCTAACCACTGAGCCACCGTATACTGTGCTAATCACTGACGCACCATATACTGTGCTAACCACTCACCCAACATATGTGTGCTAACCACTGAGCCAGCATATACAGTGCTAACAACTGAGCCAGCGTATACTCTGCTAACTACTAACCAACCCTATACTGTGCTAACCACTAAGCCACCGTATACTGTGCTAACCACTAACCAACCATATACAGTGCTAACCACTGAGCCACTGTATACTGTGCTAACCAATGACCCACCATATACAGTTCTAACCACTGCCCCACCATATACTCTGCTAACCACTGCCCCACCATATGCTGTGCTATCCACTGCCCCACCATATGCGGTGATAACCACTGCCCCACCATATGCTGGGCTAACCACTGACCCACCATATGCTGCCCTAACCACTAACCCACCATATGCTGTGCTAACCACTGACCCACCATATACTGTTCTAACCACTGAACCACCATACACTGCTAACCACTGAGCAACTATATTCAGTGCTAAGCACTAAGCCACCGTATACACCGCTAACCACTGAGCCACCTTATACACCGCTAACAACTGAGCCACCTTATACAGTGCTAAACACTGAGCCACCGTATACAGTCCTAACCACTGACCCACCGTATACAGTGCTAACCACTGACCCACCGTATACAGTGCTAACCACTGACCCACCATATACACCATATTAATCCCGCAACAACAGTGTACTTTCTGGAGAGAGGACTGTACTATTGAGCGGCTATTTCTATGGCACCTGTTCATTTACCCACGCTCCCGATGCAACAGCATCGGGCCTATTTCGCACTCGGCGTCCTGGACCAATCGGATGCCCGTCCTGTCTTTACCACAGAGTGCCCAATCCGCTCCTTCCCCTCAGGTCACACATGTGACCTCAGAAGAGGGACTGATCCCTATCTGCAGCCCCCACCCCACCGCAGAGGACAATGGCGTGTGGCTGGGGCGCCGATCAGCCCCACCACACAGCCATGTCCTGCCAAGCGGTGATGTCGCCGCTCCAGCCGCATCTCTCCTCACCCCTCCAGCCTCCCGCCACATCATACTCTGCTACCCACAGAGCCGCCTCTATACTCTGCTACCCACAGAGCCGCCTCTATACTCTGCTACCCAGAGCCGCCTCTATACTCTGCTACCCAAACCCTGACACCGCCTGTATGCACACAATTCATTTCACCGCGCTCCTGATGCAGTTGCATCGGGCCTTTTTACTAGTCTTATAATAAATAAGGGTATAGTTTAACAGGATTTTTTTCCCTTTCTCAAAAGGTATCTGCTATTCTTTCTCTTTTAGTATCCTGTCTTGATATGATAAATGGGAAAAGAATATGACATTTCATTGAACCTTGGCAGCAAATGCAGGGTAAGTTTAGAACTGTAAGGGTATGTGCACATCAGTCGTTTTGTGGGCTGGTTTTGACCGGTTTCCGTCGGCGGTTCCCGCTGAGTTTTATGTTAATTTATGTTAATCCTAGCCACCGGTAGGATTAACATGCTAGTCAATGGAGTTTAGAAAACGCTGTGTACATTACAACGTTTTTTGTCTTGACGATTTCAGTTTATTCACCGGTTTCCGACCGGTTGTCAAAGATAGAGCAAGCGACTTCTTTTCAGCGTTTTTCCAGCGGGTCCAGCTGAACAAGTGCAGCAAAGACCAGTCTGGAAATCGCTAAGGAACACGCCGGGGAAATCGCCAAGAACACGCTGTACGACCACTAGGAACCCGATCGCAAATCGTTAGCAAAACGCTAACAAAACCAGGGACACTAGCGAGTGCAGAAAACCCAGTTCTGCTAATCTCCACCGGTTCCCGGTCGTTCTGCAAAGATGCAGAAACTACTGATGTGCACATACCCTAAAGATGTCAAATAGTATAGAATGGAGGAAAATATGCATGTGAAGAATATTAGCCTTCAATAATTGCGTCTAAGGCCAGGTGCACACATTGAGTATTTGATGAGGGTTTGTTTTACCTCAGGATTTATAGCCATAACCAGGAGTGGGTGATAAATACAGAAGTGGTGACGTGTTTCTATTAAGACTTTTCCGCTCATTGTTCCACTCCTGGTGTGGTTTCCAAATCCTGAGGTATAAATCTCACCAGATCCCCGATGTGTGTATGGCCTGTGGGTTCACGCAGACAAAAAATTATCAGCATTTTAGGGTGCTTTCCCATAACTATTTTCGGATTTCCGATGCTGTCCGAAAAAAATCGGACAGCATCGGACCGATTTTCGGACCCCATGTATCCCTATGGGGATCAGACCGAATCGGATGTGCACTAAATGACATCCGATTTGGTCCGATCCTGTCCGATTTTATTATCGGTGCTAAAATCGGAGCCTGCTCCGATTTTAGCACCGAAAATAAAATCTGACAGATTCGGATCGGACCAAATCGGATGGCATTTAGTGCACATCCGATCTGACCCGATCCCTATAACATGGGGCCCTATGGATAAGGGTCCGAGGAAACATCTATGTCTCCTCGGACCCCGTTTTACTGTACTGAGCATGCTCAGTACAGTAAAACTGCTCCTAACTAGGAGCACAAGTGTTAAAAAAAAAAAATAAAGGTTATTCTCACCTCCCCCCGAGCCCCCGCCGTCTTCCGCCATCTTCTGCCATCTTCTTCTAGGCTCCCGGTGGCTCCCGCAGGCTGCCTGTGTCAGCAGAGCGCTCCCTCTGCTGTTCAGGACCTGCGGTGATGTCACAGTCACGTGACCGCGAGTTCACCATGGAGAACCCGCGGTCACGTGACTGTGACATCACCGCAGGTCCTGTGTACAGCAGAGGTACACCTCTGCTGACACGGGCAGCCTGCGGGAGCCACCGGGAGCCTAGAAGAAGATGGCAGAAGATGGCGGAAGACGGCGGGGGCTCGGGGGGAGGTGAGAATAACCTTTCTTTTTTTTTTCTTTTTTTGCAGCCCGGCGCCGATTTTATGCCGGAATCGGGTGCCTATTTGGCACCCGATTCCAGGCATCAGAAGGGAGCCGATGCTGTCCGATTTATATCGGACAGCATCGGCTCCCTTCAAATCGTAATGTGAAGGTAGCCTTAGATGAAACATTCATCTGAGTTTGGCCGGTGACATCAGAGTTTTATCAGTTTTTCTAAGATTCAAATAAAATAACAAAAAACAAACAAATAAGGTCACATGCACACGCTGAATATTTGATGAGTTTTTTACCTCAGGATTTCTATCCAAAACCAGGAGTGGATAATTAAATCCAGAAGTGGTGCAGGTGTTTCTATTAGACTTTTCCTCTGATTGCTCCAATCCTGGTTTTGTCTACAAATCCTGAGGTAAAAAATGAATCAAATATTCAGCATATGCACGTAGCCTAAGACGCGTGCACACGGTCCGGAGGAGCTGAGTGTTGGACGCAGCTCCTCCGGACCTGAGGGAAGCCGCGGGTGGCTGCAGGGAGACCGCAGTCGCCCTGTACTCACCATGTGCAGCGGGTGCAGGGCGTGCTTCTCCCTGCAGTCACCCGATGGGAGCCGCTTCCGACTCCGCAGCATGAAATGAACATGCGGAGGAGGAGCGAACTCCCGGCAACCCGCACCGCAGCTCCAAAGCCGCTGCCGGTGGGTTACGCATAGTGAGGATGAGATTTTTTGAAATTCCATCCACTATGCGGATACTGTACTACGCAGCGTTTTGGATGCAGCGGCAAGACGCTGCGTCCAAAACGCTGCGTACACTAATCGTGTGCATGCACCCTAAAGGTACCATCACATGCGGCAACAAAACAGAACCATGTATCCATGATTTCACTGAAACCAGCAAATTGCCAGTGAAATTGCTTGCAAAATTGCCGTGTGTGACGGTACTTTTAGTCTTAAAAGCTCTCCACCAAACAGTCCATGAGAAGCTGACAGCATGTGGATGCAGTGGGTAATGCATTCCAGCAAAAGCAATGGCTTTTGCTGAAATACGTTCACACAATCTGTATTTTTGCGGATGTGCTTTCACTGCAAAGTGCATGCACAAAAAGAATCAACATGTCAATTCTATGCGCATTTTTCAGCATGCGTTTCCCATAGCCCACTTATAATATGGGCTCGGGAAAAGCGCTGCCGAACATGCGCTGTGTGTGAATGCAGTTGGGCAATTTTGCGCATATACTCCACAAAAATGCGCAATTGCATAAAAGCTCCGCGTGCAAAAAAAAAAAAATGCAACGTGTGAACGTAGCCTTATAATGTGGCCTATGGGAAAAGCATGCTGAAAAAGGCGCAAATAATTGACATGTTGATTCTTTTGGCGGACGCGCGTCCGCAAAAATATGTATCGTATAAACGCATTTCAGCAAAAGCTATTGCTTTGCAGAGATGTATTACGCCACTGGATTTCACTGCATTTACACTAGCACTAAATAGTGCTGCGTTAATGGTGAAATACGGTACATAAATAAATACATAAATAAATACATAAATAAATAAATTAATGGTGAAATACATAAATAAATACATAAATAATACATAAATAAATAAATTAATGTGAAATACATAAATAAATACATAAATAAATGGTGTGAATGCAGCTTTAGAATACTTAACCCTCTGCTCCATCTTATATTTACTTCCTATTAGAAGTGTATACTATGTGCACAATTAACAGTCATGTATACTATATTTTTCAGACTATAAGAACACACTTTTGTCCCTCAAAAGTTTGGGGGGAAGTGGGGGTGCATCTTCTAGTTCAGATATACAGGCTGTGCTGGTGGTGGGGCTGTTCCAGGGTGAAGCAACAGGTTTAAACCGAGCTGGAGAAGGCAGCGGGAGGTCACATTAGCACGCTCATTAGTGTAATGTAATATTCAACGGCATCCCCCTGCCATCACTTCTCAGCACTGAAGCCGTGCTGAGAGGTGGGCGGGGGGTGCAGCGCACATTACATTAAATGAAGTGTACTCACCCCCCCATCACAATAAAACAGTACACCTTTCTTAACAGTGTCTAAGAGGCTGTGGGTGGTGTTGCATTTAGAAAAAAAAAAAATGATCGTCTCCATGAATGGAAGGCTTATGCCTGCAATTGCAAAGAGGTGTGGCTATATTGGTAACTAAGATAATATATACAACTAGCTGTAATACCCGGCTATGCGCGGGTTAATAAATAACTGATGTTAGCTATAACAAAATAGAATTTGATTATGTCATATTAATGACCTGTAAGAAAATAGAAGCTGAGCTGTGATTGGTTGCTATAGGCAGCCTAATAAATTTCCAGCCAACAGTAAACCCTCCCCCTGGCTGGGCAGTATATGTTTCCTCACACATACACATAATAGAAGCTCATGTGACTGACATCTGCCTTAATTCCCTATATGGCACACGTGTTGCACATTGGCTGTTTTTAATCAGATGTGTATGTTTGGAAATTAAAGATAGCACACGTATGAGGCGAGTTGTGTGAGGTGATTTGTGCACATCTGTGTCTGTCTGTGTGGTGTGTGTGTCCCTGGGGTGTGTGTGTGTGTCCCTATAGGGTGTGTATGTCCCTGTGGGGGGGGGGGGGGGGGGTCTGTGTGGTGTGTGTTCTGTTGTGTGTCTCTCTTAGTGGTGTGTGCATGTGTCCCTATAGGGCGTGTATGTGTGTGTGTCCCCGTGGGGTGAGTGCATATGTCCCTATACGGTGTGTATGTGTGTGTGTCCCTGTGGGGTGAGTGCATATGTCTCTAAAAGGTGTTTTTGTGTGTGTGTCCCTGTGGGGTGAGTGCATGTGTCCCTATTGGGTGTGTATGTGTGTGCGTCTCTGTGGGGGGGGGTCTATGTGGTGTGTGTGTGTCTCTTTGCGGTGTGTGAGTGTGTGTATGTCCATGTGGGGTGAGTGCATGTGTCGCTATAGGGTGTGTGTCCCCGTGGGTGGGTGTGTGTGCCTCTGTGTTGTGTGTGTATCTTTGTAGTGTGTGTGTTTGTTCGGGTGCGTGGTGAGTATCCAATATTGGGGCTGCACCTTAGCGACTATACACTTGCTGTTACTCTTTGTGTGCGTGTGGTGTGTGTATACATGTCCCCGTGCGTGGCGAATATCTCATGTTGGGGCCCCACCTTAGTGACTATTTACTGGTATGTGCTGTTAGTCTTTGGCGCTGTGTGGTATGTGTGTCTGTGTTGTGTGTGTCTCTTTGTGGTGTGTGTTTGTGTTCGGGTGCGAGGTGAGTATCCAATGTTGGGGCTTCACCTTAGCTGTTACTCTGTGTGTGTGTGGTGTGTATACATGTCCCTGTGCGTGGTGAATATCCTATGTTGGGGCCCCACCTTAGTGACTATATGCTGGTATATGCTGTTAGTCTTTGGTGCTGTCATTAAACCCCTCTCATTCACAACTGTCAACTGGTAACTGTCACTTTTTCCCCCATTATGTAGATAGGGCAAAATTGTTTGGTGAATTGGAATGCGCAGGGTTAAAATTTCGCCTCACAACATAGCCTATGACGCTCCCAGGGTCCAGACGTGTGACTGTGCAAAATTCTGTGGCTGTAGTTGCGACAGTGTAGATGCCAATCCCGGACATACATACATACATACACGCATACACACACACATTCAGCTTTATATATTTGATATATCTAATATATAAAGCTAAATGTGTGTGTGTGTATGTCCGGGATTGGCATCTACACCGTCGCAACTAGAGCCACAAAATTTTGCACAGTCACACGTCTGGACCCCGAGAGCGTCATAGGCTATGTTGCGAGGTTAAATTTTAACCCCGCGTGTTCCAGTTCACCAAACAATTTTGGTCCCATCTACATAATGGAGAGAAAGTGACAGTTACCAGTTGACAGTTGTGAATGAGAGGGGTTTAATGACAGCACCAAAGACTAACAGCATATACCAGCATATAGTCACTAAGGTGGGGCCCCAACATAGGATATTCACCACGCACAGGGACATGTATACACACCACACACACACACAGAGTAACAGCTAAGGTGAAGCCCCAACATTGGATACTCACCTCGCACCCGAACACAAACACACACCACAAAGAGACACACACAACACAGACACACATACCACACAGACACCCCCCACAGGGACACACACACACATACACACCCTATAGGGACACATGCACTAACCCCACGGGGACACACACCACAGGGACACATGCACACCCCACAGGAACACACAGACCCCATAGGGATGGACACACCAAAAAGACACCCCTCCCCCCACAAGGACACACACCCACAGGGACACCCCTCCCTCCCAAAAGGACACACACCACAGGGACCCCCCCACAGGGACACACGCAAACCACTGGGACACACACACACCCCAGGGACCCACAAACCACACAGGCAGACACAGATGTGCACATATCGCCTCACACAACTCGCCTCATACGTCTGGTATCTTTAATTTCCAAAAATAAAAAATCTGATTAAAAACAGCCAATGTGCAACACGTGCCATATAGGGAATTAAGGCAGATGTCAGTCACATGAGCTGTCTTTATGTGTATGTGTGAGGTAATATATACTGCCCAGCCGGGGGGAGGGTTTACTGTTGGCTGGAGATTTATGAGGCTGACTATAGCAACCAATCGCAGCTCAGCTTCTATTTTCGTACAGGTCATTAATATGACATATTCAAATTCTATTTTGTTATAGCCAACAGCAGTTATTTATTAACCCGGGCATAGCTGGGTAGTACAGCTAGTATATATATTAACTAGTATGGGATTTGGACCCTGACTCATTGCTTTGCTTTGTTTCCATCAATTTCTGTGTGTTTCTTGATATAAGTTTGGGGTCAATATCCTGCTGGAATACCCTAGACTGATAACCCATCTTTCTGAAACTGGGCACTACACTGTGATCTTAAATCCTATAGTAGTAATCAGATTTCATGATACGTTGCACACAATCAAGGAACCCAGTGCCAGAGGAGACAAAACATCCCCCAAAGATCTTTGACGTTCCACCATATTTGACTATAGGTACTGTGTTCTTTTCTTTGTTGGCCTCGTTACATGTTTGGTAAATAGCAGAATTATGTGCATTACTAACCTGCTCTATCTTAGTCTCATCTGTCCACAAGACACTTTCCCAGAAAGATTTTAGCTTACTCACATACCAGTTTTTAAGACTGCAGTCTTGCTTTATGTCACTGTGACAGCAGTGGGGTCTTCATAGGTCTCCTTCTATAGCGTTTCTTTTCAGTGAAATGTCATTGGATAGTTTGTGCTGACATTGATGCCCCCTGAGGCTTCAGGACAGCTTGAATTTCTTTGGAACTTAATTGGGCTATTTATTCACCATCCGTACTATCCTGCGCTGGAACCTTTTTATCAATTTTTCTCTGCCCGTCCACATCCAAGGAGACTAGTTACAGCGCTATGAGTTGTAAACTGCTTGATTGTGTTACACACCATGGACAAAGTAACATCAAGATCTATGGAGATGGACATAGCAACGCCACCTCTGTTTGTAATTTGACGTCCTCCTTCCCTGCTTCTTGTGATGACGCATTTTAGATCATCTTCACACTGTCCTTCATTGTACTCCTGCACACATACACTTGTCTCTACTCTGCTAAGGACATAGCATATATATACATTGTGAGATAGCAACCGGGGAACCCGCTTGCAAAACGACAACAAACACGTGTTTATAAGTTTAACCAATGTCTACCCGTTTATTTTTCACATATTAACAACATAACCCGGGTAGCATGTTTGACACATATCACATTGATTAAAAACACTTTACATAAATACACCATACATTTACATTTAACATCACATAACACTTATATTGCACATAACGTTTTATAGTAACCCGGGACCTGTAACCATCTCTGTCCCCATTGGAGCTCTACTAACAGCTCCCATGGTGGCTACGGCCTCCGGCCTACTTACACTATACATAAGTTACAGTACGATGATGACCCTTCCGGGTTCATAACAGGGATTGGCAAACCCTAGTAACCCGTGGGGCTGCGGCCTCCGGCCTAACCACGCGTTACCCAGTATGGGAGCCCTTCTAACCCCTGCTTCTGACCTTCGTTACATACGCCTCAACGGGCCCTGTGGGTCCCAATGGCGGTACCTGCCGCCTGGCTTTAGTCACCCCAGCATGATGATATACATTCACCCGTAGTCAGGAATCCTGCCTGACCGGGACCTTACACACCGTATGTGATCCATCATTCAAACGTCCATGGATCACACACCTGCTCACAGCCCACATCCATGGACTGTGGCCCCTCCATGGCCCATTACAGGGATTGGCAAACCATAGTACACGGGAACCACATCCGATACCTACTAGGAGCCCTATTACCCCTGTCTCTGGCACCACAGGCACACCCACACCATTAGAGGTCGTGGTTGAGGGATCAGGTACCCTCTGCATGCAGCAGGGCAAGCCTCCCTCTCGTCCCAAGGACGGAACGCCTCCAACATCATCCATACCAGCTGGGTCACTGTCTCTCCACATGATTATACATGGGTCTTACATAGGTCATCATCTCTCATTCAGGGCCAACACTTAAGCCCTCATACACATAGTTCATCGGGTCCCTTAACTGAGCACTCTGACTCGGACCCAAAGGCGGTCTATGCCCACCTGGCACACTACATACAATTGCCTCCAAGGGCTACATACATTCCGGTTCATCAGGACCTTTAACGGACTCCACTGAGTCGGTCCCAAGGGCGGTCTATACTCGCCTAACATGATTTACACACTAGGTGCACAGTTCACACTATCGCTCGGGAACTGCTTTCTTACCGGGCACGGAACCGGGTCTCGCTACCTGTGTCACAGGTTCCACCAGGCATCCCCACAGGCTCCTTTCCCGGGCTTGTTTCACGCCACGCCCGGACCAGTATCCACCAGGTTCAGCCACGGCTTCCCCCTCCAGGTGCGGACACGACCCCGGACCTCGGCACCGGCATGGAGCTAGCATGCTCCCATCATGTACTCAGAGCCTCTAGACTGCTCTGCACTTGGCTGGTGTCAGCTTCCATCTGAATCAATCTCAGCTTCCAGAATCCATCTCTCAATCACTCAGGTGGCCGGCTCTTATTGTGCCAGCCACTCCCACATGGACACACCCCCTCAGCTGCTGTTAATCAGCCTGTCACACAGCTCAGGTTAACTCCCTGTGTTCCGGGTTGTCAGCACTCACTCATTACATCCTATTCCTCATGGACTCCTCGATCTCATCCCACTCTCACTGCCGCTCATTAGGCTCATGAAACCTCATTGTGTTCAGGTTGGTTCACACAGTATTATCATCACAGGAAAACTGGCCAGTGTGCACAGGATCATCCTCTGATCCTACATGTGATGTACCCCGGCCATGCGGATCATGCCGGCGATGCCTCACAACATATATATGGAAATATAGAACAGCACAACCTTATTTGCCAGAATTTATGGTGCAAAAATCCTGAAACAAAAAAAAAAAAAGTGCCCAGCTGTAAAAGTATAACAAGAGGAAAAATCAGGCAACACACAAAAAAACTTTTGTGGAAAAATGACTTTTTAATGAGCCCTTGGGGGGCACTACGTTTCAGTGGTAAACCACCTTTGTCAAGCACCTCGACAAAGGTGGTTTGCCACCGAAACGTCGTGCCACTAAGGGCTCATTAAATAGTCATTTTTCCACAAAAAATTTGTGTGCTGCCTGATTTTTCCTCTTGTTGGGAAAATGTGTTTGTCATTTAGTTGCATAATAATTCTGCGCACATAGATATTCTAAGATAAAACATCACTTTTACTTTCTTAAATATTCATTGTCTAAGTTTCTTAAATAGAATCTGTCACCAGGTTTTTAAAACTGCAGTCACCTGTAGTAAACCCTTCTAGAATGCTGTATATAGTTCCCCAAGCTGATCTGTATAACTTAAAAAAATAGCTTTTATTATACTCACCTATGGGACGGTCTGATCTGATGGGATGATCTTGACCCAGCACCTCCTCTCTTCTGGCTATCGCCGTTCTCCTTCCCTGCTTGGTACGAATGACGTGTTTAAAGTCATGCACACACTGTCCTCCATTGCGCTTCTGTATACGCACACACCTCTTTGCCCCGCTGAGAGCAGAGAAAAGCACTGTAAAGCACAGGCGCGAGGGTAAAGGTAAATAACACTCACGAAGTGTGCATGCACAGACATTCTTTGACTTTTTCCCGTGCCTGCACATTACAGTACTTTGCTATGCCCTTAGCAGAGTAGAGACAAGTGTATGTGTGCAGGAGTACAATGAAGGACAGTGTGAAGATGATCTAAAATACGTCATCACAAGAAGCAGGGAAGGAGGACGTCAAATTACAAGTAGAGGTGGCGTTGCTATGTCCATCTCCATAGATCTTGATGATACTTTGTCCATGGTGTGTAACACAATCAAGCAGTTTACAACTCATAGCGCTGTAACTAGTCTCCATGGATGTGGACGGGCAGAGAAAAATTGATGAAAAGGTTCAAGCGCAGGATAGTACGGATGGTAATAAATAGCCCAATTAAGTTCCAAAGAAATTCAAGCTGTCCTAAAGCCTCAGGGGGCATCAATGTCAGCACAAACTATCCAATGACATTTCACTGAAAAGAAACGCTATAGAAGGAGACCTATGAGGACCCCACTGCTGTCACAGTGACATAAAGCAAGACTGCAGTCTTAAAAACTGGTATGCGAGTAAGCTAAAATCTTTCTGGGAAAGTGTCTTGTGGACAGATGAGACTTAGGGGGCCGTCACACGCAACGATTTCTTGCCCGATATCGTTTAAGCGATCTCCTTTTTGATCGCTTAAGCGATATCGGGCAAGATATCGTTGCATGTAATCAAGCGATTTACGATGTTAAATCGCTTGATCGTGACATCGCTGATCTGAGGTTCGGTTCTCAGATCTAGCGATGAACGATGCCACGATCTGCTTCATCGTGGTGTATAACACCACGATGAACGATCTCCCAGCGCAGAGCCTATGCTGGGAGATGGTAACTATGGTACACGTCGGGTAACTAAGCGACGCGCGGCCCTAGTTACCCGATGTGTACCATAGTAACGAGCGAGATCGCGGCTCCGCATCGCTGGTGAGTCTGTCTGTGTGACATCTCACCAGCGATGTGAGCGATATTGTAAGCGATTGCGCGTGCACGTGATCGCTTACAATATCGCTAAAGATATCTGTGCGTGTGACGGCCGCCTTAGATAGAGCAGGTTAGTAATGCACATAATTTTGCTATTTACCAAACATGTAACGAGGCCAACAAAGAAAAGAACACAGTACCTATAGTCAAATATGTTGGAACGCCAAAGATCTTTGGGGGATGTTTTGTCTCCTCTGGCACTAGGTGCCTTGATTGTGTGCAACGTATCATGAAATCTGATTACTACTATAGGATTTTAGATCACAGTGTAGTGCCCAGTTTCAGAAAGATGCTTTATCAGTCTAGGGCAGAGGTCCCCAACTCCAGGCCGCAAGGCCCGCCAACAGTGCAGGTTTTCAGGATTTCCTTAGTATTGCACAGGTGCTAATGTGATCATCTGCACAGGTAATGATTCCAACCCCTGTGCAATACTAAGGAGATCCTGAAAACATGCACTGTTGGTGGGCCTTGAGGCCTGGAGTTGGGGACCTCTGGTCTAGGGTATTCCAGCAGGATATTGACCCCAAACCTATCAAGAAACACACAGAAATTGATGGAAACAAAGCAAAGCAATGAGTCAGGCTCCAAATCCCATTGAACATCTATGGAGAAAGCTTAAAAATGCTGTTGGGAGAAGGCACCCTTCAAATATGAGAGACAAAAATAGTTTGCAAAAGAAGAGTGGTCCAAAATTCCAGTTGAGAGATTTAACAAGTTTGTTGATGGTTATAGGAAGAGATTAATTGTAATTAGTTATACCAAAGGATGTGCAACCAAATATTAAGTTAAGGGTGCCGAAAATTTTATCCTGCCTATTTTTGGAGTTGTGAGTGAAATTATGTCCAGTTAGCCTTTTATTCTCTGCTTTATGTTGTTCCAATACACACAAAGGAAATATACATGTGTATGACAAAAGATGGGTAGTGAATCATACAAAGAAATTTTAAAAGACATTACAAATTTGGAGTGGATAATACAGCAACACCCTATTGAATATTTAATGTGCAAAATTCCAAGTGTGTAAAGAGACTGACAGAGACCAAGTATAGGTCACTCCCATCACAGAATTTGCAAATTAATAATACACATGGTCATGGGTACAATTTGATACCAGTGCCCCAACTTATATGTATCATGTGTTAACTTTATCCACCAGGGGCTGAAAATCAAAGAGGCAAATATGGTGACTATATAAGAATTGGATGTGGATCCTTAAGGCCACGTCACACGCATCAATCTTGTGAGCGATATTGTTAGCGATCACGTGCACGCGCGATCGCTAACAATATCGCTCACATCGCTGGTAAGCTGTCACACAGACAGACTCACCAGCGATGTGGAGCAGCGAGATCGCTGGTAACTATGGTACACATCGGGTTACTAGGCGCCGTGCGGCGCTTAGTAACCCGACGTTTACCATAAATACCATCTCCCAGCATAGGCTCTGCCGCTGGGAGATCGTTCATCGTGGTGTCACACACCACGATGAAGCAGATTGATCAAGCGTTTATCGCTTGATTTGAGCTCCGGCTCACAAATCTGCGATCAAACAATCAAGCGATTTTACATTGTAAAATCGCTTGATTGCACGCAGCGACGGACAAACGATATCGCTTAAACGATCAAAAAGCAGATCGCTTAGGCGATATCGTTCAAGAAATTGAAGCGTGTGACGTGGCCTTTAGACTGTCTATAATATAATACACCACTCAGCAGTTGTATTGCCACTAAACCATCCTACAGAACAATGCCATTTTTAAGATCCCCTTAACCACCCAATATCATAAAAAGGACACATCACACCACATATGCACTATGGAGATGTCACTCACCCATGCTGTTGCCTAACCCGGCCTTATTCCACTGGCAATATAACTGCTGAGTGGTGTATTAAACCATAGACAGCTTAAGGATCCACATCCAATTCTTATATAGTCACCATATTTGCCTCTGATTTTCAGCCCCTGGTGGATAAAGTTAACACATGATACATATAAGATGGGGCACTGTGGTATCAAGTTGTACCCATGACCATGTGTATTATCAAATTCTGTGATGGGAGTGACCTATACTTGGTCTCTGTCAGTCTCTTTACACACTTGGAATATTGCACATTAAGTATTCAATAGGGTGTTGCTGTATTATCCACGCCTGCAAATTTGTAATGTCTTTTAAAATTTCTTTGTATGATTCACAATAAAGATGACAGAGTTGGGTGACTATTGGAACGATTGTGAATATGGGTAAAAAACCTCCATTTGGGCTCCCCAGTGTTTAAATATCTCTGTGAGCAGACAAAGTGAGAAAGGTCTTCTAAGTTCACAGCTGAGACGCATCAGCCGTGAACTCGGGTGAACCCATGAATAGTATCACGACACACGGATCCCAGCTGTAAGGAAGCAAGAGAAACACTCACTTTTCAGCTGGGTTCTGTGTGCTGTGATGCTATTCATGGGGTCACCTGAGTTCACAGCTGACATGGATCAGCTGTGAACTTAGATGACCTTTCTAACGGCACCCAGCTGTCAGTGTCAGCCTGCTAGTTGCTGTGAGCGGAGATACGTCTGCTCATAGAGATGCAGCAGAGCTGAACAGAGCCTGTAGATTTATAGTCAGAGGGTTTGTTTATGGGTTATTAAAAGATGGGAACCATGGATGTGTTTTGTGTTTAATTTCATTAAAATATTTTTTTCTCTGTTTATTCTTAATGTTTACAATTCATAGTGGCCAGGTTTAATATGGGCTTGACACGATGAATTTCAGGCTTAGCACCAGCTGCCAATACAGAGCTGGCATTAAAACCTTATTACCCAGTGCCTGAAAATGGCTTCTTTTTTTTTTTTATTATTATTTATTTCAAAAATTAAAATAAGATAGGTTTCCATGTATTATGATTGCCAGCCAAGGTAAAGTCAGGCAACAGGGGGTGACTGCCTGTAGCTGTCTGCTTTATCTGCGATGAGAATCAAACACATAACTATTTTTTTCATTATTTATATATTTTTACAGTACTATGATGCCAGTCAATGGGTGAGGGGACCAACAACCAATCACAGACGCTTTCACGGAGAATGGGCGTCTGTCATTAGCTGCTAGAGTAACCTGAAAACATCCCATACATTCTAGCATCTAGAATGCATGGGCAGTTCCCTGATTACTCCAACAGCCAATCACAGATGCCCATTCTCTGTGATAGCGTCTGTGATTGGCTGTTGGGTCCCACTGCAGTGAATATCCAAGTTAACGAGCAGCCAGAATTACAAGCGCTGGGACGCTGATAAGTATGATGCAACCGTTTAATAAATATTTTCTCTCTTTATACAGCCCCCATCCAGTTTCTTTAACTCCTTCCCGACCCATGACATTGTACAAAATCATGGTGGTTACCGCGGCACCGATTTCCCACCCTGCTCCAGGATCACGGTGATTGGCTGTTTGAACAGTCATTCACGGCGATTCTGTGTCCAACTATTGAAGCAGTGGTCATAGCCCCTTCTATAGGCTGGACCTCTGGACGGGGCCGAGATCGCCTCCTCCATGCAGATGGGGAGTGATCTGATTATCACTCCCCTTTAGCTGAAACATAATGGCGGCAGTGCAGGGTGTTGCATCCGCCCGCCGCCTGATTCCGCCCCCTGCTTCTGTGCAGCCCGATGTCCCTGAAAGGAGATTGGGCTACAGAGAAGAGTCTCACAGCAAGGACAGCGAACTGCTATGCCGCTGTCAGATCCTTCTCTGCAGCCAAGGGACATTGGGCTGCACAGAAGCAGTGGGCAGAAGCAGGCTTCAGGGACACTGTCACCCACTAAGAGCTGTGATCTTATGATCACTTTTTGGTTGCCAGCCAGGTACAACTTGGCAGTTGGGTGGCTGGAGTTCTCAGCGTGGAGAGACCCAAACATTGTGGCCCCCATGCTGTGAATTGCAACCCACAGCCACCCCAGAAAATAGCGCATTAATTAGAGGCGCCATTTTCTGATGCTGTACCCCAAATCTTCCAGTTGCCCTTGTGCTGGTGGCACACGGGTTCTTCATACGTGACATGATGTCAGCTAACAATTTCAATGGAAAATTAGCTCCAATTGTTAGCGGACACCATGTCGCGTATCTGTATGCCTGAACATTGGAGCTCCCCCACAAGTGACCCCATTTTGGAAACTAGACCCGCCAAGGAATGTATCTAGATGCATAGTGAGCACTTTGAACCACCAGGTGTTTCACAAATTGATCCGTAAAAATAAAAAAGTACTTTTTTTCTTTTCTTCACAAAAATTTTCTTTTAGCCTCAATTTTTTAGCTTCCCAACAAAAAAAAATATATCTTTTTCCAAAATTGTGTGATGTAAAGTAGACATGTGGGAAATGTTATTTATTAACTATCACATAACTCTCTGGTTTAACAGAATAAAAATTCAAAATTTGAAAATTGCGAAATTTTTAACATTTTTGCCAAAATGTTTGCCAACATTTTTGATTTGTTTTCACAAATAAAAGATAATTATTGACCTAAATTTACCACTAACATGAAGCCCAATATGTCACGAAAAAACAATCTCAGAATCGCTAGGATCTGTTAAAGCGTTCCAGAGTATTACCTCATAAAGGGACACTGGTCAGAATTGCAAAAAATGGCAAGGTCAGTAAGGCCAAAATAGGCTGGTCCTGAAGGGGTTAAAGTCCAAGTTCGGGGTTCAGACTCAATCTCAAGTCACTTTAAAAAAAAGTGCGGATGAGTTCACCGAACTCGAACAATGGCAGGTTCACCCATCACTACAGAAAAGCCTATACTGATATACTATATGTGACCAGCATATGGGCACACTGAGTGAAAGATGCCCTATGGAGAAGTTTGGCGTCTGGCATGTACCAGGAAAGATATCAATTAAGTAAATATATGAGAGTGAAGAGAGAAGAAAGTAAACTTTTAATACGGTATATTATTTCCTTAAAGACCTCTCTTAGGTTGGGCAGAAATTAAACTTCAGTATTTAATCAAGAAAATATGAATGAAACACATGAAAGTTTGGGATTTTTGAGGTGTATTTTTTTTTGTAAAAAAATAAATAAATAAATTTAAAAAAATTTTTAAAGTCATTAGTTGGTGATTTTTATATATTTTAATCTTCCTAAAGCTGTTAATTTAGTACAATGCTATCAGTCATACACACACTTACTTACATACCTTGTAAACTCTTCATGTAGATTGTTGGTTCTGAGGAATAATATTTAATTCGAAAGTGCAAAGTATATGGAGGGCCAACTGTTAAAAAAATACAAAAGCACAGTAAAGAAATGATTAATATAATAATGTATTAAGACAAGGCTTTGTATGTGCCACCTCTAATAGTAGCTGTGGTTATCAACTAACCATACTATAGAAGTCATGTGATTGAAAGGAATTCTAATCATCAGATCTTTACCACCTAATGTGAGAGCAGCAGTGTGCCACTGGGTTGCCACTAATTAGCAGCTTTATGCCTATGCATTGTGTGCACAGAAAAGTGTCAATCAGTGGTGTGGTCAAGGTTATACATAGGTCAACATTAAGAGATATCGCAGATCTGAAGCCAATGTACACATGTATGTGTCTTCAGAATTTGTGTCATTACCAGCCTGAAGAAGGGAACTCAGTGTCTCGAAAGCTTGCTTTTTCTTACCATCTTTTCAGTTAGCCATTAAAAGGTATCAACCACTGAGGACTCTCAGATTGCAATTTATATTTCTCAAAACTGTAGCAACCAGCCCAGTAAAAGATTCATTGCTGGAATCAGGGATTCTGCCCCTATATAATGCTGCTCTCAGATGGGGTAGCAAACATTTGGTGGGGACGCAGGCACATGTGGTGGCATAAGGTTTTGGCCAGACACCTAACAGATGCATCCTTTTGACCTCCCCGGACGTACAAAATAGCAATTTTGTGGCTCATTAAAAAGCATTATGTCACCTGATGCGGAGCACCGAAGTGAAAAACAGCATAGACTTCAATGGTGCTGCATCCGCCCCAGGGTGGATGTGACTAAGGTCTAATTCAGATCTCACATTGCACCTGCCCAGAGAGCATTTTCATCCACTCCTAACAGCCAACTATGTATATGGGGAATGTAGCCTGTCTAGCGTTTCTGGACATTGGAAGAAGATAAAAGCTTTGGATCTGTGCAGCCTGGTCGCCATCTTAAATGTAAGTATAGAGTCCTGAAACTCTCACCCCTCCCCCTATTCCTCATTCTGTACCTAAGTTTTCTCTCACTTTTTTTTTCCTCTTCCTTTATTCCTCAGTATTTTTTTTTTTTTTTTCCAGACCACTGCTAGGACCGACGCTTGTTCCTGCTGCCACACCACCGCCTGCTAGACTGCTGCCCCTTAAATGTAAGTTTAGGTCCAAAAACTTTCTCTTTTTTATTCTCTCCTTTTTTTTCCTATTTCTTTATTTTTTTTATATTTTTTTACATTTTTCCAGACCACCTGCTAGGACTGCCTATGTGTGCCTATCTTCACACCACTGACTGCTAGGACTGCCATGTGTGCCTGCCTTCACACCACTGACTGCTAGGACTGCCATGTGTGCCTCCCTTCACACCACTGACTGCTAGGACAGCCATGTGTGCCTACCTTCACACCACTGACTGCTAGGACTGCCATGTGTGCCTGCTTCACACACTGACTGCTAGACTGCCATGTGTGCCTGCCTCACACCACTGACTGCTAGGACTGCCATGTGTGCCTGCCTTCACACCTGACTGCTAGACACCATGTGTGCCTACCTTCACACCACTGACTGCTAGGACTGCCATGTGTGCCTGCCTTCACACCACTGACTGCTAGGACTGCCATGTGTGCCTGCCTTCACACCACTGACTGCTAGGACTGCCATGTGTGCCTGCCTTCACACCACTGACTGCTAGGACTGCCATGTGTGCCTGCCTTCACACCACTGACTGCTAGGACTGCCATGTGTGCCTGCCTTCACACCACATGCTTGAACTGCTGCCTCTTTAATGTAAATTTAGGTCTGAAAACATTTTCTCACTCTTTTTCTCCCTTTCTTTTTTTCTTAATTCTTCAATATAATTAAAAAAAAAATCTTTTTCAGACCACCTCCCAGAACTGCTGACTGCTGTCCTGCTATCTGCTCCATTCAATTGAAAAAATGCAATCCAGCGGTGACAGCAACGGTTACCCCCTCGCACAACGGACTATTGCAGTAAATCCCAGTTTCAACTGGTTTACCATATTTATTTTTTGCAATGGTAATACATGAGAATGAAATGTATCTATCATCCTTGCAGGAAAGTTCCTCGGGGAGAGCAGGAGCAGTAAACTGACCAACACCCTTCCCAGGGTCGTCGGGCTCAAGGGCGTGGCATCACTGAGAATATGTAAGTAGTCCATTTCAACACAGCCCTAATATTTTTTTATTTTTCAGGTGGTGATTTGTAATCTACAATGTGTAATATTTTTTTTTCTGTAGGTTCCACAAGTTTGATGTCGGGGAGTTAAGTACATTGATGGGGAGGGGACCCACTTATCTCCCTCCTGCAAGATCGGCTAGCTTTGGGGGACCATGGTCGCCGGCGTTATAATGATGCAGTAGGATGTGTTTTCAGTCTGATCAAGCTTGACCGCAAGTCTGAAACCAGCCTTACAATCAAATTACATCTACTGCATATAAACATATACTGCACTGTAGTAACCAGTCACCTCCACAAACGCCATTTACTTTTAGCTGTATCATTACATGCAGTAAGATGCTATGTAAAGGGGCTGCCAGCACATAATGACTGTTCAAATCAAGTACAGACGCTCGGTGTATCATGGCGGGGCAATGCATTTAGGAGCACCTGCCCACCTCCTTGATTTCCCTCTGTCTCCTCCGTCCTTTCTGATGGCTCTGGCTTCATGGAGCCAGAAAAAGGAGGAGATGGATGGAAAACAGAAAGGTAAGATGTTTGGCCCATGCCATGACGCATGGAGCACCTGTGCTTGGTTCGAACAATCATTTTGTATTGAACAAATCCCTTTAAATGATGTCTGGCAGGCTTCCTGGAAACGAGAAAGCTAGGAGAAAATTAAAGTTTTATGCTGGTGTCAGGCGCCTACCAGTCATCGTGCCAGTGCAGTGAACTGCTCACTGTACAGTGAGAGCGCTGGAATCACTCCCCAACACACTGATTGCCCGTCAGCTTTGCACATACATGCTAAAGAGCAGTCTGTCAGGGAAAGATCACAGGATGTAGTGGAAACTGGAACAGCTCCCTGTACTGCCCGAATATTCTGCCTCCAAAAAGCCTGCCAGACAGGATTTAATCACTACTTACCTGCAGATTACCACCATATATCCACAGGTAAGTAGTGGTGTTTTTGTGGGTGACAGATTTCATTTAAACTAACCCTATTACAAGAGGTACACATCAATAGGATAGCTGACTTTTGGGTTGTAACACCAGGTACATATGTCATAGTGATTAGGGGTCCATTATGCAGTGAAGGAAATAATTATTTGACCCTGCAGTGCCCACAAAGTCCCACTGCTCAAGAACCCACATGTGCAGGCCCATATGAAGTTGGCCAATGAACACCTTGGTGATTCTAAAAGTGATTGGGAGAAGGTGCCTATGGTCAGGTGAGGCAAAAATTGAGCTCTTTGGCATTAACTCAATTCACAATATTTTGAGGAAGAGCAATGCTGCCTATGACCCAGAGAACACCATCACAGCTGTCAAGAATGGTGGTGGAAACATTATGTTTTGGGGGTGTTCCTCTGCAAAGGGCACAGGACTACTTCCCCGCATCAATGGGAAAATAGATGGAGCCATGTATCGTGAAATACTGAGCAATGTCCTCCGCCAGGACATTAAAAATGGGTATGGCTGTGTCTTCCAGCATTACAATGACTCAAAATGTACTGCTAAGGCAACAAAGGAGTGGATCAAAAAGAAGCACATTAAGGTCATGGAGAGGCTCATCCAGTCTAAAGATCTCAATCCCATAGAAAATTTATGGAGGGAGCTGAACCTCTGCGTTGCCAAGTGACAGCCTCAAAATATTAATGATTTAGAGATGATCTGCAAAGAGAAGTGGACCAAAATTCCTGCTGAAATGTGTGCAAACCTCACCATCAACTACAAAAAATGTCTGACTGCTGTGCTTGCCAACAAGGCTTTTGCCACCAAGTATTAAGTCTTGTTTGCCGGAGGGTCAAATACATTTTTCTCTCTTCAAAATGCAAATACATTTATATCATTTACACAATGTGATTTTCTGGATTTTATTAATGATATTCTATCTCTCACTGTTAAAATTAACCTTCCCTTAAAATTATCAACTGTTCATCTCTCTGTCAGAGGGCAAACTTACAAAATCAGCAAAGGATCAAATACCTATTTCCTTCACTGTACATTATCATCCAGATTCATCTTATATACGACACAATTAGGCCTAGTTCACAGTGCATTTTTGCTACAGATTTGCCTTGGTTTTATGTAAATATATGCTAACCTTTCCTGCGTTGGTTAACATCAAAACCTATGTGATTTCTGGAAAAACTACCGTATTTTTCGCACTATAAGGCGCACCGGATTATAAGGCGCACCCTCAAAAAATGAATTTTAAGCCGTCTTGGTCCATATATAAGGCGCACCGGATTATAAGGCGCACCATATTACTATAAAAAAAATCCCTCTGTAGCCTCCCATCACCCTCGAGCATCGCTGTGTAGCCTCCCATCACCCTCCAGCATCCTTCTGTAGCCTCCCATCACCCTCCAGTATCCCTGTGTAGCCTCCCATCACCCTCCAGCATCCCTGTGTAGCCTCCCATCACCCTCCAGCATCCCACACAGTCAGACACACACACACACACACACTCATACACACTCAGACACACACACATACACACTCAGACACACACACACACACACATACACACTCAGACACACACACACACACACTTACTGTACTGTGTGGCAAGGCACTCACAGCGCTGGAGCCCTCAGCCAATCACAGCGCTGGAGCCCTCAGCCAATCACAGCGCTGGGGCCCACAGCCAATGACAGCGCTGGAGCCCTCAGCCAATCACAGCGCTGGAGCCCTCAGCCAATCAGAGGCTATGGGCTGACGTCAGCTGGCCTCGGATTGGCTCAAGGCTCCTGGGCGGAGCTGTGATTGGCTGATGGGCTCCTGGGCTCCTGGGCTGTGAGCGCGCCCGATGCAGTGGCGGCACCGGACACGACAGCGGGGACGGCGGCTGGTGATCACGTCCCCGCACAGTGATGTGAGGCAGGCACCGGCACCAGCATGGATGGCGGGGACGGCGGCTGGTGATCGCGTCCCCGCACAGTGATGTGAGGCAGGCCCCGGCACCAGCATGGATGGCGGGAATGGCGGCTGGTGATCGCGCCCCCGCACAGTGATGCCAGGCGGGCATCGGACAGAGGGGGATGGCGGGGACGGAGGATATTGCGGCACAAAGGTATGCCTTATTTTCTGGGGGGTGCTAAATTTTCCTGGAAAAATCCGTATATAAGGCGCACTGCACTATAAGGCGCACCTATGATTTCTGGGAAAATCTTAGTCTTTTAGGTGCGCCTTATAGTGCGGAAAATACGGTATTCACACACATTGTTTTTTTTTCAATGCAGAAAGTCTCCCCACCACAGGTTTTGCTGCATTTTTTAGAAGAATGAGCATGTCAATTCTTTTCTGTTGGAAATCTACAGCATAAACACAGGAACTAAGGGTGCGTTCCCACACTGCGTATTTTTATGCGAGTGCTCTTGCAGTTTTTGTAGCCAAAACCAGGAGTGGGTGATTAAATACAGAAGTGGAGTACTTGTTTTTATTAAGGTACCTTTACACGCCGCAACTATCACCGGTGATCAGTGGCAACTGAACGTGCGCATGCAAGTTTTTGAAGGTTGATACCGATCGCCGATGCCGCATGTACATGCCGCAATTGCACCCTCAACCTAAGGGGACGTGGTTCCCTGGAAGTTGACACAGAACCTGCAGGAAACATCCGGTTGCCTCCTGACGTCGCTTCACACGCTGCAATCCCCAAAGGAATATGGGCGTACATGTTCAGCGCCGTAAGAACATAGGCGTGATAGAGTTGTGTATTCCGCGCCCCAAACACGCTGATTGGACAACGCAATAGTGTCACGATTGGCCAGCCTGTGCAGTAGGCTGGCTAATACATGGCGCCATTGCAATTGTGTAGTGTGAATGGTCAGCTCTTCAAATATGGTGCCCTGTTGAGGACAGCCAATGGTAACACAGTAGCCCCCGCCAATCATCGCTGATGGGGCGCGGTATCCAGCACACTGTGGCATGCCTCTGGGAAATCACTAGGTGACACAGATTTCATCCCTATCGCCTGTTCACACACCAAAACCAGGGCAATTCACCTTCTGGGTGGCGTCTGGTTTTTGAACAATGCTCTGAAACCGCAACTGGGAGCAACTTTGAAAATCACCATCTCTTTCCCCAATTACACGCCGCAATTTCGTAGCAATTTCAAGGCAACCGTCACGGAAATCACGATTGCCTCTCAGTTGCTACACCGCAGTTGCGGCATATAAAGGTACCTTTAGACGTTTCCTCTGATTGTTCCACTCCTGGTTTTGGCTACAAAAACTGCAATAGCACTCGCGTAAAAATACGCAGCAAATACGCAGTGTGTGAACGTACCCTAAGCAGCAAATACATTGTAAGGCTACGTTCACACATTGCATATTTTGCTGCTTCTCTGCACTTTTTAGTGCGTTTTCTGCTTTTTCCTGTGCTTTTTTACGTGCGTTTTTTTGCAATGAAAACACAATTCTGGATATGCAGTCCAGCCAAACCTATGGGTTTTGACAAAATCCATTCACACACTGCATATTTGTGCTTTTTTTTATGAACGTGGTTTCACTGCAAAAACGTGCGCGTAAAAAAAATCACCATGTCAATTCTTTCAGCAGTTTTTGTCTGCGCTTTTCCATTGCCCATGATAAATGGGCTTTGAAAAAGCGCAGAGAAAAACGCAGAAAAAAATGCAGTGTGTGAATGGAGCTGCGTTTTTCTCAAAAACAGCGCCTAAAAAAGCGCAAGTGCAGAAAAAGCTGAAAAAATATGCAATGTGTGAACATAGCCTAAAAACGCAACAAAAACGCAACAAATACACAGGAAAAAAATGCAGCAACCCCCTGCCAAGAAAAAGCACTAGGATTTGCTTCTTTTTAGCAAAAAAAAAAAAAAGCTGTGTAGACTAAGGGTACTTTCACATTAGCGTTTATTTGAAATCGCGGCAGATGCGGTGAAAAAAACGCATCTGCCACGATTACCGCATACCGGCTGCACTTACGGCACGGTTGCGGCACAGTTGCGGCAAGCCCCATACAATGTATAGGCGGGCTTGCGGCAAGTGCGGCAAGTGCGGTTTTGGCACTTGCGGCAGGTGCGGCCGCGAAAAAAATCGCGGACAGCCGCGTTTTTTTTCGCAGCTGCACCAGTCGCAGGTGCCAAAACCGCACTTGCCGCACCTGCCGCAAGCCCGCCTATACATTGTATGGGGCTTGCCGCAACTGTGCCGCAAGTGCAGCCGGTATGCGGTAATCGTAGCAGATGCGTTTTTTTCACCACATCTGCCGCGATTTCAAATAAACGCTGATGTGAAAGCAGCCTTAGCCTTACTAAAATTCAGCAACAATTGGTTATACATGGACCTATTAGGAGTATGATAAAATTTGGAAGGAAAAATACTGTAAAGTTGAATGCAAAAAAATCCCAAAATAGGTGTCTAAAAGGAATAATGGACCATTACGTAACTACTTCTAAACTATCTCACCAGCGTCCCTCATCTGTTAGCGGTCAGTAAAGGATGTTTAGTGTTTGCATTAACCTATTTACCGGTCATTGTCAAGCGCTGCTCCGGTCCTCCCCTGCATCATGTGACCACAGCTATGAACAGCCGGCTTACAACGTTTCTGCGTGGACCAGAAGTCACTCACTCAATGTAAATCTGTCTGAACAAGCTGGTCACATGATGTAGGGGAGGATCACAGCGCAGGAAATGTCAGGAGACAATGACCAGTAAGAATTAGGATTCATACACAGTACATACATCACTGATAGCTAATGGATGGCGGAAATAGACAAATGCTGCAGTGGTTAAATATCACCTAAAGCAATATAGCTAATTAAATAATGTATTTAGTGCATAAGGTACTTACTTTTTATTTGTTTCTTAATAGGTTTTGTATAGTCCAGCCAATGCTAAAATTGAAGGGAAAAAAAAAAAAAGACATTAATTCAAATGGTAAAAAAAGAACATCAATCTCTTGTTGTTACACTTGCATCATTGTTAGGATTAGGACATTGAAACTACCAGGTCATAACAGCAATAATACTAGAAATATAGAGGCGGCAAACGTGCATGCCATAGTCTTTTGTACTTTGACTTTCAACTCCTAGTTGGACCACATCCCTGTTGTAGTCTGGTCAACGTTACTGGATTCTTCAGATCCAGCTGCTGTATCAGATTGTAAGTATCCTGACACTGTGCCTAGAATATGTATTCCTGAGGAGGCGTGGCCTAATGGTAATGGTGTAGGGTTTTACCTATGCTCTCCCCACAACAATAAGCGACTGGGCTAAATGCCCTCAAAAGGACTTTGACAACTGAAAAAAGATCTACTATCAAGCTGGTAATCACCTTGGGAACGTTTTGTTTGGGTCAGTGGTCACTTTTAAGAAGAATTCTCCTCAGAGTCCAGTCATCAAATTTGTCTGAGGTAAAGGATTGTGCTGTCACCTCATGAATAATGGCTGCCTAGTCACCTCATAATATCTTCATTGCCTAATACTCCCCAAATTTTATATAATTAGGCTTCAAATCTCTCAGTATACTGAAAGAAACTTTGAGAGATAGCCTGTGTGACTTTTCCATTGATTTCCATGATTTGGGCACATCTGACAGACATCTGACAGACATCTGACAGGCTTCCATTGGCAGCAATATTGTACCTCTTAATTTCTAGGGTGTTCCTCTACAGGAGGTTACCCTGGGATAGTCTGAACCCTCCTAACCTATTTTTGGATTGGCACCTATGATTTTGGACTTTTCCTGTCAAAAAATCCAAGATTCAGCATTTCTCTTAGAGCTTTGTGCTTTGCTGTGCCACCCTAATTTCTTCTCAAAACCCTTTGGAGAGTTGTCCTGGGTCTCCCCAGACCCCCTGAACTATTTTTGGACTAGTATTGTTTGTTTTGTGGTTTTTATTGCCAGAAACCTACAGCTTCAGTGCTCCTGTGGATAAAACCGATACTTATAGCTTCCGGTTCCGGCGCCTCCATGTGCGGACGGGTGTAAGGAAGCTCCGACACCCATCCCGCTGACCACGCAAACCTCCAAGCCCCAGAGAGTCCGAACCGCTGGAAATGTCAGGAGGGAAAGCCGGAACACCATCCACATCATCCACAATGGATAAGTATGTGACGAGGAGCGGAGAGGTCGGGACACATAGCGCCGATGGCGGAGGCGGTGTGAAAGGCGCGAAATCCCTGATGGCGCCTGCAGAAGCTGGAGCTAAGCAAAAGCAGCTCAAACAGCTCACGCAGCATACACAAGAGAAGGGGAAAGTTAATGAGGACCGGGGCACACAGGGGGGAATGGAGAAAGCCGGAGGGGAGACAGGATCTATCCTGCAAAACATAGAAGTGGAGAGGCAGCAGACATGCTGTGAGGGAGACTGGCCGCAAACTAGAGACAGCAATATAGCAGAAATAATAGTAACTGCAGCTACAGCTCACAAAATTGATTATAAGTTACTGGCCAAAGAGCTTGCAGTTCACCTGGCTGAGGACTTCAAGCAGGCAATTAATGAACTGGTGGCTGCAAGCATGCAAGACCTGCAAAATAAAACAGAGCAGCACCACCAGCAACTACAAGAGGCAGAGTCCAGAATCTCAGTCGCAGAAGACAGAATAATAGACCTAGAACAACAAGTTAAAACTCTCCAAAAACAATCTATAAATGCATTCAACAAGATTGACGATCTAGAAAATAGATCCCGCAGAAGTAATCTTAAAATTGTGGGTCTGCCTGAGTCTATCTCCCCAAACCAGCTGGAAGAAGTGTTTGAGCTGGAATTACCAAAAGAACTTGGTTTAAAACACAAATGTAAAACAGAACGAACGCACAGAATCGGACCTCCTCGGGATCTAATGGGAACTGTTGGACAAACCGGGTCAACACGAAACAGATCAACAGAAGCTATGCCATCGCCAAATACCTGAACCACAGGGATAAGGAGGAGATATTACGTGCATATAAAGCAAGAAAACAACCTCTCATGATTATGGGTTACAGATCTCTGGTTTTCGCCGACTACTCTGTGGAGGTCTCTAGACGCAGAAAAGCCTTCAGTGAAATATGCACTTCCCTGTTTAAAAAGAACATCCAGTTTCAGTTAAATTACCCCGCCACCTTGAGGTTCAGAGGTCAAGATGGAGCAATGAGATCTTTCACTGATCCAGCTGAAGCAATGGCTGTACTAACCAGAGGTCCGAGATACGCGGATGCAACACGCTCGAGATCCAATAGTCCAAGGGAAACGGGCATTGCCCTTGACCCTGAAAGTGAACAGGAAAGAGATCTTGAACCCACGAGATCCTACAGACTACGCTCAGAAACATCAACCGAAGGACCAACATCGAGATCCATGACACCGAGACAACAGCGACAAACCTCCAGATGGAACAAGAAGAAACCGAACCAAACCAATGATTGACTGGAAATCAACTATCCGAAATATATCAGAACTTATTAAATAAAGAAGTAAAAGATGAGACCTAAAACTCCAGACTGGGGAGAGTTAGAATCTTGAAACCCGTGAAGAATTCCTGGGATCCTGCGGCATGTGAACAAGAACAATTTGGAAGAGGAGGACTCCCTCAACTTCCTCTCCTAAAGGTTTAATATGAAACGGATGGGGAGGTCGGAGTCAAGATTAGGGGTACCTTTTATCTTACATATTTTCATGGAGAGAGGGAGAGGATACTCGACCCGATATCCTCTTTGTTTAAATTTCTTCACTCATTTACCTATTTACAAGATATTGTTGACAGACATGAACCTACCATAACTGTTTTGTTTTTGATTAATCGTCACGTTTGACGTTCCTGGGGAGTAGTTATTCCTTTTTGTCTATAAGGGGCTTGGGACTTTTGTATTTTTGTATATGTATATACATCTCAACTATATGTTAATAGTGGCAGTTGGGATGACAAGGAGCACAATTGCATCACGAACAGGGAGGAAAAAAGCGAAGTCGCATAACAATTGTTTACAGGAGAGAGAGTAGAGTTTGGGAGGGACTACTGGGGATAGGGAAGAGGGAGTGAATGGACACTACCTTACTACCTATGCTGGAATTGACAACCATAAAAAATACATTCAATGTGGGTTTAGCCATCAGATTTTGGGAATATACGACACAAGATTTAGAGCCACATAGTTCCTGTGAAATCTTGACAAAAGGCTGCAATAATGGTCAGATGGGTCTCGTGGAACGTTAAGGGTTTGCGCTCCCCAGCGAAGCGCATGATGATACTTCGCCATCTTAAAAGATTACAGACGGATGTGGCCTTGCTTCAGGAGACCCATCTGACATCCGAAGACTATTTTAGACTTAAAAAACTGTGGGTAGGTGAGGTTTTGGGCTCCAGTGCAATAAATAGAAAAGCAGGGGTACTGATTTTACTAAACAAATCTTTAGCGTACACAATTTTATCCTCTGAGTCGGATAATGAGGGCAGACTGATACACATGACCCTACAGATACAGAATATCACATACAGTATCTACAATCTCTACGCACCGAATGTGGGGCAAAAACCTTTCTTTTTGAAATTACAAAATCAACTCCTACCAGACCAAGAATGCAACAGATTAGTTGGAGGGGACTTCAACATGGTGATCAATGAGGGAGAAGATAGGAGACAGAAAAACAAACATACATCACTCCCTGCAGGACCAAGTTTTTTGGAAGAGTTCATGACTCACTGTAATCTGGCTGACTCATGGCGCACGCTAAACCCACTTGAGCGGGAGTATACCCACTTCTCCCACGCTCATGAATCTTGGTCAAGATTGGACATGTTCTTGGCCTCACCCTTGTTGTTTAATAAAGTATTGGAAGCCAAGGTAGGAGACATGGTTATCTCGGACCATAGTCCGATGATTCTAGAAACAAGGGATATATACCAAAAGGGTAATGACTACTTATGGAGATTCCCCGACAATCTAGTGAGGGAAGAGAACTTTGTCAGACTTCTTGGTGAGTGGTGGGTGGACTACTGCAGAAATAATTCAATACACCAAAGCACCCGGGTTTATTCTGGGAAACAGCAAAAGCAGTCCTTCGTGGCCATATTATGGCATATACTATTCGAATGAAAAAACAGGTGAAAGAGCAATACTTAAAGGCTAGCACCACTGTCAGGGGTGCATACCTGACGTACAGGCAAACAATGACAGATTCAGATAAAGAAGAATGGTTGAAAGCTAAAAAAATATTTGATTCTTGGGCCAGCAAGAGGGAGGAAATATATAAAAGCCATATGGAAATCAAACTGAACAGATTCGGCGATAAAGCCGGGCGCCTGTTGGCACGTCTGGCAAATATCATCCATATACGCCAAATTACAACATACTCTCAGACCTGCAGTCACCCAAAAATTATTCACCAAATGGAAGAAACATATAGATGATCCAAACTTGACACAAAAAATTCTAGAGGGATGGGGAACGGTCAGTAAATTTATTATCAATGAAAAATGGAGAGACACACAATTTAGACTTATGCACAGTACAATACAGGGCTTTAACATTCCACCCTCGCCGACCAATCAAGGGAGATGGATCCACTGTCCCAAATGCAAGACACATATGACTGATCTAGAACATGGAATATGGTCATGCTCGGAAACACAAAAATTTTGGGAAAGAATTGGGGATTTGGCCAGTGATCTCTACCCCAAAGATCGCAAAATGGATCCAATGATGTGGCTGTTTCACTATTCAGGAGCGGCGGATGGGAAGGGATCGCCACACATACTGCTACATACGATTGCTATGGTGGCAAAAAATTGCTTCTCCAACACTGGCTTGACAATCTCACACCAGGGTTGGAGATGGTTCGTGATACCCTCAAAAAAGTCTTGATTCTAGAATCCAGCGAAACACTTAAAAATCCAACGAAAAAGACAAAGAAATTCTTTCTTAAATGGAGAATGTTTATGGAAAAACACCTCACGGTTTCTGAAATTGAATCCCTTATGACACCATATAAAACTACAGAGTGGTATGCGTTAGAAGATCTGGGGGGCACATTAGGTAAATTAAGATGTGGTGACTGACCTGACAGAATCTGAGACAGGAATATGAATATAGATCTATATTCTGAAAGTAAAGGTAGTTAGATAAGGGGAGGGAGGGGGGGGACGGGTTTATTTTCATACATTGATGTGTTGATACTTTAAATCTTATAAATGAGTCATTAAGACTCAAAATTTATTCAGAATTCTTTGATATTAATGTTTGAATACTATTTTCTTAAGATATTGGTAGGTACTTATGGACAATGAACTCCAAGAAAGATTAACCTCTGGACATAACAATATACTGTAAAATGGTGCATTACGGCAATGGATTATTGTCTGCCTACCTTGTCTATTTATTTCTATGTCAAACATTTTCATATACCTCAATAAAAATGATGGTTCAAAAAAAAAAAAAACGATACTTATGAACTTTACTTATGCATATTGCGTAGCTCCTGTTTCATCCATTGGCGCTTACGTTGGAATTTACACCGGAATTACTTCAGAGCTTTCAGAGCTTTGTGCTTTGCTGTGCCACCCTAATTTCTTCTCAGAACCCTTTGGAGAGTTGTCCTGGGTCTCTCCAGACCCCTCAGAACTATTTTTGGACTAGTATTGTTTGTTTTGTGGTTTTTATTACCAGAAACCTACAGCCTCAATGCTCCTGTGGATAAAACCGATACTTAAGAACTTTACTCAAGCATATTTATTGTCTTTCTCTTTCCACCTGGACCCTATTTTCATTTACTAGTGATGATTATACTATATTGGACAAATTTGGATTTTTTACTAGTTCAGTCACGATATTAAGCCATTGTATTGGTCCAGTATATCTGATATATGCATATTACTGGTGACTTTTCTGCAATATTCAAGACTCATAACATCTGAGGATTCTGCGTGGGCAAGTGAGGTCGGAGGGCCTCCGGCGATCGCAAGCTTCGCAGACCCTGGGATTTCCGGAGTGTGAAGCAGATCTCAAGAATATGTATATGTTTATTTAAAGCGAACCTGTCACCCCCTCCAGGCATCTAAAGATAACATAGCCACCTTCTGCAGCACTAAGGCTGCAGTCTCAGAAGGTGTCTATAGTATTTATGCTCCCTTGATTCACTGAAATAAAGACTTATATAAAATCTGTTTCAAACCAGACCCAAGACCGGGAGGCGGGTTTTCAAGTGTCTATCTCCCTCCTCTGTGGTGTCAGTCATCCCTCTCTGCTCTCTGTGCACCTCCTCCAGGGCCACCTCCCTGCACTACAGAGCTTTGTCAGCTCTGCTACAACATGGAGCTGCTGGTATAGGAGACCCCACAGTAGTAAATCTTGCAGGAGGATCCTTAGCAGACAAAGCACTGCCTGCTACATAGCAGCCCTTGAGCTGAGCTGTCAGCAGTGCAGCAGAGTTGAGTTTGTGCTTTAGATCAGGGGCTGAGGACGGAGAAATGCTGCTGGGTACAAGAAACTGAAAGTGAAAACTGCTCAGCTCAAGGGCTGCTACGTAGCAGGCAGAGCTTTGTCTGCTCGTCCTCCTGCTAGATTTACTACTGTGGGGTCTCTTATACCAGCAGCTCTATGTTGAAGCAGAGCTGACAAAGCTCTGTAATGCAGGGAGATGGCCCTGGAGGCGGTGCACAGAGAGCAGAGAGGGATGACTGACACCACAGAGGAGGGAGATAGACACTTGAAAACCCGCCTCCCGGTCTTGGATCAGGTTTGAAACAGATCTTATAAAAGTCTTTATTTCAGTGAATTAAGGGAGCATAAATGCTATAGACACCTTGTCAGAATGCAGCCTTAGTGCTGCAGAAGGTGGCTATGTTATCTTTAGATGCCTGGAGGGGGTGACAGGTTCGCTTTAAGTTAACTGTTTTCTTATTTGTGTGGGTGGCGTTACAGTGTACTGGTGCTGCTGGGATTTGGGCATTGTTTCAATTAGCTTTGACGGTGACCAGATCATAACATTGAGGTTGAATATATAGCCACACTGATATTTTTATATTAAGCTTTATAATCCTGATACTGTTTAGACACCTTCCTTTTATTTACTATGTCTCGTAGGCAGACAGATCTTCATAAGGTCACTATGAATCCTACGGGTGGGTCCACTAAACCCCATCTTAAATGCACTCCATCTACAGCTAGGCTGATTTTGGATAGCGAACACAAAAAGAAGGTGGATAAAATAGATTCTCACATACGGGGCTCAGATATGGACACCCTAGATAATAGGGGTGGTGACAGCTTGAAGCAGACCTCAAAACGTAAGGACATAAGCCCCCCTGGGAGTTCTGCTTTGGTTGGATCTACTTTGGAGGAATTGGACTCGGGAGGGGGTGACAGTTCTGGTTCCCCCCATGTTAAACAAAGACCTAGGGTCACTTCCTCTCCCTTATCTATTAAAATGAGGGGTCAGGCTGGGCCAGTAGATAGGGACTTTTTGCTTGACCTCTTCCACAGCTTCGCTGATCAGATGAAAATGGAGTTCTCTGATATTAAAGAAGCGCTCTCCACCCTAACTACCAGAGCTGACGTTATGGAGGCCGAGATAATAAGACTGTCTAAAATTAATAGCTCTCTTAGAAAAGAATTGGACAAAATTAAACAGGATTATAAAACATTGTCCAGTAAACTGGATTATTTTGACAATACTAATAGACAGTCCAATTTAAAATTGAGGGGAATTCCTGAGACAGTCACAAGGTCTGAATTACAGCCTTACCTTAAAAAAATGATTTAAATAGTGTTACCCTCACTGTCGGATGTAGAGTGTTTGCTGGATAAAGCGTTTCGCCTTCCTAAACCCACATCTGTCCCGGAGAAGTTGCCCAGAGACACTCTGGTTACTTTTAGCTTTAAAAACACAAAAAATCTCCTCACCACCTACATGCAGAAGCATGAGACGTTACCTAGACCATTTCATGATATTAAAATTTTTTCAGACCTCTCAAAGGAAACATTGTCCAAACGTAGAATTCTGACGCCTGTCACCAAGATATTGAGGACTAATGGTATTTTGTATAGATGGCTCTCCCAGACCAGAATCAACTTTAAGCGTGGGTCCTACTTCTCATATGATAGACGGATTGGAGGAGGGTCTTCAACTTTTAAGAGAGCTTGGCATTGCTGACCTGCCAGTAACCTGAATACTTATATTGGGTTAAACAGAACTTCATTTTGAAACGCTGAGGTGATTACCCTTAGATGTATATAATAGATTATTAATTGTTGTGGGTGAGAGGCCTTTTTTCTCCCCAAGGAGCTTTTTCCATCAGTTAGTTGTAACTGCTCCATATAGTCCGTTAGTCCGTTATTGTATATATTTCTTGATATTATTCTGTTCTTGTTTTATTCTTTTTTTTTTTTTTCTTTTAGTACTTATTGACACGATGAATGTTTTATATTTCATTCCAGAAATCTCTTGGCTGCATGGTTTAGTAAGTCTTTTCTCTACTGACGTTACTTCGTTTATTTGCTTTTATGGCCATTAATTTCATGTCCCTGAATGTACATGGCCTAAATTCCCCTCATAAGAGGTATCTACTGTGGAGAGACATATTTAGATTTAAAATAGATATTGCGGGGTTGCAGGAGACTAAGTTTTCTAATGATAATCCTCCGAAATTTGAAAATAAGTTATTTTCATCTATTATCTTAGCCTCTCAGAAAAAAAAAAGAAGGCGGGTGTCGCCTTTTTGATTAGAAATAACATCCAATTTGAACAGGAGACTGTTATTGCAGATACGGAGGGAAGATATATAATTTTAATCTGTAGGCTTAGTGGTGTCTATTATACCTTGGTTACTCTGTATGCCCCTAATAAGGGTCAGATTAGATTTTTGAAAGAGTTAATGATTTTAATTTCGGAAAATCGTAAGGGTTCTTTAATTCTCTTTGGGGATTTTAATGTAACACCTGATGCATTTTTGGATTCCTCTGGAACTCGTGGAGTTTCTAATTTAACCTTGAATCCTTGGATTGATAGAGAGAGCTTATATGACATATTTCGATGTATTCATTTCCACTTCTAGAGAATACACATTCTACTCGGATTCCCAGCTTTCCTTATCTAGAATAGATCTAGTTCTAGCTGATAGTGTCTCTATATATGAAATTAAAAAGATCAATATCCTGCCAAAGACTTGGTCATTCCCCGATAGTTTTTGAGTTGGTCCCTAGAGGGGGTGCTTCATCCACTAGGATTTGGAGGGCCAATACCTTTCTTTATTCTTATCCCAACTCAAGAAAGGAATTGATAGACACTTAAATTATTACTTTAAAGAGAACGATGGTGATGCAGTTAGTATTGAGACATTGTGGTTAGCCCATAAAACAGTAGTTAGGGGCAAGTTGATTGAAATAAATTCACGTCTTAAAACAATCTAATGCCAAACTTGCATCTCTGGTAGCTGACATTCGTACCCTAGAAGAATCACAAATAGCGTCTCCTTCTTCGTCTACCCAGCTTAAAATCTTAAAGCTTAGAATAGAATTAAGGTCCCTTTAAATTTCTGACTATAACACAATGATTCAGTCTTCTAAACTAAATTACTATATTTGTCACAATAAACCTAATTAATTTTTCGCCCATCGAATAAAACTGATGAGACAAAAGAGGAGGATTCTACTAATCAAAAACAAGCAGGGGTTGATTTACAGACACCCAGAGGATATTTCAAGTGAATTCCTGCACTTTTATAAAAACCTTTATAATTTAAATTTAAGTCCAGGGTCTGTACAACCCTCTCTGTTGGATATTAACTCTTTTCTGGGTTCCTTAAGCATTCCCTCTCTGACTACTGAAGAGGTGGATCTTCTTAATTGTCCCTTTCAGAATTCTGAGATTACAGAAGCAGTGAAATCCCTCAAAACTGGGAAATCGCCTGGGCCTGATGGATTATCTAATGAATATTTCAAAAATTTTGCTGACATCCTGACACCTTATTTAACTAGACTTCTTAATTCGGCCTCCATGTCATCCCTTCTTCCTGCAGAAATGCAGGAAGCATTAATTACAGTCATTCCCAAGGATAAAGGGGATGCCCTAAATGTCAGAGATTATAGGCCCATTTCGCTCTTAAACACTGATGCTAAAATTATAGCCAAAGTTGTTGTTAACAGACTATCTAAGTATACAACTCGCTTAATTCATACTGACCAAACGGGTTTTGTCAGTGGCAGAAGTACTATGGACGCCACGAGAAGATTATTCCATATTATATCATATGTAGAAAGGTCAAATCTTCCCACTTTGCTGATTTCTCTAGACGCCGAAAAGGCTTTTGACCGAGTAAATTGGCTGTTTTTATTTGAGTCCCTTAAAAAATTTGGTTTTTCTGGTCCCATATTTAATATTATTAGAGCTTTGTATTCCCATCCATCCGCCAAAATTCTAACAAATAATGTTGTGTCTGACTCCTTTAGAATTACCAATGGAACTCGACAGGGATGCCCTCTGTTCCCTACTTTATTTAATTTCTTTTTAGAACCATTGGTGGAGGCAATACAGTCACATGAGGGGATCCGGGGATGTCCATTACATGGGCGTCAACACGTTGCATCTCTATTTGCAGACGATTTACTGATTATTCTATCGGATCCTCTGGTGTCTCTTAGGAATCTGATGGACATTGTTGAGAGATTCTCTGGAGTCTCTCATTATA
The DNA here is from genome assembly GCA_033576535.1 of Allobates femoralis. Taxonomy (NCBI): domain Eukaryota; kingdom Metazoa; phylum Chordata; class Amphibia; order Anura; family Aromobatidae; genus Allobates; species Allobates femoralis. The sequence continues at coordinate 325,038,081 of JARQOC010000005.1, read as the reverse complement.
AATTGAATACTAATAAGACACAGGTTTTGCCCTATCATATTGAACATCACCTATTAGATATTCTAAAAACTGAATTTAATTTCTCTTGGTCACTGTCAGAAATTCCCTATTTGGGAATCACCATCACTAAACCTCTATCTAACATGGTTGATAAAAATGTATCAGATATTGTTAAATCCCTTTCGAAACGTGTCTTATCTGTCTAATTTAGAGGTTTCCTGGACGGGACGTATTGCGGCCTATAAAATGTTGCTACTTCCCAAAATTGTATACCTCTTCCGTTCCCTCATTGTGGTCATCCCTCAGAAATATTTTAAATGTCTCCAGACACAACTTAGCCGATTTATTTGGCGAGGGAAATTTCCTAGAATTGCAGCTACCACTCTTGAAAAACATAAATTACATGGAGGTTTAGGTATCCCCAAATCTTAGGGCCTATTATCTAGCTATCATTACTCAAATTAGTTCACGATGGTGGAGTACTGAATACTCCTCATCCTGGGTAAATATAGAACGATCCATCATGAAGCAACAGAATCCTGCATTGTTTATTGTTTTATACCTCCTTAGTCCAAAAAAGAGATTTCCCCTAGAAACCCCACTTAAGGCCACTATCAAGGCTTGGAGGACGTTTAATCAGACCTCTAAAACCATCTTCTCTCCAGTTTCTCCTGTCTGGCTCCCAATAGATATTTTTTCCTGGTTGTGTCCATCTCTTAATTTGACTATCTGGAAGAGTAGGAATATTAGGTATGTGTCTGACGTGTTTGATGGTGAGAGGTTAGCCTCTTTTGAGGTTGTCTCTTCTCGTTTCAGCCTACCTGAATCTGACAGACCTACTTGGACTTTACTGAATGAGACTTTAAACAACCCACGTCTAGATTTTACACTACCTAACAATATTGACCTCCTACTTCGTCACAGTGGAAGCCAACTTGTGTGGAAAACTAATAATATCTATAAAACTTTTAATAAGGATGTGACTTTTAATAACTCTAGATTCTATACAGTATGGGATCACCAACTTGACATCGATAATCATACTTTACATAACCAATTGCCCATCATTTTAAAAAATATTTACTCCTCTGTCCCCTGCTCAACACTTCTGGAAACTCAATATAAGTATATACCAAGTGGTATTTTATACCTTTAAAACTGCATAAGATAGACCCTACTGTTTCTAATTTATGTTGGAGAAAATGTGGACTAGTGGGATCTGTCCGTCATATATTTTGGTCATGCTCAAAGTTACGTTCCTTTTGGTTAGATGTCCAGTCCCTGATCAATTTAGTTTTAGATTTAGACATAGTCTTAACTTTTGACTCTGCTGTATTGTTGATTGGATATGCAATCTCCCAAAATGTAAAAGATTCTTGGCCTTACATATCCTATTAGTAGCTAAAAATCTTATCGCCTCTAGGTGGAGGAGTGATTGTGTTCCATCCATAGAGGACTTTATGGATTGCATTGCATTGCACAACTCATTTGAATTCATGTTTGCTCTTAGAGAGGGTATGCATGCTAGATTGAAGTACATGACGAAATGGGCGAGTTGGGTTCGAATGTATATACCGACTCTTACATTTCATCTGCCCTAATTTAGCCTGAATTTCTCCATTTATAATTTTGATTGTACTTAGTTTGCTAAGAGCTATTTAGTTGTTGTTTTTTTTTTAGATACTCATAATCGTCGTGTCAGTTGTAAATATTTGGTTATTTTATTTCTTCGACTTACCGTATGTCTTTTGTCTATATTGTTTTTCTCTTATAATATTTATTTCTTCTCTGAATTTGTATACTATGCATTCATTATATTTATAATTTATGTATATGTTGAAATTCTTTCATCTCAACTTACTTTTGTTGTTTCCTTGTTGACATAAATATATCTTTAAATATAGAATATGTATTCCTCTGGCCTCATTCACACCAGTATTTCTCATTTGTTGATCACTAGTTCTAGGCCACAAGCCTGTGTTGTGTTCTGGTTTTGGCCTATAAATACTGATGAAACACTGACAAATACGGACATCTGACTGAGGCATCACTGTGTTTTTGAAAGACTTAGTACTTTCAAAAACACAGTTGGGCCACATCCCTGTCGTACCCTGGTTGATATTACTGGGTGGTGTTGCTGGTGGAGTTGCTACTGCAAGATTGTGAGTAGATTGACACTGTGCCTATATTGTGTATCCGCAACCTGTGTACCCAAGTGTACTTTTATTTCAACTCACAGTTGGATGATATCCCTGTCAGACCCTGGTTGACGGTACTAGATCCTGTTGCTGGTGGAGTTGCTGCTGCTTCATCTGATTGTGACTAGATTGACACTGTGCCTATATTGTGTATCCCTAATGTACTTTGTGTTTACACTCATAGTTGGAAGGCCATCCCCTTACTGACTTGGTGAACTAGGCGCAAATAAATATGAGCTGTGCACACGGTGAACGCGTCTGCATAACCGCATCCATTCACCACCAAATCTGAACTATAAAAAAATGAGTGCAAAAATCTGCATAGGAAATCATACAAACACTCTGTTGTAATAAAAAATCCAAGTTAGCAGCAAGTGCTGTCCAAAAAAGTATCAAAAACAGGGTTCTTGGTTTGTACGTTATTTGCAAAGAAGGTACAGTAAGCTGCTTCACTAACGACATGGTAACCCTGACTGAAGCAGTCCCTAGCTGATGTATTTAAAACCTGCTTATGTATGACCATACATCTAAACAGGACTCAGGTCTTCTTCGAACTTGATCCCAGAGTCGTTGGGGCTCTCCTATCCCCTGGAGGAACATCAGCACAGGCCTAAGCATATAACCACGGGTAAGCTCTTCTATTCACACCAATAGTTGTATGATTTTGGGGTATGCAGGGAGTATGGGTATTTAAGTGGGCTACTTTAGCCCAACTAGTCAAGAGTTTATCCCTGACTTAACTTTACCCACTAGGGTTGTATTTTTATTATCTATTACTCGCTCCACACCTAATTTTTGATGGGAGTATTTTGTGGTAAATGGACCTGAATTCTTCTATATTTTTTATATAATTACTGTTGGCTCTTTTACATTTTACCCTGATGTTGTTTACATCATTAAGCTAGGCTGCCCTGTCCCTTTTTCTTTATGGGGAAAACACCTCCACAAATAGCTTCCTACCACTGACCTCTCTTTGGAATTTTATTCTCCTGTATAATTAATCTCTGTATGGATTGCAATGACCATTGTTGTTTTTGGTAAATTAAATAAAGCTTTTGAGTTTTTGTAACTTGGAGTGTGTCTTATATTTTTATACATATTTCTGGAGAATGGGCGAAAAATTTCCCATTTTTTCTTTTGAGTATGAGTAGCGCAGTGGTCAGCACGATGCAAGTACATTACATTTTAATTGATAACATTTTTAAGATGTACTTTTGGGTTTTCTGCTACTTTTGTTTGGAATTGCCTTTCAATAAGTTTTTATTCTGTTGTAGGTTTCACAATGCTCCAGCAGGCCTTGACATCAAGGAGAGGAGGATGTGGACATCACAATAAACGAAGACCACCTCATCCACTTGGTGCCAGAAAGGTCTGCATTGTCGAACCCGAAACACATCCGCTATTGGGGTAGAAATTTCATCCAACGATCCTGGGATGTTGTGTGCTGCTCTATTAAACGGCTGAAAGGACCTCAATGAAAGTCGACTCGATAAATGCTGGAAGTATTGTTAATTTTTTTTATGTAAAGTATTTTCTGTAATAAGACACATTTTCTTTTCAGGGAATGGATGTTAGGTATTTTATAACTCAGAGACATTTTCATATCATTACAGGGACCTAAGTCATGACTTGATGGTGGTCAATTAGGGATAGCTACAAGAAGGATTTTAATGCAGAGATAGCTGCCCCAAGTGGTTCTACTGCATGGAAAAAAACACTTAAATACTACCAAACTTTGGTATTTTTAAGACCATTGATCGCATGCCGCAGGTAACATCAATATATTAAGTTAACTTTTTTTTTGTTTAATCCCATAGGAAAAGTTTTCGCATGTTTAACAGTTTTTTTTTTTCTCCTACATGGCATCCAAATGATTAGTAGTCGTTATATTGTTGTTTTTTTTGACCACAGTGAGACCATTACTGAAGCCAGAGCCCTTGTTGCCTCCTCCATCCTTCCAGTAGCAATCCCTGAAGACACCGCCACCGCAGGTACCTTTACCTCATCAGACACCACTGGTGCATCTTTCCAGACCCCCGACACCCAGGTCCTGCAATCTGGTTTTCCACTATCCCAGGCCTCTGTCGCTACCGAAACCCTGCAACCAATTTCCTGTTCAGTTCGGCAGAGCCAGAAACCTTCGCATAGCCTTCGGCTACCTTAACACATGCCTCTCCCCATATCACCTCTCAACCACCACAAACATTGAGCCGTAACACCCCTGCCTGTCTTGAAATTTTCATCAAGATTTCTATGTGAATTTAGGGAACGTTGCCAGCAGGATCCATGTAGCTCCAGTTTACTTGGCACTCCCACACCCACAGAGGGGAGTCTGGAAAAATCGCCAGACTCACTCTTTAAGCAACCTTTGCTTAGTCCCCCCAATGGTCACACAAAATAGTCCACAAGTAAATCCCAACAGCACCCCTTCCGTAAGTCTGAGTAGCAGCCCACCAACACCAAACACGTTTACCCCACAATGATTTATTTATTTATTTATTTTATAAAATGGAATTTTTTTTGTTTTACTAATCTGTTGTGGTTTTACTTTTTTAATTACACATGTAACATTTCTGATTGTTTTGTAGTCTGTGAAAATACCGACTTCAATTCGATTACAAATGAGGTATGGTTCTCCTGCTATATGTATTCCTAATGTGAAAGAGGAGGTTACGTATCCATATTGTTAACCATGGCTACCTAATCTACTGCAATGGCACACACATGATGAATAGATATATTATAATATAGTAGGAAAACCATACTAGTAATTGGATTTTTAAAGTGAATTTTAAAATGGGAAAAACACTTTTCCATGGTATCATACTGACAGGTTTACGGCACAGGAGTATTCTCACCTCCCACATATTCTCACCTTATGTAAGCGGCATGGGAACTCCAGTCCTCAAGGACCACAAACGGTGCATGTTTTCAGGATTTTAGTAGCATTAGACTGAAGGACTTTTAATCATATGCTCCGGTGACCATACCAACTCCTGTGCAATGCTAAAGGAAATCATGAAAACTTTCACTGTTTGCAGCCCTTGGAGTGTACTATTACAGTAATAAAATAGTTACAAATATGTGTAAGAGAAATGTAGGGCAGTTGTCCTGATATAGCAATCTATAGTATACATTATCACTGTATGTGTGTTATCCATGGTTACGGCGACATATATAGTGAAAGTAGCAGTTTTTGTTCATAACCATGGAAACCTAAGGTCCTTTAACCTCCTCCTGACCTTTGACGTTGTACAACGTCATGAAAGTCGGTGACTTCCCGACCTGTGACGTTGTACAATGTCATGGCGGTCACCGTGGCCTGTTGCCGCAAGGATTCCCCTCCCTGCCCCGATTACTGTGATTGTCTGTTTGAACAGACTGTGATTGGCCAGGGTCACATTTGCGGTTGGACCCTGGCCTGCCGGATTCCGGTTTCAACTTAGCAATTTTTCCATCACCGCATAGCGTTTCCGCTATGCGGTGCTGGAAACCGCAGTCCCTAGTTACCCGGTGTTTACCTGCACGACCTGTCACACAGGCAGCGGCTCGGAGGGCGTTTTACAGCGCCGCACAGGAAACCGTTGCAGACACGATTTCCTGTGCGGCGCTGTAAAACGCCCTCCGAGCCGCTGCCTGTGTGACAGGTCGTGCAGGTAAACACCGGGTAACTAGGGACTGCGGTTTCCAGCACCGCATAGCGGAAACGCTATGCGGTGATGGAAAAATTGCTAAGTTGAAACCGGAATCCGGCAGGCCAGGGTCCAACCGCAAATGTGACCCTGGCCATTGTCTGTTTGTAATCACAGTGATTATTACTCCAGCTGTGGAAGTGGCTGTCCTAGCCCCTTCAATAGGTTGGAGCGATGGAGGGGGTGGGTTTCGCCCCCTCCACGCTGATGAGGAGTGATCTGATGATCACTCCCATCAGAAGAAGAGTCATGGTGGCGGTGCAGGGCACTGTGTCCTCCGACGCCTGCTTTTGCCCTCTGCAGACCGATATCCCTGCATGGAGATCAGGCTGCAAAGGAGCGATCTGACAGCAGGGACAGCGATCTGCTATGTGATCGCTATGTCCCGCTGTCAGATTGCTCCTCTGCAGCCTGTTCTCCATGCAGGAGATTGGGCGGCAGAGAAGCAGAGGGCAGAAGCATGTGGCGGCGGGCACAGTGCCTTGCACCGCCACCATGCTTCAGGGGCTCTGTCACCCCCTAAGTGCTGTGATCTTACGATCACAGCACTTGGGTCCGGGGAGAGGGAGTGCAATGTCACTTACCTCTCCCGGCAGTGATCAGCTCATTGTAATTTAATTACGATGAGCTAATCACCATGGCAACGTCAGGTAACCTGACCTAAGCCTCAGAGATCATGTGATCTCTCAAACTTGGGTTTCCCACAGTGATGCTGCACTGTATGGCAATCATCTGCCATACAGTGCATCATCACTATGACAACAGACTACAACAAGGGATCAAGTGTCCTCTTGTTGTAGTCTCAGGGGTCACTGTGATTGTGCACTGTATGGCAATAATCTGACTTACAGTGCATCATCACTAACACTGCAACAAGAGGACACTTGATCCCTTGTTGTAGTTTCTGGGGTCACGGTGATTGTGAACTGTATGGCAATGATCGAGTTTTAACACTTTTTGCTGCAATTAAACATGGAATCATTCAAGTAAAGATATGATTGAACTCCGTATCCCAGTGCCTGAAAGGCACTGGCTTCACTTTATAGCCCTAAATCCTGCTGGTTGGTTCCCTTCATCAGGATAACTATACTACATTTCTAATTGTACAAATAATTTTAACCCAATCAACTTTTCAAATAAAATGCTAAGATTGTAGAGGAAATATTGATATCACAGACCCAGAGCTTTATTAAGGAACATTGAAAAGGTAACAATAAGCTTTGTAAAAAGAGAATTTTGTTTACGTACCGTAAATTCTTTTTTCTTGAATCATCAATGGGAGACCCAGACAATGGGGTTTAGGGCGCTGCCCTCCGGAGGTCACACTAGGTACTACAAGTTTGTAGCACCGCCTCCTCCGCTTATAAACCCCCACCGTAGGAGACATCCTCAGTTTAGTCCATAAGCTGCGAGGAGAAATAAACCACACCCGAAACATCGGGAAGAATGCCGTGCACAGACGGTGTAACAACCCGGAAATACTGTCTCAACAGAGAACAGATCAAATGCAAACATGCAACGGAACAAATGGGTGGGTGCTGGGTCTCCCATTGATGATTCAAGAAAAAAGAATTTACGGTACGTAAACAAAATTCTCTTTTTTCTGATCATCATAATGGGAGACCCAGACAATGGGGATGTCCTAAAGCAATACCCCAGGGCGGGAAGAGTTCCTCAACAAGACGGATAACACATGGTTCCCTTTTAAAGGTGGGCAACCGCCGCCTGGAGAACCCGCCTGCCCAAACTCGCATCCGCAGAGGCATGGGCATGCACCATATAGTGCTTAGAGAAAGTGTGCAGGCTGGACCAAGTGGCCGCCTGACACACCTGTAGAGCAGAAGCTCGATGTCGCAAGGCCCAAGAGGCACCTACAGCTCTAGTAGAGTGTGCCTTCAAACCCACCGGGAGAGGCAAACCAGAAGACCGGTAAGCCTCCTGAATGGGAGCCTTGATCCATCTGGCCAAGGTCGACTTTGAAGCCGCGGACCCCTTACAGCGACCCATCGTGAGGACAAATAAGGAATCCGAACTCCTAAAGGAGGCGGTCCTGGACACATAAATGCGTACAGCTCTCACGAGATCCAGAGTATGGAGGTCGCGCTCAACCTGATGAACGGGAGCGGGGCAAAATGATGGGAGAACAATCTCTTGGTTCAAGTGGAATGTTGAAACCACCTTCGGCAAAAATTCAGGCCGTGGGCGCAACACCACCTTGTCCTGGTGAACCACCAGAAAGGGTGACTTGCACGAAAGTGCAGCCAATTCTGAGACCCTTCTCAGAGACGTAATCGCCACCAGAAAGACCACCTTCTGGGACAGACGAGAGAGAGAGATGTCTCTCAGTGGCTCGAACGGCGGTTTCTGCAATGCCGCTAGGACCATGTTGAGGTCCCAAGGGTCCAGGGGCCGCCTGTAGGGCGGAACCACCCGAGACACCCCCTGCAGAAATTGGCGGACCTTCGGGAGGAGCGCCAAGCGTCTGTCAAATAGCACGGAAAGTGCTGATACTTGACCTTTCAGAGAGCCAAGGGATAATCCCAACTCCAAACCCGACTGTAGGAAGGCCAACAATGTCGGAATAGACAACGGCCACGGTGAGCGACCACCAGATGCACACCAGGTAAAAAAGATTTTCCACGTTCTGTGGTATATCTTCCTGGAAACAGGTTTCCTTGCCCGATTCATAGTGGCAACCACTGTAGGAGAGAAACCTCTGGATGTCAGCAGCCAGGCCTCAAGAGCCATGCAGTCAATCTGAGGGCCCTGGAATTGAGGTGGAAGAATGGGCCTTGCGCGAGAAGATCTGCGCGCTCTGGAAGAGCCCACCGGTGTCCGCCTGACAGTTGCCACAGGTCCGGGTACCAGGACCTCCTGGGCCAATCTGGAGCCACTAGAATGGCTACTCTGCATTCCGTCCTGATCTTCCACAGGACCCTGGGAATCAGAGCTAGAGGCGGAAACACATATGGCAGCTGGAAGCTGGACCAACTCAGGATCAGGGCATCCGCCCCCAGAGACTGAGGATCCCATGATCTCGCCACGTATTGGGGCACCTGATGATTCAGCCGTGAGGCCATCAGATCCACGTCCGGAGTGCCCCATCTGCCGCAGATGTCCCGGAAGACGTCTGGATGAAGGGACCACTCCCCGGCGTCCATCCCCTGTCGGCTCAGATAGTCGGCCTCCCAGTTCTCGACCCCTGGGATGTGAACTGCGGAGATCAGGCAGCCGTTTTCCTCCACCCAAGCTAGAATGCGGTGGACTTCGGTGAGGGCCTGAGCACTTCTGGTCCCTCCCTGATGATTTATGTAGGCGACGGCCGTCGCATTGTCGGACTGTACCCGAATGGGTTGTCCTGACAGGAATTTCTGAAACGCCAGGAGCGCCAGATAGACCGCCTTGATCTCCAGCACGTTGATCTGCAACGCCGACTCCGACTGAGTCCAGAGGCCTTGAGCCCTGTGGTGCAAGAACACCGCACCCCAGCCCTTCAGACTGGCGTCGGTGGTCACCACTAACCATAACGGTTTTAGGAAGGACCGTCCCCGTGACAGATGATGTGGCTGTAGCCACCACTGTAGGGAATCCCTGGTTGGTTGTGACAGCGTCACCAGCCGATTCAAAGAAATCGTCCTTTTGTCCCATCTGCGAAGAATCTCCAGCTGGAGAGGACGGAGGCGAAACTGTGCGAACGGCACCGCCTCTATCGCCGCTACCATGCGACCCACCAGTCTCATCAATACCCGTAGGGATGACTGTGGAGACAGGAGGACATTCTGTACTCCTGATTGGATCGCAAGCTGCTTGGCTTGAGGTAGGGACACCAGGGCCGAGTCCGTGTGGAAGTCCATGCCCAGATATGTCAATGACTGGGTCGGAACCAGGGTCGACTTTTGAATGTTGATAAGCCACCCGAACCGTTCCAGGGACTTCATGGTCACCTCCAGGCTCACCCGACAAAGGTCTTCCGATGGCGCCCTGACCAACAGGTCGTCCAAATAGGGTATGACGGCGTGTCCCTGCGCATGCAGGAGAGCCATCATGGAGGCCATCACCTTTGTGAACACCCGTGGTGCTGAGGCTAGCCCGAATGGCAGTGCCACAAATTGGAAGTGCTCTTCCCCCACTGCGAATCTCAACCAGCGCTGATGAGCTGGTGCAATGGGGACGTGAAGGTAAGCGTCCCTGATATCGATGGACGCTAGGAAGTCTCCCTGTGACACAGCCGCGATCACTGAGCGCAGGGATTCCATGCGGAACTTCCGAACCAACACGTGACGGTTGAACAACTTGAGGTCCAACACCGGGCGAAAAGAGCCGTCCTTCTTTGGGACAATAAAGAGGTTGGAGTAAAAACCCCTGAACCTCTCTTCCGTGGGCACAGGGACCACCACTCCGTCTCTGCGGAGTCCCTCCAACACCAGGTGAAAAGCCTGAGCCTTTTCTGGGGATGGAACCGACCGATGGAATCGGTGTATTGGTCGTGACGTCAGCTCTATCCTGTAACCTCTTGAGACTACGTCTCGAACCCACTGATCTTGAATGTGAAGAAGCCACTTGTCCTGAAAGCGGGACAGGCGGCCCCCCACCTGTGGGGAGGCAGGATGAGAGAGCGAGTCATGTCGAGGCGGGCTTGGGGGTGGCAGCCGCTGCCCCCGCCGGCTTCTTCTGACGACTCTTGGAACGCCACTGAGTAGCAGGCTTGCCCCCTCGGTCTGAGCGAGTGGACGCCGTTGATGACTGTGCACCGGAGCGAAAGGACCACTGCTTAGGGTTCCTTTTCACGGTGTACCGTGGCTTAGGCTTGTTCTGCGGTATCTTAGACTCAGCAGAATCCTTTATCAATTTGTCCAGTTCGGTGCCAAAAAGCCTGTCACCAGCGAACGGAAGATTTTGTAAAATCTTCTTAGATGTGGCATCTGAGTCCCAAAGACGCAGCCACAACAGCCTGCGGATCGCAATTGCATTGGCCGAGGCCACAGCAGAGCGAGTGGCAGTTTCCAAAGATGCCGTCCTGGCATAGTCCGCATAGGCCCTTGCTCTCTCAGTGAGAGCCAGGACCTCTGGACTGGACCTAGCTAGATCAGTGATACCATCCAAACAGATAGTAATCGCTTGTAGGGTCCAGACCGCGGCAAAATTAGGGGCAAACGAAGACCCCACAGCCTCATAGGAAGACTTGGCGAGTTGCTCGACCTGTCTATCAGTAGCATCCTTCAACGAGGAGCTATCAGAGGCAGAAAACAAGGAGCGCGCAGCAATCCTAGTCATGGAAGCATCCACCTTGGGAGACTGCGACCATTCCTGGAGCGCCTCCTGGGGAAAGGGAAAGCGATTGTCCTTAGTTTTACGGACATAACGCCGCCCAGGATGCAACCTGGGAGCTTTAATCACCCTTCCGAAATTAGTGTGGTCCAGGAAGGAGCCACTTGGTCTAGCCTCTGGCCGCAGCCATTGGTATATCTCCTTGGGGTGTACAGTCACCTCCTCAGGAGGAGTGACAAGACGCAATGTCTCATTGATGGAGGACACCAGATCCTCCACCCCATCTGGAGGTTCAGACATAGACCCAAGAGTAGAACCCCCATCATCTTCCTCACCATCAGAGGAACGCTCCTCCTCAGAGAGAGTCTGGAGCTCAGGAGAAGCCTCACGGGCTCGCTTAGGGGGTCTTACAGCAGAAGTAAGAGACACCCGGGGGTAACTAGGAGGAGTAGCTGGGTTCTCCAGTCTCCTATGCAGTGCCTCCAGGGTTTGCGACATGGAGGACATCTGGGACAGCAGAGATTCATTAATCTTATTCTGCGTTTCCCATGGCCCTGGGATCACCTGAACCTCAGGGTATAATCCCGGATCTGCAGACTCAATAGTAGCAGACCGGGCCTCTGGGCGTCCGCAGTTATTGCAGGACCCCTCCACCAGTGTCCCGTTGCATGTAGCGCAGGTAACGGTGACCACTGCCGCCTTAGCAGCATGCTTCCCAACTGAGGACATCTCCACAGTGAGGGGAAAATAAGCCAAAGTTCACAAACAAACCGGGAATCCCGGTGGCTTACCGACCGCAGTAAAGCGGTAGGAGGAAGCGGTGTGTGTGTGTGACCTCCGCGAGTTCCGGTCTCCCTTGCAAGTGCAGACACGCGCTGCAGCCAGATCCCAGCCGGGAAGTGAGGGAGAAGATGGCCGCCGACAGTGAAGATGTGGGCGGAGCCAGGAACACGCGGGAAGAACACACAACACGCCCAGCGGTGATGTCACCATAAGGGCTGCCTCCTCCTCCTCCAGACTGCCTCAGCAATGGAGGTGCCGGAGCCCCGCGCGGGAAAAGAGTGTGAATATCACCACACACACTCTCAGACTGCATGTACACATAAAAACACTCGCAGTCTACAGCCTCAGCCCCTGTGACACACAGGGCGGTCAGCCAGGGCGACCCCAGCACAGGGTCACCGCCAGAACCGCGGACCCGAGGGTAACCGCGCGGTCTGAGTGTCATGACACCACAGTGACAGACACTACCCCCAGGCACACAGGAGACACACCAGGTGCCTCAGTGCCGGTCCGGTCTGTAAGCACCTTTAGGGAGGCCTCGGACGGGGTACAGCACCAGTCCGGAGTGTAAGCACCATTTAGGGAGGCCTCGGACTGGGCTGGCTCCGTCCGGTCTGTAAGCACCATTTAGGGAGGCCTCGGACGGAGCGGAGCTGTGCAAGGCTCCAGGCTCCCCCTTACCAGAGCCTCCATGGAGGGATGGAAAGGCAGGAGCGCGACAGCGTACCGGGGGAACACAGAAGTGTCCAGGCTAAAAGCCCTCCGGTACCTCCACCAGCGTGTTCCGCAGAGGGTGAGCGGGGAGGCTGTCGGGGATCCCGACGGGACCATTTTACCTTGTCTTCATACGCCATCACGTAAGCTGTGAGAATGCAGTGAAGTGCAAGCAAAGCGTGATCCTCCGAGCACACTAAGTTTAAAACTGAGGATGTCTCCTACGGTGGGGGTTTATAAGCGGAGGAGGCGGTGCTACAAACTTGTAGTACCTAGTGTGACCTCCGGAGGGCAGCGCCCTAAACCCCATTGTCTGGGTCTCCCATTATGATGATCAGAAAATTAAGGTTACAGAGACATTACATGGCATGGCAATGACACCCAAAACTAATATACCATTTCATCCTACCATGGTACTCAATCAACTTTTAGAATAAAATGCAGAGTGTAGAGGAAATAGTGATTTGACAGATCCTGAGCTTTATAAAATAAACACATTGCAATCACCACTTCATCCTACCATGTCACTCATCCCTCGTCTGAAACAAAATAGTCTGCAAACTTGCCCCTCATTTGTGCAACAGATAGTTATAGACTTTGGTAATCATCCAATGTGGTTTCTGAAATGTCATCCTGGTCCACCAGAAGTCGTTCTTTGGCCAAGAGGTAGTTGTGGAGAACGACACAAGCTTTGACAACCTCATTCACGATGTCAGTTTGTAGATGAATGGACTTTTTCAAAATCCTCGATTTTGCAGTTAGAAGTCCAAACACACATTCCCACCACTCTTCTTGCCCTTGTCAATTTGTAATTGAAGATCCGTTTGATACGACTCATTCCACAGATGGATTCAACAGGTTATTACACATTTGGTGGTCCATCTGTGTGCTGAAGCAGTGTTGGCGGCATAAAATTGAAATTATTGCCATATAACTGATGTCCCATTACAGATTGTTTGAAAATCTGGGAGTCATTTGATTGGTCATAGGAACCAATGTCGACTGCTACAAAACGATATTGGAAATCAGCAATTGAAATGAATACAATGGAAATATACTTTTATAGTTGAAAAAGTCTGAGCTCCTTCCTGAAGGTTTATAATAATACGTATATGTTTTCAATCGACATCACCCAACAGTTTGGTTAATCTGTGATGTCCTGAAACTTCTCAGCAATTTGCATTCAGAGTTCAGTTGTAGGATGGGAGAGGAATTCTTGGTGGAAAACTTCCCACAAAGCCCAGCAGGTTTCTTTTACTATTACAGAGATTGTAGAAAATCCAAGTCGGAATTGAAAGTGTAAAGATGAAAGCGTTTCTCTTGTAGCAAGGAATCTGCAACACAATAAAACTAAATATTACTACACAATCCTACTAGTCTTAGCATTTACTTATAAACATGTGATACTGTCAAATCGTCCTTACCTTATTGTTAACATCAGACGCTCCTCAACACAAATAGCTCTGCCAAAATGCGTGTCCTGTTCAGTAATTAATCCTCGGATGCATTCAACAAGGTCGTCAAAACTTTCCACACTTATCCGCAGATAGTGCATAAAATTGTCCGGGTGTTTCTACAGCTCCAAGTAAAAAGTACAGAATACACTATGTGTCATTTGACGCAATGTAATTGGGTGCAACGCCTCTGCGCTTATTTTGATAGGCTACACCTATCAAAAGTTAGACACCCATCTAAGTTTAAAAGCGACTTTGATTCAAAACTTGATTTTCTGACCTGTCAGCCATTTTGCGTCTTGATTCCAGGAAAAAATGAGGTCTGGAGTCACTAGAACACTCTGCATAGCATATGGACCGGCACTAAAATTCCAGATCTGGAAAAAAATGGACTATTCCAGATGTAATACTGCAGGTAACCGCATGTCTCTGGTCCGGTTTATTTCTGGATCTAACGGTCGGATCCAGAAGAAATCCAGAACGGATATATGCAGTTACATGCGGTATTGTCAACAAATCCAGAAACTGAAAACAATACGGTTTTCAGAGAAAAAACGGATTTAAAAAACCTCAGGATGTGAAAGTAGCCTGATGTGAACATGCAGATATTAGCTGTAAAGTTGATCTATACTATGAAGTGCTAACACACAACGTCATCTAGTGTCTTCAGTTATGATAGATAAATAGACTACGCCCTTCTGTTTTCCCTGGCAAATCCAGTACCACTCCCATGGTCCTTCTTCTGGCTTTTCATACTATGAGCAGATGCTGTGTTGTGTATGTAAACAGTATAGAAACAGCAGAGGTCACATGCTGTTACTAATGACTCAGGCCTAATGCCAGTACGGCATGTGAACACTAATTACATAATATATATGATACGGCATATCTGACTGGCAGCTACACGCTGCATGCCTGAGAGTCTGCACTGGATCTGAAGGAAGAAGTAAACATACATATTAGAGCAATGACGTGGGGGAGCACGGCCCTGGAGACACTGCCCCTCTGTCAGGAACGCCCCATCGTCAGACATTTTATAAGTTTAAAAACTGTTCTGTTCCACTGTTATAAATGCCATATTGGTCAGAGAGGGATGGTTAGGAAAGTAGTAGGTGGCTGCAGGGACAGGTAGGGATAAGTTAGAAGGGCTAAACAGCTGACAGGTTCCCTTTAAGACAATGGACTTATAATGCAATTGCTTTGGCTCTCATCCTTTATACTTACTCAAAAGTAAGGTTGCGTTCCGCACAGCGTATTTTTGGCATTTACGCAGCATCATTTAGCGCTACGTAAATGCAATGAACGCAACTCTGATCACATGGTTCGTCTTTTTGAGCATGCACTTTGCACTGCAAAGGAATGACCATGTTAATTCTTTGCGCTTTTTTCAGCGTGATTTTAACTCACCTTGCCGCTTTCGCCCTATGATCGATCGCTCTTCATCCCACAGCACAAGACCTGGTTCAGGACCTTAAACAGCACTATGTGACCGGGCGACGTAACCGGTCACATGGTGCTGCACGGTCCTAGAGCCCGCGCTCACTGCGAGCCCGGCAGGGATCAGAAGACACTGCCGGGGCCACCGAGGGAGCACAGCAAGGTAAGTATAAGGCTACGTTCACATGTGGTGTAATTCCTGCGTATTCATGCATTTACGCAGCGCTTCTTTGCGCTTGCATAAATGTAGTGAAGCACAACGCTGGAAATGCATTCCAGCAAAAGCTATGGCATTTGCTAAAATGTGTTTAAGCACTGCATATTCTGGCGTCTTTTTGCGGATGCGCTTTCACTGCAAAGCACATCCGCAAAGAGAATGACCATGTCAATCCTGTGCGCCTTTTTCAGTGCACTTTTCCCATAGGTCACATTGTAAAATGAGCTTGGGAGAAGCGCACCGGAAAAAGCGCAACGTGTGAATGCAGTCATGCTTCTTTGCGCAAAACGCATTGCAAAAAAGTGGCACTGCACAAATCATGCCACGTGTGAACATTGCCTCAAGTGCAAGTGCAGTCCGTTCACACACAGAATGCTACGTTCTGTCAGGATCCGTTCTTGGTGCTGTTTTGCACCAAAAACAGATCCTCACAAATACATTGTATGTGAATGTAGGCTTACATTTCTACATAGAAATTACATATCAGACAATGCATGGTGTTTATATAGTTAGAATATTCAGTGTAAACCCTCATGGTACCTTTACACGCCGCAACAGGATGGTGGCAACAACCGGGTGCTTCACGTGCACGAGCACGCACAAACGGTTACAAACAGTACCCGCACCGCCTTTACACGCCGCAACAAGGCGCGCTACAGTAGGTTACATCTATCTGTGGATACACCGCCGGGTGCCACAAGTTACCTTCTGTAGCTCACCTCACCTCATTTACACGCCGCTATAACAAGGTAATATGGGCGGACCTGGTGCAGCAGGGACAACACATAGACGTGCCACAATTGTGGATTACGAGAATTCCGTACGCTGATAGGACAAAGCAATAACATCATGATTGGCCAGCCAGCACAGGAGGCAGACTAATACATGACGCTCAAGCAATTGTGTAGTGTGAGTGGTCAGCTCCTTAAATATGCCGCCCTATGCAGCGACTACCAATCGTAACGCAGGAGCTTCCTCCAATGATCGCTGAAGGGGGGCGGTTTCCCAGAGGCTGTGTGACGCCCCGGGGAGTTAACTAGGTGACGAATAAACCTTACCCTACCATCTTTACACGCCGATACAGGCCGCAACCATCGCCTTGAAATCAACCTGTTTTAGGGCACTGCTCTGAAACAGGTGCCTCAAGTGACGGGTGGCAACAACCGTGTTCATACGCCGTTACAGCGGGTTGATTTGGCGGTGCAAGATACATTTCTCTCATCTACCCGGTTGTTGCCACCATCCTGTTGCGGCGTGTAAAGGTACCATTAGCGTTTTATGCTGTTTGGGCTTTTTGCACAATTTCAGCGACACGGACGCTGTGACCAACATTACAGATACAACTACTGGGCTGTTATGGCCTAGATACTGTGTAATATAGCCCTCTGCAGACTAGTTTAGGTGTTCAAAGCGATGCAGACATCAGATGGTACAGGAGGTCTATTTTGGGAGAGCAATTACCACTATGCTTCATTCCACCCATTACTCTGGCAGAACAGACATTATCCAATTCCATCCAGTGAGCAAAGCATGAAGGAAGGAAGAACCCAGCTGTGAATATTTATGATGTGCAGGAAGTGGTAAGCACAATGTGATAATCACCCAAGCTAAGCGCTGAAATTCCAACATCTCCTTCCCTCCAACACTGAGCAAAGTGGCATATTACGGTGTTCATTTTAGGACATGGTCATTTGTCGAAGTCAAAGTCAAAAAAAGCTGTTCCTGATGCCCGATTTTGACTTTGACAAATGACTTTCATAAATGACTTTGATTTTGATAAATGACTTTGACTATGATAAATGACTTTGACTATGACTTTGATAAATGACTATGACTTTGATGAATGACTATGACTTTGATAAATGACTTTGATAAATGACTTTGACTTTGATAAATGACTTTGACTATGATAAATGACTTTGACTATGATAAATGACTTTGACTATGACTTTGATAAATGACTTTGACTATGATAAATGACTATGACTTTGACTTTGATAAATGACTTTGACTTTGATAAATGACTGACTTTGATAAATGACTTTGACTATGATAAATGACTGACTATGACTTTGATAAATGACTTTGACTATGATAAATGACTATGACTTTGATAAATGACTTTGACTTTGATAAATTACTTTGACTTTGATAAATGACTTTGACTTTGATAAATGACCTTGATAAATGACTTTGATAAATGACTTTGATAAATGACTATGACTATGATAAATGACTATCACTTTGATAAATGACTATCACTTTGATAAATGACTTTAACAGATTAGCATAATTTATTAAAAAAATTCTACAGTGGGTCCACTATGGATTTGAACCGTGAATGCTGGCTTCCAAAGGCCAAAAGCTTATCCACTAGACCATCCAGAAAGCTACTGTAAAAGTTCCCTTTTGGTATACTAACATAGATAACATGCACACAGTCTGTGTGCAGAAATCTGATGACCCTGATGTCTGAGAGCTTCTGACTTGTCATGCTCACACTCATGGTTATGACAAGTCACACATCACATTTATTTCTCATGGAGGTTAGCAGTGTAATGAAAGTACAAATCCCCAAGCAGTGCCAATGTTTCCTAGCTTCTTTTTCTGAAGGTATTATAGTTATTAATATAATTATTATCCTCTTAAACAAAACTAATGTTAAAAAAAATTTTTTTTGAAACACTAATTTTGTATATATATATTATATATACTGTATTTACCAGTTTCTGTAAATTTCTATAATTGTTTAAAAAATTGTTTAACAGCATATAATAGTAATATTTTTACCAGTGACTGTACATTTGTATCATTGTTTAGGAAATTGTTTAAGAAAATATAATAATAATAATTAATATTAGTAATAAATACATAATAATCCACTACCTCGATTTCAACAACAAAAATGCAGAACTGCAAACATCCTAATTTATTACTATATCTTATATCTATTAACTAGCATAATTTATTATACAAAAAGTATTCTACAGCAGGTTCAGCATGGATTTGAACCATGAACGCTGGCTTCCAAAGGCAAAATACTTCTCCACTAGACCACCAAACTAGCTGTTATGAAGTGGAGGTTTTGTTCTGCTAAGAAAATGAACATGCAGGCAGTCTGTTTGCAAAACTGTTCTGACCCTGATGGTTGACAAATCTCATTGTCATTTGTCGTAGTCAGAATCAGAATCAGACTCACGCACACTTCAAAGTGTCATGGAGGCTTGCAGCTCTTTTGCACCCTGGTTCAAAACCCCCCAGTAGGATAATTTTTTTTTTTTTTTTTTTTTTTCTTGTAAGTTATGGTGTTTAATACACAATTTACAGTAATGTTTAATTTGTGATTTCTTACATTATGGTACTGCTCATTAAAATGCAGCGAGTTTTGGGTAGATGGCAAACAACATTTTGTGTCAAATAAATAATAAATAATTGGTTTAGAACCTTTGATAATAAATTGTTGAAATGTACAGACACTTGGAAATAGATAAGTAGTAAATGACTGCCTTCCATTCATTTAGCCTATAAATGGACAACAGGGCTGAAACCAATTATTAGTATGTTATGATGATTACCATAATGTAAGAAATCACAAATTAAACATTACTGTAAATTGTGTATTAAACACCATAATTTACAAGGAAAAAAAAAAATAATAATCCTACTGGGGGGTTTTGAACCAGGGTGCAACAGAGCTCTAACACTCCAGAGACTGGAGCCTTAACCATTAGGCCACTCAATCAGATGAGACCATCAGTGATATTATTTGCTAAAGAGACCAAACGTGCAAAAATCTGCTGATCTTTATGTGTGTCAGTCAGATATCATTGTGAGCTATGAAAATCATACAATAAGGTCACACAGTTTAAATGAGCATAATCATGTCTGCATTGAAAGGCATATCAGCAATGAAAAGATGTCTGTGCCTCTATTAAATGCCTATAGTTTAGTGGTGGGTGCGCATAGGCTTTGTGTTGGAGACTTTGGGGTTAAAATGCGCAGTTCAGGGCACGTAATTTGCTTATCATTAAGTAATTGTTGTTATTTGAAAACAAAACAATGTATAAAAATTGTTGAAATGTGGGTTTTAAATAAAGCAAGGTCCATTGTGTCCAGCCTCACTGAAAAAAGGGGTTAAAGCTTTTGTGTATGGAAATAATATTTTCATTTTTATGTGTGAGTGTCATCTGTGAAAGTGATTTATCATACTCAGGAATGAGAATGAAGCACAAAGTCAAAACTTTTTAATTGTACATTATTTTGGTTGGAAAGTGTAATAATAATAATAATAATAATAATGATTATAATAATAAAAACAATAATACCTTAACAAAATAAATAAATAAGCTCCTGCTACTGCTTGGGGATTTGAACCTACTTCATACAGGCAAGTCTCCATGACACTTTGAAGTGTGCGTGAGTCTGATTCTGATTCTGACCACGACAAATGACAATGAGATTTGTCAACCATCAGGGTCAGAACAGTTTTGCAAACAGACTGCCTGCATGTTCATTTTCTTAGCAGAACAAAACCTCCACCTCATAACAGTTAGTTTGGTGGTCTAGTGGAGAAGTATTTTGCCTTTGGAAGCCAGCGTTCATGGTTCAAATCCATGCTGAACCTGCTGTAGAATACTTTTTGTATAATAAAAAGAGAATTTTGTTTACGTACCGTAAATTCTTTTTTCTTGAATCATCAATGGGAGACCCAGACAATGGGGTTTAGGGCACTGCCCTCCGGAGGCCACACTAGGTACTACAAGAACTGTAGACACCGCCCCCTCCGCTTATAAACCCCTACCGCAGGGAACATCCTCAGTTTGGTCCATAAGCTGCGAGGAGACAACAGAAAACCACACCCGAAACCTCGGGAAGACACCGTGAACAGACGGTTCAACAACCCGGATAAACTGCCCCAACAGGGAACAGATCAACCGTAACATACAACGGAACACTGGGTGGGTGCTGGGTCTCCCATTGATGATTCAAGAAAAAAGAATTTACGGTACGTAAACAAAATTCTCTTTTTTCTGATCATCATAATGGGAGACCCAGACAATGGGGATGTCCTAAAGCAATACCCCAGGGCGGGAAAAAGTTCCTCAAAAGACGTTTGCATACGCGGTCCCCGTCAAAGGTGGGCAACCGCCGCCTGGAGGACCCGCCTGCCCAAACTTGCATCCGCAGAGGCATGGGCATGCACCATATAGTGCTTAGAGAAGGTGTGCAGGCTAGACCAAGTGGCCGCCTGACACACCTGCAGAGCAGAGGCGCGATGTCACAAGGCCCAGGAGGCACCGACAGCTCTTGTCGAGTGTGCCTTCAAGCCTACCGGAAGAGGCAAACCAGAAGACCGGTAAGCCTCTTGAATGGGTGCCTTGATCCATCTGGCCAAGGTTGATTTTGACGCCGCTGACCCCTTACAGCGACCTGCCGTCAGTACGAACAGGGAGTCCGAACTCCGGAAGGAGGCAGTTCTGGACACATAAATGCGTACAGCCCGTACGAGGTCCAGAGTGTGGAGGTCGCGCTCAATCTGATGAACAGGAGCGGGCAAAATGATGGGAGCACAATCTCCTGGTTCAAATGAAAAGTGGAAACCACTTTTGGTAGGAATTCCGCCCGCGGGCGCAACACCACCTTGTCTTGGTGAACCACCAGAAAGGGTGACTTGCACGATAGTGCCGCCAGTTCAGAGACCCGTCTCAGGGACGTAATAGCCACCAGAAAGGCCACTTTCTGTGACAAATAAGAAAGAGAGACCTCTCTCAATGGCTCAAAAGGTGGTTTTTGCAAAGCCGCCAAGACCATGTGAGATCCCAAGGGTCCAGAGGTCGCCTATACGGCGGAACCACTCGAGACACCCCTTGGAGAAATTGACGAACCTTTGGGAGGAGCGCCAAGCGCCTGTCGAACAATACAGACAGTGCTGATACCTGACCCTTCAGAGAACTGAGGGAAAGGCCCAACTCCAAACCTGACTGCAAAAAAGCCAATAGGGTCGGGATCGACAAAGGCCAAGGTACATGTCCCCCAGAGGAGCACCAGGCGAAAAAGACTTTCCACGTCGCTGTGGTAAATCTTCCTGCGACGTGGGCCTTCTAGCTCTGTTCATGGTGGAAACCACCGCAGGAGAGAAACCCCTGGATGTTAAGAGCCAGGCCTCAAGAGCCATGCAGTCAATCTGAGGGCCCTGGAATTGGGGCGGAAGAAGGGGCCCTGCGCGAGAAGATCTGCGCGGTCTGGAAGAGCCCACCGGTGTCCGCCGGACAGTTGCCACAGATCCGGATACCAGGACCTCCTCGGCCAATCCGGAGCCACTAGAATGGCTGCGTGACATTCTGTTTTGATTTTCCACAGGACCTTGGGCATCAGTGCCAGGGGCGG
Organism: Allobates femoralis; assembly: GCA_033576535.1. Lineage (NCBI taxonomy): Eukaryota > Metazoa > Chordata > Amphibia > Anura > Aromobatidae > Allobates > Allobates femoralis. The sequence continues at coordinate 325,015,931 of JARQOC010000005.1, read as the reverse complement.
GAAAACATATGGCAGGTGAAAATCTGACCAACTCAGGACTAGAGCATCTGCCCCCAGAGACTGAGGGTCCCACGATCTCGCCATGTATTGTGGCACCTGATGATTCAGCCGGGAGGCCATCAGATCCACATCCGGGGTCCCCCATCTGATGCAGATGTCCCGGAAGACGTCCGGATGGAGAGACCATTCTCCGGCGTCCATCCCCTGTCGGCTCAGGTAATCTGCCTCCCAATTCTCGACACCTGGGATGTAGACTGCGGAAATCAAGCAGCTGTTGGATTCCACCCATGATAGAATGCGGTGGACTTCCGCTAGAGCCTGTGCACTCTTGGTTCCTCCTTGGTGATTTATATAGGCGACAGTCGTCGCATTGTCGGACTGAACCCGAATCGGTTGTCCGGATAGGAACCTCCGAAAGGCCAGGAGTGCCAGATAGACCGCCCTGAGCTCCAGCACGTTGATCTGCAACGTTGTCTCTGAACGTGTCCAGAGACCTTGAGCTCTGTGGTGTAAGAACACCGCGCCCCAGCCCTTCAGGCTGGCGTCGGTGGTCACCACTAACCACGATGGCTTCAGGAAGGATCGTCCCTTCGACAAGTGACTCGGCTGAAGCCACCACTGCAGAGCATCCCTGGTCGGCTGGGAGAGGACCACCAGCTGATTCAGAGAGGACGTCCTCTTGTCCCACCTCTGGAGGATTTCCAGTTGCAGAGGACGGAGGCGAAACTGTGCGAAGGGCACCGCCTCTATTGCTGCCACCATGCGTCCCACCAGCTTCATCAATACCCGTAGGGATGAATGAGGTGATCTGAGGAGATCGTGTACTCCTGACTGAATGGCCAGTTGTTTGGCTCGTGGTAGGGACACTAGAGCAGAGTCCGTGTGGAAGTCCATGCCCAGATACGTCAGTGATGGGTTGGAACCAGGGTGGACTTCTGGATGTTGAGAAGCCACCCGAACTGCTCCAGAGACTGTATGGTCGCCTGCAGGCTCCGCTGACACAGGTGTTCCGATGGCGCTCTGACCAGCAGGTCGTCTAAATAAGGAATGACGGCGTGTCCCTGCGCATGCAGTAAGGCCATCATCGATGCCATCACTTTCGTGAACACCCGGGGAGCCGAGGCCAACCCGAAGGGCAGCGCCACGAATTGGAAGTGCTCTTCCCCCACTGCGAATCTCAACCATCGTTGATGAGACGGTGCAATGGGCACGTGAAGGTAAGCGTCGCGGATGTCTATGGACGCTAGGAAGTCGCCCTGCGACACAGCCGCGATCACGGAGCGCAGGGATTCCATGCGGAACTTCCGAACCAACACATGACGGTTGAACAGCTTGAGGTCCAGAACCGGGCGGAAGGAGCCGTCCTTCTTCGGGACGATAAAGAGGTTGGAGTAAAAACCCTTGAACCTCTCCCCAGTGGGTACTGGGACCACCACTCCGTCTCTGCGGAGTCCCTCCATCACCAGATAAAAAGCCTGAGCCTTTTCTGGAGATGGAACAGACCGATGGAATCGGTGTGTGGGTTGTGATGACAGCTCTATCCTGTATCCTCTGGAGACTACGTCTCGAACCCACTGATCTTGGATGTGGAGTCGCCATTTGTCTTGAAATTGAGACAGGCGACCCCCAACCTGTGGGGAGGCAGGAAGAGGGAGCGAGTCATGCGGAAGTGGGTTTGGGAGCGGCAGCTGTTGTACCTGCCGACTTCTTCTGGCGACTCTTGGGACGCCACTGCTGAGAAGTTTTGGCCCCACGGTCCGCGCGAGCGGAAGACGCTGACGGCTGGGCGCTGGAACGAAAGGACCACTGTTTAGGGTTCCTCTTCACAGTATACCTAGGCTTAGGTCTGTTCTGTGGAATCTTGGACTCCGTAGAGTCTTTGATCAACTTGTCCAGCTCTGCACCAAACAGCCTGTCACCAGAGAAGGGAAGATTCTGCAGAATCTTCTTTGACGTGGCATCTGAGTCCCATAGACGTAGCCACAACAATCTGCGAATCGCTATCGCATTGGCCGAAGCCACAGCTGAGCGAGTGGCAGTCTCCAGGGACGCCGTCCTGGCATAATCTGCATAGGCTTTTGCTCTCTCTGTAAGTGCCAGGACTTCAGAGTTGAAACCTGCCAGGCCAGCAATACCATCCAGACAGGATGTGATCGCCTGCAGAGTCCAGACCGCAGCAAAACTCGGGGCAAATGACGACCCCACAGCCTCATAAGACGACTTGGCGAGTTGTTCGACCTGTCTGTCTGTCGCATCCTTCAGTGAGGAGCTATCAGAGGCAGAGAAAAGGGAGCGTGCAGCAATCCTGGTCATGGAAGCGTCCACTTTCGGGGACTGCGACCACTCCTGAAGCACCTCCTGAGGAAAGGGAAAGCGGTTGTCCTTGGATTTGCGGACATAACGCCTTCCAGGGTGTACCCTGGGAGCTCTAACCACCCTTTCAAAGTTAGTATGGTCCAAAAAGGAACCACATGGTCTAGCCTCAGGTTGTAACCACTGATAGACCTCCTTCGGGTGCACGGCTGTCTCCTGAGGGGGTAACCCGAGGCGTAAAGTCTCGTTGATGGAGGACACCAGATCCTCCACCCCTTCAGCTGGTTCAGACACCGACCCGAGGGTTGAACCCCCATCATCCTCGTCACTGTCAGCGTGACGCTCCTCCTCAGAGAGGACCTGGAGCTCGGGTGAATCATCACGGCGAGCCCGCTTAAGGGGTCTCACGGTGGAAGATGGAGACACCCGGGGGTAGCTTGAAGGAGTAACTGGAGCATCCAGTCTCCTTGTTAGTGCCTCCAGGGATTGCGACATGGAGGACAATTGGGACAACAGAGAAGCATTAATCTCGCTTTGTTTTTCCCATGGCCCTGGGATCACCTGAACCTCAGGGTATAGCACCGGAGCTGCTGACTCAGCAGTGACAGTCCGGGCTTCTGGACGTCCGCAATTATTGCAGGACCCCTCCACCAGTGTTCCTGTGCATGTAGCGCAGACAGGGGTGGTACTGGCCGCCTTAGCAGCGCCTTTCTTCCCTGAGGACATACCCACGGTAGGGGGATATCAAACAGGAGAAAATTCACCGGAAACCGGTGGCTTACCGACCGCTGCACAGCGGTGGTGAAGGGAGCGGTGTGTGTGTGGCCTCCGCGAGGAAAGAAGACCTGGTCTCCCCTGGAGTGCAGCAGAGCAGTTTCCAACGATCCCAGCAGGAAAGTGAGGGGAAAAGATGGCCGCCGCTGTAGAAGCAGAGGGCGGGGCCGAAACACGCGGGAAGCACACACACACGCCCATCCAGGTCACATGGGCCGCTCCACATCTCTCCCGGCCGCCATTACAATAATGTAAGCGCCGGGGCCCGCAGCGCGGGAGGTATAAACATAAATACCCAGGCTCACAGACAAAGTCTGAAGCCCACAGCCGCAGCCCCTGTGACACACAGGGCGGTCAGCCAGGGTGACCCCAGCACAGGGTCACCGCCAGAACCGCGGACCCGAAGGCAACGCGCGGTCTGAGTGTCATGAACACACTAGTGCCAGACACTGCCCCCAGGCACACCGGAGACACCGAAGTATCTCAGTGCCGGTCCGGTCTGTAAGCACCATATCATGGGAGGCCTCGGACGGGGGTTCAGCACCAGTCCGGTCTGTAAGCACCATTTAGGGAGGCCTCGGACTGGGCTGGCTCTAGTCCGGTCTGTAAGCACCATTAAGGGAGGCCTCGGACAGAGCTGACTCCAGTCCGGTCTGTAAGCACCATTTAGGGAGGCCTCGGACGGAGCGGAGCTGTGCAAGGCTCCTATCTCCCACTTCCCAGAGCCCCCAGGGGGGATGGGAAGGAGCACGGCAGCGTACCGGGAGACACAGTGTGCCCAGGCACTAGGCCCTCCGGTACCTCGACCTGCGTGTTCCCCGAAGGTTAACAGGGAGACTGCCGGAGGTCCCTGACTGGGACCTTCTTTTACCTTGTCTTCATACGCCATCACGAAAGCTGTGAGAATGCAATGAAGTGCAAGCAAAGCGTGTGGTACCTCCGAGCACACTAAGTTTAAAACTGAGGATGTTCCCTGCGGTAGGGGTTTATAAGCGGAGGGGGCGGTGTCTACAGTTCTTGTAGTACCTAGTGTGGCCTCCGGAGGGCAGTGCCCTAAACCCCATTGTCTGGGTCTCCCATTATGATGATCAGAAAATTATGTTAGTTAATAGATATAAGATATAGTAATAAATTAGGATGTTTGCAGTTCTGCATTTTTGTTGTTGAAATCGAGGTAGTGGATTATTATGTATTTATTACTAATATTAATTATTATTATTATATTTTCTTAAACAATTTCCTAAACAATGATACAAATGTACAGTCACTGGTAAAAATATTACTATTATATGCTGTTAAACAATTTTTTAAACAATTATAGAAATTTACAGAAACTGGTAAATACAGTATATATAATATATATATACAAAATTAGTGTTTCAAAAAAAATTTTTTTAACATTAGTTTTGTTTAAGAGGATAATAATTATATTAATAACTATAATACCTTCAGAAAAAGAAGCTAGGAAACATTGGCACTGCTTGGGGATTTGTACTTTCATTACACTGCTAACCTCCATGAGAAATAAATGTGATGTGTGACTTGTCATAACCATGAGTGTGAGCATGACAAGTCAGAAGCTCTCAGACATCAGGGTCATCAGATTTCTGTACACAGACTGTGTGCATGTTATCTATGTTAGTATACCAAAAGGGAACTTTTACAGTAGCTTTCTGGATGGTCTAGTGGATAAGCTTTTGGCCTTTGGAAGCCAGCATTCACGGTTCAAATCCATAGTGGACCCACTGTAGAATTTTTTTAATAAATTATGCTAATCTGTTAAAGTCATTTATCAAAGTGATAGTCATTTATCAAAGTGATAGTCATTTATCATAGTCATAGTCATTTATCAAAGTCATTTATCAAAGTCATTTATCAAGGTCATTTATCAAAGTCAAGTCATTTATCAAAGTCAAAGTAATTTATCAAAGTCAAAGTCATTTATCAAAGTCATAGTCATTTATCATAGTCAAAGTCATTTATCAAAGTCATAGTCAAGTAGTCATTTATCATAGTCAAAGTCATTTATCAAAGTCAAAGTCATTTATCAAAGTCAAAGTCATTTATCAAAGTCAAAGTCATAGTCATTTATCATAGTCAAAGTCATTTATCAAAGTCATAGTCAAAGTCATTTATCATAGTCAAAGTCATTTATCATAGTCATTTATCAAAGTCATAGTCATTCATCAAAGTCATAGTCATTTATCAAAGTCATAGTCAAAGTCATTTATCATAGTCAAAGTCATTTATCAAAATCAAAGTCATTTATGAACGTCATTTGTCAAAGTCAAAGTCAAAATCAGGCATCAGGAACAGCTTTTTTTTACTTTGACTTCGACAAATGACCATGTCCTAAAATGAACACCGTAGCATATTATTCCACTCACCCGACAGATCTGTGGAACATTGCTACCAAAGCAACATCCCACAGATCTCTAGGTTGAGCGGTGTAAAACAGCAGATTAGTGATATATTCTGCAGATTACAACACTGACCTGAATAGTATTGTTTCTCATGTGTGTACTTTCTAGTAATCTTCACTGAATGTGGCATTTTATGGTAATGTCTGAATCTAAGATTCAGAGTTCAATGTGGACCATGGACAACATCTGCATGGTATTCCTATGGTCATGTTCACCCACGTTTGCTAGTGTTGCCTCTATATACTCCAGTTTCTCACACTCCACAGAATAAAAAAGATCTATAAATTCTGAACATTGTAAGCCCCAGTGGGGACAGCGAATTTAAGACATACTGGAATTCTACAAAAATAATGACATTTTTTTTATAAATATAAACTGGGCTTCCAATCTCATTGCAACACTGAATGGTATTATTCCAACACCACTTGCTGTCATCTGCATTTGCTAAACTGGGCTTCCAATCTCATTGCAACAATGCACGGTAAATCTACCTCTGCTTGTTGTAGTGACCTCCACTGCAATATCAGCCTAACTCATATAGCCTTATGGTAAATCTACCTCTGCATTTATTGTAAACTCTGCTATGTCATCTGTATGCGTTATATTCTTTACCCACCAGTATATGACTATTTCCCACACTGTAAATGTTATTTTGTGGAAGGTATGATTGTGTGGAGCCAGCTTTTGCCTAATGTCAGATCTGTGGCCTTTAATCATCTATTTAACTCCTGCTATGAGAACCAGCTGCTAATTATCTGAAACCATGCGACTTCCCACAATCCCCCTCACCTGATTCTTTTGTGTGCCGTATAAATTTAGTTTTCTCTAAAAGTCCCTTTACACGCTGCCACTATCCCTGGCAACCAGTATCAACCGTACATGCATGCGCACGTTTTTAACGGTTGCCAACGATCGCAGATACCGCATGTACACGCCGCCATTGCGTTGTCAACTGAAGGTATTGTGGTTCCCCGGAAGTTCCCACAGATCCTGCGGATATCTTCCTGTTGAATCCCGTCGCCCCTTCACACGCCGCGATCAGTAGGGGAATGTGGGCGTACATGTTCTGCGGCGCTAACACATGACGGAGATGTGTATTCCGTGACGCTAACACGCTGATTGGACAACGCAATAGCGTCATGATTGGCCAGCCTGCGCAGGAAGGCTAGCTAATACATGACGCCATTGCAATTGTGTAGTGTGAATGGACAGCTCTTTAAATATGGCGCCCTGTGAAGGGACAGCCAATGGTTACACAGTAGCCCCCACCAATCATCGCTGATGGGGCGCGGTTTCCAGCACGCTGTGGCACGCCCTAGGGAATTCACTAGGCGACGCAGATTCCATCCCTGTCCCCCGTTTACACGCCACTACCATGGCAATTCTCCCTTTGTGTTGCCTTGGATTTTTGAACACGGCTCGGAAACAGCTACCCAAAGCAACTGCGAGAAACCCGATCACTTTCCCAAATTACACGCCGCCACTTCGTAGCAATTTCAAGGCAACAGGCACAAAAATCCCCATTGCCAGGCAGTTGCTACCACGCAGTGGCGGCGTGTAAAGGGACCCTTAAAGGATACACGTGTGGAGGGTGTGCATGCATGGCATCTCATGCGAAGTGGCATCGAGTGCTAAGTGGCTTGCAGTTACTCCAAAAGTAGTCAGGGCAGGAGTCAGGTAACCCACTCTCTTTCACTCTCACTTTTAACAATGTCCTTTATATCAACGTCTATCCTCATATGCCATTCACTTTCACCGCCCCATCCCCCCTACATCACCCCTCATCCACATAAGCCCTTCTCTCCTTCCCTCTACTACGTACAGCTCCCATACTCTCTTCACCATACTGAATAATCTCAGACCATCATATTCCAGGGAACTGCATCATAAACATTGTCACAATTACAAAAACTATTTCCTTTTTCTCTTTTTACTGCTGCTCCTGTCAGGTGATATCTCTCCAAATCCTGGTCCACCCTCTGCCAACTTCAACCCCTCCCCCACCTCACATAGAAACCATGCTAACCTTATCAATATTACCTGCACACCTTCATCTCCCTCTTTTAATTGTGCTCTCTGGAATCCACGGTATGTATGAAAGAAGCTTCACTTTATCCAAAACTACTTTCTCACTAATTTTCTTAATCTGTTGGCCCTCACTGAAACCTGGATCCCTGACTCAGACACTGTTTCCCTTGCTGCTATTTCTCACAGCAGCATACATTTCTCCCATTCCCAGAGACCTGGGAACAGACATGGTAGTGAAGTTGGCTTATTCCTGTCCCCACAATGTACTTTCCAGGTCATCCCCCCAGCTCCATCACTCTCATTCACTTCTTTTAAAGTCCACACCATTAGGCTCTTCCACCCCCCCCTCCCCCTCAGAGTAGCAGTGGAATACCGTCCACCAGCGTCACCCACCCAGTAACTCGACCATTTCTCTGCGTGGCTGCCGCACTTCATGTCCTCAGAATTACTAACCCTTATTCTGGGAGACTTTAAAAGCCCCATAAACAGCCCCACTCCCCATCTGTATCCTAGCTCCTATCTATAACCATGTTTCTTGGCCCCTCACAGCTCTCAACCTCTGAGACACACAAGGATGGTAACACTCTTGACCTGAACTTTGTCTGGCTCTGTTCAACCTCCTCCTTAGATAACTCACCTCTTCTTCTCTCCAGCATACGCCTACCTATCACACATTCAGACATCTACAGGCCATTAAAGGGAACCAACCACCCCAAATGACCCCCCCGGACTGTTAATATGTGTCCCTACACCCAGCACACACATTTGGGGCAATCGTTTTTGCTAAAAAAAACTGTTTAGTAGAAGCTAAGATATAGCTTTATAAAGTTTAATAAATTCAGACGAATGGGTGTTACCTAGCTTTGTCCTCGTGCAGTGTTCGTGCCTGTCAGCCTCCTCTTCCCCCCTCCCTTCAGTGAAGCCCTTCTGTGCAAGCCGAAAATGAAAGGAGGCGGGGCTCCGGCATGCCACGATTTAGCCCGCCCCTTTCATGACGCAGCCAGGCTCTTAGAAGCAGAGAGGGGCGTGCATAATTTACCAGGCAGCAGCAGACAGGCGGGGCATTTTCGGCTTGCACAGAAGGGCTTCACTGAAGGGAGGGGGGAGAGGAGGCTGACAGGCACAGGAACACTGCACTAGGTAACACCCATTCGTCTGAATTTATTAAACTTCATAAAGCTATATCTTAGCTTCTACTAAACAGTTTTTTTTAGCAAAAACGATTGCCCCAAATGTGTGTGCTGGGTGTAGGGACACATATTAACAGTCCGGTGGGGTCATTTGGGGTGGTTGGTTCCCTTTAACCCTCATACACTCACAGACTCTCTTATCTCATCACTGTCCCCAATCTCCTCTTTCTCCTGTCAGGATCTGGTGGTGAATCATTACAGTGACTCTCTCAGAAGCTCCCTGGACCAAGAAGCACCCCTCACCCTCAGAACCTCCAAACACAGAGTGAAACAGCCCTGGCTCACATCACAAACTCGATTCCTCCAGCGATGCTCTAAGAGTGCTGAATGTCTATGGGGAAAACCCGCACACCAGAAAACTTCAACCTCTATAAAAATTTATGCTGAGAACTTGGTCAGGGGAACTAGCTATTCTCCGCATGGAGAGAAATCTGCCTGCCGACATAAGGAGACTTATAGCCGCAATGCTCCTCTGGGAAATATGGAAATTGTCACTTTAGTGAGGAAGTGAAAAACTCTAATGCCACCCAATAAGGGTAGCAATCCTTGTAGTCATAATTGACTCTTTGACACCTTTCACTCTCTCCACAGTCCTAAAGTGCAGGCCCCGAATCACTGACCTCTGTGCTGATGATCTGGCTTCTTACTTCACTAAGAAAGTAGAAAACATCCGTCAGGAAATAACCTCCCAACCTCAAATTGCTGTTACCCCTCTCTCTCCCCACATTTCCTTTGGCTCACTCTCCAGATTTGACCCAGTCACAGAAGAAGAAGTCTCCACGGTCCTCACTTCCTCTTGTCTCACCACATGCACTGCAAACACCATTCTCTCACACCTACTCCAGTCTCTCTCTCCGGTGGTCACCACTCACCTAACTAAAATCTTTAATCTCCCCCTCTCTTCTAGCATCTTCCCCTCCTACTTCAAACACTCTATCATTACTCCATTATTAAAGAAAACTTCTCTCGACCCATCCTGCACAAACAACTACAGACCAGTCTCCACTCTCCCCTTCATCTCTAAACTCCTGGAGCACCTGATCTACTCCCGCCTCACCTGTTCACTCTCCAGTCACTCTCTTCTAGACCCATTACAGTCTGGTTTCTGCCCCCTACATTCTACAGAAACTGCACTCACCAAAGTGACAAATGACCTTCTGTTAGCAAAACATAATGGTAACCACTCTCTGCTTATTCTTCTTGATCTCTCTGCAGCCTTTGACACTTTTGACCACCGTCTCCTACTCTCCATGCTGCACTCCATCGGCATCAAGGACACGACTCTCTCCTGGTTCTCTTCCTATCTTTCTGACTGCTCTTTCAGTGTATCATTTGCTGGCTCCACTTCTTCCCCTCTTCCTCTCACTATTGGAGTCCCTTATGGTTCAGTCCTTGGACCTCTTCTCTTCTCTCTTTACATGGCCCTCGATTGGACAGACCATCAGCAGATTTGGCTTTCAGTACCATCTTTATGCTGATGACACATAACTATAGACTTCTTCCCCTGACCTTACTCCCACTGTAATAAAGAACATCAATGACTGTCTAACCGCAGTTTTCAATATCATGTCTGCTCTCTATCTGAAACTCAACCTTTCCAAAACTGAACAACTTTTTCTCCTGCCCTCCACTAACCTCCCTAAATCTGACATCTCTCTATCAGTGTGTGGCACCACAATAACACCTAGGCAGCAAGCTCGTTGTCTGAGTGTTATGTTTGACTCTGATCTTTCCTTCACCCCATATAAACAATCTCTTGCCCACTCTTGCCATTTGCACCTAAAGAACATCTCTAGAATTCGCCCCTTTCTCACCTTGGAAACCACAAAAACCCTCATTGTAGCCCTGATTCAATTCCGCCTTGACTATTGTAATTCTCTCTTAATTGGCCTCCCCCGCACTAGATTCTCCCCTCTCCAGTCCATCCTTAATGCAGCAGCCAGGATCACCTATCTAGCGAACCATTCCTCGGACGCTTCCACTCTATGCCAGTCATTGCACTGGCTGCCTATACACTAAAGGATCCAATTCAAACTGCTTGTTCTCACCCACAAATCTCTTCACAGTGCAGCACCTCTCTACCTCTTCACCCTCATCTATCACCCCACCCGTTCTCTTCACTCTGGAAGTGACTTTAGACTTCTGCACTAATCCGAACCTCCCACTCCCGGCTCCAAGACTTCTCCCAAGCTGCACCAATTCTCTGGAATGCTCTACCCCAAGAAATTAGGTCTAGCTACAACTTATATAGTTTCAGGCGATACCTAAATACATATCTTTTTAGGGCGGTCAAACATGATCCCTAGTCAAAGTCATTTAGACATAGCCTATCCACTCCACCAGTCTCAAATGCTTTACAAATAATGGTTGGTGGCCACTTATGCTGCTCCTATCTGTTGACCATTTCCTCAAGTTGACTATACCATCATTGTAAATAAGCACCTGTACTTTGTGTCACCCCCACCTCATTGTTAGATTGTAAGCTCTTATGAGCAGGACTGTCATTATTTTGCTTTAATTATTGTATTTTCTGATAACTGTTACTTACGATTCTTTGAATATGAACCTCTGAATTGTGAAGCGTTGCAGACTATTTGGCGCTATACAAATAAAGAGTGTTGTTGTTAAATATTTATTTATATTCCCAATTAGATATGGTTTTGTCAGTCATTTACTATGCTATCTTTTCAATTCAAGAAAAATAGAATGTATCACTAAAACTGAACTATGATTGGAACAATTTTTGGCAGCATTGAGTGGGTGCTGCTATTGTTTGAGGGTCAGCAGTCACGGTCTGTTGTTGGGAGATTTAGATACACTGCGAAAGCAAACCTACAACCCGAACATTTCACATGGGGGAAAGAACACAGGATTCTTCCTCCCCTCGTGTGACATCACATCCTGCTACTTCCCCTGTGCCTACAATTTTAGCCGCTGGTATAGAGCATTGTCTGAATGACAATGCGTATTCCAACTCTTTATAATGGCGCCTATGGGAGAAAGTGATCACTATTAAGCACAAAGAATTGACCTGTTCATTCTTTTTACGAACGTTTTGTCTCAAAAAAGCACGGCCGAAAAAAGCGCAGCATCTGAACGGGAAAAGTGCAAGTCCATTCACTTTGCCGGGAAATGCAAACGCACTTCTGGGGGAAAAGCGTGCGTAAAAAGATGCGAAAATTATACGGCGTGTGAATGCAGCCTTTAGGAAGAGGACAATCAGCAGCCAGCATTAGATAAGAGGAGGATATCTGACAATTTTTTATCAGGTCTAATCTTTACTGGGTCCATAAAGTATTTTCTTATGCATTTCAGGCCACAGAAAAGGCCCTTACTCATAGCTATAAGGGCCTGTTTTGTGGCCTGAAATGCGTAAGCGAATATTTTAAGGATCCAAAAATATGACCTGAAAAAATATAACCTAATATCCTACTATTATCTAATGTTGGCTGCATGATTCCCTCTTTATATTTGTCTTGTGAAATCTTGTGAGACAGCCTGGAACTTCGCCATGCAACACACTCATCCATCTTGGATACTCTGCAACATCATATCCTGGTGAGCTGATGTGCCTTTTATATTTGACTTAAATGACAGCTGTCAATAATCAACTGTTATAAACCCCTTCTATCACCCCAATGCCACCAGGAAGAGTGGGGGTAAAGTGCTAAGGATTTGGCACTTCTAATGAATGCATCAAATTTGGGGGCAGCTGCTATTCTTACCTGGGGAGGGCAATACTTACATGCCTCCCCATGGTGAGCATAACAACTCCCAGCTGTGGGCTTTATCTTGGCTGAGTATCAAATTGCGGGGACCACATGCCGTTTTTTTTTAATGATCTCTTTAAATAATTAAAACAAAAAACATGTGTAGTTCCTGATGCGTATTTGTTACTCAGCCAATATAAAACGCATATCTGGCAGCTGCAGCCCGCCATGGTACGCTTTATCTATGCTGAAAATGAAAAACACAGGGCACTTGTACTCATTTTTATTCCATTACTTATTTATTTTACACACATATGACAGCAGGTTGGTTACCAAACACTTATGTGTATGGCAGCCAAGCCCAGACACCAGTATAGATTGTAGGGTCCTAGTCTGACTGCAACAGCCAATCACAGATGCTGTAAGAAAGTGAGCATCTGTGATTGGCTGTTGCAGTTTAGTGCAGTGAATATTCATTATGCTTAATGAGCAGCCCCGGAAGCATGCAGCAGGAGACTGGTAAGCTCTATCTATCATCTATCTCAGAGGATACTCAAAAGGATCCATTTAAAAAGCCGTACAATAATGGACTGACCTGGATGGCATCATTCTGTGTTTTTTTTTACCGGATACTGCATATAGATCTGGCAAAAAACAGAACTGTATCATTGCGTTCAATCCATTATTGTCCAGTTAGAGATTCTTTTTTTTTTTTTTTACTGGATCAGTGCCGGCTTTCAAAAACCAGAGGTGTGAAAGTAGCCTAAGGCCTCTTTCACATCAGCATTTTCGCTGAATTGCGCAGAACCTGCAGACTTACCGCATCTGCCCGGCGTAACGTTTGCATCCTCCATGGGGCTTATGGTCAGCTGCGGCAAGTGCTGTTTGCCGGGTCCAGCACTTGCGGAGGGTCTAAAAACCACAGCTAGCAGCGTTTTTTTCCCTCACACCGCAAGTGGCGGATCTGCCGGATCCAGCAAAACGCACTTGCCACACCTGACCACTAGCCCCATAGCGAATGATTGAGCTTGCCGCAAGTGCAACCCGTTACGTGGCAGATGCGGTAAATCTGCCCGATCTGCCGCAATTCAGCGAAAATGGCAATGTGAAAGGAGCCTATGACAGATGGAAAAAGAAGACTTTTTAAAGCAGGACTGTATTGTATGTTATATTGCAGCTGCTGATTTCTAAGGAAAGATTTTTTTCACAGATCAAAGTTTCTCTTAGCTTAAGGTATGATATTTTGCTTATCTCATTAACAGTATCCAGACAGGAACCTAGTGACCATAATAGGATTACAGAACAGGACTTATTAATTATTGTTATGTGGATCTTTCAGTTCATGCACGAAAATTTCTTTCTGAAAATCACTAGTCTGAATAGCTGCACATCCATTTATATAATGAAAACGCATTCTTAGCAGCAAACTTTCACAAACTTTACTACAAAGGTATATAAACATGCAGCTTATAGCGCAATGAATGATAATAAAAACTAGGTATCTACAAAGAAAATAAAGCTTCATTTAGCCTGGGACCATTTTATTCAATGCGAACCAAAAAATAGTTGTTATAAATTACTGGAAGATTTTATGATATTCAACAAAAAGAAAAAAGACTGCAAAACAGATTATTAATTAAAGCCTAATTTAGAAGTGTAGCCTCTCAAACATTCCTGCTCCAATTTGTATTTTAGTCACAAATCCCTGTGGTTTCCCAACATGATCTACTTCTGTAAAAGAGGAAGGGAGCAGAGGTAAGGAAGATACATACCGGCACTTGGGCAGCATCCATGTACTGGAGGCCAAAATAATCAGTTTCCACTAAGTCCAAATGGTATACAATCTGGTCAAATAAATCCTGCCCTTTGGCTTGTTTCTGGAATAAAGAAGAGCACACTTTAGTAAATCCACAAAGATCTACATTCAAAATGATGACTACGAATAACAAATCACTTTTTATAAAACGTTACACTCTCAAGCCCCCAAGGAACAAACTATTATTGAGGTACAGGTACCCCCCCACACACACGTCACCATATGATGCTTCCGTATATAGCTATTAATGCTTCAAGGAGAAAATTGCTCATTAAAAAGACAGAAAACAAAACATATCTACAGTATTTATAAAGAACCTAAAAAAATTAAAACCTGCATGAATTGTGAGGCATATGCTTGAACAGTATAAATACTCTGGAAGTCAGGGGGGCCCGGACCCCATTTCATGGCTTCATAAAACTTGGCAGTATTACGGCTATGCATAACCCACATGGCATGAGCCTCAACTATGTGAACCCAGATAAGGGATAAGGGTGCCTTCACACTGGCAGTTTTAGGAAAATGCAGCATATCCGGACAAAAAAACGCATCTGCCGCATTTTCCGCCTGACGGCTGCACTTGCGGCTCTCTTGTGACAAGCCCCATGAATTGTGTATGGGGCTTGCAGTAAGTGTGCGACAAGTGCAGTTCCGGCCGAAAAAAAAACCCGCTGCTGACTGAGGTGTTTTTCGTGGCTGCACCTGCCGCATCCGCACTTTCCGCACCTTACCGCAAGCCCCATACACAATGCATGGGGCCCGCCACAAGTGCGGCCGTTAGGCGGGACCCTCGATAGATGCATTTTTTTGTAAGGATCCGCTGGATCCGGACAAAAGAAGCTAGTCTGAAAGGGGTCTAACTGCAGCGCAATACAATTGTTAATTTTGCCTGTTATACTTCACCCCACATAAACAGAGTCGAGAGCAATACTTCAGTATTTATACAGGCAGGTAACCTATAGTAATGCCACTATTATAGACATACACATCCCTATATCTATTGACTACATATGCAAAAAAAAATAGCTAAATAAAATTTAGTGCTAAGGTAGGCTTTCTTGTGAGTATGTTTACTGTAGCTGTGTCCAGATACAGAAACTAAGGAAGAGAAGAGTGCAGAATACAGCAAGCGGCAGGTGAAACTTACATTCCTATCTAATGAGGTCATCACAAAGCATTAGCTTTCATTTCAAAGATCATGTCAAGAAGGAAAGAACACATTCAAATCAGATACACAATAACGAAGAATATGAGAAATGTTATACTTCTACCAACAAGTAATACTTTCCTTGGATTAAAACAATGGTCGTGAACAGTTACTTTTCTAAACCTATGCTTACACCCTAACCACTTTTGTAAATTGATTAAATTGGCCACCTTACCCTACACTTCTTCTAATCTTATAATTCCTAAATGTGTTTTATTACTGTCCTTGTGTGACAAATCATTTGAGTGGGACCTCAAATGTGATGTCACAGTAGGCTGGTACTCCACTTGCTCCCTGCAGAGTCTATTGCCCCTCCTGGAACAAGAAAGCGCCAGGTGGCAGCACTGCACTTATTAGTTAAAAAAATGGTAAGGGGAGTTACATCTCGCTCACTGGGCACTGGGTGACTCTGGTGTTTTCAGGGCTAAGCAGGCCAGGGCTACTCACCAAGTCTTGAAACCCCAAAGACTTTTGGGACAAACCTCTTCATGTACAGCTTCATCCACTGCTTCTGTCTCCTCCACCTCCTCTAAGCTTGCACCCTGGACCACTCCCTTAATGTTCCAATATTCCAGAGAGAATCCCTCCCCACCTCCCTACTGTACTACCAGGGCCACACCGCCATCAGGCAGTGTTGACATTAAAATGCCTTGGAAATGTCAAACAGCTGAAGAGTTGTGAACAGCGATGCAGGCCAAGTTTCATCAAAGGCTGTCTCCATTAAACCAGGGAAGGCCGTGTGCGGTTACAGTGCAAACCTGGTGGCGGCCCTATGTAGGGGCAAACTTCCACACGTCTTGAAAGGTTCAAGTACTCAACCCGGTTGTCCAGCAATTCCTAGGCCACTGTCCCAGCCTGGATGAGACGCTGCACAAAGCATGGTCACTGTGTGCTCACATCCGCTGTTCTCACCCTGCGGCTCATCAACTAGCATTGTTAAGAGGTATTTTGTACAACTGATTAACTATTTGATATGCAATGTGACGACATGGTGGAATTGGACTCTGCACAGTTCCAGTGACTGTGGTAGAAGAGACAAGCCCTGGTGCAGTATGTAATGATGCATACAATGACTCAATGCGAGCCAAACGTGGTGTAAATGATGTGTGCAAACTGGACACACAACAAGAACAGCCTCGGACTGCTCTGGCGGGTAACCGGGTAAAAGTCATGGAATGCCCTCAGGTCTAGAGGCCCCACCCACCTAGCCCCGCCTCTCACTACCCCTTGCTGATCCGTGCGACGGTGCGAGTGCACAGCCGCCCGCAGACAGTCTGCACCCGTCCCTAAGTGACTGAGACAACTGAAGAAGCCGACACATTGTGCCCCAGGAGTAACTTGTCCCTCTAGGCTTTCTTTGTCCTCTCCCCGTGCTGTGCTCTCCTCCCCAGCTTCCAGACTGCGTGGGCATGAATATGCATAAGCCGGCAGAGGCCTGTGACGTCAGCTGCGGGGCGGTGCTGATCCCCTGCAGTGAAGTCAGTCACGGTGCAGCTCAGGAAGAAGACACACAGCACATGGGTGAGACAACAGAGGGGGGAGGAGGCCACAAGGGGAAGACATTGCTGGATGGGAAGATAGAGCTTGTGTGTGTGTTTGTGTGTGTTTATATGTGTGTGTGTGTTAAGTGTGTGTGTGTATGTATGTGTGTGTTTGTGTGTGTGTGTTGTGTGCATATGTGTGTTTATGTGTGTATGTGTGTGCGTTTATGTGTGTTGTGTGTTTGTTGTGTGTGTGTGTGTGTTTGTGTGTGTTTGTGTGTTTATGTGTGTGTATGTGTGTGTTTATGTGTGTGTGTTTATGTGTGTGTGTGTTTATGTGTGTGTGTGTATATGTGTGTGTATGTGTGTGTGTGTGTGTATATATATGTGTGTGTGTTTATGTGTATATGTGTATATATGTGTGTGTGTTTATGTGTGTGTGTGTTTATGTGTGTGTTTGTGTGTGTGTGTGTGTGTGTGCTTGAGGGGATGTATAGATTTCTTACATCTCTGTTTCTTCATCCTGTACTTGCCCAGGGAGGGTGTGTGTGTGACTGCTTGTGAGAGGAGGGCTGGGGCTATTGGGCCAGTTTCACATTTGCATACAGAACGCAGTGTAACCAAACGCATGCACATTGCATTCCTATGTATAATATGGGAACGCATAGTACGTGCGTATGGCTGCGTTTGGTTACATTTGCGTTCAGATGCATTTTTTAACAGCACCCTCCGAACACAACATGTTGCATTTTCTGTGCGTTCGCGGGGGCTTATTTTATCAGCAAGTGCCCGCAAGTGCACAAAGAATGCATGGAGCTCAATGGATCCGCACTGTCCTCCGCATGACAACGTAGGCAGATGCTGCGGATCCATTGAAATCTCCATAGAAATCAGAGGCAGCCACCGGAGATCAGTGGCGCCCGCCACTGATCTCCTGGCGCCCGCCTCTGATTCTGATCTCCAGGCCACCGCCGAGACCGACCGCTGATTGAGTGACCAGGCACTATACTATGTGAAGGCATGCAGAGAATCCCCGCTGCGGTCAGGTCAGTATGACAACGTTTGCACCTGCATGTCAGACACATGTAGACACAAACGCTAGTGTGAAATCAGCCTTAAGGCCCTTTCACATCAGCGTTTTTCGCCGATTGTGGCAGATGCAGCAGATTTACCTCATCTGCCGCCTAACGGCCGCACTTGCGGTGCACTTGTGGCAAGCCCCATGCATTGTCTAAGGGGCTTACAGCAGGTCCGGCATGTGCGGTATAGCCGCGGTTGTGGCAGATGCGATTTTTGTCCGGATCCAGTGAAAAAGGCCTTACATTGACTGGGCCAGAACCTGCTGGCTGTGCTGTAAGTGACACGTCCACCATATAGCCGAGGGAAGAAAGTGATAGCAGCAGAGCAGAGGATGAGAAAACTGCCTGCTGAGGGGAAGAAGCTCTATTCCTCAGCACCCAGCTTTCCCATGCTCTCCTATCCTCTATTCCTCAGCTTTCCCATGTTCTGATTTCCCTCAGCACCCAGCTTTCCCATGTTCTGATTTCCACCAGCACCCAACTTTCCCATGTTCTGCTATCATGGGAGAGCTTGGTGCTAAGGGAAATCAGAACATGGGAAAGCTGGGTGCTGAGGGAAATCAGAACATGGGAAAGCTGGGTGCTGAGGAAATCAGAACATGGGAAAGCTGGGTGCTGAGGAAAAGCAGATTAGAAGAGCATGGCAAAGTTGGGTGCTGAAGGAAAGAACGATAGAAGAGCATGAGAAAGCTGGGACTGAGGAAAGAGGATAGAAGAGCATGGAAAAGCTGCGTGCTGAGGGAAAGAGGATAGAGGAGCATGGGAAAGCTGAGTGCTGAGGGAAAGAGGATAGAGGATCATGGGAAAGCTGAGTGCTGAGGGAAAGAGGATAGAGGAGCATGGGAAAGCTGAGTGCTGAGGGAAAGAGGATAGAGGAGCATGGGAAAGCTGGATGTTGAGGGAAAGAAGGTAAAGGAGCATGGGAAAGCTGAGTGCTGAGGGATAGAAGAGCATGGGAAAGCTGAGTGCTGAGGGATAGAAGAGCATGGGAAAGCTGGATGTTGAGGGAAAGAAGGTAAAGGAGCATGGGAAAGCTGAGTGCTGAGGGATAGAAGAGCATGGGAAAGCTGAGTGCTGAGGATAGAAGAGCATGGAAAGCTGATGTTGAGGAAAGAGAAGATGGAAAGCTGAGTGCTGAGGGATAGAAGAGCATGGGAAAGCTGAGTGCTGATGGATAGAGGATAGATGTGCTTTGGAAAGCTGAGTGCTGATGGATAGAGGACAGATGAGCTTGGGAAAGCTGAGTGCTAAGGGATAGAAGAGCATGGGAAAGCTGAGTGCTGAGGGATAGAGGAGCATGGGAAAGCTGAGGGCTGAGGGATAGAAGAGCATGGGAAAGCTGAGTGCTGGGGAAAAGGTGTATAGCAGAGCAGGAGGTGGAAAAGGTGGGGGTGCTGAGGGAAACAAGCGCTTTCCCATCCCCTGCTGTGCTATACACCTTTTCTCTGCACCCAGCTTTCCATTATATCAGAACAAGTGTCAGCGTCATTATCCTGTACCCCAGCGTCAGCATCATTGTCCTGTACCCTCAGTGTCATTGTCCTGTACCCCCAGCATCATTGTCCTGTAACCCCAGCGTCATTATCCTGTACCCCCAGTGTCAGTGTCATTATCCGTACCCATGTCATACCTGTACCCCAGTGTCATTATCCTTACCCAGGTCATTATCCTGTACCCCAGTGTCATTATCCTGTACCCCCAGTGTCATTATCCTGTACCCCAGTGTCATATTATCCTGTTATACCCCAGTGTCATTATCCTGTACCCCAGTGTCATTATCCTGTACCTCCAGTGTCATTATCCTGTACCCCAGTGTCATTATCCTGTACCCCCAGTGTCATTATCCTGTACCCCCAGTGTCATTATCCTGTACCCCCAGTGTCATTATCCTGTACCCCAGTGTCATTATCCTGTACACAGTGTCATTATCCTGTACCCCAGTGTCATTATCCTGTACCCCCAGTGTCATTATCCTGTACCCCCAGTGTCATTATCCTGTACCCCCAGTGTCATTATCCTGTACCCCCAGTGGTCATTATCCTGTACCCCCAGTGTCATTATCCTGTACCCCCAGTGTCATTATCCTGTACCCCCAGTGTCATTATCCTGTACCCCCAGTGTCATTATCCTGTACCCCCCGTGTCATTATCCTGTACCCCCCGTGTCATTATCCTGTACCCCCAGTGTCATTATCCTGTACCCCCAGTGTCATTATCCTGTACCCCCAGTGTCATTATCCTGTACCCCCAGTGTCATTATCCTGTACCCCCAGTGTCATTATCCTGTACCCCCAGTGTCATTATCCTGTACCCCCCAGTGTCAGTGTCATTATCCTGATCCCCCAGTGTCAGTGTTACTGATTGGCTAGGGCCAGGATGGGGAGATATTTACTGTATGGGAGCCAGAATTAGGAAGATACATTAGTTTTAGTGACAACTGGGTTACCTAGTTACTTTAGAGGCCAATTAAGGGACATTATTACTCCTGTAGTATATTCTACTTTTGAGCATACTGTTTTCAATGAGGGGAGGGAGCTCCTGTTTCTTTGCACTATGTCGCTTTTTTCGTCATCTGTCGTACTGTAGAAATTAGTGGAAAAGTGGTGGATGTGCTCTAGAAGATATTAGGTATAAATGTCTGTGTGTTATTTTCTATAGACACGAGTCCTGGCTGGAAGATGTGATAATGGTCTGCGCTGTATGAAGAAGAAAATGACTTCAGCTACAGACATCACTGGTTATTACTGTATTATCTGTACATGTCCACTATACACTATATACAGAGGTCCTGCGTGTAATGTCACTGGTGATCACTATATCATCTCTACACTTATACACAGGAGCACTGTATATAGTGTAATGTCATTGATGGTAATATTAGTATTGTGGTTTTTATTAGTGACCGAACACTACAACACTGATCAGTATGGGGCGGTAAGTTAATATGTAGTCTGTTCATGATGTGGTGATATGTCTCCCTATGCTCAGAGGTCCCCAAATCCAGGCCTCAAGGGCTGCCAACAATGCAGGTTTTCAAGATTTCCTTAGTATTGCACAGGGCTTGGAATCATTAGCTGTGCAGATGATCACATTAGCACCTGTGCAATACTAAGGAAATCCTGAAAACCTGCACTGCTGGCGGCCCTTGAGGCCTGGAGTTGGGGACCTCTGCCCTATGTGATGGAAGTAAGGGACCCGTTACATGGGGTGATATCGCCGCCCATTCATGAGGCGATGTGGGGGCGTGGCCTATCGCCGGCGTCATCGCCCCTACATCGCCACATGTAAAGGGGCGATGTTTCCGGTGCCAGGAGGTCGCCTGATTTCACAGCACTGCTGTGAAACCAGGCGACCATCATGGGCCATGTGCACACATCGCCCCATGTAACCGGACGCCGACGACCTGTCAGGCGATGGGAGCCACAGACTCCCATTGTCCTGCATCGCTGCCGGGGTTGTCAGACACCCCAGCGGCAATGCCGCCCGACAGGTCGCCGGCGCGGGATGGAAGAGTCGCCCCGTCTAAACTGGGACGGCGACGCTGGCGGGGGCAGCGAGAGCGTGCGCACCCCCGCCATTCGCCGCCGACATCCCCAGCCCCGTCGCCCCGTGTGACGGGGCCCTAAATGGTCTGGTTACAGTGTGTCAGTATTTCTCACTTGTATGTGGTATTATTGGTCTTGGTATAGTGGATTGTGGTCGGTAATTTGTTATTTATGATATTAATGAAGTGAAGATTCTTTATTTCCAATAGAGATTAAATACTTGGAAGTTTAACGCTTCCCTATCCTGTGACTATTAAATAGTGGCAAATATGAACTTTTAGGTTCTCCGGTGAAAACAAGTAATCATCTCTTCTAAGGCAATTGTGCATGTGTTCAGTATTTGGTAAGATTTTTACCTTAGAATTTGTAGCCAAAACCAGGAGTGGGTAAAACAAATAAAGGAAAAGTGGTGCCCCTGTTTCTATAATACTTTTCCTCCCGTTTGGGTTACAAATGCTGAGGTAAAATACTGACCAAATACTCAACATGTCCATGTGGCCTTTGGCTAAGTGATAAGCTTTTCTCCCCATTAGAGTGGAGCTAATGGCAGCTCGATCACTGATCCGCTCATTCCCTCGTGGCTGTGAGCATGTGTTTGGCTTTTTCTCGAAGCCCCAATGATGATGAATGGAGCCGCGGTCACATCATTACTGGCCACTGCATTTTATAATGGGGATACAAGTGCCACATTCTTCTGACAGTTCAGTTTCCACTGGTCGGATTTCACCAATAAATAAGTTATCACCTACCGAACCTGTGGATCACTGATAACTTGCTTCTCCAAAGAAATCCTTTAATGCAAACCACAGCAATTGTACATCAAAGTTATGGTGAGCGCACAGTGATGTGCTGGAGACACCAATATAATGGGTGTAACGGGTAACAGATATATATATAGCATATATATATTGCATATAGCTGAAGGGTGGGCCCCTGGAGTCAATATCCCTGGTGGGCCCCAGGCACCCCAGTCCGACCCTGAACAAGAACCTCTGCACCCTTCTGCACAGTTTCAAAATTGCTACCAAGATTGTTAGCGCTGACGATATTGTCATCAGCATCACTATTCTAGTCATCTACGTGCTGGAGCAAACTTTGAAAAGTCTGCGGGATAAGGTCGTGGTCGCAGAGGAAGAGGAAGATGCAGAAAAAAATACCAATTTCTCCAAGCTCTGGACTTTCATCACACAGGTGGGTGCTATGGAAGTGAGGCTCATTAGGCACAGTTTTAGTGCATTAAGATTGACAGAATAACGCATGCTGCTGGGCCATGTGGCGGTTCATGCATTTAGAAGTCAAATTATTAGGTTTTGTTTTGTTTTTGTTTTTTTTTTGTTTACAAACTTTGCAAATAATGTGAGTTGGGTCATCCTTTGTGGTGTACAAAAGAAAAAAAAAAAAAGGCCCAGGGTAGGCAACCCTTGCTGCCCCTGACAACTGCAGCCCCGCATCCACTGCTGTTCAGAGCCAGTGACTGAGGATGCAGTGCTTGTTGTACTTGTAGCCCTCATTCCCTATGCAAGAAGACTCAATCTAACCGTCTTATCTTCATTCTCCGCCACCTCCTCTACTGAGCTACTATGCTAATTGACTCTGGGTTGATTCCAAGTGGGATCTCAACCTTCCCTCATCATCATCCTCTCTGTTGTCTCACTCTTCGCCCTGAGAGTCATCCTTCTCCTCCTCCTGCTCTGTAAACACAGTATAGTGTGGGTGCTCGTCAGATAGTAAAAGGCTCATCATCACCTCCACCCCTGGGGATTAAAAGTGGTGAAAGAGGGGTAATCAGGGCACCACATCTGAGGACTGTACTGTGTTTAATATTGAAAAGGAAGAACAAGACGACAAGCCACTTGACGCAGCGCTTGCCATGAACTGTAACAAAAGCTCTTTATGGGCCTCATCCACAACTCATATCACTTTGCTGTTGGCAAACAAAGAGACTGGAGTAGGCAGTACAGCTTTCAGTACCATTAGCAGCCACCGCCAACCCACATATACCTCGAACACCAAGCCTACTCCCCCTTAAATCATGACCTCAGGATTTACCACTCATGTTTAATGAAAACAGATTTTGAAAGCACTTGTTTGAGACCAAACACAGCCTTTTCAGGGGAAGCTGAAGAATTTGGAAATTACTGCTTTGAGATCAAACACGGCCTTCTAGAAGAAAATAAAGGAATTAGGAATCACTGCTTTGAGGCCAAAAAAGGCCTTTTAGGGGTAACTGAAGGATTTGGCAATCACTGTTTTCAGGCTTGAAAAAGTTTTTTAGGAAAAAATGAAGGATTAGGCAATCACTGCATTATGCAAAAAAAAAAAAAAGCCTTTTTATAGAGGAAAGTGAAGGATTTGGCAATCACTGGTTTGAGGTGAAAAAATGCCTTTTTAGGGGAAAATGAAGACACTTTTTTGAGGCCCATAAAAAGCCTTTTTAGGGGAAAATGAATTTGAAATCACTTGCTTCAGATCAAACACAGCCTTTTTAAGAGAAACAAAGACTTGGAAATCATTTGTGTACAAAAAACAGGGCTTTGGTAATCACACTTGTGGTCAGCAAAAAATAATTGTGTCTGGATGGACAATTTAACTTTCCTATTCTATCTTACAAGCGATCAAGTAGCTAGATATTTTTTGGTGTAGCACAGATGGAGTGGGATGGAACCGCACGGAGTGGCAGCGGCACTGTACCTGGCAATAACACTCTGAAAATGTCGATGATGGCAATTGGCAGCTTCTTATAACTCAAGGGACATGTGAATTAGACAGTCAATGACACAAGCCTATGTGTCTAGAACTTGTGGATGTTTTATGCACCCTGATTGGACACAGGGCCAGAACATCCTCACAGAAAATGCTGGGGGTGGGGGTGGAGGGGGAGGAGAAATGTTGGAGTCAGACGCTCCACTAACCTCTACCTCCCTTATCAAACATATCCCGTCCGCTATCCAACACACTGGGAAGATAGAAGATGAGCATAACAAAAGCAGTAATGTTTTTTTAATCCAATCAGTTACTGAACAAAGCTGCGTTCACCAACTTTTTTGTAAATTGCTTGTCATCAGGAAGTAAATTGCTTGGATCATGATCCAAATCTGCAAGGTTTGTGCCGATTTTGAAATTGGCGAACATGTTTGGGGAAAGTTTGTTCATCTCGAATACGGACAACAAGCAGTAGCAAAATTACTACAGGAAGATTAGCTATTCTCCTTATGGAGAACAATGAGGAGACTGTGCCAGATCAGAATCCCAAACTGCAGACGCTGCGTTTCGGGGTTATTGCCCCTCATCAGTGCAGTGCGGGATTCTGATCTGGCTGTATGAGAAGCTAAGATGAAGTCTGGGGGAATAGTTACTTGGAGACTTATAGCAGCAATGCTCCTCTAGGAAATATGCCGACAACATAGGACAGCTGCTCCAGTCACTGGCCTTTATACAGCACTAACAGTGACTGACTGTAGTAATCACTTGTTTAGGTGGCTTACCATGGCAACAGACAAGTAAACAAAGACCAGCATGAGTAGGGTTAAGTATTGTGTCTTATAACGTTCTTCCACTTGTCCATTTTTTATGAAAACAAATTTTGTTGTGTATGAATGAGGACCAGATTTAGCAGTTGTGTGAAAGGTGAATACAATTGTTTCTAGTCTAGGTAAAGTTCTCCGAGCTTGAGAGCCTGCATTTCAGAATAATATTGTATCTATTATATAATCACGAATGGGATTTTTGCCCCTTTTGAGTCCGCTCGCGCTGCGAGTCAGAGTGGTCATGTGGATACGCCCGAAGCATTGGCCGCGCAGCGGCCATTGCGAGCAGTTCTAAGGCGACTCGCTATGCCCGCGCAGCGGGCATGGCGAGTCGCCTTAGCAGCGCGAAGCATTGGCCGCGAAGCGGCCATTGCGAGTCAGAGACTCGCTCTGCTAGAATCCCGATGCATGTGCATCGGGCACCCAGCTAGTAGATATATAAATAAAGCCAAGATGAGTATGGAAAAAGCCACAGAGGCGAACCTAGAGACCACTTGTATCAGTGTCAAGCGTTTTAGGTTAAGAGTGAAACACTGCTCTATGTAAATGGGGAGCCCATCACTCTTTCATGCTGCTCTTGTTAGGCTAGATTCACACTACGGTTTTGTTCCCCTCTGTGGGATCCTGTTTTTTGCAGGACCACATGGACAGGAACAGATAGGTCCTTTTTGTAAACTTTGGATTCCATTTCTGTGTCTGGATCCAGGATTTTGAGAGATTCGGACACAGAAAGAGCTGGGGGGAGCCGAACCAGGCAAGTGGTGTCGGCACTGTTACTTTCATATTAGCAGTGTATCTACATACACTGCTAAAGTGAAATTAAAGAAAGGAATGGTTAAAAGTAAAAAAAATAAATGCTCACCTCTCCACCGAGTTGTCCCGCAATGCGTGGCATCCACCTCCAATGGCTGTAAGGACCTTAATCAGCTGACCGGGAAGGTGCGGCACCCCGATCAGCTGATGTGTCACATGAATGCATCAGCTGAGTGGTTTAAATCGCCCACCAAAACTGATCGGCGGACGATTTAAACCACGCTGATGCGGTCATACGACACATCATCTTATCGGGTTGCCCCACCCATCAGCTGATTAAGGTCCTTGCAGCCAACGGAGGTGGATGACGCGCATCATGGGATACTCGGAGGAGAGGTGAGCATTTATTTATTTTTAATCATTCCTTTCTTTAATTTCAACTTTGGCAGTGTATGTAGATACATTGCTAAAGTGAAATTACAGGAACAGAGCAGTTTTAGTGTACTGAGCAGGCTCAGCACACTCAAAATGGAGCCGGGAAACTAATCTGTCTTTTTCTCGGATCCAGTGCCCATAGACTCCCATGCTATTTGCGCCGTATCGCCAAGGATTCATTAAAGTCCGGTTTGGTCTGGTTTTTACACCGGAGCCCAAAATCGAAGCAGTCTCCGATTTTAGGGCCAGGAAAAAATAGGACAGAAACGAATCTGGGACTGAACTGGCAGAATTCGATTGCCATTTACGGCCAATCCGGCAAAATAGGGATACATGGGAGGCAAAAACGGATCCTGTTCTGTCCTTTTCCTGTCTGTGGGGATCCCGTTTTTTGCAGAACCACACGGATAGGAACGGATTTGCTGAACTGGATGGCATCTATGGCACTGAATCCTGTTTTTTTGCAGGATTTGTTTTTGTAAGGAGGGCTGGGAGGAGCTGTAGTTCCTGAGCAAGCGATGTACAGTCTCCGATTTTGGGGATGGTAAAAAACAGGACAAACGGATCCTTAACTGATTACACAAAACCAGATGGCAATATATGATCAATCCGGCACCATAGAGATGCATAGGAGGCAAAAACGGATCCTGTAACAAGATGCCAAAAAACATCATGTGAAGCAAGCTTTAGACTAGCAAAAACAGGACAGATTTACTTTAAAATAGTATTAGATTAGATTCTACTGAGCTTTTGTCACCTAACCAAACAAATGCCCATACATAAGGATCTTTGTGACCTCTCCTTCTAAATGGAGCAATGATCATGCATGCATGATAACTACCACTCAATTCATTGACTAAGGCTGGTTTCACATTACGTTTTTTGGCCATCTGTGGCTGTCCATTGTAAAACAGACAGCCACGGATCCGATTTGGCCATCATATATCCCTGTGAGCATGGATTGGTGCTCTATTGCCATCCGATTTGTCAGTAATCCGATTCTGTCCAATTTTTTGCTGAACCCAGAATCGGAGACTCCTCTGATTTTTGGCACAGCGGACCAAATCGGACAGAATCGGATCTGACCCGGTCTGCGGCAATTAACATGTGGGCCTATGGAGCGCAGGTTCGAGAAAACATAAGATCGTTTTCCGGACCCGGTCTTAGTGTACCGAGCATGCTCAGTACACTACAACTGCTCTGTTCCTGTGTAATTACACTTCCGCAATGTATATATATACATTGCAGAAGCGAAATTAACTAAAGCAAGGGTTAAAAAAAAAAAAAAAAATGTGTATATATATATATATATATATATATATATATACACATATACATAATATCACCTCTCCGGTGTGTCCCGCGATGCATGCCATTTGGTTCCAAGGGCTTAAGGACCTAGCGGGACTGGGCTACCTGATCAGCTGATCGGTCACATGACCGCAGTGACCCGCTTGCCTCCTCCCAGCACTTTCTGTGTCTGGATCTGTAAAAATCACGGACCCGGACACAGAAATGGCATCCGGAGGCCACATCAGATCCTGTTCTTTTCTGTCCATGGGGTCCTGCAAAAAATAGGATCCCCATGGACAGGAAAACATCGCAATGTGAAACCAGCCTTAGGGAGTAGAATGTTTCATCAGTAGTCAGTCTCAAAAACAAATCAATGCAATAGTGATAAATGCTCTATTAAAATATTGGACCCTAATAATGTTATCCGATATTATCCCGTGAATAGGTGCTACTCGTTGTACAAGTTATCAGGATTTGGAAACAAACCTTACCTTGAATCTGGAAATGTGTGTTTACAATTTCCCTTAAAAAAGCATAGTTCTTTGTTTTAGTTTCTGTGGTCACCTTCCCAGTTTCACTGAATGTTGATATTGTTTCCTGTGTATTAAATCTATTTGGCTTTAGAGATTATTCTGGCAAGATTTTAGGAACGTATTCTTACATTGTATAAACATGAAGTACATGAATCAAATATTTAACAGGTACCGTCTTGACTAGATACAAAAAAAGCGTTACCGCATAATCCATACGTGGCTTAAAGAAACTAAATGACGCCTAGGCTGTGTTCACACAGCGAAGAAAAGAAAGAAGTTACATTTCTGGAGTTCATAAGCTTTCTTTACCACAAGACTTTAAAATGAACCTGTCTGGTCACCAACTAACACAATGGGTGGATCAGAAGGCTACATTCCCACGATTAGCTTTCCGGGAGGTTTTTCTGCAGCTATTAAGTAAATCAATTTACATACTTTATTTTTCTTTTTAAATACACTTCTGTCCTTTTCATCCACTCCTGCTTTTGGCTTACAAAAACGGATGTGAAAAACTGACCAAAAACCAAACATGAACATAGCCAGTAGGAAAGTCCAATAGGGTTGAAGAACATTTTATATAGCCAATACAAGTACGGTAAGTAATGAAAAATTGCATGGCTTAGGTGTTAAATGCGTTATTAAAGAAATTAAATACCCCATACAAATCATACTCTATAGTCACATATTGTGCCATCAGCTCTTTCTAAATACATATATAAAATTTGCACAAACCTATCATTTACCGTATATACTCGTGTATAAGCCTACCCGTGTATAAGCCGACCCCCCTACTTTTGCCCCCAAAACCTGGGAAAACCTATTGACTCGTGTACAAGCCGAGGGTGGACCCCAGCACAGGTATACAGCCCCCAGCAGTGTGGTATACAGCAGCCCCAGAGGTATATACAGCAGCCTCAGTGGTAGTATACAGCAGTAGCCCCAGAGGTATATACAGCAGCAGCTCCAGTAGTTGTATACAGCATCCCCAGTAGGTTAGTATACAGCAGCCCCAGTGGTAGTATACAGCAGCCCCAGTGGTAGTATACAGCAGCCCCAGTGGTAGTATACAGCAGCCCCAGAGGTAGTATACAGCAGCCCCAGAGGTAGTATACAGCAGCCCCAGAGGTAGTATACAGCAGCCCCAGAGGTAGTATACAGCAGCCCCAGAGGTAGTATACAGCAGCCCCAGAGGTAGTATACAGCCCCAGTGGTAGTGTACAGCAGCCCCAGAGGTATATACAGCCCCAGTGGTAGTATACAGCAGCCCAAGAGGTATATACAGCCCCAGTGGTAGTATACAGCAGCCCCAGTGGTATATACAGCCCCAGTGGTAGTATACAGCAGCCCCCAGCCCATGGTATATACACAGCCCCAGTGGTGGTATACTGACCCCCACCAGTAACACACAGCCCCCCTCCTTAGTATGTCCCCCCCAGGCTGCGGCACCTGTTAAAATAACAAACTTTAATACATCACCTTCTGGCGCAGCTCCTCCGCTCCCGGCTTCTTCTTCCTTCTTGTGCCGCCTTCTGTGACCGAGCGCAGGAAATGACGTCATCTCCTGCGCCCGGTCACATGACACCGGAAGCAAGAAGAAGAAGCCGGGACCGGAGGAGCGGAGGAGCTGCGCCGGAAGGCGATGTATTAAAGTTTGTTATTTTAACAGGTGCCGCAGCCTGGGGGGGGACATACTAAGGAGGGGGGGACATACTAAGGAGGGGGGGCTGTGTGTTACTGGTGGGGGCCTGTGTAGTGCAATATGCACGGCATCCCCCCGCCGCTGATGGACGGGGGGATGCTGTGCATATTCATTGCACTAATGAGGCGGCCCCACGTGACCGCCTGCGGTCACCGCGGCCCCCTCCTGCCTCCTCCAGCCACTGGTGCAGCAACCCCCCCCACAGCATACCGAGTGACTCGTGTATAAGCCGAGGGAGGGTCTTTTCAGCCCAATTTTTGGGCTGAAAAACTCGGCTTATACACGAGTATATACAGTAATTCCTAAACCTTTCATAATACTACACAAACATATAACAGAATGCCGTAATAGACCATCTGCCTTGAATAACAGTCACTTGTATTAGATCTCCCATAGGGGTCTGCTTCTGAAGGTTTCAATGAATAAGGACTTTTCACCAGGCTGAGCATCGTAAAATGGGCACATCATGGCACAGTGGCTGTACAGCTGAGTAAAACTTAATTCTCATTTTTTAACTTCTCTCCATTGTGGAGATATTAGCTTGTAAATTCTACTTTACAATATATGCACCAATCTCATCTCTCCAAGTTTATCATTAATCTTACAGTAAATATGGTACAGGCTACTGATTTTGTCAGTGGGAACAACTGTGGCACCTACTACATCATGCCCCTCAAATTCATATAGGAAAAAACACTCAAAAGGATGCATGAAGAACAGCAACATGTATAAATTCAGCGCCTATGCCTAGGATGTATAGAGTAACACAGAAATCCTAATACCCTAGGCACAGGCAGAACCAAAGCTGACAGCCAATATGAAATTGATGATGTTGACAATGAAACTGCCTATTAGGACCAACAGGTGTGGAAGTGCCCAGAAAGTAAACCAACAGGGCCCTTACTCTTAATGGTAAACATGGCATGCTGCGCACTTGATTGGTTGTGGGATAAAAGCCATAATCATTAACATCAAACAAAGGGATGACTATTAGACCCTCAATATAAAAGCAAACTGGTGGAATTTTTCCAGGATGGAGTCTAAATTGGCAAGTTACTAAAAAAAAGTTGTGTTCCTTGCTTGCTGAAGCAGACACTGAGGGTACCGTCACACGTGGCGACAGTACCGCCGATTTGTTAGGCGATGCAGGGGCGTGGCCTATCAGCACCGATATCGCCCCTGCATCGCCTAATGTAATTAGGCGATGGCGACGCCTTTTACTGGTCGCCTGGTTTCAGAGCAGTGCTCTGAAACCAGGCGGCCGATCTGGGCGATGTGTACACATCACCCCATGTAAACGGCCGCCGGCGACCTGACAGGTAATGGGAGCCATAGGCTCCCATTGTACTGCATCGCTGCTGGGCTTTTGAGACACCCTGGCGGCGATGCCGCCTGTCGGCTCGCCGGAGGTGTCTCCCCATGTAAACGAGGGAACGGCGACGCTGGTGGGGCGCCAAAACCGTGCGCGCTCCCGCCAGTCGCCGCCGACATCTCTGGTGAGGTGGGACCGTGTGACGGGCCCCTGAGCTGACATCTGCCACCAACATGTCTGACCAGGAGACACCTCTCACTACAAAGCCAATGCTCCCTTGCCTATTTTAGCACTGAGGCTACTAGTAGCTGAGTCAGCAGTAGCAATGTAATCATGAGTTAGTGAGTCGGTCGACAGAGTAGGGGGTACTCAGATATTGGGACAGGTAGTTACTTCAGTGTGGGGATCACGGTTGGTGTCGGTTCCCAATTACGTGCCCTGGAACCTCAGTGGCAGGGATGGGGGTGATGATGATGGGGAATGATAACGTGACGCAACCTGTGGTACCTGGTAATAGAGTTACCAGCGCTACGGCCGGCTGCTGAGGTGATGGAAATGCAGCTTTGGTAGTACAGCTCCCCACAGGTGGAACTTTACCTCAGGGCAGCGGGGTGGATGAGGGGAGTAGTAGTCCTCACCTCGATGGTATTGTAGAAGCCCTCTGGGCGGCGAATAGCTGAGACAGAGTCCAGATTAGCTTGAACAGTTCTTTACTGGTATCGGGCAGATGTTAAAGTGACCCTAAACCCGGAAGCCAACCCCACATCCCCTTCATACCTATACATGCAGCTTGTGAACCTGCTGCCATCGATCCCTGTATCTTGCAAAACCACTGGGCATTCTTCATAATTCATACTTTTAATATCTCAGTTCTGGGCGTTTCACTGAAATTTTAAAGCCGCAGCAGGCGGGCCTGTGTGCCGCTCTCCCCCTCCTTCTCCGTAATTCTGCACGCAGCGATGGGCGTGCTAAACAACAGAGAGGCGGCTCGCCTCATAGTATGGGCGGTGAAGCCGATATGACGTAATACGCGTCATACCGGTTTCAACGCCAATACTATGAGGCGAGCCGCCTCTCTGTTGTTTAGCACGCCCATCGCTGCGTGCAGAATTACGGAGAAGGAGGGGGAGAGCGGCACACAGGCCCGCCTGCTGCGGCTTTAAAATTTCAGTGAAACGCCCAGAACTGAGATATTAAAAGTATGAATTATGAAGAATGCCCCAGCGGTTTTGCAAGATACAGGGATCGATGGCAGCAGGTTCACAAGCTGCATGTATAGGTATGAAGGGGATGTGGGGTTGGCTTCCGGGTTTAGGGTCACTTTAAGGTACACAGTACAGTCTGGTTGATCAGGGTTGGTAGCCGCAGATCTTAGAGGACTTTGCAGAGTCTGGCAGTGGTGCCTTTAATATGGCGTGCTTGGTCCTGTCCCTCTGTCTCTGTCTGTATTTGCCCCTCTTGAGCCAAGTCTCTAGTCCTCGGGGTCTGTTGCCTAAAGTCTCTTACTTGTTGGTGTCGTGGACCCATCTGCGGGACTGATGTTGGGCTTCTTTAGGGGTGCTGTGGCTCCCTTGTGTCGGGCCCTCAGCTTGCCGGTCTGCAGTTAGGTTTAGACCTTTTACTAGCTGCCTCAGCTCCGGTATGCCGGTGGTGACCTGGGCCTCCAGCTGGCTCCAACCAGTCCTGGAGTAACCCCCTTCAGAGTCTGGGTCACCCCTCTCCTAAGAGGTGCCCTCTTGTTTACAGCCACAGGGTCCCCTGCGTCTGCCTTTGCTGCTCTCCTCACACCGTCTGCCTGACACTATTGTCACTCCCTGTCTCTCGCTCTCTAGGCTCCACTCCC
The DNA here is from genome assembly GCA_033576535.1 of Allobates femoralis. Taxonomy (NCBI): domain Eukaryota; kingdom Metazoa; phylum Chordata; class Amphibia; order Anura; family Aromobatidae; genus Allobates; species Allobates femoralis. The sequence continues at coordinate 324,982,971 of JARQOC010000005.1, read as the reverse complement.
TGGGACCTATTGAATACCAGTCCCATGTGTTAAAGTGGCCTACTGTTTGGATGCAGGGTGCAGACTCTATAGGGTCCTCCATATCCACGGCTACGGAGGCACTACACCTTCTGTTTGGGGTGCAGTACTTCCCTGTGGCGCCTTACCATAGAGGCACCACACAAGATGTTTATATGCCATTGTGTCAACATGATGCACATCAGTAAACAGATGAACAACCTGAAAAATCAGATTAAGTCATACTCAGATACCCTGAGTCCATAGAGCATGGACTTCTTGTTGAGCACATTGGTGTAGTGGCAAAAACTGGCCCAATTTGCCATTGGTGTACTTGTCTTGTCCAGCCTCCAGAGTACTATCAAAAAGTATACTCCGCATAACAGGTGGCTTTGTCTTGGCCCAATGGACCAGACTGTCTACCACAAGAGGGAAAAAACCTTAAAGTTGTACAAAGCAACAATCAGCACAAATTTTCACTTACAAACAGTTAATGACAATGATTAGATGAGCCATAGTATCTCCCTGCCTGTCCACTATTTTATATTGTTCTGCCCCCTCCACTGCCAATGCCCACACACAGCTAGGCATTTCCTGCAACTCCAACACATAGTACATCACAAAAGTGAACACAGGCCCTCACATTTTTGAAAATATTTTATTATACTCAAAAGGTTTAGGACTGGAGACATGCTTGGTCCAGCACCTTTACCCTCAGTTTCTTAAGCAAAGCAGTGGACATCTGTGACAACCATCCGCTGTGAAGCTGAGCTGCTGGTAAGGCAGCACCCCGAGAAACCCCGAGACCCTTAACCCCTATACAGGGATCTGGAATTATAGCGGAGCCCAGGGGTAGCTGCATATTATGAGCAACAGAGCAGGGAAGGTCGCCAGGGGAAAAAATCAAGACCCGAAAAACAAAGTCAGAAGTCCGAGTCAAAACCGAGAGGGCAGCGAAGGTACAAAATCATCAGGCAGTAGCAGAGTCGAGAATCCAGGCAAGGGTCAAGGGCAAAACCAAGAGGGCAGCTGAGGTACAAAATCGACAGGAAGAAGCAGAGTCAGAAATCCAGGCCAAGGTCAGAGACAAAACTAAACATACACTATATCACTGGGGAACCAAAACTATATCTGGCGGCCTGCAAGACAGGCTCCAATGTATTTGAAGGGCGCGGTTACCTCCCATAGGCTGGAGCTCACAGCCCGATGACCTTATCCGGACCGCCCCTAGATCCAGGCCAGATGGAGATGCATGACTGGCTCCACCCACGCCACCTCTGACAGAAGAACGCAGGCTGCGCCTAACGGACACCTCTGCAGGGCCCGCTCCTCTGCGACCAACACCACCCAGAGGGGAAACACAGCGGCGCCCAGCGACAGGGGCAGACGTCGCGGGAGCAGTTCCATATGAGGACAAGGTCCTCCTGTCACCGGTGCCACCAGCCAAAGGAATCCTCCCAGCGGCCGAGGCAGGAACACCGGCCACCGAGTCCAATGGCGATGTGACAACATCTTGGAGGTGTGTTTGGGGTCACTATGTTGGAATACTGCCCTGAGGGCCAGTTTTTGAGAGAAGGGAATCATGCTCTGCTTCAGTATGTCATAGTACATGTTGACATTCATGTTTCTCTCAATGAACTGTAGCTCCCCACAGCTGGCAGTACTCATGCAGTCCCAAACCATGACACTCCCACCACCATGCATGCTTGTAGGCAGGACAAGCTTGTACATGTACTCCCCACCTGGTTGCAGCCACATACATATGACACCATCTGAACCAAATAAGCTTATTTTTTTTATCTCACCAGACCAGAGGACATGATTCAAAAAAGGCACTCTGAAAAAAAAAAAAAAAAAAAAAACTCTGTGGGGGCACTCTGGGAAAAAGAAGATTCTGTGGGGGAACACTAAAATGATGATGATACAGCTGTGATGATGGTGATGGATGGTCAAATGCATCATTTTAAGTTTTGGTCTTATTTATTATATTTAAAGGGAACCTGTCACCTGGATCTAAGCCCCTACACTATCACTACCTGTCCCTGCACCTTTCTAGCTGCTCCCTATCTATCCCTCTCTAAGCTAAATCTACCCTATAAAACAGCAGAAAGATAACTGATAACTTACAAAAGTCCCTGAGGCTGGGGACTGAAAAGGTGGGCCCAGGCTCCATTCTGCCCCTCCTCGATGTAGCAGCACACGCCCCGCTGGGCGGCATTATTCTTTCTTCATCGCCGCCTCCTCCATTTGGAATCTCCCGCCTGCTTTACATCTATCAATTTGTGGTGATGCGACCTCGATGTATCCCCTGACTGGGACACAGCATATGGGAGATTGAATGTTCTGCTCGGTAGCAGCACACACAGGGTGAGCTGCTACTGGAGCTGAGTGCTGATTGAAAGCACTGACACCCAGGTGTGCAGGTGAATAGGAGATATGAGCTGCCCTGGGCTGTGGCGAGGGGGTGGAGTGTGTCAGGACAGCAGCAGGAGCTGCTGTGTAGAGAGAGCTGTGTGAAGATTTAACACAGCCTGTGAGCTCTCTCAGAGTGGACGTTCATGAGGCTAATGAGCGGACGGTGAGGAGAGAAAGGTTGTGTGCTGACCTAACACAGCCTAACCGGGGGAAGGTACAGAGCTTCTATATCAGCTGTTGGGATTGTATGAGGTTGTACTCGGCTGCGCCCAGGAACCTGGAGGTCTGTGAATACCTAAAGGCCACTTTACACACACAGATATCTGTGTCCAACTTCTGAACAGATCTCTGGTTGCAGTAAAATCATGGACACATTGTTCCATTTTGTGGCTGTGTACAAAATGGAGCAATGTGTCCATGATTTCACTGCAACCAGAGATCTGTTCAGAAGTTGGACACAGATATGTGTGTGTAAAGTGGCCTTGAACTGTGCCATTAAACACTGTGTGAGTAAATACCCGAGTCACTGCCTTCTGTCGTGCCGATCCTAACTGCTACCTTACAGTGTAAAGTGGGTGGGAGATTCCAAATGGAGGAGGTGGCGATGAAGAAAGAATAACGCCGCCTAGCGGGGCGTGTGCTGCTGCATCGAGGAGGGTAGAAGGGAGCCTGGGCCCGCCTTTTCAGTCCCCAGCCTCAGGGACTTCTGTAACTTAGAAGTTATTTTTCTGTTGTTTTATAGGGCGGATTTAGCTTAGAGAGGGATAGATAGGGAGCAGCTAGAAAGGTGCAGGGACAGGTAGTGATAGTGTAGGGGCTTAGATCCAGGTGACAGGTTCCCTTTAAATATAATAAATAAGACCAAAACTTAAAATGATGCATTTGGCCATCCATCACCATCATCACAGCTGTATCATCATCTGTATTATCTAACCGTGATGTATCCACTTCCAACAGGTATGACTCCATTGACTTCACTGCACCCAGCTTTCTTATGCATCTGAATCGTGTATGTGAATTCCATATTAGTTGAACCTGGTATGACTGATTTGCTACCCAACTCTCCTATAATATGTTCCATTTCTCAAGCTTAGTTCATTGTGGTATGTCTGGAACTGGTCACTCCAACCCCTCATCCTTTATGACCTGTGTTTAAGTCTATCTTCTTTGTATCTGGTCTCAGCATACCCTCCCCCATGGTCACACCTGATAAATTGTGTTACTTAATGTGTAACCGCTATTTACATTTTTATTCAATAATAATGTAGATTAAGAGTTTTGATTAGAAAGAAGATGGGAATGCAGGTGTATCACGGTCCGCGCTGCTCCAGGCTCAAAAAACTCACCAATGAGTCAGAAAATCATCAAGCAGATTCTCAAGCTTTATTTTCCTTCCTCCAACGCGTTTCGGCACCTTGCCTGGCACCTTCCTCAGGGATATTACATCAAACAATACAGTGGGGTTTTTATAGCCCCAAGCTTTACAAAAAACAGGGTGTTGTCTGTTTGGCAGTGATGTCATTTTCATCATCAAAATGGGAGGATCTCCACATTTTGGCACAATTTTTGTAAAAAACTTTATCAGCATTCAAAGTCACTTATTAGAATGTGTATTACATTCATAAAATGATGATTTGTGTGTTCCTGATCAAATTTTAAAGAAATGGTCCAAAAAATAAGCGATCAAAGCATATCCCTGATAAAAATAAAAGGTAAAAAAATCTTTCTCATTCTTCTATATGGGGCTAGAACCTGGGACTTCCACATGAGTGAATATATATTCAGGTGTTTTAGTAGTATACACCACCCGGTATTCTGGTGAAAAAGGCTCTATAACTCAGGGAGTCAAATTTTGAAGGTAAAAAGTTGCCACCAATATAAATAAATAAATAGATAAAAGATAAAACCTACACAAAATACACAAAATATAGCACTAGTAAAAACGTTGGAGTAAAAAGGGATAAAGGAAAATTGTAAAATAATGATGATAATATTAATAATATATATTTATTTATTAATATTATAATAATAATAATGATAAATGATATTGTGCCTCTTGTCCCCCACCCCTTTATATTTTCAAGAGTTTTGATTAAACTTTCAAATATACTTAATTATTGAAATCTGGTGGAAAACCATTCAAAAACTTTCCACAAGGTGTCCCCACTAGACTGTGTGAAGCAGACATATGTTCATTATCAGTCAGATCCGTCTTCACGCTGAATAAGAGCATGTAACTATATAAGGGAGGTGGCGTGGCCTACACTGTGTGGAGCTTCTGACTGGAGCTGGTGGCAAAACAATGTATCAGATTAATTCAGCCTACAGCACAGTTGCTAAGTGATGTCAGGATCACTGCAAACTCCTCTGTCCTTTCCTTGGCACAAGCTTCTCTGATCTGTCATCTCGCTAACAGCTTCCCACACAGCTCACAATCTCTGTCCTTTCTCTGCTGTCACAGTGCACTTCTCCCCATCAGCTGCTGGCCATTCCCACACAGCCCTAAGGGTATGTGCCCACAGGAAGGTTTTGGTGTGTTTGAGATCAGGTTTTGCCTTGGTTTTATGTAAATCTATGCTAATCTAATCCGGAGTTTTTGGTTTCCAGCAAAACCTATGTTATTAGGGAAAAGCTTTCACAGACATTGGTTTTTGTTCTCCTGAGACATTGTAAACATCACAGGATTTGCTGCATTTTTGTTTTCCAGCAAAACCTATGATTCTAGGATTAGCTGTCCCAACACATTGGTTTTTGTTTGGTGAAGAAAGTGGAAACACCTCAGGTTTTGCTGTGTTTTAGAAAGAATGAGCATGTAATTCATTGCTGCACTTTTGCTAATGTGAAAACACCTGTGGTATTTCCATTTTCTGTAGAGAAAAAAAAAAAACAGTGTGTGTGTGAAAGCTTTTCCCTGCACACATAGCTTTGATGGAAACCAAAAACTCAGGATTAGATTAGCATAGATTTACATAAAACCAAGGCAACACCTGATCTGAAACGCAGCAAAACCTTCCTGCGGGCACATATCCTAAGGCTGGTTTCACACTGCAGTTTTTCCCTGATTGTGTGCCAAAACCAGGAGTGAAACTTGCAGAGAAAAAGTATAATTGAAAGATTGACACCAATTTTGGGTTTTGGAGACACTCCTGGTTTTGGCACACAAAATCTGATGAACCCTGATCAGGGAAAATCTGCAGTGTGAAACCAGCCTAACATGCAGTTTTTAAAAGCACACAAAAAAAGGTAAGAAAATAAGTCACATGGCACAAAAAACATCATCTTAGCTGCTATGTGACCCATCATTAACAAGCAGTTCAGTATTTTTTTTTTCAATAAAAACTACTACTACTACTTCATTTTATACCAACTCCTCTAATCCCTTCACATAGTAATAGTAATGAATGGGTTATCTGTCCTCCATCTTCCCCACAATTCTCTGTCTGCAGCAGAGGCTGGCTGGCTGGCACATTTCAGCTTGGGGGGCAATCACAAGACAGTGGCCCTCAAGTTGCGGCGCCGCTTCTTTGGCCATATATAAACAGGCCACTACATTAAAGTGGCAGAGGTAACAGGCTTTAAAAACATGATGGTAGATATGAGAGCTATAGTAGATAAGGGAGCAGAACTGAGCTTACTACAGAGATGTGGGAGTAGACCCGAGCTTACTACAGAGATATGGGAGCAGAATGAAGCTTACTTCAGAGGTATGGGAGCAGAATCGAGCTTACTACAGACATAAGGGAGAAGAACTATATTTTCGCTGCGTTCTGCAGTACAGGCACAGTGGATGTATACAAATTTCAGCCCTCTGTGCTTCATTTTCCACCTCCATAAACTGACCAGCAGTGCAGCTTTCTGAGCTGTGGGCATGACACTATATTCTTGCGGAGACACGACTGTTCTCAGTGGGAGCAAAATATTGTAATCTGAGAGTCCTCAGTGGTGGATACCTTTTAATGGCTAACTGAAAAGATGGTAAGCAAAGCAAGCTTTTGGAAAACTATGGCCCCTTCATCAGGCTAATAATGACACAAATCCTGAAGACACATACATATATACATAAGCAGGGTGAGATGATGCAGTAAATACGACAGGTGACTTAAAGCAAAGTCAGGCTTGGGAGGGGGAGAGGAGCTGGGGAGGTAAAAATCAAAATTCTGAGATAAGAGGAACCGATTGTATTATTGTTCTATGATTAGTGGCCTGTGGAGACCTGAAAATTCCTCAGTGAGTGTAGAAAGCTATAAATCCATGACAGTTCACGTATGAAGTGTCAAAACTTCATTGTCTTCTAACTGGGGTCTGTTCGAAGATGTGATATCCCCAACTGCCCTCCCCAATTGATATAAAAATGCATGAATCCATGTGAGACATTCAATCCTGTTTTGAATGTGTCAAAGGTCATTATCAATTTGTATTCCCAAATTCTTCTCTTTCTGAGATTTGAAGTTAGCAGCCTCATATCTGTTTCACTGTGGTCAGAGCTGCAAAAATGCTTTGCTACAGGTAGATGCATACGCCTTTCTTTTATTGTGTGGCGATGAGAATTAATTCTTGTCCTGAATTTTTGCCCGGTCTCACCTATGTACATGCCACCTGTTGGACATTTGGTACATATAACCAAATACACCACATTGCTTGTGGTGCAACTGAAGTTACCTGGGATGTTGTAGTCCTGATCTGTCCTGGGAATCTTTATCTTGTTCATTGTCATAATTAATGGACAGGTTTTGCATCTGTTCTGGTTGCAGGGAAAGGTTCCTGTAGCTGTTGGAGAGGACAGGGTGCTTCTGACAATTACGTTTTTTAGATTCGGAGGTTGTCTAAAACACGAGATTTTAGTCGGGCATCTTTTTGTAGGAGTGGTTGCAGTTTCCGTGCAGCTCCTCTTAGCACCTCCAGACTCGGATTGTAGGTGACTACAAGAGGAACCCAGTTGTTTTCTTCTCTAGTTTTGTAATGTAGGAAATGATTCATTGATATTCTGGTGGCTCTTGTAATCTGATTTTCAATTGCTCTTGGTAGGTAGCCCTGGTTCAAAAAGGTCTTTCTAAGGTCCTCAAGGTGATTGTCTCTATCTATAGTGTTGGAACATATCCGGTTGTATCTGATGGCCTGGCTGTACACAATAGAGTTTATGTGATTTGGATGAAAACGGTCCCATCGCAGATATGTTGGATAATCAATTGGCTTCCGATACAGTGATGTTTCTATTTCATTGTAGCTTAAGGATGGTGTCCAGAAACCTTATTTCAGTGCAGGAGTAGTTGAGTGTTAAGTTAATGGTGGGTGAAATTGATTAAAGTGTTCATGGAATGTCTTCAGCTGTTGCTCAGACTCTGTCCAGATGATTAAAATTGCCATTGATATAACGGTAATAGGCTAAAGGCCTGATAGGACAAGAGGATAAAAAGTCACCTTCAAGCTTGGCCATGAAAACATTTGCACATTGTGATTCCATTTTGCTCCCCATTGCTGTGCCAGTCTCCTGTAAATATATGTTGTCGTCAAATGTAAAGTAGTTGTGCGTGAGGATTAATTTTGTAAGCTTCACCACAGAATCTGCATCAATAACTGTGTTTTCCAGGAAGGTTTTGCAGGCATTTAATCCATCCTAGTGTGGGATGTTGCTGTACAGAGATTCCACATCCATGGTGGCGAGGATGGTTCCTTCTGGTAGAGGACCTATTGCTGACAGTTTATTCAATAGGTCAGTTGTGTCCTGAATGTAGCTGGGTGTCTCTTACCAGGGGTTTGAGAAGACCCTCTACCCACCCATAAATTTGTTCGGTGAGGATGCCCACACATGAAATGATTGGTCTTCCTGATTTGTGAATTTTGAGAAACATCTAGAATATGCTTGTTCTTGCACTTTTTGATATTAGGTCACCAGCTATTAAGAATATGTCAGGTAGACAAGAAACCAGCCTGTTTAATTCCTTGTGATAGAACTATGTGAGGTCAAACTCCAATTTTTTTTGTAGTAGCGTGTGTCAGTCAGTTGTCTGTTTGCTTCCTTCAAGTAGTCAGATTTGTTCATCATGACTATTGCACCACCCTTGTCTGCAGGTTTAATGTTGATTTCTTTATTGGTTTTCAAAGCCTGTATGGCCCTTCTCTCCTGGGCATTGAAGTTGGATGGTTGACTCTTGTGTGTATCTAAAATAGTGGATTTTACCAAATGTCTGAAAGCGTCTGTATATTTATAGAAATGAGAGTTGCGTTCAGATTCAGGTGTCCAGTTTAACCTTTTCTTGGTTGTCAGGATCCCTCTTCCTTCAGCCCAGTTGGGTTCGAAATCCTGTTTATCACTGTAAAATTCTCTTAGGCGTAGTCTCCTGAAGTAATCCTCCGTATCACTGCACAGTTCAATTTTATCCAGAGCTTTAGTAGGACAAAATGAGAGTCCCCTAGAAAGCACAGCAAGCTCCACTTTTTTGGGTTTGTAATCTGAAAGGTTGATGACACAATTAGATGCTTTTTGACAGGAGTAGTTGTCCAAGTTGTCAGGATTTGTCTTTGTTTTGTTTGTATTGAGTCCTGAATTGATGCGCAGTCTATGTAATTTCCTTTCCTTGTTAAGACTCAGAAGACCTTGTAGCTTATGGTAATATTGTTGTAATTTCTGTTCCATACCTTCTGTAAGTGTGTTCCTCCATTTTTCCAATTCCCCTGGATGTTACTTTTGATGCTGATGTGTTGCCCTCTTTATGCACTGAAGATGGCACGTTCCCCGAGTCATGCAAAGGTGGTTCCTTAGTCTCTCAGAGGTCCTGTGACAAAGTTTCGTGCAAAATTAGTATTATAGGTATGCAGAAGTGGCTTTGTAATCCAGAGTCTTTCGGGAATCAGATTCATCTTCTTGCATTTGGATAGGAAAAATATATGTCACTGTCCAGTTGTGCACGTTTCTTCAGAAGTGACTTTAAATCCATAAAGATTCGGTACATTCCGGTATCCACAGGCCACTAATCATAGAACAATAATAAAATTGCGAGATAAGAGGAACAGATTGTAATTCTACCTCCCCAGCTCCTCTCCCCCTCCCAAGCCTGACTCTGCTTTACGCTAACTGATTTACTGCATCATCTCGCCCTGCTTATATATGTGTGTCCTCAGAATTTGTCATTATCAGCCTGATGAAGGGGCTATTGTGTCCCGAAAGCTTGCTATGTTTACCATCATTTCAGTTAGCCATTAAAAGTCACCAACCACTGAGGACTCTCAGATTCCAATATTTTTCTATCTACTGGCTAACACTGTACAAACATTTTTTACCTTATCTCAGTAGCAGAATACAGCCAAAATGCATTGTGCCAGAATCCTGATCGTGAGCACGGACAGTGAGAACTCCTGCAGAGAACATTGGTATCTCCACAAGAGAAACAACACTGCGTCTAGAACGCTGGCACTCCTGATCGTGGGCACTGTAACTTATAGATTTAGGGTTGTGCTCTAAATATACAAACGCTTTGCATATAATCACAATACACTATTACATGCACACATATAGCAAACATACATACAGATCCAGACACACAGACATGTAAACAGGACGGAGATGTGTACACATAACTTATACAGACACGAACATGGATATAGTCACATAGAAGCAAATATATGTACAGGGTGGGCCATTTATATGAATGCACCTAAATAAAATAGGAATGGTTGGTGAGATCAACTTCCTATTTGCGGCACATCAGTACATGGGAGGGGGAAAACTTTTACAGCTGGGTGGTGACCATGGCAGCTATTTTGAAGTCGGACATTTTTGATCCAACTTTATTTTTTTCAATGAGAAGAGGGTCATGTGACACATCAAACCTATTGTAACTTTTGTCTTTCATGAGTTATTTACAAGTTTATGACCACTTATAAAATTGCCTTTAAATGAGGGATGAGGCAAACTTTTTTTTGAATGGTAAAGTTAACAAACAAAACCACCACTATTGGTCTGACACTAACCCACAGTGGATCCCTCCAAGATTGTTGGAACACAAAAATTGAAGGTATGATGAGGTATATAGGGAACAAAGATAGTGGGGCCATTCTTCATCAATGGAAACCTCAATGCCACTGGATAGCTGAAATTGCTACATGGTGATGTGTTGCCCTCTTTATGCACTGAAGATGACACGGTCCCTTAGTTTTTCCAACAAGATGGTGCACCACCACATTATGGGTGCCAGCTCCAAGCATTCCTACAAGAACAGTTTCCTGGAAAGTGGATTGGTCATCATGGGCCAGTTGAATGGCCACCAAGGTCTCCCAATCTGACCCCCTTAGAGCTTTATCTTTTGGGTCATCTGAAGGAAATTGTCTATGCTGTGAAGATATGAGATGTGCAGCATCTGAAACAACAAAGACTTGAAGCCTGTTCTAGTATTTCTTCAGTGGTGTTACTATAAATGTGTCAACAGTGGGAGAGGAGGGTTACATTGGCCATCCAACACAATGGGCAGCACTTTGAACACATTTTATAAGTGGTCATAAACTTGTAAATAGCTCATGAAAGAATAAAGTTACATTAAAACCAAGCACACCATTGTATTTCTTATGAAATTCTCAATAACTTTGATGTGTCACATGACCCTCTTCCCATTGAAAAAATTAAAGTTGGATCCAAAATGGCCGACTTCAAAATGGAAAATCATGGTCACCACTCATCTGGAAAAGTTTTCCCCCTCCCATATATTAATGTGCCACAAACAGGAAGTTGATATCACCAACCATTCCCATTTTATTTAGGTGCATCCATATAAATGGTCCACCTCATATATGATGACATATTAACAAACATATAAATAAGCATGCACACACGTATGTATATGATTGTATGACTGCTAATAAGTGTGTGTATATGATTCTCTGTGTACATGATTATGTATGTGTGTATATGACTGTGTATGATTGTGAGTATATAATTGTGTATGTGTGTATGATTGTGTGTATGATCATGTATGTGGGCATATGATCATGTATGTGTGTATATGATTTTGGGTATTGATCATTGTGTATATATGGATTATAATGTGCATATGATCTTGTATATATGACTGTATGATTGTGTATGTAACACCCCAGGGTCCAGTTGCCACAATAGCGTTGTCTCCCCCAGGAGACCATGCTGTGCTTGGAAGCAAGGTAAGGTACACACACCAGGTGAACCACGCACACAACACCTTCCCAACGCCAGCCCAAAAGGGGGACCTTGGAAACCCAACCTAAGGAGAGGTCCCCTCCTATAAATTCTGGTCTTGGGGCAGGGTCAGGCAGTTCAGTTCTTAGGAGAACTGTGAAGAGATTCCATGGACTGGAGCATAGTAAGGCTCCCGGGATGTAGACTAGCCAGCGTGAGGGACCCATAGGAGAGGGTCTGAGGAAGAGGAGCAGTAGGTCTGGGGAGTGGAGCCAGTGCCGGCTCGCCCCAGCAGCGAGAGCAGGAGCAGACGCCAGAGTCCGAGGTTGTGAAGGACTCTACACCCAGCAGCCAACAGTGGAGGGCAAGGGATTTCAAGTCGCTAGCCCACCACGAGGCCCAGGAGACACAGCAGCACCAGAGAGCTTAAGGAGAAGTAGCCAGTGCAGATTAACCAAGAAGGGCTCAATCCACCTGTCATACGGGCCAGAGACAGCAAACAGGAGAGAGTCGCAGCACAGGTACAAGCAGCCAGGACCCGCCAAGAGCAGCACAGTAGGGAGGCCTCAGAACTCGCCAGGTGAAGAGGACCTCAACTTGCTCCCAGGCTCTGGACCCCTAACACCTCTTGTGGACAGTACCCTGGATGAACCTACTACTCCTTTCAGTAAAGGTAACAGATATTACAATCCCTGTGTCTTTTGGTTATTTTGCACGCTAAGTCCTGCACCCCGAAATCCTACTACCTCCATAGACTCTAACAGTTGCCCTTGGGAACCACTCCTCCCGTAGGGAGCTAAACCATCACAGCTGCAACTCCACCATCCCCAGAGGTCCCAGACCGCAGCAGCGGCCCCTACCGGTAGCCTTCCACGGGTGGTGTCACAACAAACTTTTTTTATTTTACTTTTTCTTTTTATCTCTTTTTCAACTCCTTTTTTTTGCACCACCCTCCAACGCCTCCTCGAAGACTGCCTTTAACCTAAGTTCTACCATCTCAACCAACTGTTTATAGATCTTGCTCAGGAGTCCATCTTTCCCCAGGGCCCTATTATTTTTCATAGACATTATAGCTGTTTCAATCTCCTCTTCTGTTACAGGCTCTTCTAGTCTCTTCCTGTTGGCTCTCTGCTATCCTGGGAAGTTCTGCCGCCAAAGAAACCCTTCTATATCCTGTGACTCAGAGGGGACCACGGACCGGGTCACACCGCCGTGACAGCCCCCAGACGTTCGAGGACATAGACAGTGCCCGGCTCTGAGTACCTCATGGCCCCCACTGGGGCGAGTCATGTACATGATTGCGTATATGATGGTACGTGTGTATGGATTGTGTGTGTATATAATTGTGTATATATGACTAATTGTGTGTTTATGATTATACATGTGTGTATATGACACAATCATACACACAGACATACACAATTATATACACACATGCACATCATATACATATATCTGCATGCACAGACATATATAATCATATGCAAACATTTACAATTATTTACACACAAGCACTATCATATACATACACAATCAATCATATACACAGATATATATGCACAATCATATGTACTCACAATTATAAACACACAAACAATCATATATGCTCACAATCATATGCATACATATTCACACATTGGGGTTCTTTTTACTTTTGATGATTCTGGCACATCTTCTCTCATCTCCTGCCCTACACACATAGCTGCGGATCCTCTTCAGTGAGGAGTTGGTAGGGTGCACTGTGTGACCTCAGTATTGCACATAGCCACACACAGCAACTGCTCTCGGCTCTTTGTGTTGCTTTCTGTTGTACTGTCGTGCAGGGGAGGGGGCAGGTCTTTGCTGCACAAGCAAATGTGTCAGTGTGACCGACCGAATCACGGTCACTACAGCAGAGAGCTGCAAGCAGTTTGCTGTGTGCGGCATTGGCGCATAACATGCAGTATACGGCTGGCCTTGTACAGCCGCTGGGAGAGCAGGCGGCCCTGTACAGCTGCTGGGAAAGCGGGCAACAATGCACAGCCGCTGGAAGAGCTCGCTGCCCTGCACAGCTGCTGGGAGGGCCCGTGGCCTCAACTACTGTAACCTCCTGTTCTCTGCCAAGCCCTTCACTGGCTCCCCATTTCTCAGAGGCCCTGGTTCAAAATCCTATGACATACAAATCCATACACAATACCCTCCATACATCTGTGGCATGGCCTTCCGGTACTTACCTACACGTAACCTGCGATCCTCACAAGATCTCCTTCTCTACTCACCTCTTATCTCATCTTCCCATAACCGCATACAAGATTTCTTTTGAGCATCTTCCATACTCAAACTCTCTGCCCCAACATACTCTTGCCTACTGTGGAAACCTTCAAAAGAAACCTGAAGACCCACCTCTTCTGACAAACCTACAACCTGCAGTGATCCTCAGTCCACTATACTGACGCCCAACCAGCTCACCCTCTCCTAGTGTTTCCTCACCCATCCCTTGTAGACTATGAGCCCACGTGGGCAGGTCCTTTTCTACCTGTGTGTACATTGTATTGTTCAAGAATATTGCACTTGTCTATGCATGCCCTTTTCACATGTAAAGCACCATGGTATAAATGGCGCTATAATAATAATGCCGCCTATGAGCTGCTTTGGGTGCCACCGTGGTTTAAACATAGTTCCTCCTCTGCCAAAACTGTCCCCTCACTGGACAGTTTGGTTCCTTTATCAACAGTGGTTAGGTACACATCATCCGAGCCATATGTCGATGATTAGCCTGATAATAGTGTGAATGGTCCTTATTCCTCCTTATCTTCCTTCTGTGCCGCCTGCTCATTCATAACTGTCAGAAGAATATTTTCAAGGATACTGCAGGTACCAGGCAGAAAACATGGAAAATAATCCTGCACTGACTGTCACACAAATATAGGTCCAGAGGAAGTCATAATAAGAAATGATTTGACGCATTTCAAGCGTGTCCCCATTTCATAAAGAAATTCACTGAATTTCCAAAATTCTGTGAATTTCCTGAACAAGCAGGACACGCTTTTAAACGCGTTGAATAAACCATTTCTTATTATTAGTTCCTCTGGATCTATATTTGTTTGGCAGCAGTGTGGGATTTTTTTTCCACAATTTCTCCTGGTTCCTGCATTATTGGCTTGGCTTACCATTGTGCATGTGGTTCCTGAGACAGTGGTCTATACGCTTTCATATTGGTTGTGTGTCACATCATTACAAGGTCAGCGACTGGCTCTTTTATCCTTTTCTTTTTGTTTATTGGGCAAGACCCTATTGCGTTTCTCTTTCCACAGTTTATTATTTTTTCAAGGAGGCATAGAAGCAGGATTGTAATACTGATGATAGAGTCACAAGTCCCGTAAGGAGGCCCACTCAATGGTCGTGCTGTTCCACAGAGCAACTCACCCATGCATGCTGCATCTGAAACTCCACTATTGCCTGCTACTACTCACACAGTCTCTTCAGCATATGCAAGTTGGTGTTCCACCATGTGGATGCATCACATACAAGGTGGCAAGCGGGAAAGCAAAAGTTAAGCTGCAGACCAGATGAGCAACATCAAGGTGAGAACGCTGACAGTGCACACAGACGGCCCACACTTTCTGGAGCTGCTCTGACCTCTCAGAGTAATTTTTAGGGGCCTCTGCACCATCAAATTCAGCATATGCGCCAGGTACGGGATGTGCATAAAACTGGCTAGACCCAGAGCTGTTACAAGATTTTTACCCGTTATCACACACCACCAAGCAGGACTTTAGATTCATTGGCACCAATCACTCATCGGTCTCTTGTTGGTTCCTCATCCACAAACGCTCCCCAAACAGATGAGTTTCAGAAAAGCCTGCTATTATTTTCCCCTGGTTGTGCTGAAATTGGTTGTGCAGCAATTATGCTGACCGGATAAAGAGAAGATAGAGAAACATCCAGCAAACCTCACTGGTTGGAAAAGGGGATTTTTGTGTACTCACCGTAAAATCCTTTTCTCTTAGCCTCTAATTGGGGGACACAGACCATGGGTGTTATGCTGCTGTCCACTAGGAGGCGACACTAGGCAGAATCTGCAAAAGAGTTAAGGGACTCCTCCTTTGTAGCATATACACCCTGGAGCAGGAAGTGCTTCTCCAGTTTTGTGCTAAAGCAGTAGGAGAGTTAACAGAATTCAACAGATAATGACAGTAAAAACAGGGCCTGCAACCACGTAGGCAAACCGTGTAAACAGATATAACTAACAAGATAATAATAATGTATCAAGGCCTGAGACTGACCAGGCATGTGTGTAAACCGGTAAGAGTTGGTAAGAGTTAGCAAAGTAATATTAGTACAACAAGGCCTGTAATTAAACAGGCATATTCGTAAACCGTGAAGAGTGAACGGAGCAATAATTGTATAACAAGGCCTGTCAACAAACAGGCTGACGGTACTACAAAGCCTGTGACTAAACAGACAAGATTAAACATTTAGCATTAAACAGAGTGATGATAGTCAAACATTTGTAATCATGTTAACCATGCAACAGCTGAGAAGCTAAGTAAGAACTGTAGAAAAGTCCCGCAAGGGCAATAGGGTGGGTGCTGTGTCCCCCAATTAGAGGCTAAGAGAAAAGGATTTTACGGTGAGTACACAAAAATCCCCTTTTCTCCTTCGCCTCATTGGGGGACACAGACCATGGGACGTCCTAAAGCAGTCCCTGGGTGGGAAAAAACAATGGAACTAGTAACACTGCGCATGGTCAGTGAAAACTATGCACTGGCAGACGAGCCACTGCCACCTGGAGGATGTGTACACTCAGACCTGCGATTGCCGATTACTGAGTGTGATTACTGCAGTGCTTAAGCATGTGCGCAGGCTGTCCGTTTTGCTGCCTACACTCTGGTTGCACTGGCACCTGGCGCTGAACGGCCCAGGAGGCGTAGCAGGATGTTCCGGGACACTCCCGGAAGAGATGAGTGTTTTGACGGATAAGCGTCTTGGATGGTTAGACGAATCCCCCTGGTTAAAGGAGCTTTAGAGATTGACGTGGCTTTATTCCTGCCCTTTGGAAAAAGGAAGAGGAGAATCCAGCCTCTTTGAAAGGCGCTGTATTAGATACCTACGTGAGTAGGGCCCTAGCAAAGTCCCACATATGTAGGACCTTCACGACCGGATCGATTTGTACGCAGTGATGACAAAGAAATGTCTTAGAAGTATACCGTCTTAGAAAAAGGATGGGACCAGCCTCAGGGTAATCATGTCCAGGTGGAAAAAACAGAAAAGATGGTTTACATGAGAGCGCTGTAATTACTGATAGCTTTGCAAAGAAAAATAATTGCCATCGAAAACTACCGCTGTGTGGATGAGAATGCTAAGGATAATATCCTGAAGATGCTCAAAAAAAGGTGAGTCTTGCAGGGCCATGAGGACGATGTTTATGTTTCACGGAAGAAGTCCTGCTGTCTGGAGACATTAATGGCAGATCCTTTGAAGGAAGGATTTTCGGAGACGTTTGGTGGCAAGACACCTTTGGAAGCAGGTGAAACTGCTGAAAACTGGTGTGTGAGAGACCCTAAAGACAGACCTGAGTCTAGATCGGAGAGCAAGAAAAGGAAGTCCTTGGTATAAAGTAGAACCAGGGAAAATGACCACTAGAGGTGTCCCAAGGAAGAAGAAAAGGAAAAACCATTACACTTGTGTGATGGTATATAGTCGATAAGACTGGGTTTCTTGCTGTGACCATGGTCGCTACAACATCCTGGAAAGAAGACCTTTGGGTTAAATTCCAGGTCTGAAGGACTACGCTATTAATTTCAAAGTTGAGGAGTTCTAAGGGAGAACTGGCTTTGAGTGAGCAGGTCTGGACTGTCTGTCAATGGTCCTGGAACTGCTGTTATGAGTTGGATGAAAGTGCATCCAAGCACGTTTGGCCAGTCCGAAACCACAAGGATGCTATGGCGACATTATAGGTTGACATTCCGCACTACCCTGGTAGTGGGGAAGGAGTATCGAGGCGACGGCTACAGGTCCATTCTTGTACTAGTGCATCTGTCCTACTGACTGTGGGTCCTAGGACCTCGTCAGGAATATGGAACGTTGGCTTGAATGCGAAACGTCGTCAGGTCCCAGTCTGTAGTTTCCTGGCGCTGGTAGCCTGACAGAGGACATGTGGAAGAAGGGACAGATTCCATGAATCCATATTTTGGCGGGATAGGGAAAAAATCACTTCCCCAATGTGTCCTGTGGTATGAAAACAGCTGACAGTACAGTGTTCAAGGGTTCCACCCGGTGAAGGATGTGGCGGAACGTCTGACATCGCTTGGAAATTGCGATATACGTGGTGGTTGACACATGCCGCGGCTTTGGCATTGTCTGGTTGCGTCCTGGCTTTTCCGACTGTCAGACGGAGGCTGAATAATTTCAGAGCTATAACTACTGCCCGAATCTTTGTAGATTGAGGGGCATCTTGGGATGTAGGCGAAACTGCAGCCATGTGTACTGTGATGGATCACAGCCTGTTCTCGTGTCAACCCTGAGTACGGAGAATTGAAAAAGGCCAGAGATAGGGGTAAGCCAATGGAACTGTTGCCACTATCCTATAGCTGAGATTCTATAAGTGATGGTGTAGCCTGTGGCTATCAGGAGTACGTAGCGGAGCTGGGACTCCTGAAGTGTGCGTGCTGTGCTGCAGCGTGTGCCTTGTAATTGTAGTAGACATGTGCCGGGTAATCCGCAAATCGAGTCTCGTGAACGAGTCCAGTGAAAGTGACACTGTGTTCGCAGTCTCTGAAAAAAACATGCATTGAGGAATAAGTCGTCCGAGATGGGGGGCTGCTGGAGTGTAGCATAGATTTGGCCCACCTCAGGCTGGGAAAAACTTGTATTCTCCTTAGACTGTTGAGTCGATAAGGGACTGTGTGGAAGAGGGTGCGGGCCACAGCCAAACAGGTAATTGGAGGGACCATCCTTTGGGTTCATACAAACGGGAGATTGCGAGGTCCAGCATCGAAGCAGGCTGTGCAGAGTGGTTGCACATGTTATCTTAACCTAAGAACCTACTATAGGTGCAGTGAGGAGATTGGCAGCTGAGCCCGTGCTTCGCGTTCTGCGACCCAGAAGTTCGTTTTTGTAGTCTGGGGAGGGAGGCCGGTTAGGCCTTGTGCAGCCGCAACCTCAACCCGGGTCCCCCAAAAGTGGGGAGTCGAGGAGGAGTATGGCATATAGCATCTCTGCTACAGTCCAGTGCCCCTGACAGTGAAGGGCTGAAAGGGGGGTATGCTATGACTTACCCATGCACTTGCGGATCGCCGTGTGTCAGCCTGTGTCTTGTAAGACATGGCTGTCATTACGGTCATCAGAACCCCAGCTGTGGGGTCTGGAGGAGATAGGCGAACAGACTGGGACGCCTTACAGTTGACAGGCAATTGCAGAGTACATCACCTTCGACTGTGCTCTTCAACCGTGGGGTTCCCACCACAATCTGGGAGTGCCAACTGTGTGGAGGCCCTGGAAGAGGGGAGTTGGACAACCCTTTTGAGACGTTCGATAACAACTGAGCTCCACTAACGTTGGGAGGGTGGAGGGAAAAGACATGTCAGTGTCTCCTTTATTAGCTCCTCCTGGGTTAAAACCATAAGGTGGCCGGAGTACCAACAGGTACCTGCATCTGGCACGGTGGGGAGAAACAAACCGTTCGGTAGAGACGTTGCCCGTACCACTGCAGGGATCAGGGATGAGTATGGCATCGGGAACCAGGGAAGTTCATTCATTTATTTATTTATTATTACTGCAGGAAAAAACCAGTGCTGAACCAAATGGCGTGTTGCACTGCCCTGCATAGTATGTGAACTGCCGCAGGGTACATCCCTGCCGGGTATTCTTCATTTGCCATTGGAGACTGTTTCTTTAAAACGGGAGTCCCTGTGTGTCCTGCACTTCCGATGCTGTTAAATTGAAGTAACTATAATGGCTGCGGAGTTATTGCCCTTGGGGAATGATGCCTAATCCCCAAAGCCTCCTTCAGGGAGGATAGGGGCAAGAGGATAACGCAGCAGTGGCAAGAAATTAGTTCATTGGCTCTGCCACCCCAGTGTGCGCGCCGGTAGGCATTTCACCCGTCATTGCTCCCCCACATGCCACGCTCTGCAGTGGCAAGGTGACTGCAGGCTGCTGGCACTCTAGTGAGTGCTCTAGCAGACCTTCCACCTGGCATTGTGCTCCCTGAAGTGCAAGCCCTGTCACAGTGCCCCCACATACGCATGTGCTGCGGTGACTGCGGGCTGCTGACACTCTAGTGTGTGCTGCAGCAGACCATTCGCTTGGCAGTGTCCCCCTGAAGTGCAAGCCTTGCGGACAAGCAGGTGTCTGCAGGCCCTGCACATTGTGTATGCCTGGCACACACCACTGCGCCTGGCAGTGTGCCCCCGTATTAGTCTCTGCTCCCTTTTAGGCTGGGCAACCTATTGGGCAGCCTGTGCCTCCACACGTGGAAGCGCTGTCTGCCGCTGATATACAGCAGCGTCAGCGCTGAGATAATGGCGGCGTGCGAGGAGAAAAGGGGCGGAGCCGCAAAGGAGCGCGCCAAGTAATGTGAAAGGCGCGCTTTCTGTAGCCCCTTCCCGCCTCCTGTGCTGACGCCGTTGGGGTCTGACGTCAGGCGGAGGCGGGCGGGGAGGCGGGAAAAAAGCCCTATGACGTGCGGCTAGGCCAAAGCCGGGGCCTCGCGTAAATCGCGGGCCCGGGAGCGACGGAGGCCCGGCGCGGAGGTCCGCAGCCGGGAACTGCGGAGACCCCGCCAGAGACAGCGATTGCTCCACCGGAGGCTGCACCCACAACAGCAAGGTGAGGGCCCCTTTGTAAGGGCAAGATATTGTGGCTGCTGAGGGTCTGGCGCTGAGTATCTCATCCCCAGTGTCTGCAACGCGTTGACGTGTAGCTGCCTGCCGTCCAACTGTGCTGCTGTCCAACTGGTCTCAGGAGCATGCAGCAGAGTTGTGCTCATGAAGTGTGCCGCAGGCAGCATTGAGATGTGCTGCGGCATTTGGGGGAAGCACCATTTGAGCTGGTTTTCTGGGTGTGCTGCAGCATTGAGATGTGCTGCAGCATTGAGATGTGCTGCAGCATTTCTTGGGGAGCATGCTGCAGCTCTTTTTTGTCTTCACACAGCAGAGCTGGTTTTGGGGGACCCCTTGCGGTGTGCTGCAGCGATTTGCAGTGCAGCTATGTGCCGCTGCGCGCCATACCTTGCGGCGTCTCGACCCAAGAGCCCCGAAGGGGAAGTTAGGGAGGGATGCTGCGTCCACCTTCAGAGGACACTTGCCTGCTGTAACCCAGCACCCCAACCATGGGGAGCTGAGGAGAAGGTCGTCTATGCCAGTTTTCTATTCCATCTGTCTTGCTGCTTGCGGTGGGGACATGGAGCATTGCTGCGACCCAGAGCCCCAACTGTGGGGACTGGGGAGGAATGCGGGCCTCAGAACTGGCAAGTCTGGAAATCACTTTAACCCTGCACCTCCAACAGTGGAGGGCCGAGAAAGGAATAGCCCTTAGCAGACAAAATAGCTCGACCCAGAGTTCCAACTGTGGGGTCTGGGGAGATATCTGTGGTCGACAAGTCCCTTCAAAATAAAAATGCAGCTTCAAAAGTAAAAATAATGGTAAAGAGTAAAAATGTGTGCTCTCCTTCAGACACTAAGCAAAAACTGGAGAAGCACTTCCTGCTCCAGGGTGTATATGCTACAAAGGAGGAGTCCCTTAACTCTTTTGCAGATTCTGCCTAGTGTCGCCTCCTAGTGGACAGCAGCATAACACCCATGGTCTGTGTCCCCCAATGAGGCGAAGGAGAAATACAAATATTTTCATTGATATGCATTAAAAATGGACATAAATTTCAAGAAATATTGTATATATACATACACTATATATATATATATTTATATATACAGTACAGACCAAAAGTTTGGACACACCTTCTCAAAGATTTTTCTGTATTTTCATGACTATGAAAATTGCAGATTCACACTGAAGGCATCAAAACTATGAATTAACACATGTGGAATTATATACTTAACAAACAAGTGTGAAACAACTGAAAATATATATTATATTCAAGGTTCTTCAGAGTAGCCACCTTTTGCTTTGATTACTGCTTTGCACACTCTTGGCATTCTCTTGATGAGCTTCAAGAGGTAATCACCGGAAATGGTTTTCACTTCACTGGTGTGCCCTGTCAGGTTTAATAAGTGGGATTTCTTGCCTTATAAATGGGGTTGGGACCATCAGTTGTGTTGTGCAGAAGTCTGGTGACTACACACCTGATAGTCCTACTGAATAGACTGTTAGAATTTGTATTATGCCAAGAAAAAAGCAGCTAAGTAAAGAAAAACGAGTGGCCATCATTACTTTAAGAAATGAAGGTCAGTCAGTCCGAAAAATTGGGAAAACTTTGAAAGTGTCCCCAAGTGCAGTTGTAAAAACCATCAAGTGCTACAAAGAAACTGGCTCACATGAAGACTGCCCCAGGAAAGGAAGACCAAGAGTCTCCTCTCCTGTGGAGGATAAGTTCATCTGAGTCACCAGCCTCAGAAATTGCAGGTTAACAGCAGCTCAGATTAGAGGCCAGGTCAATGCTACACAGAGTTCTAGCAGCAGACACATCTCTACAATAATTGTTAAGAGGAGACTTTGTGCAGCAGGCCTTCATGGTAAAATAGCTGCTAGGAAACCACTGCTAAGGACAGGCAACAAGCAGAAGATACTTGTTTTGGGCTAAAGAACACAAGGAATGGACATTAGACCAGTGGAAATCTGTGCTTTGGTCTGATGAGTTCAAATTATTGGTTCCATCCACCATGTGTTTGTGCGACGCAGAAAAGGTGAATGGATGGACTCTACATGCCTGGTTACATGGGATACATATATAAGATTATCTCAGCACAGGAGATGTGGTATGATTAGACCATGTGCTGTATGGTCAGACACAGCCATGACACAGTACATAGCAGGGACACATATATAAGATTATCTCAGAACAGGGAAGAAATTGTGGTAATGATCAGACCATATTCCATGTATGGTCAGATGCAGACATTGCACAGTACATAGCAGGGACACATATATAAGATTATCTCAGCACAGGAGATGTGGTATGATCAGACCATGTCCCAGTATGGTCAGATGCAGACATTACACAGTACATAGCAGGGGCACATATATAAGATTATCTCAGCACAGGAACATTATTTAATTGCATACAATTGTGGAACTTATTATCATTCCAAGATCTATTAGTTAAAATTAACTATATAATTAACTTTGTGGCCAAAACTTTTTAATCTTTATTTCACAAAACAGTGGAAGCACTTATAGCTGCAAAAATGGAGGACCAACCTTATATTACAGGGGTGGTCCAGGCAAAATGAACATTTCACATGTGGCTCACAGATATAAAAATAAAATAAGGTTCTAATTTTCTAATGACACCCACCTAAATCCAGCACAGACCACTCCATTTGTTTACACAGTATGGGAACCCTCACCGTTCCAATAGCGGCAGCACAAGTGCAGCCTGTGATTTGCTACAGATATCATCAAATGACTTCACCCTTACGTTATCCAGATCGGCGGCAGTAAGAGATTCCTTATTATACAGCTGGAAGCCACACATTAAATTTTCATTTATGCTAAATGCCTATGGATTTAGAACCATTATTGATTTTTAATTAGCTATTTTTAGAGCACCGATAATTCCATGGTGATGTACATGATCTGCTCCTGCAGGTGTAAGGTGTTGTGTCCAAATAGCCTTGTCCATACAGTGTAAGGGCCCTTTCACATCAGCGTTTTTTTTCAAATCGCGGCAGATGCGGTGAAAAAACCGCATCTGCCGTGATTACCGCATACCGGCTGCACTTGCGGCGCGGTTGCGGTTTTTGCCACGCAATGTATAGGCGTACTTGCGGCAGGTGCGGCAAGTGCGGTTTTGCACTTGCGGCAGGTGCGGCCGCGAAAAAAACGCGGTCAGCCGCGGTTTTTTTCGCGGCCGCACCTGCCGCAAGTGCAAAACCGCACTTGCCGCACCTGCCGCAAGTACGCCTATACTTTGCATGGAAAAAACCGCAACCGCGCCGCAAGTGCAGTCGGTATGCGGTAATCGTGGCAGATGCGGTTTTTTCACCGCATCTGCCGCGATTTGAAAAAAACGCTGATGTGAAAGGGCCCTAATTTTGGTTTTGGAGCGAATGTTGTGGCAGTGACAGATGTGATGTATTATGGAAGCAGTTAGTGTGTAAGAGCTACAGACAGTGGCACTCGGTTGTCTCGTTTTGTCATGTTACTATGGTAACAGAACAGGATGCTTTGTGTGTGTCATGAGCATCTTCTGTTAACCTCATGCATTGTATAGGAGAGAGGTGAAACTTTAGGGAACTTAGAAAAGAAGCACCTCTTCAATACATGCTGTGGACTGATGGCACAGTCCTTTTACTTTACTAGAAGGACATTGTCCCGGTTAATGGCACCAAGATCATCTCTTAACAGATGTAAATTCGCCTTCCTGAAGTTTCGTGTTCTTTAACCCCTTATCGACTGACAGGTCTTATTTGCTGCTGTACACGAGTACATACCAGTGATCAAAGTGAAAATATTGGGACCAAGTAAAGAAAAAAAAAAAGTAAGAAAGGTCAAATAAAACGTGTAAAAAACAAAAAAAAAAAAGAAAAATCACAAGGCGCACAAAAATCACTAAAACCTGAATACCGTAAAAAACTAAATTCCAGAATGACATTTTTTTATCATACTACACACAGTGAATAAAAAGTGATCATAAAGACATGTAAAAAAAAATTGGTTAAGATTAAAATGCCAAGCTGTCCTGTAAAAAACATTGCTTTATGTGATCTAATACACGGGAATGCTTGGTTGGGGCTCTCCAGCATCTATATGCATGGGTGACAGTCTAATGAGAATCATTCGTAGTTAAGAAATAAAAGCTTTTACTCATATAGTGCTACGCCGATGACTTGTGTCTGTGGTTTCCATCTCCTCTATATTATCTAAACACACGTGCATGGGTATATTGTTGCTATATTGCATTATCCTGCATGAGTGTTAGGGTGGTATCACACTGGCGTTTGTGTGCATTGCGCTGGCATCAGTCCTTTTCTCTAGACATGCAGATCCGCCATGTGTTCCTATACTTAACATTGTGGACAGAGGGACACGCGTAGACATCAGTTTGTATGCGCATCCATTCCGGTGCATCGTTTTCAGGTGTCCACCGAACACATCATGTTGCGATTTTTCTAATCACAAAGAATGTGCGTGCATGCAGGTGCGCCGCAGTGCGTTAAACAATGCGTGATTTCCATGATTGAGCCTGGGCATGCCCAGGAAGTGTTTTCAGCCCCTCCCAACACCCAACTCGATATAGGTGGGTGGAGACTGCAAGTCCTGGACTTGAGGAGCTCTGCTTGGACGCTGGATCTTGAAGTATAGAAGCTTGTAAAAAATGTCTGTCTGTGATTATGCAGCCTGTAGTCTGTCTGACTGTACACACGGTAGTCTGTATGTGCGATTCTGCAGCTTGTAGTCTATGTGCCTGTCTGTCTGATTTTGCAGCCTGTACTCTGTGTCTCATTCTGCTGCCTGTAGACGTGTAAACCTTTTGTCTTTTTCTGTCTCATTGATTGTATGCTGATAGTGTCCAATGTTTTTTCATTCTAGAAGTAACTACTGCTGGACACAAGTGGTCCCTGTGTGATCACCTTTACAGCTGTCGTCCCTAAATGCTGTCTCTAATGTAAGACTCTCAGTGTCTGTTTTTCTGTCTGTGTCTTTGTGTCTCTGTCTTTGAATGTCTCTTGGTGTCTGTCACATTCTGCAGTCTGCAGGCGTGTAAACCTCTGGTCTTTTTCTGTCTCATTGTTTGTTTGGTAATGGTGTCCTTTTTTATTTTCATTCTAGAACTGCTGCTTGCCTGTCTTTTTTAGCTGCATGACCGCTGTTCTGACGGTCTGTTGTGCTGCTTGATGAAGGTGCCAGGATAGGTGCCGAAACATGTTGGTGGATAAAGTAGATCGTTGCTTTGGAACACACCATCTTCCCTATATATGAGCATTTTTCCACGTACAAGTGGTTGGTGGAGGTCCTGCAGCAGCTATAAACCGAATGCTTATAAACCAGTTGTGGGTCACAGAACAGGACCAGGTGAGTGTACACCTATTGATATACTCAGTGTGTCACTAGTGATAGGGCAGTATTGCGCCTCTTGTCTCGCCCCTTTTTGTATTTATACATGTTGTGCTGCTTGACTGCTGTGCTGTCTGACTGCTGCCTGTAATGTAAGTCAGTCTGTGTGTCTTTGTCTCGGTCTGTTTGTGTGTCTCTGACTTTCTGTATGTCTTTCTGTCTCCCCTTATTTTTTGTGGGAGGTTTTTTTTTTTTGTTCCTTTAATGTTTTTGAATGTGTTGTATGTTTTATTTTGTACTATTTGTCCCCTTTTTATTTTGTACTTTTTTTTGGGTCACCTATATCTGTAATGTTTCTCTTGACTGCTGCCTGCTCCATCGATGCAATATGTCCTCAAGCGAAGACAACAATGCTTCCATGAGTGGACAGGAAACAGTTGAAGTAAATCACCTTAGCAATAGTGGTTTGTATGTATTGATTGGCAATGTGACATGTACTAAACTCTTGTACTATCTTTACAGGATACTTCAAGTGCGGAAGAGCAGGAGCAGACAAGTGGACAAGATTCATCCCAGTATCGTCGGGGTCCCGTTCATAGTGACGCTAGGTGAGGTGTAAGTAGTCAGTTCATTTCAACAGTCCTAATGTTTTATTCTTTTACAATTTTTGATTTGTAATGTACATTGTGTATGGTTTTTTTTTCTTCCATCTGTAGGTTCGACAACGTCAAGGAGGCGCTCCCTACATTGATCGGGGGATGCTTATTGCACTGGTTCTACAACACAATGCATTGTGGAACCTTCGTGAACGCCATTCAGACTCTGGCTACACTCGACAGCTCTGGGATGAAGTGGCTGAATTATTCATGGATGGTTGGGACAATTCCACTCCAAAGGACAGGATGGAGATTGGTAAGTATTGGTATCTCTTTGTCAGATGCATGCAACATGTAATTTTTATGTAGTTGTTGATTTTTTTTTCTTTGGGAGCCAAATGAATCAAGATAAATTGGTGATCGATGAGGAATTGCTTCAAGAGAGCCATCAAAGACAAGATGTGGGTTCCAAGTTGCTTGGGGCAACATCTGACCAAATATAAACATCACCGGTTGACAGCGTTTCTCAGGCCCATGTTTGCGTTCCGAGCGTGAGTAACCATCTATTTCATTAATAAACATTATGGATGCCCATGTGTATTAACTTGTTTTTCCACCTGCAGGTCTGAAAAGTCAGAACAATATATTGATTTTTTTTTCAGATCCATAGAAACTGCAGCAGCACCTTCGAGCAGCCCTTCATGAGCCAGCTAGAAACCTGTCCGGCATCTCCCAATCATCCACCACCGAATGAGCATCCTGTCAGGCTTCACAGGCTGCAGAGCAGGTGGCCGATTGACCAGGTTTTCCCCTATCCCAGTCATCTGCCACTGCTTTTGTTGGGTCATCTGGGTCTGGGATAGGTCAGTCATGCACGAATTTTTACACTTAATTGCTTCTTGAAAGACAGAGCTTAAGGGACAGAACGGAGAGTGACTTTACTAACATGGCCACTTGTTTTTATGAAGTCACATGCCGCCTTAACCACCTGGAAGCCGACCTTAAGAGACCAGTGCACTAATTTTTTTCATCTATAAAAACATGGACATTGTGGAAAACCTTACGTCTCGCCTCCAGCTGCATGTGATGAATGCCTCTCAGGCTGCTTATAACAAGGAGCTGCAGCAGTCAGAACACTACCTTCCACACCTGCAGTCAGGATATTACCAACAGCTGGACTTTTCTGCGTCTAGGCACGATCAATGGGCAGCCCAACAGCCACACCATCATTCTGTAGCCTGGCAGAACACTGCTGCCCCCTTGCTGCACACGGCAGCCAACACGCTGCACAAGGCGGCCCACATGCAGCATGTGGAACCGCTGCAGACTATAACACCCCTGCTGCACACGGGGGCCGCCATGCTGCACACAGCGGGCCATACGCAGTATGCGGCCCCACTGCACACTGCAGCAGACTGCGGCACCCCTGCTGCACACTGCGACCATCATGATGCACATGGCAGCCCACATGCAGTATACGGCCCCACCGCAGCCAGAGGCCACACAACAAGTTATGCCGCAAGAACCTTGTGGATGTCAACAGCCTGTGTCAAAGATGCAGCGAGCGGCAAAGAAACAGCCTGTGGCACAGCAGCATTCTCTGGCACCCCATCACTCTGGAGGCAAGGGGAAGAGCAAAGGTAGCATAAAAAGTAACGCAAAAACACCTTGTCCCTCTCCTCCCAATATATTCTCACCTCTTTTCTTTAGCCCCATGCCTCAACTGTTGGAAACCCCCATCCATACCCAGATCCTTTTTTTTTTTTTAACCAGGTAATATTTATTGTTTTATCCAGATAAACAAACATTGTAAATAGCATGACAATGCCAATAAAATAAAACTTAACCCTTGACAAAACATACCCCCTACCCTTCCCACCCCCTCCCAAGGCGATCCCATTCTCCCTCCGGCAGCCAGACATCGGAAAATACAGAAACATGAAAAATAACAGTCAAGAATCAAGCACGAGTCACCTTTTGGGTAAATCACTACAAATCAGGAGAGGCCAGTCCTGGGGAATCCAGCCAGCCACTCCAAATATTAGAGAAAACCCTCTCCTTCCCTCGCTTGAAGTAAATGGCTTTCTCCCTGCGAACAGTGAGATTAATCCTGTTTATATATTCCCTACGGGAAGGGGATCGATCAGATATCCAATACAGAGCGATCAGCTTACGAGCAATAAAGAGCATTCTGGTAATTGCTAGCAAAGAGAAGTCGTCACCATATAGTGGTTCAGTACACCCCAGTACACAGATGAGTGGGTCTGATGGAACACTCTGTCCCATAGCTGAGTGAATGATATTAAACACTTTGTTCCAGAAAATGCGTATAATTGGGCATGTCCATAGCATATGGAGAGTATCGGCATCTTCCATCTGGCACTTGGGGCAAGTAGAATCTGGCCGCATCCCCCTATCAAAGAGCCATTTAGGGGTCCGGTAGACCCTATAAATAACGTAAAGCTGCGAGAGACGCGCAGGTTCACTGAGGGATAATTTAGGAACATTCTGCAAAATTGAATCCCACTGATCATCCGTAATAATCCCCAACTGCGACTCCCACTTACTCCTAGAGACCATTGGGTGTTTAGACAATATCACAGTGAGAAGGCAGTCATAGATAAAGGAAATCAGTCCTTTACAGGTCGACAAAGAGCCAAGAATATTAACCACCATGTCCTGTTGTATCACAATACATGACATACGCTGTTGGGCATTAAAAGCATGTCGTAGCTGTAGGTACTGAAAAAACATCGAGTGTTGTAGCGCGAATTCCGCCCGCAGTTCCTCAAAGGTTTTCAGCACTCCAGCTCTCAACAGCTGTGCCATCCACCAAATGCCAATCCTTCTCCACTGTGCAAAGCCTTTGAGTGACTGCAGCTCCGGGAGCCTATGGTTATCCCATATGGGGGTATATCGTGTGTATGCTGTGACACCTCTAATGCTCTTCACCTTCTCCCAAACCTTTACCATAAGAAGTAGTGTCGGGCTTCTCGCCCCGACGGCCCGCAGTCTATCAGCCTCCAGGTGTGAGAGCAGTGATCCTCGGCCCACCAGGAACTCCACAATCCTACCCACTGAGTCAGCCGGGCTCATTTCAGCGCCCCGTGCCAGGTGCTGGAACTGGGATGCCAGATAATAAATCCAGGGATTCGGCAGTGCCAATCCACCTTCGTCCTTAGGCTTTTGGAGATGTTCTAGTTTAATACGTGCCTGACCACCCTGCCAAATAAAGTCTCGAAAGATAGCATTTATTCTATAAAATCTGTTTTGGGGGAGCCAGACCGGAGCATTATGCAGGATATATAATAGCTGGGGCATAATAACCATCTTCAATAGGTTAACTCTGCCCACCACCGAGAGGCGCAGTTTAGCCCATGCACGGGTCTTCTGTTTGAGCTTGAGCAACAAGGGTGCCAGGTTAAGACGTTCAAAGTCTCCCAGTTTGGTTGAAACAACGATTCCCAAGTATTTAAATACCGATACAACCGGCATTGCAGTAGCTACGGCTACTTCAGAATCTAAGGGCAACAAGGATGACTTGTCCCAGTTAATGACCAATCCCGACAGACGGCCAAAATCAGCCAGTAATGACATGGTTCTAGATAAGGATTCATCAGGGTTGGCCAGAAACAGAAGCAAGTCGTCGGCATATAATGCTAGCTTTTCCGTATGAGTCCCATATTTAAATCCCACAATTTCAGGGTCGCCGCGTATCTTGGCGGCCATGTGTTCTATCGCCAGTGCAAATAGCAGTGGCGACAGAGGGCAGCCCTGTCTCGTGCCACGACCAAGATTGAAGCGCCCGGAGATCTGTCCGTTAGCCCGCACCATAGCACACGGTGAAGTATAAAGGAGTCGGATCCAGGCTATGAAGCCAGGGCCAAATCCCATGCGCTCAAGTATTAACCACAGGTAGGGCCATTCAACGCTATCAAAAGCTTTAGCGGCGTCCAGAGACAGGACTACCCTCCGCCCCACATTCTCCGCACCCACCTGTATATTTAAAAATAACCGCCGTATATTGATAGAAGTAGATTTGTTTGGCATAAAACCCGTCTGATCTGGGTGGATTAAGTGTTCAATAACAGTTGCCAATCTAATAGCCAAGACTTTGGCAAGAAGTTTGGTATCTACCTGGCAACAAAGAAATGGGTCTGTAAGAGTCTGGGAGCGTCGGGTCCTTATCTTTTTTCGGAATGACAGTGATGATGGCCTCCTGCATGGAAGGTGGCAGGGAGCCAGCCATCAGGCTCTCTCGATAAGTGTCCAAAAGGACTGGAAGTAACACCTCCTTATATTTTTTGAAAATTTCCACAGGAAGACCATCAACACCAGGTGCCTTCCCGTTAGACATAGTTCCCAGCGCCCCTTCCAGCTCATCAAGAGTAATAGGCTCTTCCAGACGGTTCATTAAATCGCGCGGCAGCGATGGCAACTCCGCCCCAGTCAAGAATGCCTCCAGCTCAACAGATCCCGCAGAATAACGGGAGGAGTAAAGCTCCTGATAGAACCGCTTAAGGATAGAGACAACATCAGCTGCACTGCACGACACAACACCATCTGGATTGCGTAAATGGGGGATAAAAGATGAGTCACGTTGTGCAGAAGTGATCACGGATAGCAAGTGACCAACTCTCTCAGCGCTCTCGAAGCACTGCGTAGACTGAAACATAGTTTCTGATCTGCTTTACGCATAGTGTACTCGGTGGCCTGTTCCTGAGCCCGTTTCAGCCTTGACCTAGTATCAGGGGTAGATTGGATCGACAAAGCAGTTTCAGCCTCTTCAAGCTCACGAAGGACCACGAGTTCACCAGACTTAGATAACGCCTTAACCTTGGCAATTTCCCTTGTGCACATACCCCTCAGATAGGCCTTAAGAGTATCCCACACCACCCCCGCGGGGGCAGAGCCATCATTAAACTGCAAAAACTCGTTTAGTTCGGTTCCAAATCTCTCCTCCTTATCTATCAATTGTAGCCAATAAGGGTTCAACCTCCAAGTCGCGCATCGCACCCGACCCGGGTCATCCCACCGGAGAAGGACACTCAGGGGAGAATGATCAGAAACCGTTCTGGGCAAATAGGAAACCTCAGAGACCAGTCCTGCATAAAGCGATCCCCCAGGGCCATGTCAATGCGCGACAGGGAAGAGAAGGTGGGGGAGAAGCACGAGTAAAGATAAACTTCAGGGTGTCTGCTTCTCCACAAATCAATCAGCGCCACTTCCCGCAGCAAAACTCCGAAAGGAGTAGCATTACCCTCCGGTCTGGCAGGGGTCCGCGAACTCTTGTCCCAATGTGAGTCAGCAATATTATTAAAGTCCCCCACAATTATAAATGGGACATTGGGGTAGTCTCCCACAATGGTGAGTATCTTATGAATAAGTCCACTATGAAATGGTGGCGGGATATAAACAGAAATTAGCAATAATATTTTAGTGAATAGCCGACAGTGCAGGACCACGTAGCGACCCTCATCATCAACTCGTGTACCCAAACATTCAAAGTGCGCATTACTGTGTATCAGCATACTAACTCCGCGGGAGTATTCAGAATACGTAGAGTGGAAACCTACCCTAACCCAGCGTTTATTAAGGACACCCAAGGTCTCAGGAGTAAGATGGGTCTCTTGCAAACAGATCACAGTGGGCTTCTGCGCTAAGATCGAGCTGAACACAGCCTGTCTCTTGACTGGGGACTTCAGGCCACGGATGTTCCAACTCACAATCCGTATTTCACCCATGATCAAATAACAACACACATATAACCAGTCCCTGGCTACGTTTCAGGATCCGGGATCGTCTTCTAACCCATACCCCCCCGCCCCCTTCCCCACTCCCTACCCCACTACTAAAAAAGAAAACTGAAAACAAAAAACCAAACAAAGAGTCCAAGGGCGATGTTAGCCCCGTTTCACAATAAAGTGGGTACCCAGATCCTTAACTTCATCACACCTTCCCCTTTAGCACCTTCCTCCCCTAGTTATCCCTCTGCATCCGACCTTCACACCCCCTGGTCCTAAATATTTCCTCACCAAGTTCCCCCACAACCTTTATCCCTTTGTAATAGTTTTTTTTTTTTAATAAATTTGTACTTTGTTTTGCGCAATGTGTTTCTCTTGTATTTTGCAGAACATGCACACATATCTGGTTATTGAATGTAAACATACTTTTTGCCAGACGTACTTCAATGGGTGGATAACTTGAGATGTTGAGGGACTGCAAAAGTGCAGATTTTGTGGATATCATTACTATTGCACAGGTGGTGATTGTTATAACCCCAGGGCAATAGTAATGCTATCCACAAAATATGCACCATTGCCATCCCGCAACACCTCAAGTTACCCATCCCTAATTTGTATTAACAACTGAATATAAAAATAAACACACATTTTTAGAATAAATACACCTGGGAAATCAAACAATGACAAGATAAGGGTTAGCAAAAATTCAACATTTTTATTTCAATTAAGTCAATGGACTTCTGCCTCCCATATTGTTGATCCAAAGGAAGGTAAAAAAAAACAATGTCGTACCAGCCAATCTTGGCCATTGGATTAAAAAAAAAAATCGTACTGCACATATGCAAGCCGATACATTTCCTGGATTAACACAAATTAGGACACAAGGGTAAAGGGGGAATGCAATATGGACACAAGGGTAAAAGGGGTAATGCACCATAAGCAAGAACAGTACAATTTAAACAAAACAAGTTGTAAATTCCTTAGCAAACATTGGGATTTAATGAGGAATTTAAAATACAGGCCCGTAGCTTTATTGATCGACACACACACACACAATATGGAAATGGAGTATGCCACATTAACAAAATGGATACTGTACTAAAACATTTATAGAACAACAATGGAGATGAAAGAAGTGAAATCACATGCCCGAAGCTTTATTGATTCACACGCAATATAGTGAAAGAGGGGAGAGGGGCAACATTTTTAAACTCAAACAGTAAGGGCACAGGGAGTTACAAGGCTTCACCAGTATTGCTGGACAGACAGGATTATACCATTTGCTCTTGCCATGACACTCGACCATTGTCTGGCACAAAATAAACAGCAAAACTGATCCCTGATTTATGCTACTTCAAATGTTGTCCTCAGAGGCTGAAATTGTACTTCCCCCAAGTTCATCCACATCAACGTGGTGTCGCTCTTACGCCAGTAAGAAATTGTGGAGAACAAAACACACTTTCATGACTTAATCAACTGTATGTTTTAAGATTTATGTCTGTTCCCAAAATTCGCCATTTTGATGTTAGCAAGCCAAAAGGCACACTCCACAGGTCTTCGTGCCCTTGTGAGTCGATAGCTGAAGATTCTATTTGTGGTAGTCAAGGCCTGATTGGATTATGGTTTGAGGAGGTTTCCATACATTTAGAAGACCTCATCCCCAACCACAACAAAAGGTATTGGTGGCCCTGCCATGTTTGGATGTGGTCTTGACAGTGGGAAAGGAAAATCATTTCCATACAAATGACGTTACATTGCAGACATTTTGAAAACATGAGAGTCATTTGAGTGTCAATATGCCCCAATCTCCACGGCTACAAACCGATATTCGGCATCTGCAATAGCCATAAAAAATACGGAAAAGTATTTCTTATAGTTGTAATATTTGGACCCTGTTCCACCAGGTTTGATAATCTGGATATGTTTTTTATCCACAGCCCCCAAAACAGTTGTAAAAATAACAAATCTCCTGGAATGTCTCCATTTCCAGACCGTTTTCTATTGTGGGACACCCCATAAACAACAGCAGGTGTCTTCAATAATTCCAGAAATGGTAGAAACTCCAATCCGGAATTGTAAATGCAATGATGACAACGTTTCTCCAATAGCCAGGAATCTGCAGAACAGAAAAGAACAAAACAACATCTCAATAGGTGTTATTACAACCAATAATCCTGGCAGATCTGTTCCACTAAAATGTACGTAACTGAGTGTCACCAACAGACGTTCCTTTGGAGAAATTGTTCGAAGTAATTGTGTGTCCTGCCTCTGACACAAGGGCAACAACTCGTCAAAGGTCTCTGCTGTCATCCATGTGTAGTTGAAATGTTTTTTCAGGGTTTTGACGTAACTCTGTATATAAACAATAGCATGCACCACGTGTCTCTCCTATTGAATTAAAGGAATGCTGCCAGTATTGCAGACGACACCTTCTCAGTCTCGATCTTCTTTCGTTTTCATATGTTATAGTGAACGATATTGCCATGTGTAAAGACAAATCCAACTTGTGATGGCACGAATCCATGAACAGATCCATTTTGAAGCTTGATTGCACCAGAAAAGCATCAGGATTTCATCTG
This sequence comes from Allobates femoralis, assembly GCA_033576535.1. NCBI lineage: Eukaryota > Metazoa > Chordata > Amphibia > Anura > Aromobatidae > Allobates > Allobates femoralis. The sequence goes on along the minus strand of JARQOC010000005.1, from coordinate 324,948,341 downwards.
CAAGGGTGTACATGTGTATGTGTGTGTAATATATATTATATATATATATATATATATATATATTATATATATATATATATATATATATATATATATATATATATATATATATATATATATATATATATATATACACACATACACATACACACACACTTTCCTCATAAGACACGCCAATTGGGCGTGTCTTCTGACAAGTATGTTCTGGAACCATTAGACAGATGCACACAATCAGTATGAAAAACTCTGTGCTTGCATACGTTTGCATATGTTTTGACATGTCTCCGAATGCAGATTCTTTGGTTGTCATGTAGATGCGTACCAAACGCTAGTGTGAAACTAGCCTTAGGCCTATGAAGATCACTTATCATTGATAAGTATAGTATATTGCAGTGATGGGCAACCTTTTGAGCTTGGTGTGTCAAAATTCGCCAAAAAACCGAGCATAACTCGGCAGGTGTGTCACCTTGAGAAAAAAACCCCTAATTTTACGATATTTATAGTGTAAATAACAAATATGTATAATTCTTTAACTTACCTGCTTAGTGACTTCTTTGTTAATCTGTCAGTTGGTTTCTTTTGTTGGTCTTGCTGTTATTTCACTTGTGTGGGGTGTCATGAACTAAGTCAGATAAGTGAGGGGGAGGGGGAATTCTTCCGGTGATGGCGAACCTGTGGCAGTCCAGCAACAGCTGGACTGCCACAGGTTCGCCATCACTGATTTAGTGACTTTTTTGTTGCTGAATTTCATTGGCTAAATCTTCAATTGAAGGTTGGTATTTTGTACACTTCAAGGCCAAGCAAGCGCTACTAAGGTTATCTGTCAATCTGTTTCTTTTGTTGGTTTTGATATTATTTAATGCTGAGAATAAGGTCTCACAAAAGTACGTAGAGGGAAAAATAGTAAGTAAAGCCATTGCTATATTTTTCAGGGTGCTAAAAGTGTCTGGTAACCGATTCCAGGCACTCCAAATTTCCTGTTCATAGTGGCACTCCTCTTGATTCTCCAAGCGGCACCTTTCTAGATTCTCAAGCTTTGACCTCAAATCAACAAACACCTGACCCCAGATGCTGTCCTGAAATTCTGCAAGTTGCATCTCCAAATCATCAATTTGTATCCATTGGAAACCATTTAATTCCAAACTACTGTAGACTACTACATCAGGATACTTAATTATTTTCATGGTCTGTTCTAGGCTTCTAAATTGATTAAATCTATCACTGAACTGGTCAAGTAAGGAGTCTAAAACATGCTGGTACTTTATATGCAAGGGTTCCATTTCATTTTGTACAGCTGCACTGGCCTTCTCAAAATACTTTGTTACTCGAGGAAAATACTTATAAGTTTTAGTTTCTACATCTCGCTTGAAAATTTTAAGTTTACTTTCAAAAGCTTTTATGTATCCAAACATAACGTCAATACTTTTGCCAAAACCTTGTAGCTTTAAGTTCAGTTCATTAATATGAACAGAGAGATCTGTAAAAAACATCAGGGTGTTGACCCACTGATAATCATAGAGCTGAGGAAAGTTTCCCAGATCCTTATCCTCAAGAAATACCTTAATTTCTTCAAAGCACTCCACAAAGCGCTCAAGAACTTTGCCTCGGCTCAGCCATCTTACATTATTGTACATCAGCAGTCCACTGTAGGTGGAATCAACCTCCAGTAAAAGTGCAGAAAATTCTCTCTTGTGAAGGGGGCGAGCAGCTATTAAATTAACTATTTTTGTAACAACTGACATTAAGTCGTTTAAGTCAGTGAATCCTGCCTTGGCACATAAAGCCTCCTGATGGATAATACAATGAAAAGGCACAATCGGGTGTCCAATAGCTTCTGTAAACAATGTAACAAATCCAACTTTTTTCCCCACCATGTTTGGTGCCCCATCTGTCGTCACTGACACAACTTTAGAGATATCAATGCTTAGGTCACAGAATGTTTGTTTAACAACCTTACATATTTCGCTTCCTGATGTACTTGTTGGCACTGATACTAACTTTATCAACTCTTCTCTCATTGTGAGACCATCAGAATATCGACCAATAATGGCCAACTGTGCATGTGATGTGACATCAGTAGTTTCATCAAGAGAGATCGAAAAATATTTACAATTACTTATGTCTTCCTTTAATTGATGTTGTACGTTTGTGTTGAGTCTCATTATTCGGTCTTTTATGATATTTCTACTGAGTGGTAACTCAGCTATTCTCTTACTAATTGCATCTTTATTCTGCATATCGTGAAATAGAACTGGTGCACATCTTAAGAGAGTTTCTTTAATAAATTCTCCCTCACTGAGGGCTTTTCCATGCTGAGCTATGGAGTGAGCAATGCTCAGACTTGCAGATGTTAAATTTGTAGAGCTTTTTACAAATTTAAGGATGGAATTAGATTGGCTCTTATGAAGTTGTAGCTGCCTGGAAATGTATTCCTTCCTTTCATCCTCACTTTTTTTCAAGAGCTGGGAATGAGTAGTTTCAAAATGTCTATTTATATTCCACGTTCTGCTTACTACCGTTTCACTACATAGAACGCAAAATGATCTGCCATTTTTTTCTATAATGCCATACATCTCAGTCCATGTCTCTTGAAAGGGTCGGCTACTGCTACTACCACTTCCTTTACTTAACCTTGGTTTTTTTGGCTTCTCCATCAGAGGGGCAGTGACAGAAGATTTATAGATAGCCCTGCAGGCAATTAGGGGTTAACTGTCTTTTAGGAAAGGGCAGAGTTAATAAGCAGAAATAGAGATTAATAGGATGAAATGGAGTCTGTATGCTGCAAGATGGCGTTCCTTATGTAAATTAATGGCGGGAAACGGCACCCATAGCACAGGCCTCTTCCAGCCTCCCCCTCACTTATCTCAGTAATGGCCAATCACACATTCATGACACCCAGCCCAGATTCTGCCCAGAACCTTTCACTGGACTCGAGGATGGTTGCTGTAGTAATCACTGGACCTCCAGACAGCGATCACAGGGCCTCAGATATGCGTCCCCCACAGCGCTCCGCTGCTCCCTGCTGCGCCAGCCAGAAGTTCCGCTTACCGGAAGTCCCAGGACTAGACGCTCTGTGCCGGAGCTCTGCTGTCCTGGCCTACAGTCCTCCAGCACATTTTTTTTTCCTCATCTGTAGTTAGTGATGGGCGAGTCCTAACTCGGAATCGCTTGACTCTAGTCTACTCGTTGCGAGTCTAGCGAGTCCAATGTTAATGAATGGGGAATCGAGTCTAATTACTCGATTCCCCATTCATTAACATTGGACTCGCTAGACTCGCAACGAGTAGACTAGACGAGTCAAGCGTAATAGCTCGCATTGCCGTTTTGGAAACCCGACTCGCAACAGTTTTTTGCTGCTGTGTCCGTGTCTGTGGTTTTTATCCAAATAGCGAGTCTAGTTTCTCCGGCCGGCCGCGTGTCACTGAAAATGGCTACGCGTGTCAGTGCTGACACGCGTGTCATAGGTTCGCCATCACTGGTATATTGCCAGCTAACATTTTGATATTCTATCTAGATCTTATTTGATCACATGAAATGAAATCTTGTAACTCATTTTAATATTGGGCATTCCTATTGTAATGTTTGGACACAGGACTGCACAAAGACTATTTCAGTGGGATAGTGTGAGAATTTAAAAGCTGTTTATAAAATTTCAGCCAATGAAATAAAGTAAAAATAAAAGGATAAATGCATACACTAGTCATTTGTAAATATATTTCGTATATGATTTTGCCACTATCTAAACCATAAATAACTGATAAAAAGACTTCATATGAAAAGTAAAAGTAAATTAAAAGTAGAGAAATGCATACAAACAAAATATATGAAGTTGAAAAATAAAAACAGGGTATGATCCTTTTAATAAATATGCTTACATCAAATGTAGGTTTTCTATTTATCAGCTTTTTAAAAATTAATTGTCTTTACATTATATATTTATTTTTTAATCTTTTACCTCCATTTGAAAGACAACTATATTCTGTGCATCACTAAGCATTGTGCAAGTCCAAGAAAACACTGCGGGCAGCTGGCTAAAGCGCTCAACACAGTGAATTCCTAGGCGCATTGCCCCCTGGGAATTATGAATATGCAAATAGAGTCTGTGGAGCCTTGGTTAGGAGTCTCAAACATGGGACTAGCCAGATATCCCTCCAGGGAAGGACCCAGCCAAGGGGTGGCTCCTTGCGGAGAACACCATAACCACCATATTAAGTGGCCCTTTTAGTCAATATTCAGCTCTTACGAGTTTAGAGATATGACAAGGGAATACCAAGGCCAGGTATCCATCCTCAGACAGCTATTTCGAGGTGTTGCCCCTCATCAGTGCGGAGTAGGATTCTGGCATTGGTTTTATGTAAATGTATGCTAATCTAATCCTGCGTTTTTGGTTTTCAGTAAAATTTATGTGATTCAGAAATAAACTGTCCACACACATTGTTTTTTTTCCTCTGCAGAAAGTCTCACCACCACAGGTTTTGCTCTGTTTTTGAAAGAATGAACACGTCTATTCTTTTCTGCATTTTTGCTATGGGTTCTATGGCAAATCTGCAGAAAAATGCTCAATATGCCCCTTGATAAAATCCTTGAGGGGTCTAGATTCCAAAATGGGGTAATTTGTTTAAGCACCCAAGCGGCCCTGCAACTGAAACATGGTGCCTGCAATATATTTGAGCTTTTCCAATTCAAATATTGTTACTTCCCTTTTGAGCTCTCCCATTTGTCTAAACAGAACTTTTTGTCTATATGTGGGGTATCATTGCACTTATAAGAAAGTGGGTTCACTCTTTTGTGTTTCTTCTTGTAAAAGTGAAAAATGTGTGTGCTAAATCAACACTTTTGTGAAATTTTTTTTTTAATATTACAACCTGTTACCAAATTCTGTGTAGTATCTGTGGGTTCACTATACCCTAGAAATAGTCCTTGAGGGGTCTAGTCTCAAAAACGGGGTCACTTGTGGCAGGATTATACTGTTTAGGCACCTTAGGGAGCAGGGAAATGCAAGATGGTGCCCATCATCTATTTCAGCCAAATTTGCTTTCCAAAATTCAAATAACACATCTTCCCTTCTGAGCCCAACTGTTCAAACAGAGGATGCTGACCACATGTAGGGTATCGCCGCATTTAGAAGACACTGGGTAATACATCTTGGCATCTAATTTGTCATGCTATCCCTTGGAAAAGTAAATAAATTCAGCAACATTTTTAGGTAAAATATAAATATATTTCTATTTTCATTCCACTTTGCATTCAATCATTTGAAGAAGCTGAGGGGGTTAATCTTCTTGAATGTGGTTTTGAGGAACTTTAGGGGTGCAGTTTTTGGAATGGTGTCACTTTTGGGTGTTTTCTGTCATGTAGGCCCCTCAAAGTCAGTTCAAATGTGATGTGGACCCTAGAAAAATGGTTTTGTAAAATTTGATGTACAAATGAGAAATTGCTGAATAACTTTAAACTCAACTTCCTAAAAAAAAAAATTTTAAAAATTGTGCTGATGTAAAGTAGACATTTGGGAAATGTTATTAACAATTTTCTGTGACATAACTCTCTGGATTAACGGAATAACAGCTCAAAAATTGAAAATTGCTCAATTTTTGCCAAATTTCGTTTTTTTCACAAACAAATATAAAATATTGTTCTAAAGTTACCACTAACATGAAGTCACAAAAAAAAGTATTATAATAACTGGGATCTGTTGAAGCGTTCCAGAAATCTTGCCTCAAAAATTGACATTGGTCAGAATAGCAAAAAATGGTCTGGTCATTAAGGTGGAAATTAGTGGTTCCGTCACTTCTTTCTATTGTTCATCGATCATGATTTTCCTCACCTTGCTCCAACCTTCCAAGATTTTGCTACTCGTTTCTGGATCTTTTGAGATTTTCTCCCAATGTGAGAATTATTCTTTCCCTCCATTGTAATTGTGACTCCCAACATATTTTACTGTAAATGATAGACCGTGAGTCACGGCTCCCCGCCGTGCCCATTAGTTGTCAAAGTGTCCTAATTTTTCTACTTTATCTATACTGTATCTTTACTTTCTGCTTTATTGTGGGATAGTACTTGGTTATATTGTAGTATGTGATAACTTCCTAAATTATATTTAAATGATAACTCTCGCCATGTCCAGAACTGTCCCCCAGCTGTGTTAATTAAAACCTAGTCTTTTTATTCCCTTCTTTTTCCATTGTGAAAATAATTTGTTCTGTTTTCCTTGGGTAAAGTTTGGGTCATTGTATAATAACATGTATTTTGAAGCCTAATGGTACCTTTACACGCGGCAACATTTCTAGGGTGTCAACAGGTAACTTACTGGCTGCAGTGAAATCATGGAGACAAGGTTCTATCTTGTTGCTGTGTACAAATGGAATCATGTCTCCATGATTCCACTGCAACCTGTAAGTTACCTGTTGACACCCTAGAAATGTTGCCGCGTGTAAAGGTACCATTAGGGTCCTTTTACACACTGCAACTTTCCAGCGATTACAACCATGATCCGACCTGGCTGGGATCACTGGATCGTTGCTACGTGGTCTGGTGAGATGATCTCACCAGCGACGCAGCAACGATATGGCAGTCATTGGGACCCTGTCACTCTCGGGTGTAGTATTGAGATCATTGGTTGTTGTCCCTGTCAAATAGAGATGCATACTGCCCAGTGGGAGACCAACGAGCAAAAAATGGTCCAGAACGGTTTGTCACAATCAGCAATCTCACAGCAGGAGCCTGATCCCTGCTATGTGTTACACATAGCGAGGTCTCTGGAGAGGTCGCTGTTAGGTCACAAATCCTGTGACGTTGCAACGATATCGCTAGCGATATCGTTGTGGGTGAAGTACCTCTAAGGGTGCTTTCACACTAGCGTGTTTTTCAAATCGCGGCAGATGCGGTGAAAAAACCGCATCTGCCGCGATTACCGCATACCGGCTGCACTTGCGGCACGGTTGCGGCAAGCCCCATACAATGTATAGGCGGGCTTGCTGCAGGTGCGGCAAGTGCAGTTTTGGCACTTGCGGCAGGTGTGGCCGCGAAAAAAAACGCGGCTGACCGCGTTTTTTTTCTCGACCGCACCTGCCGCAAGTGCCAAAAGTGCAGCCGGCATGCCGTAATCGCGGCAGATGCGTTTTTTTTGCCGCGATTTGAAAAAAACGCTGATGTGAAAGGGGCCTTAGTCGGTAGTCCATACAACTTCCTAACGGCTTTCCACACTGCTATGGTGTCTCTCCGTAAAACACTTTATTTTATGTGGGTCGGGAGCTCTCCTGCTTTTTAGTGTATCAATATGGATAAATTGTTCGCGCTCGCCCTCTCCTGGGCTTCTAAATATTTGATTGTGGCATTTAGGAGGTTAAACAGCCCAAGGTAGTGCAGGCACCACTCCTAGCTACGAGAGCCAGGTCTCGGCTGTCACGTAAGTGGAGCTCTGGGCAGCAATCATACGGACATGGCTCCTGCTCCCTGCACGATTTCCAGAATTTATTCATAAAACATAGGTCGGCAATCCCTTCCCAACCATGACATATTGGTATGTCAGATGTTGTGAAGGGGTGAAAGGAACATTAGGTTTTATTGGTCACAAAATTTAAGTGACCTCCAACCCATATATTTTATATTCTGTCTGGCCTATTGATTTATATTAGGTCTAGCACTGCCCACCTCTCTTGTTGGGTCTTGCATCACTTTTGAAAGATAATTGTTTTTCATTATTGTTAAAAACCTGTTTCTTTTTCTGGACCTACAGGTGTTTTCTCCCCAATTTATATAAGAGTAATTAAAAGGCCCCCAAAATAATTCTCTCCCAGATTTTCTTTATGAGGATATTTTATGTCACACCTATTATATTTGTGGACTACTTCTTCCCTCCGCTTAACAACTAATCATAGGAAATCTATATTTTCATTAGCCTTAGATATATAATTATGCAATATTAATTTTTGGGATGATTTTACATACAGACACCTCCCCCTAGCTTATTTAGATGGTCATTTCTGAACAGACCATAACCCTGTAAATTAACAGCCCAGTCATAGGTCTCAACCAGCCAATATCCCAACCATATCATAATTTCTTTCCAACAATACTGATTCTCATTCCTGCATCTTGTTAGTTTGGCTCCTGGCATCAGTGTACATGAACATTATGTATTTCTTTGTACCTCTATTCCTTCTTAGTGTATTCACTATCCTAACCTCTCCCCCCATGCCACCCCCAATTTCATTACTTCTGTTTAGATCACTATCTGCACTCTATCTTCCCCTCATGTACAGTAAATGCTCTCATCCCCAGTCACTAGTTTAACCACTACACCAGTGATGGCGAACCTATGACACGCGTGTCAGCACTGACACGCGTAGCCATTTTCAGTGACACGCGGCCGGCCGGAGAAACTAGACTCGCTATTTGGATAAAAACCACAGACACGGACACAGCAGCAAAAAACTGTTGCGAGTCGGGTTTCCAAAACGGCAATGCGAGCTATTACGCTTGACTCGTCTAGTCTACTCGTTGCGAGTCTAGCGAGTCCAATGTTAATGAATGGGGAATCGAGTAATTAGACTCGATTCCCCATTCATTAACATTGGACTCGCTAGACTCGCAACGAGTAGACTAGAGTCAAGCGATTCCGAGTTAGGACTCGCCCATCACTAACTACAGATGAGGAAAAAAAAATGTGCTGGAGGACTGTAGGCCAGGACAGCAGAGCTCCGGCACAGAGCGTCTAGTCCTGGGACTTCCGGTAAGCGGAACTTCTGGCTGGCGCAGCAGGGAGCAGCGGAGCGCTGTGGGGGACGCATATCTGAGGCCCTGTGATCGCTGTCTGGAGGTCCAGTGATTACTACAGCAACCATCCTCGAGTCCAGTGAAAGGTTCTGGGCAGAATCTGGGCTGGGTGTCATGAATGTGTGATTGGCCATTACTGAGATAAGTGAGGGGGAGGCTGGAAGAGGCCTGTGCTATGGGTGCCGTTTCCCGCCATTAATTTACATAAGGAACGCCATCTTGCAGCATACAGACTCCATTTCATCCTATTAATCTCTATTTCTGCTTATTAACTCTGCCCTTTCCTAAAAGACAGTTAACCCCTAATTGCCTGCAGGGCTATCTATAAATCTTCTGTCACTGCCCCTCTGATGGAGAAGCCAAAAAAACCAAGGTTAAGTAAAGGAAGTGGTAGTAGCAGTAGCCGACCCTTTCAAGAGACATGGACTGAGATGTATGGCATTATAGAAAAAAATGGCAGATCATTTTGCGTTCTATGTAGTGAAACGGTAGTAAGCAGAACGTGGAATATAAATAGACATTTTGAAACTACTCATTCCCAGCTCTTGAAAAAAAGTGAGGATGAAAGGAAGGAATACATTTCCAGGCAGCTACAACTTCATAAGAGCCAATCTAATTCCATCCTTAAATTTGTAAAAAGCTCTACAAATTTAACATCTGCAAGTCTGAGCATTGCTCACTCCATAGCTCAGCATGGAAAAGCCCTCAGTGAGGGAGAATTTATTAAAGAAACTCTCTTAAGATGTGCACCAGTTCTATTTCACGATATGCAGAATAAAGATGCAATTAGTAAGAGAATAGCTGAGTTACCACTCAGTAGAAATATCATAAAAGACCGAATAATGAGACTCAACACAAACGTACAACATCAATTAAAGGAAGACATAAGTAATTGTAAATATTTTTCGATCTCTCTTGATGAAACTACTGATGTCACATCACATGCACAGTTGGCCATTATTGGTCGATATTCTGATGGTCTCACAATGAGAGAAGAGTTGATAAAGTTAGTATCAGTGCCAACAAGTACATCAGGAAGCGAAATATGTAAGGTTGTTAAACAAACATTCTGTGACCTAAGCATTGATATCTCTAAAGTTGTGTCAGTGACGACAGATGGGGCACCAAACATGGTGGGGAAAAAAGTTGGATTTGTTACATTGTTTACAGAAGCTATTGGACACCCGATTGTGCCTTTTCATTGTATTATCCATCAGGAGGCTTTATGTGCCAAGGCAGGATTCACTGACTTAAACGACTTAATGTCAGTTGTTACAAAAATAGTTAATTTAATAGCTGCTCGCCCCCTTCACAAGAGAGAATTTTCTGCACTTTTACTGGAGGTTGATTCCACCTACAGTGGACTGCTGATGTACAATAATGTAAGATGGCTGAGCCGAGGCAAAGTTCTTGAGCGCTTTGTGGAGTGCTTTGAAGAAATTAAGGTATTTCTTGAGGATAAGGATCTGGGAAACTTTCCTCAGCTCTATGATTATCAGTGGGTCAACACCCTGATGTTTTTTACAGATCTCTCTGTTCATATTAATGAACTGAACTTAAAGCTACAAGGTTTTGGCAAAAGTATTGACGTTATGTTTGGATACATAAAAGCTTTTGAAAGTAAACTTAAAATTTTCAAGCGAGATGTAGAAACTAAAACTTATAAGTATTTTCCTCGAGTAACAAAGTATTTTGAGAAGGCCAGTGCAGCTGTACAAAATGAAATGGAACCCTTGCATATAAAGTACCAGCATGTTTTAGACTCCTTACTTGACCAGTTCAGTGATAGATTTAATCAATTTAGAAGCCTAGAACAGACCATGAAAATAATTAAGTATCCTGATGTAGTAGTCTACAGTAGTTTGGAATTAAATGGTTTCCAATGGATACAAATTGATGATTTGGAGATGCAACTTGCAGAATTTCAGGACAGCATCTGGGGTCAGGTGTTTGTTGATTTGAGGTCAAAGCTTGAGAATCTAGAAAGGTGCCGCTTGGAGAATCAAGAGGAGTGCCACTATGAACAGGAAATTTGGAGTGCCTGGAATCGGTTACCAGACACTTTTAGCACCCTGAAAAATATAGCAATGGCTTTACTTACTATTTTTCCCTCTACGTACTTTTGTGAGACCTTATTCTCAGCATTAAATAATATCAAAACCAACAAAAGAAACAGATTGACAGATAACCTTAGTAGCGCTTGCTTGGCCTTGAAGTGTACAAAATACCAACCTTCAATTGAAGATTTAGCCAATGAAATTCAGCAACAAAAAAGTCACTAAATCAGTGATGGCGAACCTGTGGCAGTCCAGCTGTTGCTGGACTGCCACAGGTTCGCCATCACCGGAAGAATTCCCCCTCCCCCTCACTTATCTGACTTAGTTCATGACACCCCACACAAGTGAAATAACAGCAAGACCAACAAAAGAAACCAACTGACAGATTAACAAAGAAGTCACTAAGCAGGTAAGTTAAAGAATTATACATATTTGTTATTTACACTATAAATATCGTAAAATTAGGGTTTTTTTTCTCAAGGTGACACACCTGCCGAGTTATGCTCGGTTTTTTGGCGAATTTTGACACACCAAGCTCAAAAGGTTGCCCATCACTGCACTACACCAACCTTCTAGCCTTCTCTCCCCGAGCACAGCTGCCCCTCCCCAGCCTATCCAAAGCATGGAGCCTATAGCTACTAAAGAAATTGGTGCAAATCTCCACCAAATACTGAAACACTTTATCACCTCCCACTGTCTCTCTGGTGTGAAACATGGTACAGGTAATTATTTAAGAAAAACATTGCCTTTGGAGGTCCATGCCTTAAGGGTGCTGTCACACGCATCAATTCTATGAACGATATTGTTAGCGATCACGTGCAATCGCTAACAATATCGTTCAGATCGCTGGTGAGCGGTCACACAGACAGACTCACCAGCGATCAATGGACCAGAGACATCGTGGAAACTATTTAAATATTGTTTCCACGATGTCTTGACGACTGATAAGCCAGCTCCCATCACCTCTCACAAGCGCTCGCTGCCTAGATACCCGCAGTTTACCTTGGATACCAGCTCACAGCACTTGTAGAGAGGCGCTGGGAGCTGGCTTATCGATCGTTTCCCGGTGTCACACGCAGCGATGCTGCGTGTCCACCGGGCGACCAATGGTTCATTTTAGGACAGGACCTCAAATCAAACGATGAACGATCAGCCAACTGATCGTTCATCATTTGTAGTGTCACACACAACGATGTCGTTTTGACATCGTTCAAGCGTCACAGAACACGTGACTTTTGAACGATATCGGCAACGATATCGTTACGTGTGACGGTACCTTAAGAGTGTAGCCTAATTCCCTGAAATAATTTTAAAGACCTTTCAACTCTCTTAGGCCCTTTCACATCAGCGTTTTGCGCTGATCGCGGCAGTTGCGGTGAGAAAAACACAACTGCCGTGATTACCGCATAACGGCCGCACTTGCGGTTCACCTGCGGCAAGCCCCATGCAATGTCTATGGGGCTTGCGGTAAGTGTGTGGCAAGTTCGTTTTTGGTACTTGCGGCAGGTGCAGCCGCAAAAAAACGCGGCACACTGCGTTTTTTTTGCAGCCGCACCTGCCGCACTTACCGCAAGCCCCATAGACTTTGTATGTGGCTTGCCGCAAGTGTGCCGCGATCACGACCGCTATGCGGTAATCGTGGCAGTTGCGTTTTTTTCACCGCAACTGCCGCGATCAGCGCAAAACACTGGTGTGAAAGCAGCCTTACTTTGTCATTAGTACTGATGTGCACCATGACCACTGGGTCTTCACCAACCCTTCTAAGTAGTCTATCAATCCGATCCGCCATGAGTCGGACTAAAGCACCTGGAAGACAACATACTGTTCGAAGATTCCAGTATTTGTGACAAAGATTATACATTTATAAGAAGGATTCATCTTTATGTCTCCATTTAAAACAAATATAATAAAAAACATAATATATGCAGCACACGTCAAGAAAAAAAAAAACAATACAGCTACATCTTAACACTATCTAATCCTTTCATGTGTTGTTACTTAACATTCCAATCAAGTAAATCCAGACATTGCTTAGAATTTAAGGTGGCCAACCAAGTTTAGCCTACTGTAGAAATATAAAAGCTGTAAATAGAAAATAATGTGAATGCCAAGTAAATTAGCTATATAATATTAACATCAGCTGTGAAATAGATTCAATGTCATGACAATGGCACCTGTCAGTGTAGCACAAAAGCGTACAGGAGAGTCGAGCATTATTTTATGTCTGTGGGCTATGGAATCTCATTGATTTGAGGTCCCATTTAGCTAGATATTTACTTTATTTCTGACCACTGCTGAAGCTTGTAACAGCTGACTGATGGCAGTGCCAGGTGACAATTGTGCCCTATCCTCAGAATAGGTCATCAATATTATTGTAGTGATAAACCCTTTAAGACTGTGCTGCAGACAGGGCTGTGGGGTCGGAGCACATTTTTGGTAAACAGATTTATTTTATTTCTATCTAAAATTATACAGTGGGGAAAATAAGTATTTGATACACTGTCGATTCCCACCAACAAAGAATGGAGAGGTACGTAATTTTTATCATAGGTACACTTCAACTGAGAGAGACAGAATCTACAGGAAACATCGGACCTCTGTAGTTGCAAACAAGGTTTCTGTACCAAATATTAAGTTCTGTTTTTCTATTGTATCAAATACATATTTCATGCAATAAAACGAAAATTATTTAACAATCATGCAATGTGATTTTCTGGATTTTTTTAGATTCTGTCCATCACAGTTGAAGTGTAAAAATTACAATTAAAATTACAGACCTCTCCATTGTTTGTAGGTTGGAAAACTTGCAAAGTTGTCAGAGTATCAAATACTTATTTTCCCCACTGTACATGGTTCCCTGTTCTTGCAGGAATTGTAAAATACATTATTTTATTTTATAGGACAAAATTATTTTGAGAGTGAATTTATCTGATTACAAAATGTCTAAGACGCTCAAACCTGACTGTCCATGAGGCCATTCCTTCATACCGGAAGATTCTTAGAGATGTTGCCCATGTGGTTAAGGCTTTGCCTCCAACCCAAGTTAGTGTAGAGAGGTTGTTCTCTAGCCTTATAATTATTAGGTCAGATTTGAGGTCATCTATGAAGGAGGATCTGATGGAGGCGATAATATTTCTCAGAACAAATTCATAGACTGCACAAATGTTATTTAGTATGTTTTTGTTAAACTGTTTTTTGCCACTTACTATATAGTGTATTGCATATTTACAATTTATCAAAGTTTGTGTTCTAAAATTGTTTTGTAATAAATATAATTTATGTTCTAAATATCTTTATTATTCTATCATAATAATGATTAAAAGTCTGATGTTCCCATTGTACTACAATAAATGTATCACTTAAATAGAATCAATATATGTCAGGGTCAGTGTAAGGGAAATGTCAGAGTCGGAGGTTTGGTTTACAGACTCCACAGCACTGGTGCCAGATACCACAGGACACAGTCAGTGGTCTTGTGGAGTCCATGCCTTCATGGTGCCAGATACCACAGGACACAGTCAGTGGTCTTGTGGAGTCCATGCCTTCATGGTGCCAGATACCACAGGACACAGTCAGTGGTCTTGTGGAGTCCATGCCTTCATGGTGCCAGATACCACAGGACACAGTCAGTGGTCTTGTGAAGTCCATGCCTTCATGGAATGTGCTGCCTTATTTGTAATTTTTGTAGAACTGAAACATTTTAATGGATGTCTAAATACGTCCATTCTACTCTATAGATTTAAATGCTGTCAGATAAAAAGCATCTCAGACACGACCTAGTGCTGTTCAATTTGTGAAGATGTAGGGGGATCTGTCAGTAGGATCAGGTCCCCAAGATGTCTATTGGTGTAAAATCAAAACAAAAGATTGCGCCATGGTGAAGACCCGTGATAAAGGGGGAAGGTTATGGTAGATAGTAAAACTCCCCAGGTGAGTGCAAATCTAATACATCAGAATAGGTCAGTATTCCTTTCTGAGCCCTTTCTTGCAGCCTTAGCGCTCCTTAAACACCGCATTATTCTATTTTCATTCAAGATATCTATTGGGGCATGCAAGTCATAGGAAACTGAATAAAATGAGCGCTTGAAATCAGAAATACAATATCCAATTCAAGAGCAATCCATGTAGATTTCTTGTATGTAAATGAGCAATTAAGATCTATGAGCATACAGCAAATTTCAGTATACAGAAGTGGGATTTGGACCGCGATACCGGTTGAAATAATACAATCTTGTGGTGAAACTTGTAGTAGATTGTGATTTTATTTCTACGTATTTCAGGGTATTGTCACTATTATTTAAAAAGAGAAAACACAGTAGTTTGACAATAAATGACTTTACACAAAATCATTTTTGCCCCATCATGGATAGTGGTTGGGTGATCATTCATATTCTTTAAACTGTTGAGCTTCTGCGCTGGTCTCATGACGCCGGCTAAAGCGGAAGAAGACAGGAGGACGCAGCGGTGACAGAGCGACTGGAGGGTAAGGATGACTGATTTATTGTTTTATGGTGTGCAGCAGCATGGGGGCATATATTGATCATGGAGGGGCTATACACACCAGCAGGGGGGCTATACCACACACACACACACACAGAGTGGTGGAGGGCTATAAACCAAGCTGGGGGTCTGTATACCAGTGATGGGGGGGGGGGGGGAATATGTACAGTACAGTGAGGGGGGTATATACCAGGATGAGGGGCCATTTGCCATGATGGGGGCGCTATATACCAATGATGAGGGGCTGTATATAGTGATGATTGCTATATACCAGTGATGAGGAGCAATATACCAAAATGGGGGGTCTGCAGCATTTCCCACCCTAGGCTTATACTCGAGTCAATAGGTCTCCCCAGTTTTTGGGGTAAAATTAGGGGCCTCGGCTTCATCCTGCCCCCCCCCCCCTCGCATCCATCCTGTCCCCCCCCCGGCTCCATCCTGCCCTGCTCGCTCCATCCTGCCATCCTGCCCCCCCTCGCCACCATCTGGCCTCCTGGCTCCATCCTGCTGCCCCCCTGGCTTCATGCCCTGCTGGATCCTACCTGCCCCCCCCCCGCCTCTATCCTGCCGCCCCGGTTTCCCAGGCAACGACGGGTCCTAAAGGCATGTAGGACCTAGAAGACGGAGGTGGAGCGAGCCGGCGGACTGAGGATTTTTTTACTTTTACTGTGGAGGAACGGGGGGGGCCGAGGGGAGCGGAGTATCGCCATATACCATATGGCTGCTATACATGTACTGTAATGTACCGCCATATACTATAGCGCTGCTATACATGTACTGTAATGTACCACCATATAATATATATATATTATATATATATATATATATATCTCACGTTGACTTAACAAGTTCTGTCAGTCACAGTATGTCAACTACATACATATTCTAGAATACCCGATGCGTTAGAATCGGGCAACCATCTAGTATATGTGTGTGTGTGTGTATATTTATATATATATATGTATATATATAAAATCCTCTGTGGTCTCTTTTCTGTGGGCACGCTCTTTGCTGCCTTTCTCTATTGCCTCTCTGATCTGTAGTTACACTCTCTCTGCTTTCTCCACTGTCTCCCTCCTCTGCTGTCTCCCTCTTCTGCGGTCTTCCTCCATCGCCTCTCTCCTTTGCTCTCTCTCATCTGAAGTTCACCTCTGTCGTCTCCTGTACTCAAACATCGGTTAGTTCTTCAGGTATCTGGGGCATGCTTGGATCCTCTTTTGTGGGTGGCTGCCGAGTTCTGGCTCTTCCTCTAGACTGCAGCTGTGGATGGATGGAGCCACAGGTGGAGTGATCAGTGCTGCTGTGTGGGCGGTTCCTCAGTGACAACCTTCTTTCAACCTATAATAGCAGCGATGTATGCAGTGGTGTTGTGCGGTGCGTTTCTGATGTAAGTTTTGTGGGTTGTCATTTTCTGGTGTCGGCGGCACCACTGGTGGCACTGTGCAATGGGCCAGTACTGCCAGCGGGCAGCATATTTGCATACCCAGCATTTGTGTGCGTAAATATGGCTGCCGCTGGCACCTGATAGGGGGCATCCTGATGTCAGAAGTGGATTACAGACACCACTAACCTACTAAATTTGCTATTTTAAATAGCTTTCCTAAAAAAAACACAATCACTTTTACATAATGTCATTGGTGTAGCCTCAGCAGGTGCAGAGAGTTGAGTCTGAGCACCATTACTCAGATTTTGTATTCGGGCCCAGGTGCTCAAGTTAATCAATCTGCATAGTAGAGCCCACCAACAATTTTATGGGTAGATTTGATTTCAAATGTTTAAATATGCTTCAATTTTGTACCAATCTAATAACTTTTTTGTTTTTAACCTTTGCTGTTGTTAACCACAGGTTTATTTTTTTTTTTAGCGGTCATACTAGTCACCTTGGGAATGAACTGGCCACTGTATTTGTGTACATAATTTTGTAACACATTGCTCATTGATTTATAATAATAATAATAAATTTAAAAAAAAAAAGGCATACGGTATTTTGTAGTCATTCTTTAATATAATACAAGGAAGAAACGGGAATATTTAAACTCTTACAGGGCATGATTTCAATACCTTACTATATGACCCCTAGAAATAATGTCAGCACGTAAAAATAGGTATCTGCGTAATTGAGGCCATATATCTTCATGTGTCCAATATTTACAAGTGACAGATACTGACAAATTGACCTAGCATCCAACCAAGATTGTTTTACTTTGTGCATCCTTATTATCAATTCCATTAGAACAGCAGGAACACAAGAGAAGTTGATTCCCTGAAATGTGTAGATAAGATAAAAATCACAACAATATACGGTAGATGAAAAGTGAACAGTAGTTGCCTAATTATATTACTACGGTAATTAAATATACAGCATAATTGTTGCAGATCTGAAATTAGTTTTATTGTCATCAGGGTAAAGTTATTCAAATCAAGAGAATACCACCTGGAAAGAAGTCCACATAAAGTAATTGGAGCATGCAAATATTAGTCCAATGCCTGATGATAACTGTCGGGAGCAGCAGGAATCACAGCAGCAGATTACCATGTGCAGTATTAGCATGAAACAGTAATACAAATAGAACAATATATATAAAGGGAACCAACCACCCCAAATGACCCACCCGGACTGTTAATATGTGTCCCTAAACCCAGCACACACATTTGGGGCAATCGTTTTTGCTAAAAAAACTGTTTAATAGAAGCTAAGATATAGCTTTATGAAGTTTAATAAATTCAGCCGAATGGGTGTTACCTAGCTTTGTCCTCGTGCAGTGTTTCATGTGCCTGTCAGCCTCCTCTCCCCCCTCCCTTCAGTGAAGCCCTTCTGTGCAAGCCGAAAATGAAAGGGGGCGGGGGCTCCGACATGCCGCGATTTAGCCCCGCCCCTTTCATGACGCGGCCAGGCTCTTAGAAGCAGAGATAGGCGTGCATAATTTATCAGGCAGCAGCAGACAGGTGGGGCATTTTCGGCTTGCACAGAAGGGCTTCACTGAAGGGAGGGGGGAAGAGGAGGCTGACAGGCACGAACACTGCACGAGGACAAAGCTAGGTAACACCCATTCGGCTGAATTTATTAAACTTCATAAAGCTATATCTTAGCTTCTACTAAACAGTTTTTTTAGCAAAAACGATTGCCCCAAATGTGTGTGCTGGGTGTAGGGACACATATTAACAGTCCGGGGGGGTCATTTGGGGTGGTTGGTTCCCTTTAATGCCACGTTGATATGTTGAGTATGTGGGAAGTTTTTTAGCTTTACCCATTTGTAAGCTAAAACTAGGAATGGTAGAAAGACTTGAGGAAATATGTGCAATTCAACTGTGCTGCTGTACAATTGATCATACAAAGGAAATCGGTGAATGCAAGTGGCTTTATTCAACATGCTTAAAAGGTGTATTCCTCACTAGTGATGAGCGAGTGTAATCGTTACTATTCGCTACTCGCATGCATAGTACGGGATTCACGATACTCGTTACTCGGCGATTACCGCTGGTGCTCGTGTTATGTAGATCATGAACAATCTGACACAAATTGACAGCTCCCTTCAGTACAAAAATTGAGGTGGTATCTCAGCGACAGCCTCTTGAATGTTAGGGTCTCTCTGGGGTCACAGCAAGGTGTTTTGGGGCTGCGTTCACACACAGCGTATTTGTGAGAATCCGTTTTTGATGCAAAAACTGTACCAAGAATGGATCTTTGCAGAACGCAGCATTCTGTGTGTGAATGGCCTGCACTTTCTTTCTGCTCTTTAGGGTGCGTTCACACGCTGCGTATTTGCTGCATTTCACGTACGAGCTCATCACAAACCAGGAGTGGGTGATTAAATCCAGAAGTGGAGCACTTGTTTCTATTATACTTTTTACAACATGATTGTTCCACTCCTGGTTTTGTGATGAATTCGTGCGCAAATAAATGCAGCAAATACACAGCGTGTGATCGCACCATTATACTTACCTCGCCGCGCTCACTCACTGACCCCCGGCGGTGTCTTCCGATCCCTGCCGGTCCCGCAGAGAGCGTGGGCTCTAGGACCCTGCAGCACCATGTGACCAGTGACGTCACCCGGTCACATGGTGCGGTTTAAGGTCTTGAACCAGATCCTGTGCCATCAGGGCGAAGAGAGATCACCGTGGGAGTGCAGCGAGGGGAGTAAAAAGCATGCTGAAAAAAAGCGCAAACAATTGACATGGTCATTCTTTTTGCAGTGCAAAGCACATCCACAAAAAGATGGACCACATGAACGGATTTCAACAAAAGCCATTGCTTTTGCTGAGATTCGTAACGGAGCGGCATTTGTGAATGCAGCCTTAGGCATTGAAATCATAAACCTGTCCTGGAAAGACTAATTTCACAGCCAGATGTGTGTGGGCGGAGCGATCACTATTTGACTAACATTATACTTGCTATTTGGATAAATATGTGAGCATTAAAAACTACTCGTAACGAAGATAGCGAGTGCGAATATTTCACTACTCGCTCATCACTATTCCTCACCCCTTCATCAGGACAACTACCTTCTCCACACACACACCTACACAGATACACACATATCCATATACCCAATAACAGACACATCTACGTACATAACTGTCCAGTCCGTCATCAACTTCTGTCTTGATGTCCTCCAATCATGTGCTGGTAGCAGCCATATTTCCACACCCAAATAATGGGTGTGCAAATATGGCGCCCACTGGCAGTAGTGGCAAATTGCGCAGTACCGGCAGCAGTGCCACAGCCACACGCAACCAACAAAGATGCCCGGAACCCCGACGCAACCACCACCATTGACACCATCTCCGCCTGAGTAAATGCGCATGTCCCATCGTTTATGTCTTTACAACAAAGACATCCTTTAGTCAACCATTTCTCTTACTCGCCCTATGCTGACTCATACTGGTTATATTTTTAGTTGTTTTTTTTTTTTTTTTTTTATATTTTACCATTATTTCTTAGTTTATTTGGTGCAATAATATTTTATGGTTCTCCCTTTTCTGATCGTAATGCTAGGTTGCAGAGGCAGTAATTTGCACAGAATGGTGTTATGTCATGCGAGTTCTGCTCTGTGCTCACTTGGTGTTATGGCATCTTCTGACTCTGTTCACACTATGACGTCTGATTAGCAGCCTTGTGAGTCTTTGTTGCTCTTCCAGATTTAAGGCATCACATATTTTGTGCTCACTTATTAGTCTTGCAGGAGTTAACTTCCTGGAGGCTGGTAATGTGCTGCTGGATATTCAGGTTACTTCTATCCTATCACAACCGTCTACACCCTTTAAGTATGGTGGAGCCCAATCTCCTATGCTGATTATAGAAAAGGGGGGTAGAGAAACAGCACACGGGGGAGGGAAACAGCACACGGGGGGAGGGAAACAGCACACGGGGGGAGGGAAACAGCACACGGGGAGGAAACAGCACACGGGGGGAGGGAAACAGCACACGGGGGAAGGAAACAGCACACGGGGGGGAAGGAAAAGCACACGGGGGGAAGGAAAAAGCACACGGGGGGAAGGAAACAGCACACGGGGGGAAGGAAACAGCTCACGGGGGGAAGGAAACAGCACACGGGGGGAAGGAAACAGCACACGGGGGAGAGGAGACATATTTGCCTATTTGCCTTACAAAATCCTGCTCCTACTGCTACGCCAAACCCAGCTGTAAAATCTACTTCCTTATCTGGGTCTCGCCTTGCTGCTCCTCTGCTATACAATGGAAACCCCAAGATTAGCAGATGATTTCTAAACCAATGCTCGCTTCATTTCAACACTATCTCCTCAGCCTTTTGCTTCTGACAGCTCTCAGCTGGCCTTCATCCTGTCACATCTTGTCAGCAAAGCTCTGGCCTGGATGAATTCTCTATAGGAAACTACCCAATTGTCTCAAACATAACCATCTACTTTTTGACTTTTTGCAAAGTCTTTGATAAGCCTGGTCAACTCACATCTACACCCTTGTATCTCATGAAGTCAGGGCAGTGAGGCAGTGGGCTAGTACGCAATTTGCTTCCGTACTAGGTCCTCTGAATTCGGATGGACCAATGGAGGGAGTGTCCGGAAGAATTAAGGACAAGTTGGATGGTCAAGACATTCCTACCCATCTGTATGGCTTGATATCCTTGGCTACACAGAATGACATTTGGTTCTAAAAATGCGCCAATAAGTGATCCGTGAGAGGGGACCTCACGGCCCCTTCCTTCCAGTGACTTCTGCTGCCCTAACATGCCGGGCCAGTAGTCACCCACAAGCCTATAAAGGTGGACGAAGTATAAGTAGCCAACCATAGACCTGGCAACCTTTCAGGCTTGTTTCCCGTCCATGGTCTCATGTAGATGTGTTTGATAAAAAGGATGCAGAGACCATGCCTCCATATAGACGGTATGACTGCTCCATCAATTTGACTCCTGGAACTCCTCCCACAGGCCATATATATCCTCTGCTGACTAGGGAGACCCAAGGTGTCGGTAGTACTCAAGTCGCCTCTTTCTGTCGGAGTTAAAGCCATCCAGCGGTTCATAGGATTCGCCAATTACCATCGCCACTTTATTACGAACTTCTCATTTCTGACATGGCCAATCTCTGTCTTAACCTGCAAGGGTGTTAATCCAAATCACCAGAAGCAGAGTTGTCCTTCCTCACTCTCAAGAAAGCATTTTCTTCAGCGCCGCACTCCACAGGCCAGAGATCACAAGACAGTTCGTAATGGAAGTGGACGCTTCTTCCTTCGAGGCCGATGCTATCCCCACACAGAAGCTGCCCACTGGCAAAATGGCATTATGTGGATTCTTCTCCAAGGCATTTTCTCCTATTGAACGCAACTACTTGATTGGCGACCGGGAATTGCTGGCCATTAAATTGGCTTTGGAGGCATGGCGGTATCTGCTCAAAGGCACAGTCCATCCAGTCATCACCTATACTGACCACAACAACTTGTCCTATCTCCAATCTGCGCAGAGGCTGAATCCACAACAAGTTTGGTAATCACTACTCTTCGCTCACCTCAATTTTGCCTTACTCTTCCAATTGGCTGAGAACATCATCAAAGCAGACACCCGATCTAGGTGTTTCCCGTCTGTCGATCAAGAAGAGGTCCCACAACACATCATCGAGCTTTCCAAGATAATCACCATAGCTCTGGTTCACTTGGCTCAAGTTCCTCCAGGTAAGACTATGGTAGTAGAGAAGGACAAAAGAAGAGTGTTACGGTGGTGTCATTCCTCCATATTGGCTGTTCATGCTGGACAAAAGAAGACATAGCAACTTATTTCCTGTCCCTATGGATGGCCCACACTACAACAGGATGTGCTGGATTTCATGGCAGCCTACCAATCGTATGCCCGCAACAAGACTCCCAAAAAACTACCAGCTGATCATCTTTCGCTATTGCACATTCCGGATGCTCCTTGACAACACATCGGCATGGACTTTATGACATACTTGCCTAAGTCATCGGGATGCTCAGTCGTCTGGGTCATGGTGGATAGGTTCTCTAAGATGGCGCACTTGATTTATCAGGCCTGCCACCTAAATTAGCAGAACTTTTCGTTCAGTGGAACTTACAGCCTCCTGCTAAGTGCAATGGATGTTTTTCATGGCTATCTTTTTGGCGAGTTTTTTCTGAATTTTAGAACTTTTCGTTCAGCAAATCCTTTGCCTTCATTACCTCCCACTCCACATCATGTCGGACAGAGGGGTCCAGTTCCATCTCCAAGTTCTGGCGATCTCTCTGCAAGCTACTAGAGGTGACATTGGACTTCTTTTCTGTTTATAATCTTCAGTCCAAAAGTCAGGTGGAGCGGGTAAATCAAGTCCTTGTCAACTACCTCAGACACTTTGTGAGCAACCATCACAGTGACTGGGTTCCCTGCTGACATGGGCAGAATTCTCTTACAACAACCGGGGGTGGTGAGTTTTCTGTTAACTCTCCTTTCTAGTCTATGGGCAGCCTCTGAGAATCCAAACTCCAGTGACCCTTGCTACCATTAATCCAGCAGCCAAAGAAATCGCAAGAGACTTCTCCAAAATCTGGTCTGAGGCCAAAACCTCTTTCGAGCCAGCTGGGAGCCATATGAAGGATGAGGTAGATTAGAGTTGTTTGGATCTTCCGCCTTTCCAACCAGGAAAAAAAGGTATGGCTTTCTTCCAGACACATCCATCTCAAGGTCCCTTACTTCAAGCTGGCACCTCGATATATTGGTCATTCAAGGTTCTACAAAAGATCAATGAAGTGTCCTACCGTCTGAAGCGGCCTTCTTCCTTATGGATACACAACTCCCTCTTTGTCTCTTTTCTGAAACCGATCGTTCTCAGCTGCTACTTTCAAGATCCTGGAACACCTCCTGCACCAGTAAGCATGGAGGAGGTCTTCAAGTCCAAGGAGATTCTGGCCAAGAAAAGAAGAGGTAACAAGACTTATTAGTTGATTGGAGAAGATATGGTCCAGAGGAAAGATTGTGGAAGCCTAGAGAGAAAATCAATGCTCCTCACGTCCTCACCTAAAAAAGAGGGGGTAGTCATGCCTCCAGCCCAAAGGCCGGCCTCTAATGTGCAGGGAGGTCAGTGCCAAGTACGTTTCTCTGTACAGTCTGCCATTGCTATGCACCAGTCTGCACAGAGATTACTACACTCTGCCACTGCTACCCCTTTGCCTACACAGACGACTACTGTGCTCTGCCATCGGCACAACAACCCGAAAGGTACACGAAGACTTTGTTCTTGCCAGACCTTGGGCGCTTCTCTGTGTGTACGCAAATAAAGACTGTGTATTTACTTAAGTTACTCTCTTGCCTGTTCCTGTCTTCGGAGTCATCTGCCACAGCCCACGTTGTGGCCAGTGGGTCCACCCCTGGACGCTCACCCTCCTGGTGGGCATTACAAGCATGCTTGTAGGTCACCTCGCTCGCACGTGCCTTTTCAGCTTTGCTCATAAAATTTTCAACAGGATTGAGATGAGCACTTTGTGATGGCCACTCCAAAGCATTGACTTTGTTATCCTTAAAGTGTAACCCTCATTTTAAATTTTATTTAATTATAATGTAGTACAAGTGATAATACACTTTCAAATATACTTCATAAGTGAAATCTGGAAGAAAACCTTTTAAAAAGCTCCCAGATGTCATCCCCACTAGGGACATCATTCCTGCCCAACTCTGTCAACTATTTGAAAATTAGATAATGCTCGTCAATAATGAGCATACCTGACAAAATTTGTAACAATTTACAATACAAAAGCAGTCTTAATTACAACAGAAATGCATACCAGTCCCTGACTAGCATATTATTTCTTGCCATGGAGCACAGTAACTGAAAAAAAGTTAAATTCACGAGAAGGCCTATTTTAATGCACAAGGTGCATTTTACTTAATCAAGAATGACCTAAAAAATCAAGGACAAAGTGTTTAAAAAGAAATCTACAGTTGTGCTAAGAGGTTTACATACTTTGGAAGATTTTTTTTAGTTTCTTGGCCTTTTTCAGGGAACATGAATGATAGCACAAAAACATTTTTCCCACTCATGGTCAGTGGTTGGGTGAAGCCATTTGATGTCAAACCACTGTGTTTTCTCTTTTTAAATCATAATGACAACCAAAAATAGCCAAATGACCCTGATCAAAAGTTCACATACCTCAGTACTTAATACCATGTATTGCCCCCTCTAACATAAGATAAAATAAACTTTATTGATCCCGGAGGAAATTACAGTATTACAGCAGCAGAACAAAGATCAAGAACATTTCACACTTTACAAAATAAGTCTATATGGACAGCAGATGTGGGTAGACTGGTACATGTACCTCACCTATTCCCCCCATACACATAGAACTTCACATAGTCTTGGGACGCTTTACACTTATACATTTGTTAAACATCCCCACAGCTGTCGGAACAAATTATTTTCTGTATCTTTCCTTTTTACACATTAGTTGAATTAGACGCTTGCTGAATGTGCTCTTCTGCTTCGCAAACAGTTCAGAGAGCGGGTGTGTATTTTTGCTCATTATAGCCTTGCATTTCTTATTAATTCTATCCTCTAATACCTCCTCGAAAGTCCTAAGTTGTAGACCCACCGCCGAACTAGCCTTCTTGATAAGTTTATTCAGCTTATTAGCGTCAGCTGTGCGCACACTACTACCCCAGCATATTATTGCAGCAAAGATTGCACTCGCCACAATAGATTGGTAGAACATTTCAAGCATTTTGCTACACAAATTACTTCCTAAGGAAATTAAGGTCATTTAAAGTCTACTCATCCCTTTCTTGCAAATCTTCTCCATATGGCACCTCCAATCAAGCTTGCTGTCCAGGTGAACCCCCAAATATTTGAAATTCTCCACCATCTCCACATCCTGACCATAAGAAACCCTGGTACCGATACACATGAATCTGGGACGTCCTCATGCAACCAGGTTTCTGTAAAGCACGAGACTGCATTCCCTGAACTCCTTCTGGGTCTTAGGCTACTTTCACACTACGATTTTTTAAAATCCGATGCTGTCCGATATAAATCCGACAGCATCGGATTCCTCTGATGCCTGGAATCGGATGCCAAATAGGCATCCGATTCCGACAGAAAATAGGATGCCCGCCCTCCTGTCAGATCGCTCCCTAGCTGTCACTGTCTCTCCCCCGGTCCTCTCCTCTGCACCCCCGGTCCTCCCCTCTTGGCCCCCGGTCCTCCTATGTGTCCTCCGGTTCCCCCCATGTGTCCTCCGGTTCCCCCCATGTGTCCTCCGGTTCCCCCCATGTGTCCTCCGGTTCCCCCCATGTGTCCTCCGGGTCCCCCCATGTGTCCTCCGGGTCCCCCCATGTGTCCTCCGGGTCCCCCCATGTGTCCTCCGGGTCCCCCCATGTGTCCTCCGGGTCCCCCCATGTGTCCTCCGGGTCCCCCATGTGTCCTCCGGGTCCCCCCATGTGTCCTCCGGGTCCCCCCATGTGTCCTCCGGGTCCCCCCCATGTGTCCTCCGGGTCCCCCCATGTGTCCTCCGGTTCCCCCCATGTGTCCTCCGGGTCCCCCCATGTGTCCTCGTCCCCCATGTGTCCTCCGGGTCCCCCCATGTGTCCTCCGGTCCCCCCATGTGTCCTCCCCCTCTCCAATCTTTTCTCACCTGTCCACGACTCCTGCACGGTCCCGCGCGTCTCCCGGTATCTTGCTGCTCTGTCTTCTGTGCTGCTAGGACCTCTCGTGATGTCACAATCACATGACTGCGAGTAACCAATAGCCGGCAGTCATGTGATTGTGACATCACGGCAGGTCCTGGCAGCACAGAAGACAGAACAGCAAGATACCGGGAGACACCGGAGACGCTGGGGGCCTCGTGGACAGGTGAGTATAGATTTTTTTAATTTTTTTTAACCCTTTCTTTCACTTTTAGGAGCTATTTTAGTGTACTGAGCATGCTCAGTACACTAAAATCGGTCCGAGGAGACATCAGATGTTTCCTCGGACCCTGCTCCATAGGGCCCCATGTCAAATTGATCGGGTCAGATCGGATGTGCACTAAATGCCATCCGATTTGGTCCGATCCGAGTTTGTCCGATTTTATTTTCGGTGCTAAAATCGGAGCAGGCTCCGATTTTAGCACCGATAATAAAATCGGACAGAATCGGATCGGACCAAATCGGATGGCATTTAGTGCACATCCGAATCGGTCCGATGCCCATAGGGCTGCATGGGGCCCAAAATCGGTCCGATGCTGTCCGATTTTTATCGGACAGCATCGGAACTGATAAAATCGTTATGTGAAAGCACCCTTACACAGAGCCAGCAGTTCATCCGACTTGTTACCAAGCGATCGTACATTACCCATGATGATGGATGGGACCACAGGTTTAAACCTTCTCCTCCAGGACTTGATCTTCTTGCCTGCTCTGCAACCTCTGAAAGGTCTCCTCATTTCCCGTGAAACATGTGGTATTGCAACTGCTGGAGAAGACTTTGTCCTGCGGAGTTCCAGAAGACCACTCCTTGAATACACTACTCGTTTAGGGACAGACCTAGGGACAACCCTCCGATCAGTGATTCCATCCATCCCACAAGGCCTCTCCGTGGCATATTGTATACGGTGCTCTCCGCCGAGCACATATGGCTGTATCACTGACACAGGCTGTGGGTAACAGCATACATCCATCGGTAGTATTAGCTGAGATGGACCATATAGCGTACCCCAAAGTGGCCATGCCAGCAGGGGACTTGTGAGTGGTAGTGGAGGATCCAGGTGAAAACCATATGCTGTGTGCCCAGCGGCAGTAGAAAGTGTGGGGTGTGCTGCATTTTCCATCCCACAGCAGAGCAGCGTGCAGGAACGTCGCAATCCACGAGATGAAAACATTGCATAGATCCAAGGTTGAAATTAGAGGTCCAAAAAGACATCAGGAAAGGTACAAAGACTGTAGCAAAACTGTAACAAGCAAAATAATAGCTGCTGCAATGGGCTGCCACTAGCAAGGCGCCCTATTGTCTCCACAGTCTGGCAGAGAGCAGACAGCACGTCTGCACACCTCTGAGTCCAGCTGAGAAGTCAATGACAGCTTGAAGTCTTTTGTGGTAGTTGTGGATGAGGCCCTTTATTTTCTCAGATGGTAAAGCTGCCATTCCACTTGGCAAAAAGCATCCAGCTGCTGTAAATTCCTGGGCTTTCTTGCATGAACTTTGCACTTGAGTTCTCCCCAGAGTGGATCAGTAATATTGAGGTGAGGAGACTGAGATGGCCACTCCAGAACGCTCACTTTGTTCTGCTGTAGCCAATGACAGGTCGACTTAGCCTTGTGTTTTGGATTGTTGTCATATTGGAACATCCAAGTATGTCCCATGCGAAGCTTCCGGGCTGATTAGTGCCACAAAGTAATGCTTTCTTCTGGTGACTCGACCACACAGTTTATTTTTCTTCAAGTGCCTCCTTATTGTGCATCTTGAAACACCCACACTGCTAGTTTTCAGTGAGTCCTGCATTTCAACTGATGTTATTTGTTGGTTTTCATTTGCATCCCGACAATTTTCCTGGCAGCTGTGTCCGAAATTTTTGGTGGTTTGGTTTTTGCAGAGCCCCTGATTTTTCAATTGTTAATCACAGTTTGAACACTGCTGACTGGCATTATCAATTCCTTGGATATTTTTTTGTATCCCTTTTCTGTTTTCTACAGTTCAACTATTTTTTCCTGTAGATCTATTTGACAATTCGTTTGTTTTCCCCATGACTCACAATCCAGAAACATCAGCAGCTGGATGAAAGATGCTAAAGTCTGTCTGGATCCTAGAAACTAAGTTAGGCTGGAAACACACTATCCTACTTACATGCGAGTCTCTCGTACAAGACTTGGATCAGTGATCCTGAACGGCCTCTCCCTCTCTGGACGGGAGTTTGATGCTGCTCAAAAACACAAGCAGCTGATACTCCCGTCCAGAGAGGGAGTGGCCGTTCTGGGTCACTGATCCGAGTCTCATCCGCATGTAAGTAGGATAGTGTGTTTCCACCCTTAGGTTTTATGCACACACTGATTACAAGGAAACAGGTCACAGGTGAGGATGTTACCTTTATTAGCCCTTCAAACCCATTTGTATAAACCTCTGTGCATGTTAACAGGCCAAGATCACCAGGGTATGTGAACTTTTGATCAGGGTCATTTGAATGTTTTTTGGTTGTCACTATGATTTAAAAAGAAAAAACACAGCAGTTTGACAAATAGCTGCCCCCAACCACTAACCATGAATGAAAAAAAAAAGTTTGTGTTATCATTCATATTCTCTGGAAAAAGGCTAAGAAAGCCAAAAATGTATGTAAACTTTTGAGCACAACTGTATTACCAGGTTTTTGTCACAATCTGAGTGTAGCATGATGTAGAGACAGAGACCCTAATTCCAACAATTATTTACTAGGATGTTTTTTGTAATTTTGATTAAATCACGTTTTTACCAGATCATTGGAAGAATACTAAACCTGCTGTCATGTAGTCCTCCATATCAATGAGCTCTGTATAACCCTGCCCCCACTACTGAGTGGCAGCTATGTAACTATGCATAGGCAGAAAGCTGCCAATTACTGGTCATACAAAGTTCAGTATTCAGTTAACTGGTAGATCTGCAGATAACAAAGCAGTGATTATCAAAACTGCAAGCAAATCAATTTTTAAAATGCTATTATCCAAAAGATAACACTTATACAAGTCATCACACTATTCAATAAATTATTTCAGAAAAAAAGAACTGGCATTTGAAGTTATTTATGCTGGAATAGAGGGAGAATAACTTTCAAAGCACTGGTGTATCAGACAGGATCCCCCTGGATATAGAATGTGGGGGAGAGAAATCAAGAGGAATAATTAACAGATTCATAAAAGAAAACTGCTGCACTATAAACAGCTGAAATAGATGTACATTTATAGCGCTGAGTGCCTCCAAATTCATGCTCTGAAGTAATCGAAGAAATAATTCATAGGAACACAGATTTCAAGTATTCTACAGATTTTGCCAGCATTGAAGGCTAGGGATTAGAATATTTTAATAATTCTAAACCTTGTTCTTACTGAAAGCAGTTAAGTCATCTTCATGCAGACCTGTTAATCATAAACATAGCAACAGCAATTATTTCTAATAACCCTTACATTAGTGGAAACTGGAAGATTACCTCGTTTTAAATGCTTTTAAATCAAGCTGCTTTGCATCACAAGATTTTTACATTCAAAGTTGTTTTACCCATTCTAAATTTTAGCTTTTGGTGCAAAATGTGAAAGCTTAATTAAGGGGAGTCCGTCACCCTAACCTACACGTCTACAAAAACTGGTTAGGCTGGCTTCACACCACGGCACAGTCCGGTCCGGGGCTGTCAGGCATGAACCTGACAGCCCCGGACCGGATCCAGCACACAGAACCGGAGGGCCAAATGTGCCCTCCGGTCCTGTGTGCAGCCGGACGCAGTTGCAGCTGCTAGTAAATCAGGACCGCGGGGAGCTAGCCGTGGTCTTTAAACAACAGCGGCATGTAGCCGCCGGTATCCGGTTCCCGGATCGGGGGAATCCTGCCCCATAGGCTCCCATGTTAGGGAGCGCCGGATTGCCCCGAATCCGGGAGAATCCGGGCGAATCCGGGCTATGGCATTTTGGGGAGATTTTTCTCCCCGGACACAAAAACGTTGCAAGCAATGTTTTTGTGTACGGTGAGAAAAATCTAATCTCTCCCAGATTCCACTGGAGTGATGCAAACTCTACTAGGAGGCCAAAACTGGTCCGGGGCTGTCTGGTTTACACCAGACAGCCCCGGACTGGACTGTGCCGTGTTGTGAAGCCAGCCTTAGTCTGGAGTTGGTGCAACAGTAACAAACAGTTTGTATTGCAATAATAAAATCATTCCATTGTTTTTAAAATCAATTCCTCAGTTGCCTCAAAAACAGTTTTATTGTACTATGCCTATGAGGGTGCTCAGCACAACATTGGCATGGCTAAATTCCTAGGTGTACCACTCCATCACTTATTTAAATTACTGTCATACTTTCTATATTGGTGCTAAGAGCCAGCGCTAATTGAAGATTAACTTCCATCTTTTCCAACATCTTTCCAACTTTCCATGTGCAGGAGCTAGCTCATACACAGGTGCATCTACATAAATTAGAATATCATCAAAAAGATCATGTGTTTCAGTAATTCAATACATAAAGTACGCAGCGTCTGCAGTTTGGCACAGATCCGAAGTCATATTAAAAGGCTTGCTAAAGAGTCACTTATAACTTTAAGGATCGCTACCATTATTGGGTGGCATTAAAGTTTCTCAATTCCTCACTGAAGTGACAATTTGCATATTTCCCAGAGGAGCATTGCGGCTATAAGTCTCCTTATCAGCTTATCTGTCTCCTTATGGCGGCAGGCAGATTCCTCTCCATGAGGAGGCTAGTCCCCCAGACCTATATTATATAGAGTCATTACAAATAGAGTGATGTATTTCAAGTGTTTATTTCTGTAAATGTTGATGATTATGGCTTACAGCCAATGAAAACTCAAAAGTCATTATCTCAAAAAATTAGAATGATTAACACAAAACTTCTGCATAGGCTTACTAAGCATTTAAAATGGTTCCTTAATCTGGTTGAGTAGGCTACACAAAGAAAAGGCCATTCAAAAATTTTGGGGAAATCACAAGACGTGGACTACTACTGGGGTGAATGCTCAATAGCCACCACACACAGACGTTTCCAGGGCAAGGGCTAAAATTGTTGCATTCCTTGTGTAAAGCCACTTTTGTTAGGGTCTCAGGGGCTTCAATTAAGCCATTGCTCCCCATTCACTAGTCTCAATATGTGGATGGTGATTGTAGACCCAGTGGAGCCATCACCACTGGGGGCTCAACTGAAGTCCTGGGTGAGGGTCTCAGACTCATCATTTCTGGGGGCCAGGCTTTAACCTGGTGGTGACTTGGGGTATATAGGACACTGACGATGAGATGGGGATGTGACGTCAGCTGAAGCTGTATACTACATGCGCCATCATCACGGTTTTTGTTGTCTGAATAAGCAATGGCTGTGCAGACTACATCGGCAGGAGATACTAAAGCTGTGGGCCGAACAAAAAGTTGAGATACTGTGATTATTCACCTGGTATGTGGGACAGTGGAACTACTGGTCCCCGTTTGGAATTTCGTGGACTGAGGACATCTCATTTTGGCCATCTACCTAGGAGTTGCTGTAAGACAGTGTACAAAAGAATAAAAATAATTGCATCGTTAACCTGCTTAGGCGATGAAGACAACTCACAACCTCAAATCACTACAATTAAGCCATGTGCACGTGTTGCCTTTTTATCATGTTATTGAGTGTAGATTTGTCACATACAGTGGTGTGAAAAAGGGTTTCCTCATTCCTGATTTATTATTCTTTTGTATGTTTGTCACACTTAAATGTTTCAGATCAAGGTAAAACAATGTTTGTACCCATGTTAGCTAGTAGATCGAAAAATATTAAAATCAGAGTCCTCAGTGGTTGATACCTTTTAATGGCTAACTGAAAAGATGGTACCAAATACAAAGCTTTCGAGACTAAGGCAGGGGTGGTGTACTCCAGGTCTCGAGGGCAGCCAACATTGTAGGTTTTCACGATTTCCTTAGTAATGCACAGGTGATAATTTAACTCACCTGCACAGGTGAGGATTCCAACCCCTGTGCTTAAGAAATCCTGAAAACCTACACTGGTGGAGGACCTCGAGGCCTGGAGTTCCTCACCCCTGCTCCAAGTCCTTTTCATCAGGCTAATAATGACACAAATTCTGAACACACACATTTATACACAAATGGATGATTGGATAATGCAGTACGTAAGACAGGTGACGTGAAGCAGAATAGTCAGTGTTGGAAGGGGGAAAAAAGAGCAGCTAATGCAGTAAATATCAGCGTTCAGAGATAATAAGTGTGATACTTTTATTGTCCTTTGATTGGTGATCTGGTCCTAGATTTGAAGATTCAATTGATATAAAAAGACATAAAGCCATGCAACACATTCATTCCTGCTCTGAATGTGTCAAAGGTCATCATCAATTTGTACTCTCAGATTCTCCTGTCTCTTTGGAATTTGAAATGACTTTTCAATACTAGTATTTTCATATCATTATGGTGTGATGAGGACTACAAAAATAATTGGCCACAGGTATATTTGTACTTTTTTTCAGGGGGATAATCGGATTTTTTTTTATTTAAAATCGGATTTTTTTCAATAAACTGCTTTTTGAGGAAAATATTTTACCATCCAAAGGTTCTTCCATCATGAGATAAAGCGGAGTTGTCTTAACTCAGTAGAATAAAGGCTGTATATGTGTAACATTCACAATGCCATGCTCTTCCAGAGGTTTCTGTAGGATTAGTGGGCAGTTTCTCTCCTATATTATCACAGACGCTCGCTTTACTTACGCAGTTCTCAAAACTGAATTTGACTCCGCAGAGGTCCCAGCCTCTTCTTCACGGCAAAAATGTTACAACATGAACAGAGTTGAGAAAAAGACCTTAATCCTATTGTTCTACAAACCTATGAATACAGAATCAACCCCTTCAGTGCCAAGTCCAAGAAGTTAGACAATATGTTTCTGATTGTTTGGAGTGGAATAGATCTGCACAACACAACAAGAATGTGAATCTAAGTGTGAGGAGGAGGAAGGGCAAGCAGACAAGAAAATGAAAGTGAAACTTTGAGCACAATACTGCAGCATAGCCACAGACAGACAAGTCTGGATCTGTTTGTGTGTACGATCTGAGGTTTATTACATTCTTTCCTTATAATGGCAGCAGGCCGTAAAAGAGACCCAGTTTGGGAATATTTTAATGAAGCTCCTACGCCTATCGGTAAGGCTGGCATGCGTGCAAAATGCAAACGGTGCAACAAAGAGATGCAAGGCCTGGTGGCGCGAATGAGGCAACATCATGAGAAGTGCGGTGATGAAGATGACCAAAGAAACAGGCAGGATCTTCAGGTTGGTAAACATTTTTATTGAATCCTATTTCTAAAGACTGAACTGTCATGTGTGAGAAAAATTATATTTCTTATTATTACTGCATGTTACTGTCATTTGGTACAGTTATGAAGAAAAACAAATATTCCTTTTGGGGCAGGGGCAGGGGCAGTGATGTGTTGTGTACAATAAGCAGAAATTGTATAATAAACAATAAAATAACAGCATTGACTTTTTTTGTTGAGGGGAATTCATGGATTCTGGAAACTATCCACCTCCAAGATCACCATCATCCTGTTCTACAGTTTCAGAGTTATCCATCCAGGATAGTGCTTCATTAGCAGCAGCATCATCATCAGACACCCACAGCCACATATCACCATCACCCAAAAGGAAGAAAAAACCTTTACCTCCTGGAACCACCATAGATAGGTTTGTGATAAAGCAGATTAGAAAAAGAGTTGATTGATGAAAAAATTGCCCAGTTTATTTATGCAACGAACTCTTCTTTCCGTCTGACTGAGAACCCACATTTCATTAATATGGTTCAGTCACTGAGACCAGGATACAGTCCACCCAGCAGAGCTGATGTTGCAGCGAAACTGCTGGATCAAGTGTATGACAGAGAAATGGAGCAATGTGCAACAGCTCTGGAGGGTAAAATTGTTAACCTAAGTATTGATGGGTGGAGTAATGTCCACAATGAACCTATTGTATGTGCTTGAATAACAACAGAAGAAGGTAAAGTCTTCCTTGCACAAACAACGGATACGTCAGGAAATGCACACACAGCAGAATACTTACAAGAAGTAGCAGTAAAAGCTATAACGACATGTGAACAAAAATTCAAATGTCTAGTACGCAGTTTGGTCACTGACAATGCTGCAAACGTATCCAAGATGAGAAGAGATTTAGAAGAGCAGGGAGGGAATACAAAGCTGCTAATAACATATGGTTGCTGTGCTCATTTGCTGCACCTCTTAGCCAAAGACGTAAGTGTTCCAGAAATAAAGGCTAATGTTGTTGAAATTGCTAAATACTTCCGTAATAATCATTTTGCTGCAGCAGCTCTGAAAAGGATGGGTGGAACCAAGCTAACGCTCCCACAAGATGTTAGATGGAACTCTGTGGTGGAGTGTTTTGAGCAGTATATCAAAAACTGGCCTATTCTGATGACACTTTGTGAAGAAAATCGAGATGAAATAGAGTCACTGTCACGGCCAAAATCCTCAACATTGGGCTTAAGAGAAATGTTGAACATATGCTGAGCTTCCTGAAACCCATCTCTCAAGCTTTAAACAAAATACAGAAAAATAGCGGTTTTATTGCGGATGCTGTTGAAATTTGGAAGGAACTGAGTGAACACTTAAAAACAGAACTACACATGGACAGAATTAAATTACAAGCAGTAAACAAACGAATGGGACAAGCACTGACTCCAGCTCAATTTTTGGCAAATATTGTCAATATCCAATATCAGGGTCAAAACCTAAGTGCTGAGGAAGAGGAGTTAGCTATGACATGGGTATCCAGCAATCATCCATCTTTAATGCCAACTATAATAAACTTCAGAGCTAAGGGGGAACCATTCAAGAAATATAGGTTTGCTGAAGATATTTTAAGGAAGGTCACACCAGTAAACTGGTGGAAGTCACTTAAGCGCTTGGATTTAGAGACTGTTCAAGTAATGATTTCACTTTTAACAGCAGTAGCTTCTTCTGCAGGCGTTGAAAGAATATTCTCTTCCTTTGGACTCATTCATTCTAAATTGAGAAATCGGTTGGGACCCAATAAAGCAGGAAAGCTTGTTTTTCTTTTCCAGATTATGAATAGGAACAAAGAAGAAGATGATGATGATGATGAAGATGGCGACAAGTGAGCTACAGAGGACAGCAGGGACAGTAGTATTTAAGTTTTTCATGTGTCGGCTGGGCTGACAGTCGAAGTTTCTTAAAATATATATAGATTTTGTTTAGCCAAATTAGTTAACAAACATGGATGTTTGTTTAAGCAAATAACTTATGCTGTAATATTGTTATTGTTTCAGTTGAATAAATCTATTTAAATTGTTATTAAGGTCAGGATTATTTTTCTCCTTCCTAAGTACAACAGAACAGTGGTGTCCAAATATGAATGATTAACCCATTAAACTGGGAAGAAAAAAGGAATATAAAAAGTGATTCTAAAAATCTTCATCTACTTGCATGTTAAAGTAGCAAGAACTAGTTTAGGTAGAAACTTTGATTTAAATCACTGATTTAAATCAAGCCTTACTGACTAGTGATTAAAATCGGTTAGATTTAAATCAAATCCACCCTGCTTCACAGTAGAAAAATGAGGCGGCAAATTTAAAAAAAAAAAAAAAAAAAGAAGAAGAGGATGAAGAAGAACAAATGATGACACCCAGTGGGCCGTGCAGAAAGCAAGCGAGGAGGGGAGAGTGGAGTCCCGCGGCCCACCTTTTCAATCTCCAGAAGCAGACTACATGTAAGTATTTAACTTATTTTCTTAATCTCTACAGTGCAGGTTTAGGTGAGACAGGGATGGTTAAGGATCAGCTAGGAAGATGCAGGGAAAGGTAGTGGTAGCAGAGAGGGGTAAAACGAGGTGACAGGATCCCTTTACCTCCCACCAAGGCATTGACGTTTTCAAAGAGGGTCTGAGCCTCTGGGTTGCTCTGACGAACCTTGAGATCTACAGGTATGGAGATAGGAAGGAGTCAAAGAAGACTCAGAGCAGTAATTTGTACCTTTAAAGTAATGGCTTTAGACCTTTATCAAAGCCCTCCGGTAGGAAGTCAAGTATTTTTGGGATATCTGGCTCTGAAGGGACGCCACCAAAAGCATAAAAAAATCTTCTAAATCTTCTTATAGATTGACTGCGTACCTTGCTTCCTGCTTGCCTGCAGTGTAGATATGACTTGCTCTGAAAGACCTCAAGTCCTCAGGATTTGCTGCTCAGGATCCAGGCTGAAAGGTGCAACTAACGTCTTTTTGGATGAAGCAGTAGACCTTGTCGAAGGAGAGCTCTAGCAGTAAAGATTAATGGCTCCACCAGGGATAGGAAATACCAGTTCCTCTGTGGCCAAAATGGTACCACAAAAATAACCTTGGCCTGATCCTCCTGAATCATCCTCAGGACTCTTGGCATCAATGGTAGAGGGGGAAAAGCCGAGTCCCTATCCTGGGACAGGATAATGATGGGAGTGCTGGTGTGTCACGGTCCGCGCTGCTGTGGCATGAATAAACTCACTAAAGAGACAGCAGTTATTCCATCCTTTTATTTCCTCCTCTTTCCTACGCGTTTCAGCGCCACACCCGGCGCCTTCCTCAGGGACATCCCTGAATGTCCCTGAGGAAGGCGCCGGGTGTGGCGCTGAAACGCGTAGGAAAGAGGAGGAAATAAAAGGATGGAATAACTGCTGTCTCTTTGGTGAGTTTATTCATGCCACAGCAGCGCGGACCGTGACACACCAGCACTCCCATCATTATCTTGGATTCAAACCACTATCCAGTGGTCGGTGGAGGTCCTGCAGCAGCTGGAACACTTGATTCCAAAAACGCCTTCAAACCAGTTGTGGGGATCACAACTCGACCAGGTGAGCAGCTTCATAGCACCACCACCTTACACAAGTGTCATCAGTGATAGGGCACTATTGCGCCTCTTGTCCCCCTCCCTATTTTCTTTTCACAGTATCCTGGGACAGGGCGTCCACTGCCTGAGGGTCATCTGCTAGATACAGGGAGAAAAAAAATTCTTGTGTTCTTCTTTGAGGCAAAAAGATCTATCCAAGGAGAGCCTCACTTGCACACTAACAGCCAGTAAGCCTAATCGTCTTAATTCTCATTCCAATGCTTCCAAACGACGACGGATAAAATAATCCGCTATCTTGTCAAAGGACAGTGTAGGGATCAGTCTCTATAGCAGCAGCAAGTAAGGCAGTGACACTCAGGCTCAGTCCAAAAACAAGTGTGTTTTATTGCACACAATGGCAAAATAACAGAAATAGTCCTTTCATCAGGATAACAGCGTCGGCGCTAAACCTGCTCCTCCTGGAGCTCGCCTAGGGGCCCTACCCCACCTTGGGGTCCGGTACACACTCCCTGTGCTCTCACAGGCTACTTTCCCACAGGCTGCACTCCTCTGCAGTCTGATCTCTTCTCACAACACCTTGACAGCCGTCTCTTCCGGCCTAATCTCTCTCACCTGTCTTTCCCTCCCAGCTACTTCAAAAGCCTGGGGCGGGAGATGAGGAATGGAGGCCCGCCCAAAACCTTCCCCCATTCCTCATAGATGAGGTCCCATACATGCAGTAGCTCACCATCCTTGGGGAAACATAGCGTCCCTCTACCACCATTCCCTTTGCTACCTCACACACCCCCCCCCCTCAGTTCAACCCTGGGGGGGTGAACTTGTGACACCAAACAGTGAGTCCGGGACAAGGCATCCGCATTGCCATGCAGCCTCCCGGCTCTGTGTTCCACCGTGAAGTTAAAGTTCTGGAGCGACAAGAACCACCTGGCGACTCGCGCATTCCTCTCTCTGGACTGGCTCATCCACGTGAGTGGGGAATGGTCAGTCACCAACCGAAACCGTCGCCCCAGCAGGTAGTACCTCAACGCTTCCAAGGCCCATTTGATGGCTAGGCACTCCCTCTCGACCACACTGTAATTTTTCTCTGCAGGCGTGAGCTTGCGGCTCAGGTAGGTAACGGGGTGTTCTTCCCCATTAACCTCCTGAGAAAGGACTGCCCCTAGCCCCACTTCTGATGCATCGGTCTGAACGACGAAGGTTTGGGTGAAGTTAGGTGTGATAAGGATGGGAGACCCGCATAACACCGTCTTCAAGTCCCGAAAGGCATGCTCGGCCTGGGGGTTCCATTTTACCATGACGGGCCGTCTTCCTTTCAGAAGGTCCGTCAATGGGGCTGAGAGTGTGGCAAAATTGGGGATGAACCTCCTGTAGTATCCCACAATTCCCAGAAAGGCTCTCACCTGCTTTACTGTCCTTGGTTGTGGCCAACTCTGGATGGCTTCGACCTTGTTGACCTGCGGCTTAATCATACCTCGCCCTATCACGTACCCCAAATAGCGTGCCTCCTCCATTCCCAGAGCACACTTTTTGGGGTTGGCAGTCAGCCCCGCTGCCCTGCCCGGAGAGAGTCCACCACAGCCTGTACCTTGGCCAAGTGGCTCTCCCAGTCGCTGCTGAAAACGATGATATCATCCAGATAGGCCGAGGCATACCTCTGATGAGGCTTCAACACGATGTCCATTAATCTTTGGAACGTGGCTGGAGCCCCATGTAAGCCAAATGGCAACACCAGGTAGTGAAACAGACCCTCCGGAGTGATGAACGCGGTCTTCTCTTTGGCGCTATCCGTGAGGGGTACTTGCCAGTATCCCTTAGTTAGATCGAGTGTGGAGAAGTACCGGGCTTTTCTGAGTCTTTCAATCAGCTCGTCTACTCGTGGCATTGGATAAGCGTCAAATTTAGAGACCTCGTTCAGCCTCCGGAAATCGTTGCAAAACCGTATCGTCCCATCGGGTTTGGGAATGAGAACAATGGGACTAGCCCATTCACTTTTCGACTCCTCAATAACCCCTAACTCCAGCATTTCACGAACCTCCTCTGAAATGGCCTTTCGCCGTGCCTCTGGTACTCGGTATGGCCTCATCCGAACTTTGACCTGGGGCTCAGTGACAATGTCGTGTTTAATCAACGAGGTACGCCCTGGCACCTTTGAAAACACATCCGTATTCCTGGCCACAAACTCTCGCGACTCTTGCTGCTGGTTTTTCGTGAGGGTTTCTGCTACCGTCACTTCTGCCACTGCCCCCTCAGGCACTATCTTGGCCTGAAAAGCAAGTGCGGGAGGACGGTCAACGGGAGACCCTTCTGTACCCAGACCCTCTCTGTCTTTCCAGGCTTTTAGCAGATTTACATGGTATATCTGCTCGGTCTTTCTCCGACCCGGCTGATATACCTTGTAGTTGACCTCCCCGACCTTTTCTAGGACTTCGTAGGGCCCTTGCCACTTTGCTAAGAATTTACTCTCCACAGTAGGCACTAATACCAGGACTCGGTCACCCGGGTTAAAAGTTCTGACCTTAGCGGATCTATTATATACCCGACTTTGAGCTCTTTGGGCTTCCTCTAAGTGCTCTTTCACTATCGGCATCACCGCTGCCATCCGGTCCTGCATGGTCGCGATGTGCTCGACTACACTTTTGTGGGGGGTGGGTTCCTGCTCCCATCCCTCTTTGGCAAGGTCGAGCAGGCCCCGGGGATGTCTACCATACACGAGTTCGAACGGAGAAAAACCTGTCGAGGCCTGTGGTACCTCCCGAATCGCGAACATCAGGTATGGTAGAAGACAATCCCAGTCCTTCCCATCCCTGGATACCACCTTCTTCAGCATGCTCTTTAGAGTTTTGTTGAATCGTTCGACTAAGCCATCTGTCTGCGGATGGTAGACCGAGGTGCGCAACTGCTTTACCCTGAACAGTTTACATAGCTCCTTGGTAACCTTGGACATGAACGGCGTCCCCTGGTCTGTAAGTATTTCTTTCGGAATCCCTACCCGGCAGAACACGGCGAGTAGCTCTTTGGCTATCAATTTCGCCGAGGTGTGCCGCAGTGGAATTGCCTCTGGATACCTGGCAGCGTAATCCATGATTACCAGGATATGCTGATGCCCTCGGGCAGACTTGACCAGAGGACCCACCAGATCCATGGCGACCCTTTCAAATGGTACGTCTATAATGGGCAGGGGTACCAAGGGACTACGGAAA
Organism: Allobates femoralis; assembly: GCA_033576535.1. NCBI lineage: Eukaryota > Metazoa > Chordata > Amphibia > Anura > Aromobatidae > Allobates > Allobates femoralis. Next base: position 324,907,817 of record JARQOC010000005.1, on the reverse strand, counting down.
TGCGACATAGGAGCGGATTGCTGACACTCTGGGCATGATTCGCAATACCGCTGCACCTCCCGAAACACTCCCGGCCAGTAAAACCGCTGCAAAATTCGTTCCAGAGTCTTTTTATGGCCGAGGTGTCCGCCCAGCACATGCCTATGTGCCAAGTCGAGCACCGTCGGGCGAAAAGGCTGTGGAACCACCAGCTGTTCCAAGGTCTCACCCCGCACTCTGTCAACCCTGTATAGTAGATCCTGGTTGACAGCCATGTGGGGAAACACCTGGTCTGCTCCTGGGTACTGAAACACCCCATTAATACAAATGACATTTTCCCTTGCCCGATTTAACGTCGGGTCTTGGAGCTGTGCAGTACCAAAATTGTCACGGGGAACTCCCAACTCTGCAAACTCAGGTACTGACCCGAGCTCGTCGGCTTCACCCGCCAATACCTCTAAAGGGGACATTGTTACTCCCACGGCTGGCACCCCTGAGTCGGGATCACGAGGTTCAGGCTCAGGGTCAGTAACATTCTGGACTTGTTTATCCCTTGACCCCGGGTTCCCCGGTAACAGAGCCCAGAATAGGGGAAAGTCTCTCCCAAGGATCAGTCCATACGGCAGGGACTCTAACACTCCCACCTCATGCCAACACTCCCCCTTTGGGGTTTTGATAGGGATTATGGCGGTAGGGTACTCTTTCAAGTCCCCATGAATGCACAAGACCCCCACATTACGTCCCGTGTAAGATGCAGACCCAGCCAAGGTGGCCTGCACCAGGGTGACAAGGCTTCCCGAGTCCAAGAGGGCAGCTGCAGGACATCCCGCCACCGTAACCTGACACATGGGAGAGACATGTGCAGGCTCCGGGGGAGCAGCGGTATATACCGGGGAGGCATAGAGGGAGACGCGCCGGGCCGCACTGCAGTCCATAGGATCTGTGGTGATAGGGCAGTTTGCAGCAATGTGTCCTCGCTCTTGACACCTCCAGCACACAACAGTCTCCAGCTTCCTTGCCTGAGGGCCTGCAGGGGTGGGGGTGCGGGACAGAGTCCTGTAGATCTCAGGGTTGGTGACCTTGCGGGATTTGGGGAGCACACGGACTGGGGAAGACACTTTTAACAAGTTCTGGGTGGCCTCATAGCGTTCCACCAAACCGACCAGCTGGTTGGCATCGACAGGGTCCCCATGTCCCACCCACTGCTGTATGGCTGGGGGCAAGGCCCGCACAAACTTGTCCAGTACCACTCTTTCAACCATCTGCGCTGGGACAACAGCTCCGGCTGTAACCATTTTTTTACAAGATGGACGAGATCATACATCTGAGACCGGACCGCTAGTCTCTACATAGGCCCAGCGATGGACTCTCTGGGCCCGGAGATACACATTCACACCCAATCGAGCTAGAATCTCGGCTTTTACCTTTTGATAGTCCCGGGCGTCTTGCTCGCTCAGGTCGTAGTACGCTTTCTGAGGCTCTCCAATCAGATATGGCGCTACGACCTCCGACCATTGGTGTAGCGGCAGGCTCTCTCGCTCTGCCACTCTCTCGAACCCCGCCAAGAAAGCCTCGACATCGTCCCCTGCTGTCATCTTTTGGAGGGACGCACGGACCCTCTTCTTGATGTCCTGCTGGTGATCAGCTGGTGCGCTTGACCTCAGGGCGGTTAACTGTTCCATCAGGAGTTGGTTGGTTTGCTGTTGAAGTCTCAGGGCCTCCGTATGGCTGTGCTGCTGGGCCTGCAGCGCCTCAGCATACATCTGCTGTTGCTGCTTCTGCTGCAGGTTGGCTTCAACCAATGCCTTCACAACGTCCTCCATTGCTGAGCGCTGCTTTAGGGCTTGCTTCACCCAGGACATACAACTCGTCCTCTTCAGCGGTTAGTGTATGCCTTACTGCATTGCCCGCATTCTCCACCATATGTAGGGATCAGTCTCTATAGCAGCAGCAAGTAAGGCAGTGACACTCAGGCTCAGTCCAAAAACAAGTGTGTTTTATTGCACACAATGGCAAAATAACAGAAATAGTCCTTTCATCAGGATAACAGCGTCGGCGCTAAACCTGCTCCTCCTGGAGCTCGCCTAGGGGTCCTACCCCACCTTGGGGTCCGGTACACACTCCCTGTGTACACACAGGCTACTTTCCCACAGGCTGCACTCCTCTGCAGTCTGATCTCTTCTCACAACACCTTGACAGCCGTCTCTTCCGGCCTAATCTCTCTCACCTGTCTTTCCCTCCCAGCTACTTCAAAAGCCTGGGGCGGGAGATGAGGAATGGAGGCCCGCCCAAAACCTTCCCCCATTCCTCATAGATGAGGTCCCATACATGCAGTAGCTCACCATCCTTGGGGAAACATAGCGTCCCTCTACCACCATTCCCCTTGCTACCTCACAACAGCTATGATGGAGAGAGCTTGGATAGGCATGGATATTTAAATAACAGTAACATATGCTTGACTACTCGACAGTGAAAGTAATAAACTGGAGTAGTGCAGCCAGCTATGTGCTGGGTGTGAAGATGGTTATTGCAAGAAAACTACAAAGGGTATGGTAATGATTTTACATGTTTTAAAATGGCTGCCCCAACACTAATCAAGGGTACCATCATAGTGAAAATGACCTGACAGAGTCCCTTTAATGATATTCCCATACAAGTGAATACATGACTTGAGATTCATGAAAGGTAGGTTTAAGATCAACCACTACGCATTTCCCCCCCTCTTCAATTTTCAGGGTTCCATATGAAGACTACGGCTGGCTTCACACTGCAGTTTTTTCACTGATCAATGTCCATCAGTGTTTGGGTGCCAAAACCAGGAGGAGTATCTCCAAAACTCAGAACAGGTGTCAATCTTTCGATTATAGTTTTTCTCTGCAAGTTCCTCTCCAGGTTTTGGCACACAAACTGGATGGACAGACGCCTTTCCCTCCTGTGAATGTATGTGAATGACATACATCATCATTCACAACTCTCGCTGCTGCGTAGTGGCCCATACTTCAGCCAGCCTCCTGTGCACAAGTGATTAAAAGGGGATCAGTACATGGCTGAACAGTGTCAATAACAAAAATCCAAAAGGAAAATTACCTCAGATGGGGATTTTATTTTATATTGAGCTACAGTGCCCTCTCCACTTATTGTATACTAGTAAAAAGGCCCGATGCAATTGCATCGGGAGCAGGGTGAAATGAATTGTGTGTATACAGGCGGGCCAGTGGGTAGCAGAGTATACAGGGGGCTCTGTGGGTAGCAGAGTATACAGACGGCTCTGAGGGTAGGAGATTATACAGGTGACTCTGTGGGTAGCAGAGTATACAGGTGGGTCTGTGGGTAGTGGAGTATACAGGCGTGTGTGGTGGTGGTGGCAGAGTATACAGGTGTGTGTGGTGGTGGTGGCAGAGTATATAGGTGTCTGTGGTGGCATAGTATACAGGCATCTGTGTGGTGGCAGAGTATAGAGGTGTCTGTGGTGGTGGGCGGCAGAGTATACAGGCGTGTGTGGTGGGGGCAGAGTGTAGAGGCGTGTGTGGTGGTGGCAGAGTGTACAGGCGTGTGTGGTGGTGGCAGAGTATACAGGCAGGTGTGGTGGTGGCGGCAGAGTATACAGGCGTCTGTGGTGGCGGCAGAGTGTACAGGTGTGTGTGGTGGTGGCAGAGTGTACAGGCGTGTGTGGTGGTGGCAGAGTGTACAGGCGTGTGTGGTGGTGGCGGCAGAGTGTACAGGCGTGTGTGGTGGTGGCAGAGTGTACAGGCGTGTGTGGTGGCGGCAGAGTGTACAGGCGTGTGTGGTGGCGGCAGAGTGTACAGGCGTGTGTGGTGGCGGCAGAGTGTAGAGGCGTGTGTGGTGGCGGCAGAGTGTAGAGGCGTGTGTGGTGGCGGCAGAGTGTACAGGCGTGTGTGGTGGTGGCAGAGTGTACAGGCGTGTGTGGTGGTGGCGGCAGAGTGTACAGGCGTGTGTGTTGGAGTGTACAGGCGTGTGTGGTGGCGGCAGAGTGTACAGGCGTGTGTGGTGGCGGCAGAGTGTACAGGCGTGTGTGGTGGTGGCGGCAGAGTGTACAGGCGTGTGTGGTGGTGGCAGAGTGTACAGGCGTGTGTGGTGGTGGCAGAGTGTAGAGTCGTGTGTGGTGGTGGCGGCAGAGTGTACAGGCGTGTGTGGTGGAGTGTACAGGCGTGTGTGGTGGCGGCAGAGTGTACAGGCGTGTGTGGTGGCGGCAGAGTGTACAGGCGTGTGTGGTGGTGGCGGCAGAGTGTACAGGCGTGTGTGGTGGTGGCGGCAGAGTGTACAGGCGTGTGTGGTGGCAGAGTGTACAGGCGTGTGTGGTGGCAGAGTATACAGGCGTGTGTGGTGGTGGAGTATACAGGCGTGTGTGGTGGTGGCAGAGTGTAGAGGCGTGTGTGGTGGTGGAGTATAGAGGTGTCTGTGGTGCGCTCGTGCAAGGCAGGGGTTAAAAAAAAAAAAAAAAAGATTATGCTCACCTCACCCCGAGCCCCCGCCGTCTTCTGCCGTGTTCCGCCGTCTTCTGCCGTGTTCCGCTAGGCTCCCGGTGGCTGTGCAGGCTCCCGGTGTCTGGAGTGATCTTCTATCTACTGAGACTGAAGGACCTGTGGTGATGTCAGAGTCACGTGACCCGCGATTTGCCTGGAGTAAGCTGGTGTCACGTGACTCTGACATCACCACAGGTCCTTCAGTCTCAGTAGATAGAAGATCACTGGAGGCACCGGGAGCCTGCACAGCCACCGGGAGCCTAGCGGAACACGGCAGAAGACGGCGGGAGAGGGCGGGAGACAGCGCGGGCTCGGGTAGAGGTGAGGATTTTATTTTTTTTAGAGTAGTGCGGGTCTGCGGCTCGTGATGACGCTGCGCGTCATCACTCGCAGTCCCGCGCAAAGCATGTTGGGATTGGGCTACAGTGCCCAACTCCCGATTATATTGTATATTACAGAATCTAAGTATCAATTAGTTTCTCCACTATGTTGTCATGAATGGACTACACTGCCCAACATGCTTAGCTGCCAGGTGTTGGTCTATTCAGTTTGTATTTCCAACACTCACATGCATTATTAACTATGAATGAACGTTATATATAAATATCTGATGTTAGACATACAGATTTCTAGTTATGGCAGTATGGAATGAAAAGAAAACCTTCAGACTACAGTAATTAAACAAGGACTGAATGCACCGCACACATCCAAGAAAGCAGCTCCCGCCACTGAATGAATCAGGCACTGCCCACATGGGGAGGGTTGTCGGATTGGCAGGGCAATGTGACACAGACTTGAGTACTTTCTGAAACCTGGAGATAGATATTGACTCCATGGAAGACAGCAGCTGGTACTGTCAAAAAAGGTGAGGCACCGAAAGAAAATGCTGACAAGAGAGCCTGTGCTACACTCTCACGCTATGGTCACACATAGGGTTTTTCCTGTGATGTGGGTGCATATGTATCTTGGTTTTATGCAAATCCATGCTAATCTAAATCTGCATTTACAATCCTAGCAAAATCTATGTGGTTGAGGGAAAATTGTGCACACACATTGGTTTTATGTCCTGCCATTAATTGAAACCTGCATGGTTTTTACTGCGTTTTGGAAAGAATGAGCGCGTCAATTCTTTGCTGTGTTTTTGCCTCGGTTTTGGAATGTCATAGCTTGAAAATCACTATATTTTCAATTGTAAACCAAAACTAGAAAATCGCTGTAAAGAATCTGCAAAGCAGTGGTAAAAATGCAACAAAAACGTGTTGTAAAACCGCAGGAATACGTCAGTGAGAGATTGTTTACCATCATCTCACCTCACTTCTTGCTGCAGAAAAAAAAACACAGCAAAAACACCCTGTGTGAACACGGCCTTAAGAGGATTTTCCCGCCAATCGAGATTATACTTAAAAGTAGTTTTCCTGTGAACAATGTACATTTTAATCAATAGATACTGGAAGAAGAAGGATTTCCTCAAATGGATGTGTTAACCCCTCCAACACCCTGCGATTTTTCATTTTTTACCTAGAGCCACAATTTTTTTGTCATGGCCTTTTTTCCTTACTGAAAAGAGGGGGCTGAATACTCCTTTCCCCTTTTCAGCACTAAGGATAGAACTTCCCGTTTTAAGGCTTGCTATCATGCTGTTGAGGTCTGGAATTTTGTGACGAAAAATCTTTCAGGTGGACAAGAAATTCATTCTAACTTTAATCCCTCGTGCGTCTATGGTCTATTTCCTCACTGATATCTCAAACCAGGCAGGAAGAAAGGTGTTCAGGTCTGTCACCTACCTAGGGCCTGGTCATTGACTTATCCATCTCTTTAGGGGAGTTAAACAGGCTGGGAATCATATAGACTTTTACCTTTGCTCTTGCGATTTTCCATCTTGGCTCCCCAGACCATGGGGACCTGAACAGCCTTTTCCCAGATCCATGAAAAGATCATCTCTGAAAGGAACTATAGGGAAACCCTTTCTTGGTATCTGCCACCTTCGCCAGGACATTATCCAACTCTTCTTGACATGGAATGCCACAACCTCTACTTTTTAAGTAAAGATCACTTAACCAATTTTTCAGCTAAAGAGCTCAGCATGCCAAGTTGGACAAGGAATAAGAGCGAGCTGTAAGATTTGCTGCACCAGCCAAGGCATCTGCTTTCTGGATTGTTGGAAAACCACCCAAAATAATTCCTATGAAGTACCTGAAGGGTTAAAATTCTTCAATGTGGTCTTAAGTAGCCTGAGGGGTCCAGTTTTCAGCATGGTGTCACGTTTGAGTGGTTTCTGTCATATAGGCCCCTCAAAGTCACTTCAAATGTGTTGTGGTGTCTGAAAAAAGTGGTGTAAATTTTGATGTAAAGATGAGAAATTGCTGATAAACTTTGAACTGTAACATCCTAACAAAAAAAATTGTTTTCAAAATTGTGTTGATGTAAAGAGGATATGTGGAATTTATATATTGTGACTTTATCATCTGTTTAACAGTATAACAATTTAAAAATTGCAAGTATTCACAATGTTTGCAAAATTTCCATTTATAAGTTTTTCAAAAAGAAACACAAAAATTATCAACCTAATTTCACCACTAAAATAAAGTCCAATAAGTCATGAAAAAACAAAAATTTCATAATCACTGGGATCCGTTGAAGCGTTCCAGATTTATCATCTCATAGAGGGGCACTGGTCAGATTTGACAAAAATGGTTTGGTCATTAGGGTCAAAACAGGCTGGGGATGAAGGGCTAAAGGGGCTTTTGCTGACTACCAGGCCCTTTTAAGAAGGTGGTCAGTTTGTTTGGTTTTTCTTTAAATCTAGAGGATCTTTCAGGAGGCCTCTGTTTTCAGAGCAGACCTGTGGGACACTCGAGAAATGGCTGCCTCAATCATAGGTGGTTTTTCCCAACATTCAGAAATATTGGATTCAAAAGGGGCATTTTCTCTTAACTCTCTTTGGAGTGCAGCCCTTCTTATCAGGTTCCTTCCACTGCTTTATTAAGGAAGACATGTTCTTATGCACTGGAAAACATCAGTGCCCCAATTTCTAATCCCCCAATACATCACATCTTGTATAATGTTGGGTTCCCAGATGTTCTCAACTTTCATTGTGGCATCAATGGCTTTGACTAACTTAGCTAAAAAGCATGGCCTTCATTATCTTCCGAAGAGGACAAGGATAAAACGTCTGAGTAAAATTATTCTAATCCTTCATCTCCCAAATACTCACCAGAAGGTGCATCTCCAAAAACATCCCATCAAGCTAAAAAGCATAAGGTGTCCTCTTGAACAACTTAAAGGAGTCTGACTTCTGTTCTCAACATAGCCTCTCCTAGCATGCCTTCAGTACACATCTGACAATATTTTGTCATAAGCTGGCAATAACCTAGATCTGCATACCAGGGCTGTGCGGTCCATAAAATAATCCTCCGACTCAGACTCATCAACTTTCCCGACTCCCTGATACACGGCTCATGTTTAAGTGATAAATTGATTGCAGCAAAATGTGAACATTAGACTTTTAATCATTATTATGATACAATATTCAAGCGATTTTGATAGAACATAATTATTCATAATATTCAGCACATATTGCATTGAACTACTGTACCCAATTTATTATATATTTTAGGAGGTGGAGTCTGTCTGTTTTATACCAAGTCCCCAAAATGGACACAAACGGACTCCACAGCCTTGCCACATGGGCACTTACTTTGCCTCTGCCTTCCTATGCCTTTCCTATAAAAAAACTTTATATATATAAAACAAAAAAAAAAAAAACACATTGATCCAGAGGCAAAAGGGTTAACTGTAACTTACACATTCCCTTCCCCCAGGTGCTCGCTCCCTTGTGCTTTCTCTCCCCATACACTCTCTATCCCCAGTGGGCGCTCTCACCCCCCTGTATTCTGTCTGTCCCTTTGTGTCATCTCTCCCCCATGTGCCATCATCGTGTTCCCCCCCCCGTGCGCTTTCCCTGCACTCTCACCCCTGGCACACCCTCACCCCACCGTACACCCCCTCTCTCCTCACACATGCACCCTCTGTCATCTTGTGCCATGTCCCCAAACGCTGTCTCTTCCCCTGTGTGCTGTCTACCCCTGTGCTTACTCTCTCCTTGCCCCAATTCGCCCTCTTCCCCCCAGCCCCTTGCACCCTCTCCCTACCCCTGTGAACGCTCTCTCTCTCCCCCTATTGCTATCTGTGCCCCCTGTGGGCAGTCTCTTCCCCCAGCGTGCTCTCTGTTCCCTTGTGCCATCTGTTCCCCCATGCGCTCTCTTCCCCCTCTGTGTTTTCTGACCCCTTATGCTGTCTCTCCTCCATGCACTGGTCTTCCCCTTGTGCCGTTTCTCCTCTGTGTGCGGTCTGTCCCAATGTGCCATCTCTCCCCCTGCGTGCCATCTGTCCCCCTATACCGTCTGTTCCCCTGTGGGCAGTCTCTTCCCTTGTGCCATTTGTCCCCCCCATGGGCTATCTTCCCCCTGTGTGCTTTGTCTCCTTGTGCCATCTCTCCACCATGTGGTCTGTCCCCTTGTGCTGTTTCTCCGCCTCATGTATTCTCTTCCCCCTGTGCTGTCTGTCCCTTTGTGCATTCTCTTTCCTCTGTGTGAAGTCTGTTCCCATGTGTCGTCTCTCCCCGTCCTTGTGCACTTTCTTCCCCCGCCCCGTGGTGTACAAAATGGCATCGTGAGTGCACATGGGCGCTGGGTCACACCACCACCATCTTGGTGGTCACTCATCGCCTAATGACTCTCTGGGCCTGCTCATACCACACGCAGGCGCAGCGAGTAATTCAGTGGTGAGGTCCAGTGGGATGAGTGAGGTGGGTTCAACGTCTGTTTCAGGTGTCGTCTCTCTCCCATGTGCGCTGTTCCCCCAGTCCGCTCTCTCTCTCCCCTTTGTGCTGTCTTCTCACCTCTGTGCTCTCTCCTTTGACCTGTTCCTTGGTTCACCCCCCCCCCCCCCCTTGAGCCGTCTTCCCTTTGTGCGCTCTCCCCTTGGTGTGCGGTCTGTGCACACTTTCGAGCTGTGTCCCCCCCCACATGCCATCTTTCTCACTCCTGTGTTGTGTACTCCTCTCATGTGCTCTCTTCATTGAGCTTTCTCCCCCGTGTGCGCTCTTTCTGCCCCCATGCGCTGTCTCTCTCTCCCCCCTGTGCTTTGTCTCTTCCCCGTGTGCTCTCTGTCCCTAGTGTGCTTTGTATCCCCCTGTGCGGTAAGCGCGGTTTGCACACATGCGCTGTCACTGTGGCTGCCATCTGTAACTGGGCATGCGTGTCAGGTATGCACATTCCCAGTTACTGAGGCGGCGTTGTTTGCGGTGATAAGGTTCGGGGATGGCGGTGTGAAGCGTCGGGTTTCTGCAGAGATGAAGTGCATCAGCGGTTGCGGGTGGCATTGGGTACTGCCAGGGGGCACCAAAAGTGCACCTCCATCACTTAGGTGTGCAAATATGGCAGTCACAGTGCGTGATGTCTGGACAACATGACGCTGGAAGTGAATGACGGACGGGACTTCGCGAGTAGATAATCAAGGTATTTAGATAGAACATAATAATTCATAATGGTATTCAGCACATACTGAACTACTGTACCTAATTTATTATATATTTTAGGAGTCTAAGTCGATCCACTTTATACAGACTCCATCAAAATTGACACCGACTCAGACTCCACAGCCCTGTGGCCATGGAGATAAAGATAATGGTGGGGTTACACATAGCGATATCGTCCCGATATCGCATACAACGCCGCGGGAGCACGCATTTTGGGAGCACTTTTCCCGATATCGCATCGCCGGTTTACACGCTGCGATATCGGGAAACAACGTCCCTCCGATGTGTACGCCCACCAACCCAGTAACGACCATTTAACATGGGAGTTAATGGGTGAGGTGCGAGTACGCATCGGAGTTGGGCTGTCACACGCAGCGATGCTGGTACAACGGCCATGCGATATCGGGGAGTTGAATAGCTCTGCTATTCAACTCCGATATCGTTTTGGCATCGTTCCAGCATCGCGTTGTATGCTAAAACAGTACAACGCGCACCCGATATCGGCTCCAACCCGCGACCCACGTGACTTTTTGTCGGAGTTGGGTCGGAGTTGGACGCCGATATCGCGGCGTGTAAACCCACCATAAGAGACCACTCAGGCAAGCATTTCTGCACCTTCTGCAGTCCTAATCATTAGATCTTATTTCCTCTTCAAATGATAGCACAAAACACAGCAAAGCCTTACACATGCAGACTTATAAAACCAGCTAATGAGCCTACAGAATTATATTTATGTTTTATTTTATAATAATACAAAGCGGCAATCTTTAGCCATTAGTCACTGAATAATAAGGATATTTGCACATGTAATTTTATTTTATATTTAACAAGTGTTGGATATACAGAACATAACTGGAACCACCCGAATGCAATACAAACTTGGGCCAATGCCATTTTGCATGACAGATGCTGTCCTAAATAATATCATGAAACCTAAGAGCATCTGAAAACATGGGTGTTTCTAGGTCACAATACAATCGCAGGGCTGAACAATAATAATAATAAATAATAATAATATAAAAATTATAACATCAGCAATGAAGATTAACCAGTTGAAGCAGAGTTGACCCAAGAACGAAATTAGGATATTATGAGCTAGTTCTTTCTTTACAGATATTTTAGAAGTGATGTGCTGCAATATATCCCAATTATAAATCGCTTAATACAATTTTCAGGAACAAGTGTAGTGAGTGAAATATAATTACCGTAAGCCAGATCCTAATGGTAATCCTACATCTACACTCGAGTGTGGGACTGTCACTTCAAATGACTGATCTATGCTTTATAAACAGAAATTAACTATTGGAAACTCATTTTAATGTGGTCAGACATAATCCCTACTGATCAGAGTTAGATTTTACACATAAAATGGCTCAAGCATAGATTCACAGAGCACCATAGATCTGCTAAAGCCCTGCCACATGTATTTAACAACCACAAACAAATGGCCATTTCATTATCACTGAAAAGTCCAGCACAGAAAGGCTAGGTTAGTCACTGACCAAACTTGCCAGACTGCATGTCCAGAGAACAAAAAGGAGTGTTGATGCTGGCCACACGCACCCTTCCTCTGTGACCCAGAAAGTAAACAATACTGCTAAGGTCACAGCAGAAAAAAGGGAAGGGAACACAGAGAGAGCGCAGAAAGTAATGTCACTCGGACAACTCCTGCATTACTGCTATCAAAACTCTGTGAAACAGATACAAAATCCTGCTGACAGGGCTACTGTTTGCCCGCATCTTTCCCTGCACACGTTGGCTGATCAGATCTACAGACATTTCCCTATTACAGCTGTCGATGGATCGGAGATCCACCTGTTCATCAGTTAAATCCCACTCAATCTCTGACAGCGGGACTTAAAACGTGCCGTCAGGGAGTGCGCTATTCCCCACTCTCATCAGTGGGCTAAGAAAGTGATTGCTGCGCACCAATAGGTTATCATAACAGCCAGGAGTCAGCTGATGACCCCTGTGCGTCATGACGACCTGCCGGCTGTGTATTATTTATCTTTCTCTAGAACATATATACAATATATATATATATATATATATATATATATATATATATATATATATTATAAATGTACACATATATACATATTAGATGGTTTTCTGATGCTATTGCATCGGGAGGGCAGTGACATCACAATGGGGGCAGGCTTTGTGACGCTGGGGGTAGCGGCCCTATCTCCCCCCGTGTGGTCTCTCCCCTGTCTCTATCCCTGTCTCTCCCAATATTTATAAATAAATGTATTTTTACTTAATACCGGTGGCGGGTGTGCGACCCCCTGCTGCAAGACGACCGGGGGCTGCGTGCGGCCCCCTGCTGCAAGACGACCGGGGGCTGCGTGCGGCCCCCTGCTGCAAGACGACCGGGGGCTGCGTGCAGCCTCCTGCTTTAAGACTGGGGGCTGTGTGCAGCATCCTGCTAAAATACTGGGGTCTGTGTGTGGCCTCCTGCTTCAAGACCGGGGGGCTGTGTGCGGCCTCCTTCTTTAATACTGGTGGCTAGGTGGCTACATGCACCATTATTGTTCTTTTGCCTCTATGGATATGTCCCTATGTGACAATCCCGTAACCTATCAAATGATCTTTCAAAAGTTGAATACATGACATGTCACATAATACATCTTCTAAACAGTCTGGTACCCTGGCTACTCTTAATCCGCACCTAATCCTCACTGTAATTAGTTTTATACTTTGTTCAAATCTCCAGGAAATCTGAAATGTTACTAGTTGTTAGAAGAATAACAAAGAGGAGTCTTAATGCCTTTGGTATTTGTGTGGTTGCTGCTTCACAGAGCCAGGTCCCAGTGTGTGGCATTTTCTAGAAGTCCTTGTCTTTAGCAAGTTTCCCTGAATGTTTCACAGACATGCTTAAGCTGTGTTAGACTGCATTCACACACAGCATAATTTTCGCGTCTTTTTACTTTTCCCGGCAAAGTGAATGGAAATTCACTTTTGCCATTCAGACACTGCGCTTTTTTCGGCTACGCTTTTATGGGAGAAAGTGCACGTGTATAAAGAATCAACATGTCAATTATTTGTGTAAATATGCGCGCGCTTTCAGACAATGCCTATTCCAGCGCCTAAAAGTGCCGACACAGGGGGAAGGTATGTCACATGGTGGAAGAATCCTGTGTTCCTCCCCCCGTGTGACATGTCGATACTGTAGGTTCGCTTTCGCAGTGTATCTACATAACCTTTATTTCGCTTTCGCAGTGTAACAAAAAAGTGTTCAAGATAAAAAAATAAAATACTTGCCTCTCTGCCGGCTGTCCGGGACCCAAGGAGAAGACGTCCGATCGCTGCAAGGAACTTAATGATGTGATTGGCCGGTAGTGATCAGCTGATGTGTCACGTGACATCATCAGCTGATAGTGATGTGACATCATCAGCAATCAGTATAAAACGCACACCAAAACTGATCAATTTAAACAGCTCAGCTGATGCTGTCAAGCAGGGGCTGGCTGGCGACTCTAACTCTGGGTGGCAGTTTTGTTCTGCCAGCCCTTAGGTGAGGACCGAGGGGATAGGAGGGTGGGTACCATCAGACTTTTTTTTGGTTGGGATGCTGCTATCGCCGGTCACACATTGTGTCACCCGCCGCATCTGCTGTACTTTCACAGCGCCAGCCAAAAAGCGCTGCCGACCGGCCCATTTGTGGGGGGGCGGCCCTAGATGAGGGCTATACCACCAGCCCAGGGGGCACTTGCCCCCCTGCCACATGGGCCAGTCCGCCCATGCTGTCAAGTCACGATCAGCTGATGATATTACATGGCACATCAGCTGATTGGTTTGGCGGGTGGTTTAAACCATTCAGCTGATGCTGTCAGATATCATCAGCTTATTGGTTTGCCGCCGGTCAGCTGATTAAGGTCCTGCAGCGATCGGACGTGGACGCCTCGCATCCCTGGACACTTGTTGGAGAGGTATTTTTTTATGTTTGATACCCATTGCTTTCTTGTAGTTCACTCTCGCAGTGTATGTAGATACACTGTGAAAGTGCACAAATGTCACATGGTAACAGGATTATTCCTGCCCCCGTGTGACATCACTTCTCCATGCGTTCTTGGGGGGGGAAAGTGGCTGTATAAAAAAAATTTAAAAAAACGCCCACGCAAAAAAAATTACACTGCGAGTGAACACAGCCTTAGAGTATGTGCATTTTTCCGCTACTTTTTTACCATGGTTTATGCAAATGTATGTTAATCTATACCTGCGTTTTTACTTTCCAGCAAAACAAGCATAACCTATGTGTTTTAGGGAAAAGCTGTGCACACACAAGTTTCAGTTGCTTTGCAGAAACTGAAGCCAGTACAGATTTTGCTGCATTTTGAAAACAATGAGCATGTCAATTCTTTTCTGTGTTTTTGCTGCAATGACAAAAACGCTGAAAAACACAGTAAAAACGCACAAGACACGGTAAAAACACAGCCAAAAATGCAGCAAATCTCCTGCAAAAAATCTAGAGATGCTAGAAACCTTTACAGGTTTTGCAGCGTTTTTACCGCAGCAAATACTCCCTGCTGTGCACATACTCTTATACTGTGAATGTCGTTTGTTGCCTATAGCAACCATTCAGAAGCTGAGCTGTAATTGTTTGCTATAGGCCACCTGATAAATATCCAAACCAACTGCCAAAACAGCCAATGCTTGCACCAGGGGTAGGGAACTCCAGGCCTTGAGAGCCGCACACAAATTTTGTGATTGTAGATACGACAGTGTCGATTTTAGTGAACATACATACACATACATAAATACACTCAGCTTTATATTATATTTACATACACACACAGTACTTATCTAAGGCATTCCATACTTCATGACTCCAAAAACTCTAGAACCTGACCTGCAGCGTAGGTTTCCTATCGCAGCATGTCAACTTCTTGTGCAGAGATACTTTAGTCTCCTGTGCGGGAGTACGCAGAGTCAATAAGATGTGTCCAGAATTTCACAGAACTCTGATCATGGGCACATACTCTAAGGCTACAGTCAGACACAGCGTTTGATGTGTGTGTTGAGGATCTGTTTTTAAAGTGGCAGTGCTGTGCTCAATTTCAGAGATTCCCACCCAAGTCATCGAGTTTTCAATATTGGTCATCCAGACACAACTTTTGGAAGTGATCTGTTTTTTGGCGTGAAAAAGTGATCCTCAAAAAGAATGAGGATGTCAATTTGTGTGGCGTTTTTGTGATCCGCTTTTTACATTGAAACCATTGTCTATGGGAATAAAAAGCGGATCTCTCAAAATGGATCAAAAATGTATCTGAATGTAGCCTTACAGTCTGACTAGTTTCGTTTTCCAGTAAGAGCTGGGGAAGAGCAAAGTTCAGTTTCCATGTGATAAAAACAGAATAATAAACTGAATGAATCATGATAATTACAGGGCATCTGTAGTACCGAACAATTGATAGTACCACCTTTGTTGGCAGGACAGGTAATAAAAAGCTACTTTCACAGAACATACAAAATATTAACAAGAGAAAGAAGTCTCTCTCCTCTTTTGCCAAATGAAACAACTATATTGTACCACACCTGCAATCCAACGGCTGTTAATAGGGAAGGGCAGAACCAGGGAAAACGTTTAACCGTTTCTTAAAAACAAAGTCATCCCAAACCGGAAATGACAGGCGCGTCCATTTTACTGGAGGATCGCCCATAGCCTGGAATTGCAGAGTCGTGATACTAGATTACCAGCTAATGCTCATGGACAAAAGTGAAGTGGCTAAGCAACGTATATGGAAAGGTCACACACACATCAAAACTAACTTCAATTTAGAATTGTGCTGGGCCTTTTGTTACGGTAATTACAAATATAACCCCAACATAAGCGCTTTATTAACATTTGACATAAACTGTGACAATTACATTACCGAGACGAGTTCTAAAACTACACCATTCCTTTTACCTATAATCTCCTTTAGCTCCAAGAGGAGCATCTGTTAAAATGGAGTAGATTTAGTAACTGTTTGGTTAATAACTTGTTTAGAACCTATGTGATAGTACTACATTGCATTCAATCCCTTAAGGGCCTGTCACACGTGTCAATGTCGCCCGCAATATCGCTCGTGCGTCACAAATTCGCTGAGCGATGTGGAATTATCGCAGGTAAATGTCACACGCGTCAATATGACCCAGCAATGCGGTGATGTCGCCATCTTGGTGAGCGATTTTATTTAGTCGCTTGTACGTTGTCAAAATAGAAAATAAATCGCTGAGTTTAGTGTCACACGCAGCGATGCACAAGGTCTTACTGAGCGATGAGCGACAGGTTTTACATCTGGCAGTGAAACCTGCGATCGGCGATCAGCGACATGTCACTGGTTGCATCGCTTGGTCACACGCTTCAAATGTCGCTCCCTGCGTCACTTTTATGTCGCTCGAGCGACTGAAAATCCGTGACGTTACGAGCGACATTGACAGCGATATTGACGCGTGTGACAGGCCTTTACTGTATCTGCCTACCAATGAGCTCACCATGGGCCTTTATCCTACTCAAGCACAGACAGGTGCAATACCTTGGCTGCTCTTATACTTTTTTTGTGAAGCCAAGGACAAAAGTCTTATTTGCTTATCTTGTTTGTTTACCTCAATAAAGAAAGATTAAATTGTGACTTTTACCAACTACTGCAGTCTTAAAATGATTAAACCCTTTCAATTTTTGTCTCCTACAAGGTGAATAGAGGTATGGCCGAGGAGCAGACAGGACCTGTGCGGAGTCAGCTTCCATTGAATCAAAATATTAAACCACAGCATCAGTTCAAATCAAAACTTGGATACTTGATGGCGAATTACTGGAACTGCCTGAAGCCACGACGTTGTTGCTGCTAGTCAGAATCGGATGTCTTCACGAGCTCAGTAGATGTGGTCCCAGCCTCACAGCGGCACGACAGAAAATGGCTGCTTGGAGCGAGTGACCCACCAACTGCCAAGTGATGACACGCTAAGTTTGAACAAACTTTTTTTAACTGACAAAAGTGAGCGGGGCTCAAAAAACTGACCAGCAGACAGCAGCCTAGCAAGATACTGCAATACATTTAACAAATAATAAACGCAAACTATTTCCTACTATCTACAAACTGAACAACTTAATTAAATCTGGGGGAACAGCACAATGTGAAAAGCGACTTTAGTACACCATTTGGCTGTTACCACCTTCTGCTAATGTGATTCAGCTTTAAGACATTTTTGCCTATTCCCTATGGGTAATGGCTTCAAGTTCACAAATAGTTTTGGGTTGAGAAGAGAGTGATGAAAAAGTTAAGAAAAAAATCATTACTTGTAAAAAAATAAATAAATAAGGAAAAGGTATAAAAAGTTAGGAAAGGCATTGTATGTTGTTAGAGATACAGCTGATAGCACAATACCTAAGTTCAAAGTTAAATTGGAAGTCCGCAATGGCGTAGAGTCCGAAGGGCCCCGATGCGACATTTGGACCTGCTCCCTCCCCCACACGCCCACATTGGTCAGATGTACGGGCCTCATGTAATGTTCTAAATCCTATAAAGACTCACAAATTAACCCCTCTCTTCTTTATTATGTATTAATGTCCCTAATCCTGCTATATATGGTCCTCCTCCCAGAATATGACCTTATCCTGGTATATATGGTCCTCTATTATAGTAAAATGCAGCCTCACTAGTATTGCCCTCCAGTATAATATAATGCAGCCTCACAGCCCTCCAGATAATATAATGCAGCCTCACAGCCATCCAGATTAATGCAGCCTCAAGCTCAGATATTAAGCAGCCTCACAGCCCTCCAGATAATATAGAGGGTTGTACCAATGTCACAAAGAACGGATGTGACGCAAATAGCGTCACACCGGCTATTACGCCCCTACAGCAGGGCGAGGAGGACTAGGTTAACTTATCACGTCTATCGGGGCGTGATAATGAGCAGCTAAGGAGGGCTTAGAGTCTCACAGGGAACACCCTGTGAGACTTATTCAGGGACAAGAAGTCGCACAAATGTAAGTGCATAATGTTGATTTTTGCAATGTTACAGAACGCATTTTTTATAGAAAAGGACCACTAATAATGATATGTCAGGGTGCAGGGATAAGTATTAATAGGGTTGGGGGTGATTTGGAGGGGTCAGGTTCCCTTTAAGATATCATCATTCTGAATGTGGAGGAGCAGCTCAGCCCCCCACCAGAGGAATGCTCGTTTTGGAGCCTGTGTGTAAACGTCACTATTTGTCGTTTACACCCAGACTCCTACAAGCACGCCCCCCTTCCAGTCTCCTACAAGCGGACCCCCTTCAGTCCTCGATAGGACTACCCACACCCATTCACCTATGTAAACTCTGAGCTGCACTGAGCAGTCATCTCCTTCTCTGCAACACTGTACCGAATCCGAAGCTGTGTGAAGGAGATGACTGCTGAGTACACTGTGGTGTGTGCAGGCTCACCTCCTTTCCCTGTGCCTGCGCTGTCACTGATGAGATCGTCACTGCCACAGCCAACCTCCCTGAAAAGGCGAACGAACCGCTCTGTGTAGTGCTGTGGTTCATTCTGCTTCACAGGGGGGACGGCTGTGCCTGTGATGTACGGTGGTGGTACATCGTTCTATGCACTCACCCAGTAGGTAGACTTGACGGCTTGCACCTCTGACGTCTGCACCCTTCATGACTATGCTGTGAAAGCCAACCAGCCAGTAGCTGGTGTTCATCGAAGATTCGCTATACGCAGCAGTAATGTGTACAGAAGAATAGGAAGCCCATTACGGGTTGAAAGTGCTCAGATTATAGAAGTAAAAATTAAGCTTTATTCTTCCTAGTAAAACCCCACAGGGGAAAAAGCGGATCTATGACTAAGAGCGCATCTTATATGCTCGAAACGATCCACTTTCCCCCCTTCCCGTGGGGTTTTACTAGTAAGAATCAAGCTTGATTTTTACTTCTATAATCCCAGCACTTTCAAACCCATAATTGGCTTTCTTTTCTTCTGTGGACTTGATTCCCAGTTGGTCAGACAGGTGGAGGGTGGGCATGAATGCAGCTGTAAGTGGCAGACATAGGCTATTACACGGGCCTTAATAGTATTAGGACTTTGTTGCAGCAGTAATGTCATATTGATAAGGGAGTAGATAGAAGGAAAACAAGCAGGTTGGAAAGTGTATGTAGGAACAAACCTATTACAAATTTTTGTAGAGTTCAGCAGGACTAGCAGACACATCGGTAGTCTACCGTATGGCCACCGATCCAGAACCCTGTGAGCCTTCTGTGATGACTCAAACATCACATAGTTTCTTGTGGGACTGTTTTTGTATGCTTGCTTGAGAAATGCCTACCAATTGCCTCAACAGCGTGCAGTATATTGGTCTGTATCATCTGGAGGACAATTGAACGAGCAAACAATGAGGGAACAACCATAATTATCTTCCCCCAATCCTGTGGGGCACAATACCCTGAAATGGGAGCTAAGGGATGTAAAAAGGGGCCTGTTCCTATCACTAAGGAGTCTACAAGACTTTAGATTACTGTTAGGTCCTCTGGCACCGCTCCCCAGCTCACCTCTCCTGGGATGGCATCCCCTGCTCCTCTGCCGACCGGGCATCCGGCGTCCAGGCGTGCTGTGTCTTGGAGCAGTCGCCGGGTCCCCTTCCTGTCTGCTGACCGCCCAGCTCACGCACCAGCACACTGCAGGGGTCAGGTTTCATGAGTGGTGCACTAGGCGCGGCGCACCCTTCCTCTGACTCTTGGTGCTGGGCCTGACACTCGCCCTGACCAATAGCTACCAATCCTCTGGTATATCAGGCCCCCTCCAATGATGGGAGGTGCCTAACTATTAAGTTACTTTGCTTCTGCCTTGCTGACTGTTGGTCAGGCCTTCCTTGTACGCTCCTCCAGTAGAGCCATTCCTGCTCTCCCAGCCTCGGGCTCTGTACCTGTGTTTCCTACCTTGCTATACCGTAGTATAGGCTAACCCTATGAGACGCCCCCCCGGTACTAGCTGCTGTGGTATTTAGACCCCCTGGGCTTGCCCCTGACAATCCCTGTATAGGGGTTGGTTAAACTAGGACCAGCTCACCCAGGGGAGTTCAGTACCACGGCCCAGTGGGTCCAATCCAGGGCACCTATCCCCCGGAAGCATGACAACTACGGGTTAGGATTCCAGCTGTGGATTATAGAAGGGTTCTACAGCCTAACACAGAACACAAATTTGTTTGGAGAACCCAGTTTGGCACAATCCGGTTACCTGGCCATATACCTTGCTGTGCTCAGTGGCTAGCCTAGGATGCAGCCACCTCCTCTCAGAGGGTGCCTGCCAATAAATGCTGCTGGAATAGTTGACCCTGAATGCCCCGAAGTCATGGAAGATCTAATCCCAGGTGAGTCAGCATAAAGGCCCCGTTACACGGCACAACATAGTTAACGATATCGCTTAAACGTCACGGGTTTTGAGTCATTCAAGCGACATCATTATGACCGTTGATCGCAGGTTTGAGAACATGTTCTCAAATCAAGACTATCCACAATCAGCCAACCTGCTGTATCGTTGTGTGTGACACCGCGATAATGATGTTGTTCACGACTTCGCCCATTGACACCAATGAGCAGGTATCGTTCACTGGGTTCTGCGAACGATACCTGCTCACTACATCGTTGGGGAGTCTTCTACGATATCTAAACGTGTGACATCTCACCAACGATGTCAAAACGATGTCACAAACGACCGTGCGCCCACGAGATAGTTAGCAACATCGTTTCAACGTCATGCCATGTAACGGGGCCTTTAGCATGACTTTGCTGCATGTACCATCTTGTGTCCTAGCTGGGAGTTCACAGTATGGTGTTGACTGTTGGTGACCCAATAAAGTCTAACCAAATTGTGGTAACCTCACACCGTGTTATTCGAGTAGTTTTCTGCCCAAGTGAAAGGAGTACAGGCATTCAGTGGTATGCGCTCCAGACCATTCGTTTTTTCTAAAGACAGCTGGCAAGTGGACGAGAGCACTCCTGATCCTCATGTCTCCACATCATCTACTTGCCCTCAGCCACGACACCTCTTCTGATTAGTTGCTTTAGCAAGACGGCATTAGTGCAGTGGGACGCATGTATTGCATCACGCCTACAAATTAGTAGGAGTGTGGAGATTCTGGCAGGTTAGAGGAGGCTCAAATGGCTTTGGCAAGGTGTCCATGGATTACCAAGAGGCAGCTAGAATAGCATCCTGCAAATATTTTCTTTGCTCAACTCTGCATCTTTCAAACATAAATTAAATCCTGTTGTGGACCATAACTAGAGATGAAACTAGGCGCACTGCAGCCCTGACTGTCTTTTCCCATTACTACTGCAGGTCTACAAAGGTCTCTCCCTTGCATGTACATAGGGAGAGACTATCTATCATCTTTAGTGCAGCTGGCTTGTCTGGTCTCTAGCTAGAAATTCATGGCTGAATCTTCAAAAGCATATGTTCTCTGAAACGCCATAGTGTTTCAGAACAATATACCCTACTGCAATTGTGCAGCTAGGCGGTGATCCATCCTGCCACAGTTTGGAAAGTATGAAACCGCCGTTAGATTCCCTTTAAATTAAAAATAAGACATTTTTAAAAATGTCTTATCTGACACTTGTCAAAATGACCTTGGGTCTCAATTACATGAGCATTTTCTGGTCTGTATTTTGCAGCAGTCTTAGGCTGCCTTCACATTACGATTTGTGGCTGTCTGTAGGGATCTGTGTTTAGGTAGGATTCCCCGGACAGCCACAGAGCCACACGGATCCCTGCAATCGGATGGCAAATAGCCATCCGTATCCGTGTTATGCAGGATCCGTATGGATCCTGTGGTCCCTGTCTCTCTCTGCATCTTCCCTGTCTCTCCCTCCTACTATCTATCATGTCCCCTGCCCTGTCCCCTGCCCTGTCCCCTCCGGTCTGTTAAAAATAATAAATCCCTCCCGGTGGATAAATCACCTTTCCGGCGGCTCCGGTGATGATGCAACAGTCTCCATCTGGCTGAAGGACCTCTCGTGAGGTCACAGAGCAGATCAGCTGGCACGTCAGCTGTCCGGCTCTGTGACATCACGAGGGGTCCTTCAGCCAGATGGAGACTGTCACATCATCACCGGAGCTGCCGGAAAGGTGATGTATCCTCCGGGAGGGATTTATTATTTTTAACAGACCGGAGGGGAGAGAGGACAGGGGGGAGCAGAGATGGAGGAGGGAGAGGCAGGGACAGGCAGGGTTATGTAGCGAGCACTGTCTCTGGGTATGCTCAGTACATAACCACGGAGCTAACATCGGATCCGATTTAGAATCGGATCCGATGTCCATAGGCTACCACAGTGTAGTCCTATGGACCATCACGGATCCGGGGGGCCCGATTTTAGTCACAGAAAGCAAAAATCGCAGCAGGCTGCGATTTTGGCTCCATGACTAATCGGAAGGCTACGGATTATGCTTAAATCGGATGTCAAAAAGGACACATCCGAGCCCCAGAGGGGTACATGGGTGGCAAAATCGCATCCAAGTGTATCCGATTTGACATGGATACACTCAGATGCCAAAAATTGTGATGTGAAGGCAGCCTAAGCCAGTGTACCCAATTAGTTTTTTTTTTTTTATTGCGTTTTTTTTATTTTTATGTTTGCAGATTTTCAGGAATCTGCAAGGAAATCTGCAGAGAGAATCCTGAAGTGTTGAGCCCATGCTCAGTTTTTTTTCCTTGCAGATTTTGGTGAAAAAAAAACTGCAAAATGTCAATTCTTTGTGTTCTTCTCTATTTTTCCCATTGACTTCATTAAATAAAAATTCAGGGAAAAACACCAAATCGCACATTTTTCTTGCCAGGAGATCCAGAAGTTTATGCAACCAATCAGCAATTTGGGCAAATAGCCTTAAAAAAGTGCAAATCTTTCCATCACAGACATCTATCTCTCTGCTTACTGTCCTTACCTGGTCTTTGCTTACAAAATACAAACGAAAATGTGTGAAAGTGGTCTAAGGCCTCATTCACACAGTGCGTATTTTTCGCGTATTTTTGCGCACACTTTTCCCCTCAAAGCGCACCTGCGTCTGAATTTCACAGCAAAGTGAATGGACTTTCACTTTTGCCGTTCACATGCAGAGCCATCTTCGGCTGCGCTTTTATGGGAGAAAGAGCATGCGTAAAAAGAATGAACACTTTCATTCTTTCCACTTTTTTGCGCGCACTCTCTCTCATAGGCCCCATGATAACCGTTCGAATTACGCATCGCCGTTCAGACAATGAGTAATTCCAGCGGGAATACGCCGGCGCTGATGTCACAGAGGGGAGTATGAATCCTGTTCCTCCTCCCCTGTGTCACATCTGTCACGGCCCCATTTGATTTCACAGTGCATTATACACTGCGAAATCAAATGTAAAATTATGCCAAATTTATTAAATATAATAAAGATTCTTATACTTACCCTCCGCCGGGTGATCGATAACCGGGAACAGGAGCAGGTATTAAACCTGCTAGGACCTTGCATGATGTCAGAATGACATCAGCGCTGTGAATGGCCGCTCGCGGTCATGGGATATGCTCGTCACATATCACATGACCGCAAACGGGCCAATCGCAGCGCCGAACGCCGATGTCATTCTGACATCATGCAAGGCCCTAGCAGGTCAATGCCTGCTACTGCTCCTGACTCCCGATTACCAATCACCCGGCGGAGGGTAAGTATTAGAATCTTTATTATTTTTAATAAATTTGGCATATTTTACATTTGATTTCGCAGTGTATAATACACTGCGAAATCAAATGGGGCTGTGACAGAGGTGACACAGGGGAGGAGGAACAGGATTCTTCCTCCCCTCTCTGACATCACTGAAGAAGTAGCCCCATAAAAACACGCTGTGTGTGAATGCACCTGCGTATTTTTACATGGCTTTTTTGCGCAGGTCAAAACGCTGGAGAAAGCGCCAGTGCAAAAAAAGCGCTGTGTGTGAACACAGCCTTAGGCTACTTTCACATTTGCGTTTTGGAATGCAGTGTATCGTCCACATGCGCAAACACACACATAATTCTGTCAACACAGAGAGGGGGAGGGGGGAAGGAGTAGGAGAGAAAGAGGGTAAAGCTCCTGTCACACACAACGACACACCAGCGATCCCAACAACGATAATCCTGTAGGGATCGCTGTTGCGTCGTTACCTGGTCGCTGGGGAGCTGTCAAACAGGCAGACCAGGGACTAGGGGGCCAGCTCCACATCGCTGGTAACTAAGATAAACAGCGGGTATCCAGGCAGCGTGCGCTGCCTAGATACCCGATGTTTATCATAGTTACCAGCATCCTCCATGCTTAGCGCTGGTAACCGTGATAAACACCAGGTATCTAGGCAGCGCGCAGTGCCTAGATACCCGGTGTTTACCATGGTTACCAGCCTGTGAGATCGCTGATAGTTGGTCTCTCACTGTCACATGCAGTGATGCGTGCTGACCAGCGGCAGACCAACGACCTAAAAATAACCCAGAGCACTTTGTAACGATCAGCGATCTCACAGCAGTGGCCTGATCACTGCTAAGTGTCACACTTAGCGAGATCACTGTTACATCATAAAACCTGTGATGTTACAACGATCTCGCTAACGATCTCGTTATGTGTGGCAGGGGAAGGGGAGAAGGAGAGAGAGGCCTCCTGAGACGCAGAAAAAAATGCAACATGTTGAGCTCGGAGAGGGCCGAGAATATGCGCATCTGATCACAAAGCATGCGAACACAGCCAAACGCAGGTACCATGTGTCCCCATGTTAGGATGGTTTCAGACTTGCAGACCCCTCCGCAGCGTCCTATGTTTAACATGGGGACGCAGGTGCATGCGCTCTGATGCAGATTGGCGTGCACACCCTCTGTGCACCCATTCATTGCAATATGTGATTTGCATGCAGGCAGATGCCTGCGCACAAATCACACACTCTCATCCGCACCCTGAACGCGACATGTCGTGTTCCTGTTGCGGACGAGACTGTGTGATTTGTGCGCAAGCATCCGCCTGCATTCAAATCACATATTGCAGTGAATGGGTGCGCACGGCCATCTGCACCCGAGCGCAGGCACTTGCGTCCCCATGTTAAACATAGGGACGCGAGGTGCCTGCGCTCAGCTTGCGCTATCCCACCGCAAAACGCTGCAGCGGGAAGCGCAAGTCTGAAACCAGCCTTAAACATAGGGATGCAGCATGCATGTGTTTGGCTGAGTTCGCAAACGCTGCATCCTGAACGCAAGTGTGAAACCGGCCTAATGGTGGGTTTACACGTCCCGATATCGTGGCGATATCGTAGGCAACGATGCGGGAGCGCGCATTTTTTGAGCGCTTTTCCCGATACGATGTGTACGCCCACCAACCCAGTAACGACCATTTAACATGGGAGTTAATGGGTGAGGTGCGAGTACACATCGTAGTTGGGCTGTTACACGGTACGATGCTGCTACAACGGCCATGCGATATCGGGCGGTTGAATAGCCCGCTCATTCAACTCCGATATCGTTTTGGCATCGTTCCAGCATCGCGTTGTACGTTCAAACTGTACAACGCGCGAACGATATCGGGTCCAACTCCCGAACCACGTGACTTTTTGTCGGAGTTGGATCGGAGTTGGACGCCGATATCGTGACGTGTAAACCCGCCATTAGGCTTCATACAGTCTATAGAAAAGCTCTGTGCACAAACCAGTCACAGATCCATGTGCATAGACAACACTTAACTGTTTCTATCTCCAAACAAAGGTCAGAAATGACAATGCAAACAAATGCTACAAAGTTCCTGGGTAAGGGGGCCGTCACACGGTGAGATATCTTGCCCGATATCGTTTAAGCGATCTCCATTTTGATCGCTTAAGCGATATCGGGCAAGATATCGTTGCATGTAATCAAGCGATTTACGATGGTAAATCGCTTGATCGTGACATCGCTGATCTGAGGTTCGGTTCTCAGATCTAGCGATGAACGATGCAACGATCTGCATCATCGTGGTGTGTGACACCACGATGATCCATCTCCCAGCGACCGCGCCTATGCTGGGAGATGGTAACTATGGTACACGTCGGGTAACTAAGCGATGCGCGGCGCCTAGTTACCCGATGTGTACCATAGTTACCAGCGAGATCGCGCCTCCGCATCGCTGGTGAGTCTGTCTGTGTGACATCTCACCAGCGATGTGAGCGATATTGTAAGCGATTGCGCGTGCACGTGATCGCTTACAATATCGCTAAAGATGTCGCAGCGTGTGACGGCCCCCTTATGTAGAGTAACTACTTATAACCAGGATTCATTTGTATACTGGAAGAACGAACAATAAAAATAGGCCAGAAAATTTTGCAGATGAGTTATGCTAACATTTTACAGCAGCAAGAAATACTGAAGCCAGAAACGTATACAATATGACTAAAGATAAGTTTAGAATATAATCAATAAGTTTGCATTCCACTATATGAAAGACTTGATATAAAGTGTGCACGCTGCAGCCGATCAGCCGTGGCTGCAGAGCTCCTGACACATGTCGCCGCAGCCGATCAGCCGTGGCTGCAGAGCTCCTGACACATGTCGCCGCAGCCGATCAGCCGTGGCTGCAGAGCTCCTGACACATGTCGCCGCAGCCGATCAGCCGTGGCTGCAGAGCTCCTGACACATGTCGCCGCAGCCGATCAGCCGTGGCTGCAGAGCTCCTGACACATGTCGCCGCAGCCGATCAGCCGTGGCTGCAGAGCTCCTGTCAGATGTTGCAGACAGAATTCAGAAGATGAAGATCAAAAAAAGGTTTCTCTCTCTCGGAAAAAAACAGATACTACTCTGATCAAAGCCTGATTAACACAATCAAACAGTTTTCCTCTGATGTAGAAAATATATTTGTGTGAACACAGCCAAACACACGATGTCATTCATGTGCCGCTCATTTGGGGCTCTACTAAGGCCAAAAAAGGACTTGTTTCAGTTTGTTAGTTTTTTTTTTAACAGACTATATATCCACAATCAAATAAAGGAAATGTTAAAACACCTATAGACTTAGGGTATGTGCACATCAGTCGTTTTGTGGGCTGCTTTTGGACGTTTTCCGTCGGCGTTTTCCGCTCAGTTTTATGTTAATTTATGTTAATCCTATCCTCCGGTTGGATTAACATGCTAGTCAATGGATTTTAGAAAACTCTGTCTTCACTAGAACGGTTTTCTTCTGGTCGTTTTCAGTCAAAACTGAGTTTTCTCAGTCAAAACTGAGTTTTTCCACCGGTTTTCCAAAAATAGAGCAAGTGACTTCTTTCCTCCGTTTTTCCAGCGGTTTCAGCTGATCAAGTGCACAAAAAACCTCAGTTTTCAAAACCGCCGAGAAAACCGCCGAGAAAAACGCTGTAAAACCGGGCGGAAAACGAGCAAAAAACGAGGGACACTGCTGAGCACAGAAAACTCAGTTTCTGCTAAAAAAACCCAGGTTTTTGGACGGACTGCAGAGATGCACAAACGTCAGATGTGCACATAGCCTTAATGTATGAAGATCAGTTTCATAAAAGAATAGCATATACACTGCTCAAAAAAAATTAAGGGAACACTAAAACAATGCAATGTAGCTCCAAATCAATTACACTCTGAAATCAACCCATCCAGTTATGAAGCAACACTGATTGTAAATCAATATGTCCTGCTGTTATGCATATTGGAGAGACAACAAGTAGAAATGATCGGCAATTTGCAAGACAATCCCTATAAAGGAGCGGTTCTGCCGGTGGTGACCACAGATGATTTCTCTGTTTTCATCCTTTTTGGCTGTTGTTTTGGTCACTTTTGTGTTTTGTCATTGCCCTCACCCCTAGGCCTCTTTCACATATCTGTGTCTCCAGTACATGTGCTATCCGTGCAGCCACAAGCCAGAGGCACAGACGTGCATTCACAAATGTTAGTGAATGCTCTTGTTCACATGTCCGTGAATCAACACGGACCATGACTGTGTGTGGAGCATATGCGTGTCCGTGTGTTCCACATGGAGACATGTCTGTTTTTGGGCAACAGTCATTTGGGTCAATGGGTCTGTGCAAAAAATGTCCTGCATACGGATGTCATCTGTGTGCACGGACCAGAGAAGTAAACAAAGAATTTTACACTTAACTGACTCCTTGTCCCTCTCTCTTCTGGGGCCACTCATTAGGCTCATGAATATTCACTGAACCGTGAGGTGCAGTGACCTCAGAAGTGAGAGTGACTGGTAACAGGCAAGTTTCCAAAGACAGGACGTCTGTGTGCTATCTAGATATTACATGGATAGCACACGTATGACCCACCATGCAGGAGACACGAACACATGGGCCTCAAAAAACAGCCTCTGTCACACGTGTGTGTGTTTTGCACCGATATGTGAAAGAGGCCCTGGAGGTAGCATGAGGCTGTGTCTACAAACTAAAGCAGTTGCTCAGGTAATGCAGCTTATCCAGGATGTCCCATCAATGTGAGCTGTGACTAGAAGGTTAGGTGTGTGTCAGTACAGTGTCCAGAGAATGGAGCAGACACTGGGAGATGGAGATAGATTTATATCTATTACATATATATTATATATTCACATACACATATACATGCACACTGCAGGTCTATATCTGGCCTATATCACAGCATGTCAGCCTTGTAGATTTACCACCATCATGCAGACACTCTTCAGCCCTGATTGCTGTTTCTCCGATTTTCTGGAGCCATGTACTTCCCTTTATTACCTGCGCCTTTTTCTGTTGACTTTCTACTTTTATTTTTTATTTGTCCTGGACACCTTTGCTTATTCAGGTGTTTTACACAAATCCATGAACTAGGACTTCACTGAAGTGTGCCATGTTTTGGTGTCCGACACGCCGTCCCTACTCGGAGTAATGAAGGACTTTATAAATCTGGGGCATTTCTAAGACAAGCTGGAAACATTTTAAGGATTTTATCAATTTTTAAACCAAAAAAGACATGAAAAAAATTTAAGATAAAAAAAAAAATATAAAGGCATTTTGGTTTTTCACCAAATTCATGAAACAGGTCTAATATTTAGAAGAATTTTGTGCAAAAACATCAGCGAATGCAACAAGACAATAAAAAAAGTGACTTCAATAATTGGCAAGTGCTGACTCTCTAATGGCCACTTTACACACACCAACTTATCTGTCCAACGTCTGACCAACTTACTGGTTGCAGTGAAATCATGGACACATTGCTCCATTGTACACAGCCACAAAATGGAGCAATGTGTCCATGATTTCACTGCAACCAGTAAGTTGTTCAGAAGTTGGACAGATAAGTTGGTGTGTGTAAAGTGGCCTTCAGTGAAGAGCCTGGGCAGCCACGTGTGATGAGGTGACCTGCACTTGATCACCATGTGCCCAGCCTGGTCTATGCATGTGCCTATACCCTGCAGTCCCCGCCTGCTCTACAGACGACCCAGTACCCTGCAGTCCCCGCCTGCTCTACAGACGACCCAGTACCCTGCAGTCCCCGCCTGCTCTACAGACGACCCAGTACCCTGCAGTCCCCGCCTGCTCTACAGACGACCCAGTACCCTGCAGTCCCCGCCTGCTCTACAGACGACCCAGTACCCTGCAGTCCCCGCCTGCTCTACAGACGACCCAGTACCCTGCAGTCCCCTCCTGCTCTACAGACGACCCAGTACCCTGCAGCCCCCTCCTGCTCTACAGACGACCCAGTACCCTGCAGCCCCCGCCTTCTCTACAGACGACCCAGTACCCTGCAGCCCCCGCCTGCTCTACAGACGACCCAGTACCCTGCAGCCCCCGCCTGCTCTACAGACGACCCAGTTCCCTGCAGCCCCCGCCTGCTCTACAGACGACCCAGTACCCTGCAGTCCCCGCCTGCTCTACAGACGACCCAGTACCCTGCAGTCCCCGCCTGCTCTACAGACGACCCAGTACCCTGCAGTCCCCGCCTGCTCTACAGACGACCCAGTACCCTGCAGTCCCCGCCTGCTCTACAGACGACCCAGTACCCTGCAGTCCCCGCCTGCTCTACAGACGACCCAGTACCCTGCAGTCCCCGCCTGCTCTACAGACGACCCAGTACCCTGCAGTCCCCGCCTGCTCTACAGACGACCCAGTACCCTGCAGTCCTCTCCTGCTCTACAGACGACCCAGTACCCTGCAGTCCCCTCCTGCTCTACAGACGACCCAGTACCCTGCAGTCCCCTCCTGCTCTACAGACGACCCAGTACCCTGCAGCCCCCGCCTGCTCTACAGACGACCCAGTACCCTGCAGCCCCCGCCTGCTCTACAGACGACCCAGTACCCTGCAGCCCCCGCCTGCTCTACAGACGACCCAGTTCCCTGCAGCCCCCGCCTGCTCTACAGACGACCCAGTACCCTGCAGTCCCCGCCTGCTCTACAGACGACCCAGTACCCTGCAGTCCCCGCCTGCTCTACAGACGACCCAGTACCCTGCAGTCCCCGCCTGCTCTACAGACGACCCAGTACCCTGCAGTCCCCGCCTGCTCTACAGACGACCCAGTACCCTGCAGTCCCCGCCTGCTCTACAGACGACCCAGTACCCTGCAGTCCCCGCCTGCTCTACAGACGACCCAGTACCCTGCAGTCCCCGCCTGCTCTACAGACGACCCAGTACCCTGCAGTCCCCGCCTGCTCTACAGACGACCCAGTACCCTGCAGTCCCCGCCTTCTCTACAGACGACCCAGTACCCTGCAGTCCCCGCCTTCTCTACAGACGACCCAGTACCCTGCAGTCCCCGCCTTCTCTATAGATGACCCAGTACCCTGCAGTCCCCGCCTTCTCTATAGATGACCCAGTACCCTGCAGTCCCCGCCTTCTCTATAGATGACCCTGTGGTCTCTGCCTGCTCTATGGATGATCCTGCTTTTCCTGCCTGCTCTATGGATGATCCTGCTTTTCCAGCCTGCTCTATGGATGATCCTGCTTTCCCTGCCTGCTCTATGGATGACCCTGCAGTCACTGTCTGCTGTATAGCTGACCCTGCAGTCACTGCCTGCTGTATAGCTGACCCTGCAGTCACTGCCTGCTCTATAGATGACCCTGCAGTCACTGCCTGCTCTATAGATGACCCTGCAGTCACTGCCTCCTCTATAGATGACCCTGCAGTCACTGCCTCCTCTATAGATGACCCTGCAGTCACTGCCTCCTCTATAGATGACCCTGCAGTCACTGCCTCCTCTATAGAGGAGGCTGGCCTCTGCAGTCACACCTCCACTTACCGGCAGATCCACGCTCATGTCCGTGCCGTCCAGCAGCAACACCTTACAGGTCAGCACCGCCTTGCTGTCCCCGGCCGCAGGGATGTGAACTGTGGCTCCTCCACCGACCACTGGGGGCGTCAGCGGGCCGTGGTGTGTGTATAGCACTCCAGCAGAGGCGCCGGCAGGAGCTCTCATCACCATGGCTCCTGTGTCCCTCTCATCCCGGCCACCGGCACCGTGCACCACGGCTGCACTTCTCCCTCCGTGCCTCTGCATCGACCGCCGGCCAAAGGTCCTCCGCAGGAACCGCAGCATCATCCTTCACCACCTCCTGGCTTCCCTCCTCCCTCTTTAACCCTGTCCTGCTCTTCCTGGATACTATAGTTCAGCCCTGAGCAATCAATAGGAAGCTTTGCAGTCAGTGATCAGCAGGTGAGGGCTGAGGGCAGGTGAGGCAGGATCCCGGTGTCAGCCCCGAGGACAGGTTCACCACTCAGTGTAGCTGCCGGGAAAGTTTCACAGTCACGTCACACCGCCTCAGACATGACGAGTGCCTGTACTAATGCGTGGACTGCAGGCAGGAATGGCAGCACTGACAGCCCACCCAGCATCCTGGGGAGAGGAGAGCTGCTCCGTGTCTCATAAGACTGCAGCAGGTGTGAGGAGAAAGGCAGGGCAGAGGACCGCTCCCCGCTGGACAAGGCTCAGCCTCCTTTCTCTCTCTCAGGTGTCAGCCTCCTCTATCTCTGGTGTCACCCTCCTCTCAGGTGTCAGCCTCCTTTCTCTCCCTCTCTCAGGTATCAGCCTCTTTTCTCTCTCTCAGGTGTCAGCCTCCTTTCTCTCCCTCTCTCAGGTATCAGCCTCTTTTCTCTCTCTCAGGTATCAGCCTCTTTTCTCTCTCTCAGGTGTCAGCCTCCTTTCTCTCGCTCTCTCAGGTGTCAGCCTCCTTTCTTTCTCTCAGGTGTCAGCCTCCTTTCTCTCCCTCTCTCAGGTGTCAGCCTCCTTTCTTTCTCTCAGGTGTCAGCCTCCTTTCTCTCCCTCTCTCAGGTATCAGCCTCTTTTCTCTCTCGCAGGTGTCAGCCTTCTTTCTCTCCCTCTCTCAGGTGTCAGCCTCCTTTCTTTCTCTCAGGTGTCAGCCCCCTTTCTCTCTCTCAGGTGTCAGCCTCCTTTCTCTCCCTCTCTCAGGTGTCAGCCTCCTTTCTTTCTCTCAGGTGTCAGCCTCCTTTCTCTCTCTCAGGTGTCAGCCTCCTCTCTCTCTCTCAGGTGTCAGCCTCCTCTCTCTCTCAGGTGTCAGCCTCCTCTCTCTGGTATCACCCTCCTCTCAGTGTCGGCCTCCTCTATCCGGAGTCAGCCTCTTCTCTCTCTGGTATCAGTCTCCTCTATCCGGAGACAGCCTCTTCTCTCTCTGGTATCAGTCTCCTCTATCCGGAGACAGCCTCTTCTCTCTCTGGTATCAGCCTCCTCCCAGGTGTCAGCCTCTTCTCTCTCTGGTATCAGCCTTCTCTATCCGGAGACAGTCTCTTCTCTCTCTGGTATCAGCCTCCTCTCAGGTGTCAGCCTCTTCTCTCTCTGGTATCAGCCTCCTCTATCCGGAGACAGCCTTTCTCTCTCTTTTATCAGCTTCCTCTCGGTGTCAGCCTCCTCTCTCTCCGGTGTCAGCCTCCTCTCAGGTATCAGCCTCCTCTATCAAGAGACAGCCTCTTCTCTCTCTGGTATCAGCCTCCTCTCAGGTATCAGCCTCCTCTATCCGGAGACAGCCTCTTCTCTCTCTTTTATCAGCCTCCTCTCGGTGTCAGCCTCCTCTCTCTCCGGTGTCAACCGGCACTTGTTGGATGTGTTCTCTTCCTCGTCTCATACAGAACTGGAATGACACAGACTCGGGATTGTTTGTCGCACCCTCCTCCTCCTTCTCCTCCTCCTCCCCTCCGGAGTGTCTGTGTCTCCTCCCTCACCGGAGTTTGGCTCACTTCCCAGCCATTCTGTTGACCAGAGGCAGCAGGTGTTTTAACCTTGTCCTCCCCGCAGACTGGAGACTAGTCTAGGACCCAGCTGTAGTTGACTTCTCGGTTGGAGTTTGACACTATTCCACCCTCTCTGAGCACAGCAGCCAGCCCTCAGTCCCACAGTTGTGGTCACGGAAAAAATTATTACCCCTACACATCCCAAAGCAAAGAGCTTGAACTTTACAATCTCCAATTTATTGGCCATGGAAATGCTGCCTTTCCGCCTGGTGGATACAAATGGTTTCCGAAAGCTGATGATGATCACAGTATCATTTGCTCATTTGCCATTACTGCTCTAAGGCCGGCTTCACACCACGATACAATCAGGTCTGGGGTGAACCTGACATCCCCAACCTGATTTTGTCCTAAGGCTGTGTTCACACTGGGCGTTTTTGGGCTGTTTTTGCTCAACAGTTTTTGTAGCCAAAACCAGCAGTGGGTGATTAAATCCAGAAGTGGTGACGTGTTTCTATTAGATTTTTCCTCTGATTGCTCTACTCCTGGTTTTGGCTACAAAAACTGCTGAGCAAAAACAGCCCAAAAACGCCCAGTGTGAACACAGCCTAATACAACCCTATGGAGCCTGATGGCAGCTATATGTAATCCGGTTTCCATCTGTCCGGGACAATTCAGATTTTTCTCCCAGATACAAAGACTTTGCTTTCAACATTTTTGTGTTCGGGGCGAAAAATCTGCCCAAATTGGATCCTCCCGGATCCGGGGCAATCCGGCGCTCCCTAACATGGGAGTCTATTGCGACGGACTGCCCAGATCCGGGAGCCGGACGCCAATTGCTGCAGTTCAGTGTGAGGTACGCTGAACTTCAGTACCAGGGAGCTGTCCCCTGTGAAGTGGTTCAGCACAATTTCAGCAGGGGACAGCTACCTCAGCTATGCCCTGCGGAATCCTTCTACAAACAGGCCCGGGGGGCATATTAACCCTCCGGTTCAATTTGTCTGGAGCTTTCCGGCTGTGTTCGGTGCCTCCTGCGAAGCATCGTACACAGCCTGACAGGGCAAAAAAGTGGTGTGAAGCCAGCCTTAGAAAGCAGTGCAAGGGTAGAAGAGTATGTCACAGACGGCATCACCTGTTCCTTGAGAAATTCTGACAGGGTGCATATCTCCACTGACACCTGGACAAGCAAACATGGCAAGGGGCGTGGCATCTCTCTGACAGGGCACTGGGTGACTCTGGTGGCTGCAGGGTCAAGAAAGGAAGGGACTACTCCCAAGTCTTGAAATCTTTAAGACTTTTGGGGAAAACCTGTATCTCCCACTTCATCCACTGCTTCTGCCTCCTACACCTCCTCTAGGGCCTCCAGCTGTGCCCTCAACCTCTCACTTAATGTTCCAAGAGTCCAGAAAGAATAGAAAATCCCCCCCCATTCCTCTTCTCTACTGCGCTGCCAGGACTCGCCACCATCAGGCTACCTGCACTAAACTTGAACCCAGGGAAGGCTATGTGTAGTAACAGTCGCAAACCTTTTGGCAGCCCTACACAACCTGGGTAAACTTTCACATGTGCCTTGCATAGCTCATGTCCTCAAACTGGTTGTCCAGCAATTTTTTCGTCATTATCCCAGCCTGTATGAGGTGCTGCACAAGGCATGGTCGCTGTGTTCTTCCGCCGTTCTCACCCCACGGTTCATCGACTAGCATCACTACAGAGGTCTTTCGGACAACCAGTTAACCGACTGGTATGCGATGTGCCAATGTGGCACCCCAAGGGTTAATGTGCCACAGAAACATCAACACAGGTTTACTCCCCACACAACACTACACTAGAAAGTGGGAGGAGCTTAGGTGGCACCTGCACTAGTGGGAGGAGCTAAAGTTGTTTACCTCAGTGCAGGAGTGACAGTTAGTCAGTTTAAGTTTAGTTTGAGTCTGGAGCAGAGTCAAGTAGAAGTGGAGGTCCTGAGAGGTCTGAGGAGAGGAGACAGAGGAACATCCCCGGGATAAGAAGTTACCCTAAACTTAACCCCGGAGAGGCGCTTAGGACGGATTCCGGGTCCGAGGCTGTGCCTGAGACAGAGAGGACAGTAAACACCGGGATAGTGAAGGTCCACCATCTTCACTGCACCATAGCAAAGCAACACGGATGGGTCAGTGACACAGAGGACTCAAGTTGCCCAGCAGATTGGTACCCGTGGGAAGAGACAGGGCCAGCAGTTCAGCTACAAGCGGCAGCAGGGCCACACACAGCGCATAAGTAGGAAGCCAAAGACCCGGTCAGGGTGGGAGCAACCCGATACAGACTCTGTGGACAATACTGTGTTATACCATCTGCAAGTAAAGACTTGGAAAACAACAGAAACCGTGAGTGTGTGTGATCCTTATGCTGAAGCCCCACTTGCCCTCATATACTGCCATTGCCTCTACTCTTATCATCTCTACTGCTACCCCTACTCTCCTGCAGCATCAATAACCATCCTCACAGACTTTAACTACTACTACCACTGCCTCGGGGAACCCAGTTCTACCCACTGGAACTATTCCATCCAAGCTGCTATCCCATCATCCCCGGAGGTTCTGCAGCAGCGGCGGCCCCATCACTGACCGCATATAGTGGGTGGCGTCACGACTGACAAATCCCCTGTAAATAACCCCCCATTTTATTGTGCGGGCCCGGGACACGGTCCGGACCAGGACCACCGTGACTTCCCCCAGCAGCACCCCGGTCCGGCACCGAGTACCCCGTCCCAGTGGGCTCCACAACCTGGCGTCACGAACAGGATCTACCGTGCCCGGTACCGGGCATTGTGTGCCGTGATTAGTGACCGTTTTGAATCAGCCGTCATTGCTGGGAGCGCGCAAGCTGAATTTTAACTGCGCCACAGAGACTGAAAATGTCAAAATCCGCCATTACAGGACGCGCGGGAAGAAAAACCGCTCACCGCTCTGACGTCATCCGGAAGGGAAGAGAATCTCTGGTGCGCAGCGGAACCTTTGTTAGACATCCAGACGGAAGCGGAAGACGGAGGGCGGACCTTAACTAAGGGGGCACAGGATGTCGCAGCCAGCGGTGCCAAGCAGCGGCGGAGCAGCTGGTGAGAATCCAGCACCGAATCAAGGAGTTGCACCCAGCGGTGCAGCGGCGCAAGGAGCAGCGCCTATTATGCCGCTCCTGATGCCGTATACTCCAGGGGCAATGTGGCTGCCTCAATACTCCGGTGAGCCTAACACACTTAATGATTTTATTAGCAAGATAAAAGCATACTATGTAATGCACCCTCTCACTGAAGCACAACGTGTAGGGATGATTATTGGACAATTAACAGGCAATGCACAGCGGGAAGTCGCATCCTGGCTGGATACAGATAAGGACACTGTAGAGCATCTTATAGCTGGATTAAAAGCAGGATTTGAATCTACTGCTGATACTCGGGCTAAAATGAGGTTCTTTGCATGTCAACAAAAGCCTGAAGAAAGTGCCCGAGACTTTGCCTTAAATCTGCAGGAAGCACTCAAAGCACTTAAGCTAGCAGAACCTGCCTTAGCCCGGGAGATGACAAAATGTTAATTGACCAGTTCATAGAGGGTCTCTTATCCCCTTCCCACAGAGGACAGCTGAGTATGATGCTCATCCAGAATCCTAAAATGACATTTGCTGAGTTAAAAGACAGAGCTATTCGTCTGCAGCAGGTAGAGGAGCCCCGGAATCTGCAATGTATACAGGGCCCAGCAGCAGCACCTCAGCAACAGATAGCATCAGCGACATCTGCTATGTCAGCAACTGCTGTTGAGGCTGGGGAATATATCTCTAATGCAGCCCTCAATCAAAAGCTAGATGCCCTGAGAGACACCATCATCTCAATGGCCAAGGTCATCAAGGAGCTGCAAGAGTCAAAGCCTGCACCCAAGATCAAGTTGGCGACTATCAGAGAGGATGACCCATGGATGAGGCCCAGGAGATATCAAGCGACAAGAGGACGACCCAGCGATCGCTATCAGCCGGATGGACAGCCCATTTGCCGCCGTTGCAAGAAGCCAGGTCACTTTGCCCGAGAGTGTGCTTTAAACGGAGATTTAGATCACAACTCTATCCATTAAATGCATTCCTTACATATATGATTTATCAAAAAAGACCCAAAGGGGCTATAGAATGTCTTTAAAAATCTCAATTCTTTATTAAAGAGCTTTTAAAAAGCACTACAGTGCATAATTCATTTACAACAATTTTTTCAAAAGACAATACAGTTACTTATTGAGGATACTGGATAAATTTCAATATAGAAGATCAATAAAGAGGTCAAATTATTGTGTTAGGTGCCTCCGGGGCTCACTAGGAAGATAACCATACTCCGTCTCACTGACATGACATGTGATCGTCCACCATCATATTCAACAATTACAGCTCATCACTGTGATGATAAGTTATAATATTCCAATTCAAATGGTCAAAAGGGATTTTGCTATTGAGTGTAACTGTGTTATACCTGCTGGTTAGTCTCTGTGGCTAGTCTTTGTAATTGCCCATATACTAATTAAGCACTGGCATCTACACAAAGGTTCAAAGCCACAGCCTTATTAATGCCCAGTCACACACCTCCTAGATCCATTGATTAATGAATACATCCTCAGTGTCTAAGCTCATTGCTGCCCTTTAATAAGTGGATCAACTATTCACATGTCACCCAAGAGTATTACCGACCTGAGTGGTTAGAGCTCCAGTCACCCCGACGGCGTTTCGTCTGGTGAGACTTCTTCAGGGGGTCAGTGCGCCAGCTTTGGGGTTCCCTTGGCGGTCTTAAATAGGGCGTTCTATCAGCTTGCCCTGAAGCCGGTGTGCACAGCCGCGCGTACGCGCCATCACTGCGCCCTACGTCATGCGACCGCCCCCGTTCACGTGCTCCCGGCCGCTTCCGGTCTGTGGAACGCAAGCGGAAGCGACGCGCTATTGCGCGTCGCCGGCGCTTGGGACCATGATGCCGGAAGCGGCGGGGCCGGAGCGCGGTCACATGACCCGGGCGGCATGGGCGAGCGAGAGGCTGTGCTCTAAGAGACACACTACGTCATCCCTGAGCCGTGAGTGAACCTGGTCAGCGTTTCTTAGGTGCAAACAATGTGCTTTCACTACCACTGTGCCACTAATGAGTGTATTTAACATATATATCATAATTCAAAAGTGCATTGATGAGAAATTTACATTACTATAAAGTGCATTGTGCCATATAACCTAAAATTGTTATAAGATACCACATACATATAACATACACTGTGCATATTTATATCATACTACCATGATGATATATCACATTCATTATTAATAATTACATAGATTACAGTGAGAGACAAATAAAAGAAAGGCTGTCCACATAATTCAACACGGCAATAGGACGTCACGTATATCCTCCAATCTTCCAGCCACAGTTCAAGTCCAGAACAGGACTCAAGGTCGTAAGATACAGCATAACGATGTAAAAATAACTGTAAAGAATAAAACATCATCGTTAAAATCAAATACTAAAAGACTTGCATAATTAAATGACCGCTTCCTGAAACAGAGGTGTCCCCACTATGTACAGGGAAATATTCAAGTACCTACAAAAACGCCCCGAATCCAAAGTTTTCGTTCAACCCATTAGGTGCAACACAATTAAGTCTATAGATCCACTTACTTTCCACCATCCCCAATCTCTTTCCCAAGTTGCCTCCTCTCTGACCCATGTTGACCCTATCAATACCCACTGCTTTCAATAAACTAGAATTACTTTGGTGTTTGAGGTAGAAATGCCTCGGAATTGTCTTCAAGGCTGACGGATCTTCTGCTGCTGCTCCTCTCTCAATATCAAGTACGTGCTCCCGGATCCGTACTCGCAGTTCTCTAGTCGTCATTCCGACATAGATTTTGCCACAGGGGCATTCTGCCACATAAATGACTCCCTTCGTGCCACATGTGATATGGTGGCGGATGTCATATGTTCTTGTACTGTCGCTATTATGAAAAGTCTTGCTCTTTATTATGTTCGGACAAGCTACACAGTTTAAACAAGGGTAGCATCCTTTTATTTCCAACCATTGAGTTCCTTTCGGTCTCTCTCGTACAAAGTGGCTGCTCACCAGTATGTCTTTCAGGTTTTGGGATCGTCGAGCTGTAATCAATGGTTTTTCAGATAGACAGTATTTCAGAATCGGGTCACTCAATAGGATATTCCAATGCTTGCCCACCAGCTGTGTTAATTCCTTCCATTGTTTATTGTACGACATAATTAAGCGAGGATGCTGTTCCACATCACCCTCTTTCTTCTTCGTATTGTGAAGGAGATCCTCCCGACGGTAAGATTTTGCTTTCTTATATCCATTTTTAATGGTTTTCCAACCATATCCCCTCTCCTGAAACCTGCTTTTCAGATCCTTTGCCTGAAATTCAAACGATTGCTCATCCGAGCAAATTCGCCTGGCTCGAATATACTGGCCAACTGGAATCCCTCTGATTGTTGAAGGTAGGTGTGAGGAATCTGCTCTGAGAACTGAATTCGTAGATGTCTCTTTTCTGAAAATATCAGTTCTCAACCCCCGTCAATCATGGTCTCAATTGTTATATCCAGAAAATTAATTCTCCGGCCACTTTGATACGTTAATTTGATGTTCCTCTCATTGTTATTTAGATTTTGCATAAAGTTGTCCAGCTCACCACTTGTCCCTTCCCACACAAACAAAGCGTCGTCGATGAAGCGCATCCATCCCTGCATCTTCTCACTACCGGCAATGGGGTTGTTGGTGAATACTTCTCTCTCCCATGCACCCAAGAACAAATTTGCATACGAGGGTGCACAGGAGGCCCCCATTGCCGTACCTTGAGGCTGCAGGAATACCTGGCTATCAAAAACAAAGCAGTTATGCGTGAGTACGAACCTGAGCAAGACCAAAATCAATTCCGCCATCTGTGGCTCTATGTCGCTTCCTTGTAGGAACCACTGTGTAGCGGCTATACCGTCATCATGCCTGATAGACGTGTACAGTGCTTCCACATCCGCCGTTACAAGAAGAGCCGTTTCCGACATTTGTATGCCTTCTAATCTCTTGAGTGCGTCCGTGGAATCTTTAATGTACGAAGGCAAAGAAGAGGCCAGTGGTTTTAGATATTCATCAATAACTATGCAAATAAGTTCACAAAGCCCATCATTCCCCGAGACAATTGGTCTCCCAGGGGGATCTAAAATGTTCTTGTGCACTTTAGGGATAATGTAGAAAGTTGGCATCCTCGGTTTCATTTCCTTAAACTTCTTCACCATCGCTTTAGGTATAATTTTAGCTTCACATGCCTTCATCAGGATCTCCATTAAGGTCTCCTTGAACTGCACAAATATTTCCCTGTACATAGTGGGGACACCTCTGTTTCAGGAAGCGGTCATTTAATTATGCAAGTCTTTTAGTATTTGATTTTAAGGATGATGTTTTATTCTTTACAGTTATTTTTACATCGTTATGCTGTATCTTACGACCTTGAGTCCTGTTCTGGACTTGAACTGTGGCTGGAAGATTGGAGGATATACGTGACGTCCTATTGCCGTGTTGAATTATGTGGACAGCCTTTCTTTTATTTGTCTCTCACTGTAATCTATGTAATTATTAATAATGAATGTGATATATCATCATGGTAGTATGATATAAATATGCACAGTGTATGTTATATGTATGTGGTATCTTATAACAATTTTAGGTTATATGGCACAATGCACTTTATAGTAATGTAAATTTCTCATCAATGCACTTTTGAATTATGATATATATGTTAAATACACTCATTAGTGGCACAGTGGTAGTGAAAGCACATTGTTTGCACCTAAGAAACGCTGACCAGGTTCACTCACGGCTCAGGGATGACGTAGTGTGTCTCTTAGAGCACAGCCTCTCGCTCGCCCATGCCGCCCGGGTCATGTGACCGCGCTCCGGCCCCGCCCGCTTCCGGCATCATGGTCCCAAGCGCCGGCGACGCGCAATAGCGCGTCGCTTCCGCTTGCGTTCCACAGACCGGAAGCGGCCGGGAGCACGTGAACGGGGGCGGTCGCATGACGTAGGGCGCAGTGATGGCGCGTACGCGCGGCTGTGCACACCGGCTTCAGGGCAAGCTGATAGAACGCCCTATTGAAGACCGCCAAGGGAACCCCAAAGCTGGCGCACTGACCCCCTGAAGAAGTCTCACCAGACGAAACGCCGTCGGGGTGACTGGAGCTCTAACCACTCAGGTCGGTACTACTCTTGGGTGACATGTGAATAGTTGATCCACTTATTAAAGGGCAGCAATGAGCTTAGACACTGAGGATGTATTCATTATATCAATGGATCTAGGAGGTGTGTGACTGGGCATTAATAAGGCTGTGGCTTTGAACCTTTGTGTAGATGCCAGTGCTTAATTAGTATATGGGCAATTACAAAGACTAGCCACAGAGACTAACCAGCAGGTATAACACAGTTACACTCAATAGCAAAATCCCTTTTGACCATTTGAATTGGAATATTATAACTTATCATCACAGTGATGAGCTGTAATTGTTGAATATGATGGTGGACGATCACATGTCATGTCAGTGAGACGGAGTATGGTTATCTTCCTAGTGAGCCCCGGAGGCACCTAACACAATAATTTGACCTCTTTATTGATCTTCTATATTGAAGTTTATCCAGTATCCTCAATAAGTAACTGTATTGTCTTTTGAAAAAATTGTTGTAAATGAATTATGCACTGTAGTGCTTTTTAAAAGCTCTTTAATAAAGAATTGAGATTTTTAAAGACATTCTATAGCCCCTTTGGGTCTTTTTTGATAAATCATTTTAAACGGAGATTGCCTGGGCAGGCGGGCCGCTCCTCAGGTATGAACTCTATAGGTCCTTCAGCCTGCTTTGACAGATTCTTGGGAGGACAGCCGGTGATCCCTATTGTGTTGAATGGCATTCCCTTTAATGCCTTGCTGGATAACGGATCCCAGACAACATCAATCCCACATGTTCTATATAAAAGGTACTGGGCTGATTCAGACATTGTTAGTGGTCCATCAGCCTTTAAAATGAACGTATGGGCTAGTAATGGACAATACCACAGGTTGGGTTCAGAGAAATGACCATTCAGATTGGAAAGGTAGAATTGCAGAACCAGGGTATTATAATTATAGATGTTGACCGGCGAGATCGAGAACCAGTAATGTTACTAGGAATGAATGTAATTGAAAAATGTTTTTCCGAGGTAATTACTGTTTTGCAGCAGATCGCCGAGACTGCCGGAACCGGACAGCAGAGGCTTTTGCACAAAGAAATAAAAGCTCTGATGTTAAAGCAGCAGGTAGAAATATCCGGAGGTGAAATCGGCAGTGTACGAGTAAGTGATCCAATACCCATTATAATACCTCCTAAAACTGAAATGTTGGTCTGGTGTAGAGCCGCAATAGGCATTAAAGGGCAAGACTATCAAGCTCTTGTAGAACCCGTGTACTCAGACAGTAGACCTACTATACTTACAGCTAGAGGAGTGGCTGAGGTACACCGGGGAAGAGTGCCATTACGCCTATTAAACTGTGGAGATGATGAGATCACATTACCAAAGTATGCTACCATGGCTAAGTTGTACACGGTTGATAATAACAACATCACAGCCGTCGAGCCCTTGGACCCGTCAAGTCAGGCGGATGACAATGGCTCAAGGGAAAAGCTGGAGGATTGGTGCCTAAAGCTACATGTAGGTACCAGTTCTACACCTTACCATCACAAGCATGGAGTATACCGGGTAGTGAAAGAATATGAGCAGATATTCAGCAAACACCCGTTAGACTTTGGGCAAATCAAAGGGGTAGAGCACACTATACCCACAGGTAACCATCAGCCTATAAAGGAGAGGTATAGACCATTACCACCCGCTCACTATCAAACCACCAAAGACATGCTCAGAGAAATGAAATCTGCAGGGGTAATAAGAGACAGTTGTAGCCCCTGGGCAGCAGCTTTAGTGTTAGTTAAAAAGAAGGATGGGACCATGAGACTGTGCGTAGATTACTGGCAGATTAATCGCATTACACATAAGGACGCATATCTATTACCTAGGATTGAGGAGTCATTAGCTGCATTAAAATCTGCTAACTACTTTTCCACCCTTGATCTGACTAGTGGGTACTGGCAGGTTCCTGAGGCCGACAAGGAGAAGACAGCGTTTACTACACCGATGGGCCTCTGTGATTTCAATTGTATGCCGTTCGGACTCTACAACGCACCCGGGACCTTCCAACGCCTCATGGAGAGCTGCCTAGGACACAAGAACTTCGAAACTGTCCTCCTGTACCTAGATGACGTCATAGTCTATTCCAAGACGTATGAGCAACATCTACAAGACCTAGCAGAAGTGTTTGAAGCCTTATCCAAATATGGCATGAAAATCAAGCCATCCAAGTGTCACCTTCTCAAACCAAAGGTACAGTACCTGGGACATGTCGTGAGTTCAGAGGGAGTAGCACCGGATCCTGATAAAGTTAGAGTGATAAGGGATTGGCCAAGACCTACTAACGTGAAAGAAGTGAGGCAATTTCTGGGCCTGGTAGGTTATTATAGAAGATTTATCAGTGGATTCACAAAGCTAGCAGCTCCTTTACAAGACATCCTGGTAGGACAGTCAAGAAAGTCTTCAACCCGTAATCCTCCTTTCCAGTGGAATGAAGAGAAGGAAGACTCCTTCAACAAACTGAAGTGTGCACTAACGGGAGAAGAGATTCTGGCATACCCTGATTACCATCAACCATTCATTCTATACACGGATGCCAGCAACGTGGGACTGGGAGCAGTGTTGTCGCAGATGCAAGGAGGCAAAGGGAGAGTTATTGTCTTTGCAAGTAGGAAGCTCCGGCCTACAGAAATAAATCCCGAGAACTACAGCTCCTTCAAGTTAGAACTACTGGCAGTAGTTTGGGCTGTAACTGAACGTTTCAAGCACTATCTGGCAGCTGCAGAATTCACCATCTACACGGATAACAACCCGTTGACCCACCTGGATTCAGCAAAATTAGGTGCATTGGAGCAGCGATGGATAGCCCGGCTGTCTAACTACAATTTTGTCATCAAATATAGGGCAGGCCGCAAGAACGGGAACGCAGATGCCTTATCCCGGATGCCACACCTGAGAGACAAGGAAGAGGAACTGGAAGAGTTGGAAGAAATTGAACTACCGGCCTTTCATCGTTCAAAGGTAGACAAGTATCAACCCGGCATCTACCAAAGAGAACAACAGGCAAGTCTTAACCCGTTAGCACAACATGGATGGGCTGATACCCAAGATAGTGATCCAGCTGTGAAGCTAGTGAAAGAACTGCTTACACAACAAGGTGTGTACCCTAACCAGAACGCCCCGGCAGAG
This sequence comes from Allobates femoralis, assembly GCA_033576535.1. NCBI lineage: Eukaryota > Metazoa > Chordata > Amphibia > Anura > Aromobatidae > Allobates > Allobates femoralis. The sequence continues at coordinate 324,863,329 of JARQOC010000005.1, read as the reverse complement.
ACCCAACAACTCTGGAAAGAGAGAGGCAAGTTGTTCCTGTATCAAGGGAAGCTCTGCAGAAGGCATACCAATCCAAAAACACATGAATTGGTCTGGCAGATAATCGTACCCAAGCGAGACGTCAAAATGGTCTTAGAAGCCTACCATGACGGTGCAGGCCATTTCGGATGGAAGAAGTTGGAAGTGCTCCTAAGAGAGAGATTCTATTGGGTTGGCATGACAAAATCAATTGAAGATTGGTGCAGAAAATGTGGCCCATGCAACCTCAGAAGAAAAGTTCAGCAGAGAGCCCCACTCCAGTCCATAGTAACCAAGCAACCACTAGAGTTAGTTGCAATAGACCACGTCAAGTTGTCACCAAGCTGGTCAGGCTATGTCTATGCCTTAACCATCGTGGACCATTACTCACGCTTCTTAGTGGTGGTACCTGTCAAGGACCTGACAGTGAAGACGGCAGCAAGAGCATTTCAGACCCACTTCTGTAGACCACATGGTTACCCGGAACAAGTCCTTGCAGATCAAGGTCCAGCCTTTGAATCAGAGATTTTCCAAGAATTCTGCAATATGTACGGCTGTAAGAAAATCTGCACGACAGCGTACCATCCCCAAACAAATGGCTTATGCGAGAAGATGAACCATATTGTAATAGACCTATTGAAAACGTTACCAGAATCTGAGAGAAATCAATGGCTAAATAAATTACCTGATTTGGTAGACTTATACAACCATGTTTCAGTGAGTTCTACAAACTGCACCCCAGCCTATCTTATGCGTGCAAGACACGGTAAGCTACCAATTGACTTAGATATGGGAATCGTGAAACCAGACACAGAAGTTGAAGAATCCAATTGGGATACCCTATGTCAGCAACAGTATCGCCTAGTACAAGAGTGCGTAGAGAAAAATCTTCAGCAAGCTAGAGCAAGACAAGAGAGAACCTATAACCAAAGTGCTCAAGCAACTCCATTACAACCCGGTGAGCAAGTTCTCAAAAGAAAGAGACGCACTAACAAATTGGATAATCAGTGGGAAACCATCCCATACACAGTCTTACCATCCAATCTAGACAATGCTAAAAAATGTGTCTAATAAGCAAAGATGAAGGAAGAACTTCAGTACTTGTGTCCAAAGACCATCTCAAACCGTGTCCTGAAACCCTGAAGGCACCAGAAGTAGTAGTACCCGTACAGGTCCAACCTGTGAAAGAGAAAGAAAATGAAGTATTTCATACGGTGCTAGGAGATTTCCCCAAAACATGACCAAATTATCACAGAGCAGTTGTCGTACCAATGATTGCTTTCCCTCCAATGGTGGAACCAACACCAGAACCCATATTACCAGAAGAAGTCCCAAGACCTGAAGAACTGGAAGTAGAACCCGTAGAGGAAGAATCAATTCCTGGTCCCAGTAAGCTTGCCAGTCCTACAGTCAGATCTTCATCTTCTATAGTACCAAACACTACAAGTAGGTACATGCCCACCAGCACCAATAGGCTACATGCAAGTAGTATACCCATTTTACGCAGATCAGAGCGTAGTACCAGAGGGCGGTTACCAGCTAGGTACAGGGATTAAAAGGTCAAATCAACTGTAAAATGTAAATATGTTTGTGTTAATATAAATTAAACTCGTAGATAGTGTCCAAGAGGGTGGAGGAACTGGATTAACCCCCATGTACATTAAGTTAGGGAAAGAAAGTGCCTGGGGGTGGTGTAGAGAATCCAGGTCTCCTACGCAGATACGCCCGTGGACAAATGTACATAGTTAATGCAACGTTAAAAAGCCCAGTACCTACAGAGACTATCCTGTATGAACTTTTTGCATATTTTTCAAACTTTTCCTTTTATTTTTTTTAATGGACCATACTACCACGGACTGGTTGTGGTATAAACTTTCTTGTATATATTCATCAGCCCGGAGGCAATAGACTAAACCCCCGGAAGGACTGCTTTTTGAATTTTTGGACTGTTTTTTAAACTTTAGTGATTTTTGTAATTTTTACTTTTAAGTCTTTGTAAATATTAATTGTATTAATTGTTTATTTCTTTATTGTTCCACAGTCCCGGAGTACTGTCTTTAACTAAGGGGGAATGTGGCACCCCAAGGGTTAAAGTGCCACAGAAACATCAACACAGGTTTACTCCCCACACAACACTACACTAGAAAGTGGGAGGAGCTTAGGTGGCACCTGCACTAGTGGGAGGAGCTAAAGTTGTTTACCTCAGTGAAGGAGTGACAGTTAGTCAGTTTAAGTTTAGTTTGAGTCTGGAGCAGAGTCAAGTAGAAGTGGAGGTCCTGAGAGGTCTGAGGAACAGAGGAACATCCCCGGGATAAGAAGTTACCCTAAACTTAACCCCGGAGAGGCGCTTAGGACGGATACCGGATCCGAGGCTGTACCTGAGACAGACAGGACAGTAAACACCGGATAGTGAAGGTCCACTATCTTCACTGTACCATAGCAAAGCAACACGGATGGGTCAGTGACACAGAGGACTCAAGTTGCCCAGCAGATTGGTACCCGTGGGAAGAGACAGGGCC